>OY776095.1:27687928-28887928 GCA_963675205.1 Catocala nupta
TGACTGGCATTTATCAATTTGTTGGTAACCAATCGCGTCATCGCTTGTTGTCTAGAGAGTAGATCTCATTACGTTCATATTATTTAAAGTGATATATTGTATGACATGGCGTGCCTCGGAGAGCACGTTAAGCCGTTGATCCCGGCTGCCATGAACATCTATGGCAGTCGTTATTGGGAAATCAGTGCGGTATAATATACTGACACTGGTCTAGCCTTAGGGTATCGTTAGCCTTCGGGTTACGGAGGTTAGGTGGCAGCCGCTCCGTGGAAAAAAACTGATATCCAGTCAAATCCGGTTAGACTAGAAAAAAAGCCGACCTCAAGTGACTTGGGAATAGTAAAGGCTAGGGAGAAGATATTGTATGACAACTCTACACTTCTATACTAGTATTATAAGGAGGCAAGATTTTTATATTTAAACAACTTCTTGTATTGTTTTTAATGAATAAACTCAAAAATACTCGACCGATTTAAATGATTCTTACACCAATGGGAAACTACTTTATCCAGAAATAACATAGCTATAGAACATCACGCTATGAGCCACAGAAGCGGAGCAGTATTGTAGATGTATGGTAGAAACCGCGGGGGACAGCTAGTACAATATACTTTAGCTAGTACATTATTTGCCAACAGATTTCACATCATTTACGTGAATTTCTAATTAATGTTAACAAAAACTTTTACAAAATGTAAATCCAATGCAAGGCACACAAAACATTTACTGAGTATATCACTCGGCTACTCACGTATACTCATCAGTGGCATCACAAAATACTTAAATGTAAAAAAATAATACTAATTATAAGTGAATAAAAGAAAATTACATTAACGAAAACAAAAGAATCGTCATTTACTGGTTGACTTAAAACTGTACAATTCTTTTTTTAAAACCGGCAAAGACACGGCAAGAATGTCAACCTTTTTATGTTTAAACAGACGGTTGTGCTCACGACATAATCTGGGAATCATACTATGAAATCCAATATTTGTTTTAAAGAACTCCGAAAAAATAGGGAGTATTGCATTCTTTTTTATTCAGCTGAAATATAAGGAGAGTAGTATTAGTCAGCTGTATGAATTATTTTGCTCAGGCACACTATGTAAAATGTATCTCAATAACGTGATTGATATTCTTGAATGCGGTATGATTATATTCGTCTTAATTATGGAACTATAGATATAGGTATCCTAATATAGCTATCATAATTATTCAATATGACTGCCCATTGTCAACGATTCTCAATACTATTTCTTCGAGAATTTTATTAACTAACTTGTTGGCAGAGTCCAAAACTTAGTTAGCAAACTAAGTTTTGGACGATTGGGACTAATGGACTTACCAGAGATAATTCTAGACTCTATAATCTTGTTAGAAAATCCCAACGCTAAAGCCCAGGAACACTGCGTGACCTGAGTATACGCAAGCGCAACGATTTATGATTTTGTTGTAGACATAATCATAACTCGTTGCGCTACAAACCATGACTGATGTATATTTTATGTCTTTTTGATTTTTGTTACATCAGCTATTTGATTTTATCCGACTTAGTAATATATCTATGGATAAAAAAATTGTTAAAAGCAAAGGAGAAGTATCTATTATTATACACCGACAGTAGTTCAGAAATTTTATAATCGAAGAAACCAGGTTGTAGTTATAGATTAGTCATGGGTCTGACTACTTCAGTGGTAACCTGCCACGCTTGTTATTTTAATTTTGGGATTAAGAAACTACGATAATAGAGAGAATAACGAAATATGTGTGTATATATATATATATTTATTGATACTTATTTATTTCGGAAAAGTAGGCTAAGCTATATTAAGTCAAAGTCAAAGTCAAAAATAATTTATTCACTTAGGTCACAAAGTAACACTTATGAACGTCAAATGGGTTAGTGAGTTTATTATATTTACTGAATTTACATTTATGTTAGTTGCAAGGTTCAGGCAAAAGGTTGAGCCTATGAGAAGATACCTGCAAGAAACTCAAGGCCACTCTTTTAAATCGCCATCAACTTATAATTTCAGTATTTTACAACTCATTTATGTACCAGGTGTTGCAGTCATTATGCCATATGTCACTGTCCATATAAAACTAAATTCTAAAATAAAGAAAAGTTGGTAATATTATGTAAAAAGCATTTGAGCTTTGAAATCATATTTATCAGTACGTAGCCATTTGTAATAGACAATAGTATGGCATGAGGACGCATACACTTACACTTTGTGACATGAAAAGGTAGTTCGTGACTAAATGTAGTTAAAACAAAATTTACGTTATTACTTATAAAGTTTGTTTAAAAGAAAAGAAAGATACTTTAACACCACCAAATAAACACGAAGTACCTTCACATAACTAAATTGACTTATATAATACATACATTGTTTGAATCCTGTATGAAACAAGCAACTAGTTCCATGAGTTTTTATCATTTAAGTAATCATTGATTGAATAATAGCCCTTCCGGATAAGCTGACTTTTAACAGCACTTTTAAATTTTAGTAAAGGTAAATTTATAATATCAATCGGTAGTTTATTAAAAAAGCGTATACTGAGTCCCGCAAATGAATTGTGAAATTATATAATTATAAAACTTTATGTCACAAACTAGGTTTTTAGGTTGCCATGCAAACACGCGAGAATACCTTTTACCGGGCACATTACCAAACATTATGCAGCTACAGAAAAATTTCTGACAGAATTCTAATAAGATTGAGATCGAACCGGGAATGCAATTGAAATGGAAAGACCTTATGATCACAATCTCAAACTTGCCCGGGTTGGAACACATCCTACTTATTAATACTGAAATAATTTTTTAACGACTTATATATTCTTCTGATGAAATTCGTTACGCTTGTCAAGACAGTCAAGCTTTGCCAGGACATCATGAGTGTCAAAGCTCAGTGTTTTCCATGGTCACCACTGCTGAAGCTGGCTTACACAGGTGTTACAGTGATGGGACAGCGAGTGGGATTGTCCCCAGAAAAGCTAATATTAAATATGAGGAAGGGTGTAAATAAGTTTGAATGTTATAACGTTGAACGGATTCAGAATTAAAATATAAGCTATGCTGTGCGCTTAAAGCAGGCAAAGCTGTAGGTTAATCTACGATAATAATTTTGGGTGGAAGATGTCCTCTCTTTGTCTTTTTGTTTAAGAAAATATAACTAGCGGTTTACTACTAGTATTCTTCTTAACTACTACCGTGTGAGAGCCACGCTTAAGCACGAATGGGGCGGCTCGACCGGAGTGATACCACGGTCTCACAGAAAACCGGCTTGAAACACCGTTTGCGTTGTGTTTCGTCGAGTGAGTGAGGATACCGGAGGCCCAACCGTCTTCCCTCCTCCTGGTGGGGGCAAATTTAAATGGAACGCAACGCACTTGTGACTCCTTTGGTGTTGCGGGTGTCCATGGGCGGCGCTAATCGCTTACCATCAGGCGATTCGTATGCTCGTTTGCGTGCTACACCATAAAAAAAAAATCTAAGTTATAATGATTGTGTAAGGAGTGACGTTGATAGTGCAATGAATGGGATTCCAACCACTTGACACACATAAAATTATTCGAACCGAATAATTTTAAGGCAAGTCCGTCAATATATATGTATGTATAGATTTTATTTAATTGATAACAAAAAATATAAACAATATATGGATATTTTTAATTTGATAAATCAAATATCAATATACATACATATAGGTAGGTATGCTAGTTGTATTCACAGTTAAATTGTCTTTACAATTCTAGGTCTGCCTTCAAACTGGTTTCTAATCCTAATTAACGTTATTCTTGGACGATACTTTCTCTACGAACAAGTTTATCTCGCCTCTTAATTGCTTACAGACTTAGCAGAGTTTATGGGCATATTAAACATTTGCCTTTCTACAGTTAATTGTGACTAAATTGATAATAATTATTATGTTCAAATGGGGTAATTTATTCAACAAAATTAATTAGAAGCAGCATAAACAAGCGGATAATACGTACGACTACCTCACTGAGGTCTCGATTTTTCAATATTTTGTGCGTATTCGTTGCTTTATCGGTGAAAGAAAACATTGACCTTAGGAGAAAATATAAAAGATGAGAGGAAATTAATGGCTAAGGTAGTAATTTGTGATTCCGGTGCCTCTCTTTCTCTTTGTCTCTTCCGCCTTCTCCATCCCTCCCTCCTCTTTTTTTTCTCTTTTCCGAAATATTCTTGATAGAATTTCAAATCTGTTAACTCATACTGGACCAGCATGGTCGGCAATGGTCTTACTCATCTTTCTACTCACTGGAACAGTTTATAAACAATGCTTATATTACATTATAACTTACTAATACTCAGGAAAACAGGCGTGACTCTATGTATTAATTTAATTTTCTCCTAGGCTGCTTACTTCTAAGCATATTGCGTCCTACTTCGCGCTTAATCTGATGATGTGAAATAAAAATAAACAGAGTAAAAAAATTACATTATTCCTAGACAAGACAAGCTGTCCAAAACCTATGTATGTACTACTGATAAACTTCGTAGCGGGCCCAAGACTGGTTTACTTTCCTCGAGACTTCATGAGTGTCAAAACTCGGATGTTTTCTATGGTCACCACTACTAAACCTGGCTATACAAGTGTTGCATTAGTGGAAGTGTGATTGGGAATAGTCCAAAAAATGACTAAACTGAATCCTCTCGTTTCTTCGAGGTTCTGTAGCATATTGACCTACCGTACATAATGCTAAACAAGCTTGGAAAATCCCCACACGTAAACACTGGGTCATGCTCATGACCTGAGCAGATGCACCGAAGTTGCGAAAATATTTGTGCAACATATGAGACGAGAGAAACAACAACACGTTTATTATTATATTAAGTTTCTATTTCAAATTTATTAATAACATATATTTTTTGACCGCGGCTTTTTTTTTTAATGTAGATTAGTTTAATAAGAGTAAATACTTTTTCCGAATGAAAGGTACTCTATGTTCATTTCTGTACCCCTGACAACTTGAATGCGAAATTTCATGATGATCGGTCGAGTAGTTAAGGATGTGAAGTTGTTACAAACCAACAAACTAGAATTCGCATATTTTACGCAGATTAATAAATATGAATTCATGTTTATTATTAGATTTGATTCTTTTTTGTAAAGAATTCTTGCTAGGAATTTGTGTTGCTTTAAAATTACTATATTAGTAAATATTTTGTATTATTGTCAAATCGTCCTGCTGAGCTAGAATGCTTGTTACATATAGGTGGGTTCACATCGGTATTGGAATGGTTAAGACTCGAACCTACTGACCTTTTGATCACAAGTGTAATGCTTACTCTGCCTACTAAAATAGGTATAATAACATTTTGTTATTTTGTATTAATCCTGCCATCTGTCTAAGCGCTATCTGCTAACGAAAGTAAGACTTTCATTTTACATATTACTTAGCGGTCACCGATCTAACAACGGGCCCCGCCCGAATATGCTTGCCCTCCCTGACCTTTTATCGACCGTGACTGCAACTAATTTTGGTTATTATTATACAAGAAGATGCCTCAGAAAATATTCCATTGAAATGTTTACTTATTTTTTTTGTCCGAGTCTATCCATCAAGGCGATGATTCATCTTTCTTATTAATTATTGTTGTTAATTACTTACCTATTAGTTAACTGTACAAATGATTTAATAGTGATTGATGGCTTTGTTTGTCTGATTGCAAAATGTTGTCCGGTTCAGTTGTTGCTAGACATTTAAGAAACGATCTATTCGAAGATATGTAAATTGCCATACTGAAGATTTACGACATCGAAAACATCGTGTGGAAACCTGCATGTCTGAGAGTCCTCTATAATGTTCTCGAAGATATTTGAAGTCTGCCAACTCGCACTGGGCGGCGTGATATACTATGGCCTAACCCTCCTTAGACTGAGAAATAGTGGGACAATTTGAATACTGGGCTGGTATTATTATTATAGAAGACTAGCTTTTGCTCGCAGCTACGCTCGCGTAAAAGTAGATTAGTTTATATTAGTCACAGTACTTTACCAAAAATAAAATATTTATCAAAAATAATATAATGTCTTTATTACTTGACGATAATATAGCTTTCTAATGGTGAAAGAATTTTTAAAATCGGTTGAATAGTTGAGTTAAACTCTTTTAAAATAAAATACAGTCTATTTTACTCGGTGATAATATAGCTTTCTAATGGTGAAAGAATTTTTTAAATCGGTTCATTAGTTTTTGATTTGAACCCTTACAAACAAACAAAAATCAAATCTTATCCTCTTTATAATATTAGTATAGATATACATATATACGGCATACATACTGATGATTTACGGCTTCGTCAGCTTTTTATTAATTAAAAATAGGAGCAATCTAATTAAGACGGATTTTGAATAATCAAATAAATCTTAGCTGTTGAATAAATTAGGAGTTTTAACAGTTATTGTCTACTAAATGACATGTCTTAGATTAGCTGTCATGACTTTTTTATATAAAATATATATCCATCTCTTTATTATTACTATACCAAATAATCAAAATATGCATCTTTTTACGTATTTAACTTCCTAATTAATATTATTAAAGCGGATGTCAGTTCGTTTGTTACGCTTTCACGCCTTAACTACTCGACTGATCTTTATGAAATCTTCCACACACGTTATCAGGAGAACAGAAAACGACAAAGGGTACCTTGCATCCCGAAAAAAGGTACTGACCTAACCTATATTTAAGCGAGCGAGGCCGCGTGCAAAATTTTATTCTAAAAAACAACACGAATATATCACTGGAAAATTAACAAATTTTTAAGTATGAAGTGACATAAAAAATTTACCTATCATAATTCGCGCTAATAAAAATGTCAGACGAAACACTACGTGCCGACTGGAGCAATTAAAAAAACAGAACCAGTAATTTTATAACAGAGCATTTAATTTAATGGAAACACACATTGCATGGACAAGGGCTGGCCAGTTAGAAAAGAAATAATATATATAATAATATATAGTTTTTGTTAAAGTACTTTTTTTTAATAAGCCTTATATTTTTAATACTATCCCATTGTTGGACAAATTTTATTTACACTAAACTAGTATTTGTAACTGTCTTTGTGGAAAAGTGGTAGTGCGATGCAAAATTGTGAATGAGGTCTCGTGTCCCTCTACTGAGTATTTTCTGATTAAAACTCGATAATCGCACGCAAACATAAGCATAAACATAAAATATAATATTTGAATACGCCAGCGATTACTTTTACATTGTTTTTTAACACGGTTTGTTTCTTATCCCAGCCTATGCCCGACTGAATATCCTCCATGTTCTAAATCCATTTCCCATTTACTATGGGTGGATTACCGGTACCGCAACTAAAACCGTATTTCACCCAAATAGGCACCGTTATGTGTATAACGGTACAGGATAGAATTGCAGACGAAGCTTCCAGGTTTTCACCTACCTCGAAATGGCTCAATTGATACATGATTGCTCTACAGGTGTGGACATGCTCCTAAGTAACTTTGCTTAAATTAACAAGTATAGGAACCAATACTTTGTAACCAAAGTAAGGGCTCTATCGGGTGGATAACAGTATAAGATAGAATACCAGAGCAAAGCTTCCTGGCTTAAACCTTCAATGAAGCGGCTCAATTGATACAGAATTGGACTGGCGATCGAGGTCGTTGCGTGTTGGTTTGAATCTCACTATATATTGCAGTACAGGCGTGAACCCGCTATGTCACCGTATTCTTGCTAAGTTAATACCAATAATTTGTAAACAAAAAGTTTCATTTTCTTTAAATTAAAATATAGCTTCCGTTATTTATTTAGGTTTAAGCGTTTGCGTATTTTCAGGTTACCCTTGGCAGCCCTAACACATCCATAACTAAAATGGGCACCCACACAAACCTTCACCTTTGTTCTACGATTATCTCCATGATAATCGGTACGTGACTATCAGTTTAATTCGTTCTTGGTTCTTTCTCGTTAAATCCAAGGTTGCGCCGGACGCTCTCGGTATAATTGCCTTATTTACTTGAAAGCCTACTTTTCTGTTTTAGCGATATTTTTTTATTTCGAGCTTTCCTTATTGCTGTGAATTAATATTGTTATCGATTACATCATTCGATGTTATTGAATATTTATTATGCTTTACGCGACAGCCTTGTTGGGTAGGTGTTATTACGTTGGTTTAATTTTGCGGGCAAGCTTAACGCCTCGTTTTTGATTTCTAAGCGAAGTGTTATTGGGTTTGTGGTTAGGAAGGGTTTTAGGATCGGTACAGATTCTCCGCTTGTGCAAAGTGCAGGCTCAAGAGATAGAAACAGCTAACAAAATATGAGTTGAATATGCACACTGCCTGGCTTAAGGGGTGAATGGAATCCCCAGTGCTCTGATTACACACAGCGCTTCTTAAACGAGATTTAGGTG
This sequence comes from Catocala nupta, assembly GCA_963675205.1. Classification (NCBI taxonomy): domain Eukaryota; kingdom Metazoa; phylum Arthropoda; class Insecta; order Lepidoptera; family Erebidae; genus Catocala; species Catocala nupta. The sequence continues at coordinate 27,696,350 of OY776095.1, forward strand.
CACTTCACACTTTTAACCTACACAGAGGCAGAACTGCAACATAAAGTATTTGGGAATATTTTTCTACGTTTACACAAACATCGAAATTAATACTAATTTTATCACGGTTAATATAAAATATATAGAAGACTAAAGAAAATCACAATATGAAGCTTTAGATCATTTTGAAAGTATTAATCCATTTAAAATATGTACGAATGTAAACTATTTTTCTATTAACTGAAACGTTAATCGAAATGCCAAAGAAAGTAATTCATCCAACCGCATTCACAGTCTGAAAAGCACTAAAATAGCGTCTTGACCTTCGAATAAATAACGGATAGAAAATCCAATTAAATCGCAGACCCATCAAAGTCTATACGTCTGGTTGGTTAATAAATATTCACAGTCATTTTTCATATCTTTCAATCTAAAATAACTTAGCATATAAAGTCAATATCGCGAAGTACGGCATCCCGCTTTCAATTTGAATTTTATCATACATCCAATTGCGTTTTCCTTGCACGTTCGCAGATCAAAGAACTTAGGACTCTTGCCGTTCAACATTCATATATGGCTTTTCTATTGCTTACCTACATATTTGTTGGTATTTTATTCTAAGGAAATTGGCTGACTGTTAAGTCCACTGGTATAAAGATTAGTACTTAAGTACTGTATTAGCATTGTGCGATTGTTATCAATTTGTAATTCAGTGATTCGAATGTTTCGAATGATTGATGAATAATCGAAAGTTTTGATTTATTGAAACACAATTGAATGTTTGAATTATTATTGATAAATAATCAAATGTTTCAAATTATTGATAAATAATTCGAGATTTAGGATTAGAGTTGTGGAGAGTAATTGGATGCGGGTGACAAACGATTGGTTTTTGTGGTCTTTGGGGTAGGCTTATGTCCAGCAGTGGACGTCTTTCTGCTGAGATAATGATGACGATGAATCAAATACATTATTTGTAGACGAATAAAATAGGTAGTCATGTTGTCCAGTGGGCAAAAAAGAATAGAAGATCGTAGACTCTTGTATTGTCTTCCTGCAATGAGTAGGTTTTGGAAGCTCCTTAAAATGATCGTCTGCTGTCTAAGACAATTGGATGGCTCTTTGGTCAGTTATATAAAGTGGGTGGACTATGCAAGGCCATGCTGCTTTGAAGGCCCATTATTAAAAAGTCGTAGTTATTGCAATGAAATGACAAATACCTTCTACTCGCACTAACACATTAGTTCAATGGGTGTAAGTTTACATGGCAATTACTACGACCTTTTAATAATTGTCCTTCGAAGGAGCATGGTCTTCCATGGTCCACCCACTTTATCTCTTATCCAGAAAAAAGTACTATTTCCAAGTGAATCCACAGGCAAAAGCTAGTAGTATAATAATAGTATTAAACTAGTGTCTATTCTAATAAACAGCGATAAAATCCATATAAAGTAAATATAACAGTTTCAAAAGCTCCACACAAATTGTTATTCAGTGTTAACGTCTAGTAAATTGTATGGGCAGTCTTGAGCGTATTAACAACGTTATTGGGTCAAGTGGCCGTGATCACGTCGCATATGGTGGTGACGTGAAATTGCATGTAAATTATCGAAGCTTCATTTTAGCACCATATATAGACGAGACCTACATAGTGAAGGTGGAGCGAGAGAACCGGTGTTGTTAGATCGTGTGATACGTTTTATGTTGCGTGTATGACTACTGCTTTTAAGTCTATGAAGCATGTAGCTTTATGGGTTCCACTGATGGCTTAGTGATTTTAGTAGTCACCATTGTGCCGAGTGTTTTGGGTTTGGGCCTATACGGTACAAAAAACTGTGTGATCTACAAATTGTTGTTCCGAGTCTGGGTGTCCGTAGTTTGAATGTTTGTAATATCCCCCGCGGCACAGGCATTTTTCTTAGTGCGTCTTACAATTGGAAATATTATGTTGGTTTGTATGAATACATCCATAGGCTCACGGCTATATCTACTAAAAGTTAAGCAGAGGTGTAATACCTATCGCTAGCAATGTTCCTAGGTTCCACTTAATAGCCCCCTATTAAGTCTATTGTGTTGGCACAGTGCCAGACTCTGTGCTGCTGCTAACAATATTTTGAACGAAAATTCCAATAGCACTTTTTAATCAGATCCGGGAATCGAACTCAAGACCTCATCGCTGCTTCACCGAGGCGGCCAAACGATCACAGTAAACCATATTTATTTATTTTACTGTTCGCTTAAAGTTGCCTGTAGTCGCAAATCGTCAGATTGCATTATGATAAGGCACGTTTATTGCTATTATAATTTAGCCAGGCTCTCGAGTTTCGATAAATAAGAATTTAATGGACTCGCAGTCTCGATGGAATTTAAAATCGCATTTCTTTTACTTAAATCAGGCGTATTATTATCAATATTGAAGAAGAAGAACATAGTTAAGTTTTTAATCAGCAAAGATCCTGATAATTGATGCTAGGGACTTGACGCGGACGTGGGCAATTGCTTTATTAGGATTTTACCGGAATTTATTTTTATAATATAATACTTTCACGGCGCCGGCGCTTGAATACATGAATATGGCCGCTGAAAAACTACCTAAACGTCGGGTAAATAATAAATTAATTAAAACTACTTTTAAGTACCTACTTAGTTTTTATCGTACTATTTAAATTAAACGTTTTCCGATGTATCTATTGCTTCTTAGCAGCCATGGTCTCAGAGTGACAAGATGGAAGTCGTCTCAAACGAATTAAAGTATTAAATAGTTTATTTTGTATCAAATAGTATCATTTCAATGTGTGACATTCTCATAAATCTTATTAAACTTATTTGCTAATCAGTTCCTAGTAATTCACAACCCAAATTGCTAATACTCTATTTAATAAAAAATAGCATCTAAGTCTTTGTATTCTCATTTCATACTATTACATTTGAATGTCGGCCTTCAAGACATTAAAAAGAATGGAGTAAAGCTAAGATGGGTCTTCCGCCTTCATTATTGCTAATGCTTGTCATTACTTCGTATATTATTCTCTGTGACAAACGCAAACCCAAATGACAATGCCGAACAATACTGGCATCGTCAAGAAATAATTTTAAATTATGGCCGAAGTTAAATCGTACTTCCTTTCTTGTTTAATTCATAAAGTGTCGAGATTTATTTATCTTTAAGATTCAAATTTGAGGTAACTTTGACATTCAAAGAAATGTTTTCTTAAAGAATACTGGTGTACAGTGGACGGCACGGATACACACGATACTGAACATGGGATAAAAATAATTATTTACATAAATATTTACTACTTTATAAGGCGCAGATTCGGCTTCACATGGAATACTGTTCTCATCTTTGGGCAGGGGCACCACAGTATCAGTTTCTCCCTCTGGACCGCATTCAACGGAGAGCGATTCGAATCGTCGACTGCCAGAATGTTTCAAATCAGTTAGACCCTTTGGTGCTGCGTAGAGATGTGGCCTCGCTATGCATCTTCTATCGCTTTTATTATGGGGAGTGCTCCGAGGAATTGTTCGGAATGATCCCTGCCGCCTCTTTTCGCCATCATCCTACGCGACAACATTTTCATTCCCATCATTTAGATGGTTAGCAGTCCACAACTGTGCGTTTCTCCAGGAATTTTCTACCTCGCACAACAAAACTGTGGAATAAGCTTTCGCCTGCGGTATTGCCGGACCAATACAACCTTCAACACTTCAAGAAAAGAGCGTACTCCTTTTTACAAGGCCGGCAACGCACTTGTACCTCCTCTGGTGTTGCGGGTGTCCATGGGTGGCGGTAATCGCTTACCATCAGGCGACGCGTCCGCTCGTTTGCAAACAAAGCAATAAAAAAACAAAACAAAAATTCCCGTGGGGATCGAACCCACAACGACATTCGTCGTAGAGACAATGTCGAGGCTGCCACTTAAACCACTGCCCCATCCATTCAGTCAAAGTTCCTGTAAATCATGCGTATGTTGTAATAAAACCACCATAGTTTCAACCTAGCCTACCTTGATACAAAATTACTTAACTCCTTAAGTAACTCCATGCAACAAATATTAACTTTTTATATAAAGTATCGTAATTTTATTACATGGCCTCCCACGCCACCGAATGCAATGCGACCTTATGCGGCAACTTTCATCCAACAAATAAGGACTGCGCCTCTAATTGTTATGTATCTTATTTTATATGTAAATAAGGATGTTATTGGCTTGTCGATGAGGTTTTTATGAAGTGGTGATGTAAAACAGTGCCTATTTTGGTATCGCGTACAGTGTTGATCGATTGTATTGTAATTTGGATGCTGGTAGCTGACATGCTGGCGACCTCGTCACCCCATTGCGAGATCATTCTTATTTGGATACGATAAAGAAAACGGACTTTTGAATGCGACACGTTTATTTTTTTTATTTGATTAACACAGGTTATGTTGTTGGCTAAGGCTCTTTTAAACGGCTGTTTTATATTACATGTATGAGGCTGCTTTCAGAGGAGCTAAGGGCTTCTTATGTGGAGCAGTAATAGTAAGTAGCTGGTAATAGGACCATATAGAATACATATCCATATTTTATGGTTATCGATAGAATGATGTTTGCATGAATGGTGATTGGTGAATGCATTCAATGGTTTTAAACTTCAGCAGCTTCTAACCTGCGATAGTTGAAAACAATGCAGCATATAACGAAAATGTTTGTCCCTTTAACTGCCTTTAACACTTGTTTCCGAATCAATGTGCAGCAATACTATCGACGTTATACTATTAGGACGTACGTGACGTATATCGCAGCAGATTTCATCCATCTTGCATAGAAACCTTCTCGTCTAACACGGCACGTGTAGACTCGGGATTGAACTATCAGCGGAGATTTCCGAAGTGCAGCTATGTCTCCTTGGTTTAAAAAGAACAATTATTACGATATTAAGCGATTTTGCTGTGACATCGCTTGACCGCATAAAGTGCCACCAGATGCAATAATATAAAAGCAAATTTTATTAACAAAGTTTAAAATATTAGGCAAGCATATATGCTTTCTTACCCTTACCTCTTACTAGCAGCACGGCGTTTAGAACTTTACTGTAGACGGCAATAAGCTCATCCCAATAAAACCTAAATATGGGTGCCGTATTGTCTGCGTAGTATGATTCTGTCTAATCTTTCAGCGATACAGCGATGTACAGGTATGTTTATTTTTACCACCAAAGTAAATAACAAGCACGCTTGGTGGTTAGCAGTTACGGTAACCTATGTTCTATTGTAATACGAGGAATATCACTCGTACTTTGCTCACCTCAAGGAAAAGGATTTAAAAATACGTTGATAGTAATGGAATGGGAGAGTGACAGAACTTTTACTCACCGGAAATAACGTAGTGACCTGTGTGAGAACGCTTACGCAAACTCCTGTAGCCAGATCATTCCAGGAACTTACACCCTCCTTGCTTGTTCCTAGAGAGAGCTGGCTTATTTGCAGGGTCTCCAAATAAAGGGCAGCAATTGGCTTTTCCACCCGAGATAACAAAATTATAACAGAAATTGCGTCTCATAAACCTTCATATCTACCCTCTAATTTCGTAACCAGAACAACAGGTCAGGCTTAGGTGTCACCTTTAGACGATGGAGACGACTAGAGCGCGTACCAAATAAAGTTACTTCTTATTACAACTGGCCGAACTATTAAAACTTGAAATTTTCTGTCAAATCACATATTTCCTGCTTTCTTCGATCTTGGGTGCTTGAAGCACAGCTGGGCGTTGGGTGCTTAAGCTCTAATGATGTTGTGGTACGGAGGCTCGTGAACTATACGACTGCTTGCCATCAGGCGGAGTGTAGTTATTTTGACAAATTTTAAAAACCCTCCTTGCTCCAGTCTTTTCGTAAATGTTATAACTACTTATATAAGTACTGTCTCCAAATAAATGCAACAGCTGGCATTTCCAATCAAAATTATGAACTTATCACTGTAACAACGCGTTAAAATTGTTTCCCTGTTCTTTTGATAAATGTTAAAATGGCTTATAAAAGCATTGCAATATAGCTTTCGAAGTATGACACATTGGTCCAGCTACAAACTGTCAGCTGTGAAATGTAGCCGAGCGATATTACACCACTATAAAATATACGTCCCTCGGGCAACCCTCTCCGGGTTACAGGCATAAGGCTTTACAGTACAAGACTTATAGGGTCGGCCCTATATCAGGCATCTTTCAAGCGAACATTAATTGGTTAGCCATTTATTCCAAAAGTGTGTCGTGACCTTGATAGAAATCGCCTACATTTTTAGATATTATTTTTAAAAGGTTGTGTGGCAAGATGCTTTGTAATTAAGATTGCAAACTTGTTTTTATCTAGTTTGTTGAATATTTATTATATTTAAATGTAAAAAGAAATATGTTGTTTACTTTTCCTTTAAATTCTCTCTCTTCGTCTTGCTTGCATGTCTGAGAGTTCTCCATTATGTTCCCGATAATATAAACCCGCAGTGGGCCAGCGTGGTGGACTATAGCCTGATCCTTCTCACACTGAGAAGAGGCCCTTGCCCAGTAAGACAATTTAATACAGCATTGATATTATTATAAAGTCTTGCCACAAAAGAAATATAACGCGAGACATAAATTAAATGCAATAAATATTCAGCAACTTGGTAAATTAATGGATGCATATAGCTGTTTTACGGAATTATATATCGTAAGGAGATATTTTAACGTCACGCAGAATATTATTGTGTAATGTTTTTTATTGTTCCATCGCTGTAGTAAGAAAGTATCGTACGTCAGTCTTCATTCCAAATATGTCAATTAAAATGCGCATAATACGAGAAAATATACGTATTTATCTATTGTTATCTATAAATGCGAAAGTAAGTGCTTTCGCTGTTATATTAATAATGTTTTCTACATGCAATGTTTTTGCTAATTACACATTCAAGTGAAACATTGCTATTTGTTCATGCTATAGGTACGTGTACTTCCTATGATATCAAATTATAGGACATTTTTTGTCGATTGTAAAATACATCAAAAAAGGAGGTACTGACCTAATATATTATACTACGTTTGACTGACCTGGTTAGCTACTATTACGCCCAATGGTAGGCGACCAACGGTTAAATCAGCGATATTTTTTTTGTCTGTCTGTTTTTATTAGTCCCCTAAACATAAAGTATACACTATTAATATGCTCTGTCTCATGACCTTACCAAGGTTTATTCGAATTGTATTCGAAAGAATTACAACACTAGCTGTGCCCGCGGTTTCACACACGTCTATGGTTACTGCGCCATTTCCGGGGATTGTAGCGTGATGTCATATAGCCTATAGCCTTCCACGACAAATAGACTATCCAATACTAAAATAATTTTTCAATTCGAACCAGTAGTTCCTGAGATTAGCGCGTTCAAGCAAACAAACTCTTCAGCTTTATAATATTAGTATATATTATACATAATAGTGTGCGGTGCGTTCTGTACCATATAAAGTAGGTACTACCGCGTCGTGGAAAGTTCTTCAAATTTTTACTCGAATGCATATCTCAGATCAGTATCCCAGGTTAAAATTATCTTTGCGGTATCAAATGTTGATAGAAAGGTAACGATAGTTTTTAATCCGTTCCTCAGACCTCTTCGTGAAAGAGACAATAAATCATACAGCAGTTTTCTCTGATTTCCTCATTGTTAAGTGTAAAGTGGAACAATTATTCTACACTTTTCTAGTTCAATATCGAACCAAGACAAATAGATTCATACATTTTTATTTTTCATTTCATGCGCGCTCTGCATATTCGCATTTAAAATATTAGTTAGGATTAAGCCAAAATTAAACGTAACAGGGTTTAGCTAATTCAATATTAAATATGTTATTGCTGAAAGATCAACATTTAGGTGTCTACTGGTCAAGTAATACTTATTAATTTTAATTTCAATGTAGCTGAATTCTATGTGCCGCCGATAGCATGAACTGTCACGACAAGCATTTTAATCAAATACCACTTTTTCGAACGTTGCGTGATTATATTTCTACACGGTCAGTTTCACATGTCGGCACTCGGTTCGGACAAAGTCATTGATTGATGTATGTGTTTAAAAATTGTGTTTTCTAATAGGTACACATTGTCTTGTGTGTTTTAAATGCGATAGAGGTGACAAACTACACGACGCGACGGTTTGGTTTGGCAAACGGTTATTATAGTTTATGATCGTTTGCCATACCAGGGTTATATATCACTAAAGCGTTGCGGACACTAAGAAAAAAACTTATAATATCAGCCTTGTATTAAACTGTCCCACTGTTGGGCACGGGCTTCTTCTCACTGTGAGAAGGTTTAGACCATAATCCACCACGCTGACCTAGTGCGGGTTGGCAGACTTAACATATCTTCGAGTACATTATGGAGAACTCTCAGACATGCAGGTTTCCTCACGATGTTTTCCTTCACCGTTAAAGCAAGCGATAATTAATTATTTAATACGCATATAACTTCGAAAAGTCAGGGATGCACACCTTGGGTTCGAACTCGAGACCTCTGCGTGGCTTTCTAACGGTTTCCCACAAGGCTGCTTCACGACCAACCAACAAAAATCTAGAACCATCTATATATACTCATGTATTGTTGTTGTGACCACTGGCGGTCCTTAAGTTAATAAATAAACGGCCTTGGTCTAGATATTTACCATTTGGCAGGCAGTCGTGTAGATTTACACATTTATTGGATTAAAAAACATACAAGGAAACAGTTGCAATCACTACTGAGTGAATGCGACTCTTGTTTATGACGTTCGATTCCCGGATCAGGTATAGTGTTGTTGCGTGTCTGGATCTATGCACGGTAGGAGGCAATAGGTTCACCCTCTGTTACGTAGGCTTTATAATGATAGCTTGCGGTTTGGAGACGTTATGCCTCTGGCTACCCTTTCAGCGGTATAGGCGTGAGACTATGTATGTATAAATTGAGTACCTACATATCTGCTTAGCTCTACGATTATAATAATAATATTACCTCTGTATTTAAATTATCCCACGGCTGGGCACGGGCCTCTTCTCCGTGTGAAAAGGGTTAGGCAATATTCCCCCACGCTGGCCCAGTGCGGATTAGCAGACTTTACAAATCTTCGAACATATTATGGAGATCTCTCAAAGCGATAATTAAACATTTACTTAAAACTCACATAACTTCGGAAAGTCAGAGATGCGCGCCTCGGGATCGAACTCGAGACCTCTTTTTACGAAATGCGCCTCGCTTCCGACATAACACCTCACCCTTCCCCTGTGTTGTTTGCATTTTTGCATTTTTGTATGAAAATATCATATGATTAATTATAAATAGTGGTACACACAGCGACACATCAACCTAGACTGTATGGACTTTGAACTATTAGAAGTTGAACGCTGCGAATCGTGCGAGAGAGTGCGTTATATTTTTGTTACGCTTTATCTTTACCATTACATCGACACCACTATGCACTGTTCCGTTCCGACAATTCTCTATTTTGTATGTAGCGTAGTTACGCGTATATAGGATGTCTAACTTGATGTGTAGCCGTGTGTACAACAAAAGATGTTAAGTAAGGTAAAAAGTTTAGATTATTGTTTCTCAATTAACCCTGTATATCTACAGCCGAAGTGTAATTGTTTAAATTAAACTCAACATCATACATTTTTTGCTAAAATATTAACCACTTTTATTTTAAATATCAAGTTAATAATAAATTTCTGCCCCAGATTGAAGCATTATCTGAAATTAAACTGAAAGCAAACATATTAATCATTCATTCTTTAAATCGCCTTTAATATCTCATAAATATTTGATACACGGTCGTCCATATTGGTTTTCATAGCAGCAATTAATAATATTTTATCTTGTACACTCAGCTTTTAAAGTACCTATCTGAGCTTTTAACGTAGTTGGGGTTATTTAATAAACATTATTTTATCTTAAGAGCTGTAAAATTCAAGTTGTTACTAATTGTTTATTGTCATTAAACTACACCTAATCGGCTGGAACTATTTCGATGAAATTTTATGCGTTTTGAGAAGGTTCCTTGCTGGTTTAGATTTACAATTGAACACGGTAGGGGGCACTGTGATCTGTTTGCAAGACGTTTGGACAGGACAACATCTGCTGGGCTAGCTAATTATTTATGTAGAATTTGCGGTAATGTCGGTAAAAATAAACTATCTGGCTCAACTCTTTTGGCTGGTAGAATTTAAACTCACGATCACAATCTTCAGTGACATTATTAAGAACATACTTAACATGTGTGACAATGTTGTGTAACATGTGTCACAATGTTAGACAACGGGTCTTACTCGCGATAAAGTATTTAAAAGGTAATAAACTTTTATTATTAAGAACACTCAGTCATTCATAATGTTTTCGTTAAAGTAATCTATTATTAACTGTTATAAGCTTACTAGATTTTGTCTGCGGTTTCACACGCGTAAACTGTTGTTACTTAGGCTAATAACAGTTATTTTGCTGGATAAAAGGTACCCTGTCCTCTTCTGTTGCCCTGACAACGTGTATACAAAATTTCATGATGATCGGTCGAGTAGTAAAGCGTGAAAGTGTGACAAACAAGCAAACTCACATTGACATTAATAATTAGTTAGAATTATAAGTTTATGACTTATATATAACATGATCTATACGTTATATAAATGGACAAATGATCGTGTATTATTAGTCTTTTCGTGGCTGTTCACATTTGTACATATTTGTTCTTTTTAGAGACGATAAAAAATATACATGATTAATGTTTAGTTTTTTTAATAAATTCTTTGTAAAACTAATTACTTAGCATAATGTGTTTGCCTGTAATTAGTTGTGCAGTATAATAATAAATATATTCGAAAGAAAATATATTCGATAAAAACTGTTGGCTATCCTAAATAAATAAAGAAAATATACATAGGAAAATGGAAAATCTAAATCAAAATATTCTAACATTTTGTGCGGCTGGTAAGTAAGTGTCTTTGATATAAACTACATAAATAAATCATATATCATAACTTTATTTGCAAGAATATAGTCAAGTATACACAATGGTCGTTTTATAGAAATGTACAGCATATTCTGCCACATATGGCGTGCAAAATACATCAATAATTAATGTTTGTTGTATTATCAATTTATCACATGTCTATATTATATTAAAAAAAGAAAATAGCTGGTCCATTAAATTAACAATACATGGAAATGTCGAGTAATGCTTCACGCATATGCCCAATATACCTTGAAAATGACATTTATTTGATAACAATAAATAGTACTAATTATATAATTATTATAAAACATGTCAATAATAAGCAATGCATTTAGATTAAAAAGATCCAGAGAAGAATGTCGTACCTATTGCTTAATATTACACACATAAGAAGTGTCGATTATAATATAATATATATATAAATAAATAAGATTAAAATAAATTTAAATAATTCATTTTTGCTTTTAATAAATAAGGTTGTGTCGTCAGCGAATAACACGCATTCATGGTTTAAAGCATCAGGAAGATCATTTATATAGAATAAGAATAGCAAAGGTGACAACAAACTTCCTTGCTGGGTTCCGTAAATATTTTTGCGATACTTTAATCTGTAGCTATTTTGCTACGATTTAATAGTCCTAGTGATTTCTACACATTTTACTTTCTTTCACACAGATAACTCTTTAACCAATCGTTAGCTACTCCCCGTATGCCGTAGTTATATTGTGTAGCTTCGAAAGAAGAGTTTTTTGGCAGAAAAAGTCGAATGCTTTCGACATATCTAGAAATACGCACGCGATCATTTGTTTTCCATTACGGCTCTGAGTTATCTGTTGCATTAGAGAAAATCCTGCAAGAGAGGTACAGCTATTTTTGCGGCAACCATACTGTTGTTTTTTCAGCACTTTGGACATAGTTATAAATTTCTCTAAGCTTTTGTGCATTACCTTTTCAAACTCTTTAGCTATTACTGGAATTAACGTTATTGGTTTGTAATTGCCTGTGTTTAATTTGTCATACCTTTTTATAGAGGTTTGATAATTGAGTCTTTTAAGCGGCTTGGATAAGTATCTTGCGTTAGTAATAGATTTATTACATGTCTTAACGGGGACGTCAGGCTCATTGCACAGTATTTTAGTACTTTAGTACTTATACCATCGTAACCGTTAGATTTCAAATTTTTCGAAGATAATATAGTTTTATACACTTCAGTATTATATTGTCTTATGTTTACGCGAATCTTATACATTGAAATTAAACACTTTATACGGATTTTGTCGCGTTGTTTATTTTACTTTAAAACACTTTTATTATATAATTTTGAAAACTCTATCACTACTATTATTAAACTTTACTATGCTATTTAATTAACCTAAAACTACTTATATTTAAGTATACACTTTGCCCCGACGTTTCGGTTGCTTTACAGCAGCCATGTCCACGGGGAGACGAAAATGGTAGTTGTCCCAATGTTCTGAAGTGAAGCTAGTTATTTCAAAGTACTGGAACATAATTTAATCTTTGGTGTTTCTATTTACGCAGTATGAGCTCAAAGTATCATGAAGTCTAGCTGTGTTTTGCTTCTTCTAGGGTTTGACTATTTGAATTATTGGATCCCAAGCTGGTGGTACATTCCAACCATCTTCTCTATTGAAATTAGAATATATTTTAATTTCTTTAGCCTTGCGAAGCATCCTTGGTAGGAATCGGTGTTCTTTTGCGAGTATCTGTGGTTTGTCAAATCGTAGGTAGTGGTTGGTCCCCTGTTGCACGTGTTCACACACAGCAGACTTCAACGAGCGTCGGTGTTTAACATCAGCTATATGTCAACAGGACTTAAAAAAATGCTGTTGTGATTTTGTAGCCGTGCAGTTGTCATTTTGACTTTGAATTAAATTATTTGTAATTGTGTTATTTGAAATTGAATTATTTGTTAATGAAATATAATATTTATTAAATATGTCACAAATTTGAATAGGGTCGTTATATATTGTATAGTCAATTTGAATAGTAATTATTTCAGTACAGCTCATTGTGTTACCGGTTTAATCTCTTATAATTTGCCACGACGGCCATGCTTTATTGTTGAATTTTTTAATATATCGATGATTATCAATTTGTTGCGCTTTTTCAATACACTTTTTCAGTGTTCTCGAATATTGCTTATAATTATTTTTGCTGTGCTTTTTGTTGTAGTGATACTTAAGATACAAGTATTTAATACCTAAACCCAGTACACCTATCTGTAGATCACACAAATCTATACTAATATTATAAAGCTCAAGAGTTTGTTTGTTTCGTTGGATGAAAGCGCTAATCTCAGAAAACTGGTTCGAATTGAAAAATTATTTTAGTGTCGATGGTCTATTTATCGAGGAAGGCTATAGGCTATATAACATCACGCTATGAACAATAGGAGCGGAGCATCAATGAAATATGATGCAAAAATGGGGATAATATTTTATGTGAATCAGACGAAGTAGCGCGGGTCAACTTGTACAGAAGTAATTAAGTACATAAGTATTACTCAATTTAGTTACTAAATTTCTCGATCTATTCTGTTTTTTAAACTCTTCAATTCTAAGAAATATTATCGACTTCCAACGCTTTCTTATTTAAACAAAACTCTCGAAAATAAAACCTACACCGAAATATGAATTAGCCAAATCGCTTGAATTGATTCAGAGATTATGGGGCTCACCGTTGGGTACAAACTTCACCTTTTTTACATAATCCTCCTATTTTGTTCATTTTGTTTTGTCATTGCCATTCTGGTGTAAGTCGACCGCAAAAATATGGCTCTTCGTTAATCTTCGTTTGCATAAACATGTTCAGACAGTCTTGAATAGACTTAGTAAGTCTATAATGAACGTTATATTAACTAGTTTAACATACAATATTAATTGTGGTATCTTATTTATCTATCTTACTCCCGCCAAACGGTACTCCTGTATGCTTGGCGCCAATTAAATCGACCAATAGCAGTTGTTGCTCCCGCACCAAATGTCACGTTTGTGCGTTTGGCGCCAAATTTATTGACCAAAGGCAGTACAGAACTATACTCGCGTAAGTGTGGACATTCTAAGGTCACCGGGGCAGAGGATGGAGAAGAGCTCTCTCAGAACCTTTTATTGAGGATGGCCTAGTATAAATGTCCAATAACATTAGGTTTTTGAATTTGTGTTTTTGTGTTTGTCCAATAACATTTGTTGTTGTAATTCATTAAGAAGCCAACCTAAACCTTACGATTGGCAAGTTCTTAGCTTTACACATATTACGCTATGCGAGCAGCTTAGTAGAATGTTTAAGAGATTACGCACTTGTGCTAGATATAACAATTAAGTTTTTTAGGATCAGAGGTAGTTATGTGACTGTGCTTTAGCTCTCGGTTTGGAATTCCGGGTCAAGCAGTTGTATGAATTGCTCCTGTTAAAAAAATCTGAGTTGCAACAAGTGTTGTAACAACTGGAAACAGTTCCAGAATCGTTCGTGAGATTTTATTACCGACTACAGGCTCTGAACACGGCCATAGCTCGTTATAACGTGGGACCTTAGATCATACAAACCATATGCGCGTGAAACACACAGCCACCAACTCTTCGGGGATATCCCCAGGCGTAAGACTATGCATGAACCTACTTACTTAATTCTGAAAAGATTATGTAGTACATTATAACCATTATCTCTATTATTATGTCAGTATATTGCGGAATGTATTTAGTCTTGTTTTCTTTTCTTACAACATAGTCACGGCCGCCAAACACGAATATACCGAGTGTACGTATAAAATAAAATTTCACTCTTTTAATTACATCATTAAATGTTTTTGTACGTTACTGCTCGTTACTGTTATTTTGAACGTGATGCTGTAATACTGTGTGAATAAATAAAACTGGGTACAACCTAGTATTACTTTGATATTATATAGAATTAGATTTCGCGACATCGCTCACATAATTGTAGGTTAAGTTAGCAACAGATTTTTTGAAGTGAAAACTCTATAGGCGCGTTGAGCACTTTTTGGGTGAACAAAAATCATAGAACTCGCGTCATCGTCACCGAACGCTTTCCATGAGCTATATGTATACTGTGTATATATGTGTACTTTTTGGGTGAACAAGAAGCGTGAAACTCGCGTCATCGTCACCGCTTGCTAGTTCTTTAGTTTTCACTTCTATCGGCAGTCCCTAAAGACAGGCCCGCATTTTTTTTCTGGTTGAAGGGATACCCTATGACCGTTTCCGTTCCCCTGACAAAGTGTATGCGATATTTTATAATGATCGGTAGAGTAGTTTAGGCGTGAAAGCGTAACAAACTGACAAACTCACATTCGCATTTATATATTAGTTGGGATTTGTCAGGCTTGGGTATAAAAACAACATAATGTATGATGTTTTTACCATGTGTATATTCTTGATTGCCTTATCGGTGGCGCAGCGGGTAGTGTATAAGATCTAGGGTACGATTCCTGCGTCGGGTAAATTGTTATTAAGATTTCCTTTTAATAAATTATCAGTTACAGCACGGAGTTTAGAACCGAACCTGGGCTATTGTAATAGGCTCGCCCGTTTTTACGTGAGGCCTACAGCTGAAGTTAGCGAAATACAATATTTTCATAGCTAGCGAAATGTGGGTGCCACCTCTGCTTACCCCTCCGGGATGTAAGTGTGAGACTAAAGGTTCAATTATTCGAATAATATTGACTGATAACGTACAAATAATATTCTATAATAATAATAATAATATTCTACCACATACACAAGACCACCTAATCAGAGCTTGTACTATGGGTACTAGACAATGGACAAACATACATATATACCTTTTTTTTTTGTAAATACATACATATTATACATAGAAACACCCAGACCAAGACAAACATCCATGTTCATGCACACAAATGTTTGACTTGTGCGGGAATCGACCCCGCGACATCAGGCGTGGCAGTTGGTTACACTGCTCGGATGGCGTAGTTGTTTAAGTGGTCGCCTCGCCTTTGACTCCTCGCGAGTGTTGTGCGTTCGACACACGGGATATAAAATAGTGTGATACACAAATAGTTGTTCCAGAACAACCAGATTCTTTGGTGTTTGAATGTTTGTAAACTCCCCCGCGATACACAAATCATTCACAGTGCGAGAGATGCCTTACTTAAAAAAAATACTTGTTTTCCTAACAATCGCGCAACATAAAAACATTTAGAAGCACAACCTTTTTAGTTAAGAATGAGTAGTCGGTAGTATTTTCTGAGAGGCTGACCTCACTCTAATATAAATTCTATGTTTTTATATTAAATTACTATTGAATCATTGTTATTTGTGTTGATGATCGATCCGTGGGCACTTGTTGTGGTTCTTTGTCCTTCGTACACGTGATTATTGACACAATCACCTCAAAATAAGGACGAAGGAAGTGGTACATAAACAGGTTAGAAAACCTGTGATGTTAAGTCTCTATTTTCCATCAGATTCCTATATCCTAAGTATCCTAATCCTAACTAATATAAATGCGAATGCGACTATGACTTAATCCTTCTCATACCGACAAAGCCTTTGTCCAGCAGTGAGACGATTTATAAACAAGGCTAATAATCGTAACTAATATTATAAATGCGAAAGTAAGTTTGTTTGTTTGTTACGATGTCACGCCGTAACTACTTCAAAATCCCAGAAAAAAACATAGAGTGGTTCCCTATGTTTTTTTCTGTTGTTCCGTACTCATCCATAAAAAAGTACCGACTACGAGGTAAAAAATTTATTGTCAAAATTTTCTTAAACGCGTTTGAAACCGCGGGCAATATCTAGTTGATTATAATAGCTAACTACATAGAACGAAATATACGACAATAAGCTTTCGTAGAACTGAATAACATCACTGGCATACAATTTTTAAGTAATTACGTATAAAAACTTAGGTACACGCCACTCCCGTATGAATAAGCATATGTTACACGGGTTTTAATATGTGTGTGAACTTAATGAGTACCTATGTAAAGTTTCCTGTACATAAGTACTTCAATGTAATTAGCATTTTTATTTGGCTATCTGTTTTGGATACTCATCCTAATCTTCTAATGGTTTACTGTAAGTCTTACAACGGTACGCAAGGTTAATATTTGGCAGAGATTTGATCTACTTAACCTGGGCGTCAATTTTAGGGAGAAGGATACTAAGCTTATGACTTAGTCTAGCGTCCGCCTACAGAAGTAGGTATCTCCGCCCTACACAGATCGCAGCCACACAATTAAGTGTTTATGCAGCATGGGTTTCTAAGTACCTTGAGTTTCCTCAAGGTAACATGGTCGTCCATATGGACACCATGTGATTTTACCAAGGAGGCTAGTGTGAACTGTACCTTACGCGCTGACAGCACAAATATATAATTTTCAAAGTTTGGGTCCTACTCCAAATTCACGTGTTATATTAGTGTTTCACACCAGCGCCCATAAGCTACGGGAACCGCGGCCGTTTGTTGATTTAATCTCTTGGCACTGTTTTTTTTATATTCTATATAAAAAGTAAATGTACTCATAAGTATTAAAAACTTCCGAATAGCGACATATATTTAGTGACGTATACAGACGATGTGCTATTATTGAAAATTGCCAAACAGAAATCTTATGAACAATTTGGATAATCCGAAAACCCAGATACCCAGGTTTCAAACTTATGCAACGGGACTAACTAAGCAATTCTTTACAGCTTATCGATAATAACGCAAATTTTCACACACTACGTTCAACCGATCATACAAGTACATACATACTTACATCAGAAAGAGCGACAAAGTTGCAACTCGTTTGCTATTCATACAGAAATATTGTACAAGATTGTTTACTTCCTGATGATTTACTGGACCATGTGAAAGCTTGCATGAAATCGGTTACCCGATCTTCGCTAGCATGCAGAATGGACTACAAATCTGCCCAATTCTTCACGAATAACAACCGTGAAGTTAGTAGGTAATCTTCCGTTTTCTATACAAGCATCAATTCTTACAATTCATACGAGGCAATTGTATTTTAATTACACGCCATATTAGAATAATTAGCGGAATACGTTCGGTTTACTGACATTTTCATGAATAACGTTTATGTGTGGGTGGAAATTTAATTAGTATGATGTGTTTATATTGCTTAGACGCGCCATTACTTAATATGTTATCGGCTATTAGGGCGTGAAACTGTATGCACTAGTGATTACAATGAGCGACGTAACTAGAAAAATATGTGCAAGAATAGTCATATTTTTTTAAAAATAAATTTTACTTTAGTAGCAGTTACCTTAAATTACTTCGTTTCTACAGATTTAAGTTCAGTTATTCCTAAAGCACATTTTAATTCAGAAAAGTCTATTAGACCTTTTTATTTTAGAAAATACATAAATATTGCAATTGTTGGATTGTGATCCTGATTGGTATTTACAAGAGTATACCCGATACCCCGGCTCGAACGGGGAAGTACTATCCTCTAACAGGAGAGCGGGTATAAGAGTAATTACGCTGTTACAATGCATGGTGAGAATGAGACCCAAAGGCTCACATATTTATCTCATTTATTATTTACCCCAGGGTCAGTACCGCGCGACTTGTACCCCTGATATTGCAACGATTGTTGGCTACGACAACCGCTTAACATCAGGTAGTCCGTGTGCTTACTTTTCAACTTGATAATTAAAAAAAACAATGCTCTTCGACACCGACATAGCCCGCGACCCCAAACTTTATGTAAATTCGAAATTAGGTTGACTACATCCAGTCCTAAATCGTACGGGAAGCTTGTAGCGTTGTTAAAGCTACTTCGAAGTAGGTCTTAAACTATATAGCTAGAGCCACTCGATCTCAGATCCTGCACAGAATAGCCAAAATCGCGCTCTCGTTTTGTATTCTAGACTAAGTTGATGGATAATTTATGTAAACGAAGTTAGGCTCTTCGTTTACAAGAAAGGGCTTCTGCCTAAAGTACAAAAGCTTTAAAACAAAATAGATATACCTATAAGTACATACTATGTATCATGGTTTTAGGGTTCCAACGGCGATTAACAGCTTAGCCAACCTTTTTGATTTGTTTTCCGTAAGTTTCGCTGTACCTTTTTATCTTACTTCGATTAGACGGACTTTGAATCTCATTGGCTATGTTTGTGAGATACTTGAACAGCTTTATGTTCTGAACAAATTTTAACAAATGTGATTACATTTTGATCTTTAAAATGTCCTTCGGTATATCAATTAAATACAATTAAAAAGAACTAAAACTTGTGTTTTCTTTCTCGTAATTTGGTTGGAGCCCGTTTTTATATTTATTATTCAATTGACCGCTACCTACTGTAAATCTCAACTATTTCTATAAGATAGTTTGTCTGCTGAAATGTTATTAAAATAATCTTAGATAATATTGATGTTATATGTTGTCAGCACGCATACAATTTTAGCAAACATATTGAATATAACGTTGCTTTATAACCTCCATCCTACGCTTTAACTCTAATAGCTACGGTATTTTTTATTCTTAATTACACCATGATTCATGCAGGCATTTTCCTGCGGTTTTTCTCTACCTACCCATCTGCAAGCCACGGGTACAGAACAATAACAGAAATCTCTAATAAGAACTAGGTACATACAATTGATCGATTACCAACATTTCGCGAACCAAGAATAGATATAATATGATATCACTGTAATAACATATTTAAAAGGTTTCGTTTAAGGTCAAAAAAGATTGCAAAGAAAATGGTGGGATTGGATATGGATAGTAAGTAGATATATTGACATAACATCAAACTTGGATGGTTTTACAAATACAATTACTAAATAAGTGACTGTATTGCGACTGAAAAAGAATACCTATGTACATATAGTTCCGAGAGTCCCGACATGACTAGTAAAGTTAGGATGATAAAGGTTATTATGTAGGCCAATGAAATGGAGCTATTAAGGATAGTAATTTTACTAATTTGTATTCATTTGGGTAATGATAGCATAGCTCGTGTGTAGCATGAAATGAATATGAATTACACTAGGAATGGATTTAATACTGACGAATATGCCAAAAAAATTATATGATTAACTGAATAAATTTCCATCTGATAGTATTCTAGTTAAAGTTTTACTTAAAGTTAAAGCTTACTAAATATAACCTTTCGATCATTAGATCCATACTTTAGCCAAGCAATACATATAATGTCTACTATGACTGGTGACGCTAAGGTACTTGCTTTCGAATTAATTTAATCCATTTGTCAGTATGCAATACAATAAAAAATAATTTCACTTATCGCGGTGTAATGTTCAAATAAATCACCAAGTTCTACATAATCCAGTATTACGAGCAATTATGGTCATGTTTAAATGAAGTGCGTGGCTGTATAGTGACTCTATTATGAGTGGGTATGAATGGTAACAGTATCTAAGTGAAAGAGGTGCGCGGGCGCCGTCCGTATCGTTTTATCGCAGTTGCGAACAACCGTCGCGCGTGTTTACGCGCATCGTCGCTTGCGCACAACAGTTTCGTTGTTTGTATTAGTGATTTATGTGCGAATTTAATCATAGTGCCATAATTGTATATTGTGCTTGAGAAAATCTGGTGTTTCATTATTAATAGTTCTGTTTTTAGGTGTTTTGGTGTCGTCGGCTTACTTTTTTGCTTGTTCATATCTGTATTGTTTATGAGTGGCAAGTCTTGATGTCGTTTTTTTCTAGTGCATATTGATTCTTGTCTCCATGGCTTCTTCAAATCAATTCTATGTTATTGTAAAAGTTTCTATATACGTTTTTGTGTTCGTCTTCTATCGTTTTCAGTAACTTATGGCTATTGAAAATTAAAAGAAAGGAACTCTTTTTATGGCAAATGCTAGGCAAACTATTAAATTGCGATTAGTTTTTTGATATAAAGTTATGTAGATATAAGTTGCTGATTTAATTATTGATTCACGTCGGTAGCCCAAAGAAAAAAGCTTGTATTGTTTTCCCAGTGTCTTGGCAATAGTTAAGTTAGTAAAATCAGTAAAGTAAGGGAAAGTTAAGAGTTACTTTGGTTGAATGCCCGTTTCATGTACTGGTTATAGTCGTATTCAACCAAAAAATATATCATAAGAAAGCATCACGCTTGTGCTATATTCAAGGGTTAGGCAGAGGTGTAATCTCCATGTATCACCAGTTGCTTTAGGGCCTCATGTAACAGAGGGAAAGTTCATTGCTCCTATCCGTCATTTGCTGGCTCCATGTTGCTATTTAAATTTTGCTAATTGACTGCCTAACCCAGAAATCAAACCCGGAAGCCCGTTAGTGGACCTAAACGCAAAAGCAAATTTTAGGTTGCATATTTTAGGTACAAATTGGATCATGAGTATTAAACTCATTCTTAAGTTACGTTTCCTAAGATAACGATTTGGCGCCTATAATATGACATACATAAAATTATTGAACATTTAAACAAAACAGCGAACACCTAGTCCTTCGCCGTTGGACAACTATGCAAAGGTCTCTAGATTAATCCTACGGTATGCACCTATAACATTTCGATGTTATCGCACCTCTTCGTTTTTGATAATATACCACGATAAAATAGTTTGATTGCTCGCTTTAACGTAATGCCAATATTATATAGTAACTTTATAAACGTCAGCATTGTATACTAACATTGCTGAACTACTATTACCAACTGCAACAAACAACCGCATTAAACAGACTCACGTGTCGCCAAAACTCTAAGCTCCAATTCCACGTTCAGCCGCAACGTTTTGTCGACGACATTGAATTAACGGATAACTAAATACGGGTGCTTATGTCGGAAACAGATGGTAGTAACCTCGTGTCGTACGGTTAGATCCTTATACGGTAAATTATCGGCTCGAGATCTGCTTATGGTGACTGTTGTGTAGATGTGAGGTTAATACGACGGTTTTGTCTGTAGGGTGGTTGATTTAGAGTGTGGTTAATTGTATCTTGCTTAGAATTGTTTAGTAGGTACATTTTTTATTATACTAGTTGGTCACGCGGTTTTCCACCGCTTTTAAGGGTTGTTATGTCATGTTAGATAGCCTACAAACCTTCCTTAATAAATCCTAACTAATAATTATTAATGCAAATGTGAGTTTGTTCGTTTGTTACGCGTTCACGCCTTAACTAGTTGACCGATCATCATGAAATTTTGAATGTAAGTTGTCAGTTGTACAGATAGGACATAGAGTTGGTACCTTTTATCCAAGAAAAAGTACTGTTCGCGAAGGATATAAATTTATTGACATAATCTACATTTGTTACACGAGCGAAGCTGAGGGCAAAAAACCTACTGGTATTTTTAGAAATTATGGCGTTCAAACAAACAAATTATTTAGCTTTGTAATATTAATATAGATGCATAGCGTAATGTAGTGCGCATTTACCTCGACCGTGGAAAGGTAGACTGACCTGGAGGTACCTACAATCCTCATATGACTGCAATTGACCTTGTGTTGTGTTCCTGCGTAGGGTTGTCGGTAATTTCAAGACTTTCCAAACGTGGCGCTGTTGTGTCATGCTGCAAAATGGTTCAAGTCATTATATAGCAACGCCCTTCCCGCCAAGGTTGGCAATGCAAAAATAATAGGTAGCTCTGATATTATTACAGTCTTTTACAGAGGGACGAATTTTTACAAAATTGACGCTGGATTCAAATTTATGGATCAGTTTTATTACGGAATTATTGCGTTAGTTCCGTGGTAAAAGGTTTGCGTGCCTATTTTCGTGATATTGTGAGGATATCATGATTAAACACAATCGTAAGAGCAAATATTACAAATTTTAATTCTCGCGTAAGGTAGTATATTCTTATAAATTCTTATTATACTCCGAGGGTATTCTCAGTACCAGAACGGCATTTGGAAATATATTAATTTAGTAACTTATCTCATCGAGTAGTTGATACATTAGTTCTAATTCTAGCAACAATACTAATACTTACACCAAATGCAACATTTTAAAGCTTCTTCTAATTTTTTTTTAAGTGTCTCTTAGTCTACAATTGCCTCACTTTTCATTATATGATTTCAAAACATGGCTGGCAAAATGTAGGCAAATACATGCGTGAATCTATGCATCGATTATTACTATATGACCATATTTTATTTACAAATAACATGCTCTATGTAGATGTTGAGCATCGATAACGTCGTACACCGATTTCCAAAGTCTATCAAGCGTATAACTTATGTCTGTTTAAGAGAAAGCTAAATTTATGTAGTATAATTGATACTTGCAGGTCTACATATCATACAAGTATCAAAACGCGGTAGTACTGTTATGGCCTAGCTTGTAAACATGTCTTTGTGCATGTTCCGTTGTTTTACTAGTAGGAATATTAATAGTTCTGCTGCTACTTGTTATGTAGCTAGTGGCCTCGTTTTGCTATTGCCAGTAATGGTTATAAGGGCAGCTCATTAAGATCGAAAAAAGGAAGGTGATATTTGTCTAGGCAAAGAAAGGCAACGCCCGCACTTGAAATAAACCTTGTAAAACTTTACAGATATCGAAATAATAGACACAAAATTTTGGGATATACCTCGAGGATCACACAATTGGTCCCGGGTGGAAATCGACCCGCCCGTGGCAGTGGCGAGGTGACCACTTAAAGAACTGATCAACTGAGATGTTGAATTGCATCTGTGCAGTTTTAATGCAACAACACACACAATCGGTAAAAGCAATAGGAGCACCTAATGTTGTTTTCTATCGCTTCTGTTATAATAATATAATAATATTCTATGACATTACACACAACA
This sequence comes from Catocala nupta, assembly GCA_963675205.1. Lineage (NCBI taxonomy): Eukaryota > Metazoa > Arthropoda > Insecta > Lepidoptera > Erebidae > Catocala > Catocala nupta. Next base: position 27,720,065 of record OY776095.1, read on the forward strand.
CCATCTAGCCCAAGCTAAGAGTTTGTACTATGGATACTACACAATGGCTAAACATACATATATACTTTTTTTAGTAAATACATACATATTATACATAGAATCACCCAGACCAAGACAAACATCCATGTTCATGCACACAAATGTTTGACTTGTGCGGGAATGGAACCCGCGACCTCAGGCGTGGCAGTCGGTTACATTAACCACTACGCCATCGAGGCCGACTATGAACAATAAATAAATAAAACAATAACCATTTCTATCATTCTACAACTAGGATTTAGTTTTTAAACTCCATTGGAAGTTTGAAGTCACGTGATCTTGTGTTGGTCTTTTGAAGTTTGAATGTTTGTCATTAACGAGCCGTAAAAGAAAGTTTAGTTAAGTTTGCTGTTGCTTTGATTGGATTAACCTTTAACTTCGCATAAAAGAATTTCTAAGAAATTGAATAAACTTTAATTCAGTGACCGTATTGAAAGAGTTCAAATTGCAATTGGGTTTTGAAATTGCGTGACGAAATCCTTTTATTGCTACCAAATAGATAAGTAACTTTGATTTGTATTGCTGAATTGTTTTCATAGTATTTTATAATAAGCTCGCATCATTGGTATTAATTTGCGCTTATGTTTGCTTCTATCGTAAGGTTCTGGGAACAGAACCCGAGTCAGACAATATTATTGGGGATTTATTAAGAAATGAAGACGGTAGACAGCACTAGGCTAGCACAGTCTTTCTTACATTGGACTTAAAACATAGCTAGTGAAAAGTGAATGCAATACACCTGCCTCTGCTTACCCCTTCATATATGTACAGACTTGTATAGATTTGTAGAGTCACGGGTTTCGTGGATTTCAGAAGGTTTCGTGTTTAAATCAATCAATCAATCAATCAAGTGTTCTTGTCGTATGGCCAAATGAAATAACTTGATGATAAATATGGTACATATATTCTCTGGTACCAGTAACAAATATAATATATACATAATTGAACTACGACCTGAGTCAGTTGTTTGCGGGGAGACGTCTGCCACGCGGCGCTACTGCATAATTGCGCCTGGCTATATAGAACTGAAGCATCAGCATTGTCGCTACAGATATTTACAGTGAACAAAAACTGGACTTATTGGAGTATAATTTCATATTATTATAATAACGGTCTAAATTTAGACAGCCCTAGCTCACTTGCGTGCAAAAATTGCACAATATGTGCTGTATGCGGAAATTTAAGTTAACGTTATGCTAAACTAATTGCTTACCAGTGATATCGCTATCGACTAAACATGAAAGAACGATGGTCGTTCAACCGATAGCAAGTTAGGCCACAAATATGATGATTGATTAGTAAAGAAAATGCGGTCTGATTCTGTTCCTCATTGGTGTAGTCGTTTTGTCTTTGCAAAGCTTCTGTAACCTCCTTCAAAAACGATTAAGACTTAATAAGTGGCAGAACTTTATAAGGTCAAAAACCTGGCTTGCCTTAGTGTAATTCTGTAGATATAGCATTAAAATGTATATCCGAAACTTTTGACTAAAAGATAAGCTAAAGAGCTTAAACAAGATATTATCTTTAACATATCACTTCATAAATAAAATAATAGTAGAAGAAGAAGTAACACTCATTCTTTTTATTATGTTTGACAATATTAAGCGTCTAAATCCAAACTTTAGTTAGTTTAGTTTAGTTTTAAAAATAATAGTTTAAAAACTAAAAAACACGCTTTATTAAAAAAGTAGAAAATAATTTAATGATGTTAATGTAAAAAAGCGTGGACTGGGTTATTAAAATATCTTAGAAAGCACCCGACGCTTATTTATCTACATTAAAATTATTAAATTATTTTGTATTTTTTTAATAAAGCGTGTTTTTAGTTTTTGTAAACTATTATTTATTTTTATATTTATAAACTATTATTTTGTTTTTCTAAATATCTGTATTGTCATCGGTCCTGGATAAGTGTGCACAATTTCAAATCAATCCGTCGGTTTGAAAGAGGTGAAAATCACGTTCAAAGATTCCGTTACATAGATACAAAGTTACATACCAAGCTAATAAAAGCGTGATAAAAAGACAACTCTCGCACCATGCATAGTTCCTGTGTCGCGGAGGACTTTACAAACATTCAAACAACGGACACAAAGAACATCCAAAAAACTTCTCGAGCGAGCGAAGCCGCAGGCAAAGCTAGTCTTTTCATAAATTGAAGAAATGTAACAGTAATTCTATTATGTTTTAAAATATTAAGCGTCTGAATAGTCTAAGTTTGTATTTATTTAGTCGGCTGTTATGTTAAATTAGCTATAATAAAACCGATGTGGAGATGGATCGCCATCAATCAGTCTGCTATAAATAGCATTAGTAGACGTGTTGAATTTATTGCACTAAAACCTTTTAGGTTTAACTCTTGAAACATGTTTGTGGAATTAATATTAATTATTAATATTAATATTCTATCACATACACACAACACCATCTAGCCCAAACTAAGCAGAGCTTGTATTATGGTTACTAGACAATCGATAAACATACATATATACTTTTCTTTTGTAAATCCATACATATTATTCATAGTAACACCCAGACCAAGACAAACATCCATGTGCATGAACACAAATGTTTGACTTGTACGGGAATCGAACCCGCGAGCTCAGGCGTGGCAGTCAGTTACACTAACCACTAGGCCATAGAGGCCGACATTAAAACTAGCATGTTTGTTTTAAGAGAAGCTTTCTTTTAACCAAATTATTTGGACTGATAAACATCGTGGAGCTTATCTGTTAAAATGTTTATACTGAAAGGATGGCGTAGTGTTTTATGTGGTCGCGTCGCCTTTGCCACTGCGCCGAATGTTGTGAGTTCGAATCTCACACAGAACACAAACTAGTGTGATTCACAAATGATTGTTCTGAATCTGAATGTTGTTTGTGTCCTTGTTTTGAATGTTTGTAAAGTCCCCCGTGATACAAGAATTATTCCTAGTGCGGGAGTTGTCTTTTTATAAAGAAAAATTATTTCTTTAAAACTCATCAGCCATGTTGATTGTTCGAATGGTGGTTAACTTTTTGAGTCTCAGTGACCGGCGGCCAGATGGTTTTTAATTATGTCTGGTATTTTAATAATTGACGGATTATGATTTAAAATGCGTGGAGTCGGCCTCCATGCTACCAAAGTTCCTTAGAAGTGACGATAAGTCTGTTAATTTTTACATTATACTGGTAATAATTATATACCTAAAATAAAAGTATACTTATTATCATGTAAAATAAATTTTCGTAGCAGACAGACCTAAACAGTGGTCTGTAGCCTTGCTTGTCTTATTTTAAGGGATCCGACTGGTGACGCCTGGGTCTACAACTCACAATTGCCCATAATATCGTAATCGCAAAAACAGAAACGTAGAGCATACAATTTGAGGTTTCAATCAGATTTTAGATTAAATAAAATTTGATACATTTTAGAACTTTGCATGAACTAAAGGATCTAAAAATAATTATGAGGCTACGTGTCATTTTAATCACCGTTTTTACAATGTGGTCGCAAAAGTCAATACACATGACAAAATGTTAATCATAAGATTTAACGAAGTGTGTGAAATTAACACACATGTGCCAAAATAAACATTAAGATTTGTTGATCATTAGCAAAGTTTGCTTCGATGGTTTTTTTTTTAATAATTCTGTTAATATTTACTCGATAAACGTAATGCCTGATATCCCAGAAGTATGCAGAATTCACTGGTTAGCTATAATATCAAACACTTTTCTAAATGCTGTCTTTATACTACTGTTACTGATTACCTAATAGAAAAATTCAATGACACTTGCTAGATGCAGGTATTGAATTTTAAGCCTAACAATCGGCTATCTTATGTCATTGCGCTATTATGAAACTCAATTTTATGTTTTGATTTGAGCAAACGAGTGGTATGCAGGATTCTTGTAACAACATCTTGTTATTTTGGCAAATCTAAATGTTTGTGATAGAAATGTTTGAGTATCTAAACCTTTCCCGTAGTAACTACCAAGTAATCCGTGTCTTCACCACCGAGTAATCAACGCTAATACTTCGGACGAATATTACAAATATCTGTTCAATTCGATTCATAGTCTCCGCGTATGATATTATAAATTTGCATAGCGTGGGTCGTTCGGTGTGAGTTACCTTACCAGACAATCTATCTGCTAGTTGAAGGTTGTTCTGCCGCAGATACGAGATTTGTGCCATTTCGTCATGTCAGTTCGTGTGGTAACATTGTCTTGTGACTTTGTACTTATTTAGGAAGTTGATAGTGCATTTTATTGAGTTTATTTAGTGAAGTGAAGTGCGAGGAACTTTTTCGCGTCAGTTGGATATAATAATTGGTTAAACGTAAACAGTAACTGCTAAAGTGTAGGGCTATAAAAACATAAGAGCCTGTTTCAAACAACATATTTTAAATACTTTTATTGTAAACCCTTAATTAACTTATAAGCTGAGAGTATAAAGTCCTTTTGAGTATATTAATTATAAATTTTAAAGACCAAGGCAGTGGTTTAGTTTAAGTTTTCGGATTCGATTTCTGGGTCTAAAACATGATCATTTTTGGAGAATGCTTAATAGCGGTTAGCCTTTTAGAAATGAAAACATGACAGCCAACAGGCTCGCCCTCTATTACTTGGTACCTATAAATATAGATAGACAAAATAGGTGTAATACACCTCCGGGATTTATAATTGAAACTAATGAGTAATTATCTATGTATGTATATATTGACGTAATATAATTGTTTTAATAGCTATGGCTGCGATCTTACTACTCTTCGTTTGCAGAACAACTCCCAATCCTATTCTGTCTTAGTTAACAACACTGTGCCTTGTCGAACCGCCTATTAGGTATATATCAAGCGTCTTATTGTAAACTGTCGTCCTTGCCAAGCCTTTGTACTCACTTAGTTACGAATTTGTGCCAAGTTTTGCACGAATTTACTAACAAATAAGCGTTCCTAACTTTGCCGGTTTACATTATTCCGTTTGTCAAACTAATGTATGACTGGAAGCTTCGGATAATGTTTAAGTTTGAATATTCTTGGAAGTGTTGTATGTCTGCGCGCTGTGTAACTTTAAGGCTTTTTTCTGTTAGTATCATTATAGTAGTATCATTTTTGTGTAGGTAAATATCGATGGCTTAGTTTAGCTTTCTTATACGAGATACGTATTTATATGATTCACTAGCTTTTGCCCGCGGCTTCGCTCGCGTAAAAGTTAGTAGATTATGTAAAAATAAATTTAAATAATGAAAATATAGCCTTTTTCTTACTCGTTGATAATAAAGCTTTCTAATAGTGAAAAAATTATTTAAATCGTTTGAATAGTTTTTGAGTTAAATCCATATAAACAAAGAAACAAAAAATGTTTCCGTAATATAAATACATATATAGTCTTATATCATTTTAATGTGTTTGATCTCACGTCTATTTCTCCGAAGGAGAAGGCAGCGGTGTACATATAATATATTATGGGTAAGGCAGCCGGTGGCGTTGTATTTCGGGGATATAGGCTCACGCAGTGGCGCAGCGTAGTGGGGGCGGCAGTGGTCCGTCCCGGGCGGCAATTTTAGGGGCGACTAAATTTCACAATACTTAATAATAATATCTTGTAAATATTTGAACCATCATGAGAACGAGAGGAATGGGTAGATGTACAATAGACAATAATGATGACTGTTCGTACCGAGAATGACTGTATATTATAGTCTTTTAAATTGAAATACCTAAATGAGAAGGCGACAAAATTTTCTTCCGCCCAGGGAGGCTGACACCTACGCCACTGGGCTCAGGCATCTACATTTTTAAGCTACGGTCTTAGATCTCACGAATAGGGTAGCCTGATGCCATGCAACGTACCGTTCAAGGTTCTGTGCTGGAATGGTACTAAGAATTTCTATAGAGAAAAGCACATGAGCCAATGTTTGCTTGGCCTCCATTCGACCTTTGCATTATGAGGCTTCAATGATGCCAATATTGAAGAGCTGTTTCTTGAGCGGGTATTAGCCTGTTTTTACGTCTGCTTCATATGTGTCGCAGTTTCTTCTTGATGGAATATAGTTATTATACTATCAGAAGTTAATTATTGTTTAGTCAAAATATATGAAGGTGTTCTTTGTGTCTATTGTTTCAATATTTGTAAAGTTCCTCGCGACATGGGAATTATAATACTTATAAAAAATACTGCTTTTCATATAACTGCCGTTTATTTTGATTTCTAGATGTAACTTATTTATAAAATACTTACTCAACATTGGAGCCTTATGATAGCTTTACAATAATGTTAAAATATGGCAATTTACTCATTTATCGAATTTCTTATTCACCTCGACTCACGTTCGCATTATCCTGTTATATTTTTACGTGACGTGAAATTATTACATTTAGTTATAAAGCTAAAAGCGCTTTTCACATAATTTATAACTAAAAGCCACTTGTATTTCTCGGAATCTTCCTCAAACTTTTTATTTATTTAGCTTGTTGAACGTACCTACTTCAGTGTGTAGTCTCAATACAAACAACAAAAGAGGTGTAATTACAGAAGTTCTTTCTACGCTTTCTTCCTTAGGAGGAAATAATATGTGAAACCCGTTTGCAAAGGGTTTCATATTTATTATTCCCATTCACTGAAGTTTCGTTAACGCTACCTTGTTCTGTTGTTTCTCGAGTTCTTTGTGTTAAAGAGATGTTATTGTTTTGTTTGAGGGCATTTTCGAACGTTTACAAACAAAAATATTAGTGTATATTATACCTATTGAAAGTGTAGTAGGGGTTAAGATGTAAGCTTTTACTTTTAAATCTGATTAGTATTGGCAAGGAAGCCTGGCACCGTCCTCGTAAAAGAGGCTCGGATGTTTTATGAGAGACATCTAGTACAATAAAACTAATGAAATTGGGAATTAATTTTATATGCACAGACAGTTTGTGCTGGTTAACTAAATTATGTTTTTATATGTTTTTAATATTGCTTGGGTCTAGACGGCGTTTGCATTTACGAATTAAATATGAAGTAATAAAATTGATGCTTATTCTAAAACCAATTTTGGGAAAAAGCAATCACTTAAATAATCATTTAAAATAGATATAAGAACTAGTGACTCTGCTGACCTCTAGCAAACTTTTCTATTGCGATAGTAAGCAACTTCGGACAGTCTGAGGTGCGTACTTTGGGATCAAATCCGAGATCTCTGCGTAGTCCAGTCCAATAGCCTACCAACTAAACTATCATTACTGCTCATCCAGAATTATGTTAGAAAATAACTCTTATGTATAAAGACAGTCTTTATCCAGCTTTTTAACACCATAAACGTAATGCAAACACGTGAAAACCATTATTATAGTTCATAAATTTTCAATCCGGCGACGCGTTTGCTGCGCTAAACACACTCAAAGTTGAAGCGATCATTACATCAAGCGACCATTAATGAAGAGGCGTCTCAACATGTGTTCCCTCACAAACTTCGTACAGTACTTGAATAAGCCACAATATGACGCTACTTAAGCACTTTCAACTTCTGAACATACACGTTTACTTCGCATATGTGTTTCTTTGCCTCACGTGTTGAGTATTGCAGTTTTGTTTCTTTGATTAAACGTGTTCTTTTGTAAATATAAGCATGACTATACACGGCGACTTTTTGCAGGGATTCAGTTGCGATACAGTTACTAATCGCTTACCTATACATGCGACTTTAAGTAGCGATACAATTGCACGTTTTTATTTCATTCTAAGAGCTAATGTGGTAATGGTATCGCGTGGTTGAATCGAGACAAAAGGCTTGTGGTAGTAGACCAATGACAATAGGTAAAGCTATTGTTAAGAAACTTAGCCGTGATCGGCGGTTATTCCTTACGGTCCTAAAGAACGCTCTTCCAAATTAATCGGCAACTAATGGCAAACATATTTCCCAGACCTGACTGGTTGTTACAGACAATAATAGCGCTTTCAAACAAGCAAACAATCTCTCAAGCGTTATTAAATTTACTTAAATAAACATGTGAAATTAAAATAGGAACGAAATAAAACCTAACCGTGCCATTCAAAATAAGATATGCCTTTTTCTTCTCCCTAGCCTTTATTATTCCCAAGTCACTTGGGATCGGCTTTTCTGGTCTAACCGGATTTGACTGAATATCAGTTTTTACACGGAGTGGCTGCCACCTGACCTCCGCAACCCGAAGGCTAACGATACCCTAAGGCTAGACCAGTGTCAGTATATTATAGGGCACTCATTTCCCAATAACGACTGCCATAGATGTTCATGGCAGCCGAGACCGACGGCTTAACGTGCTCACCGAGGCACAAAGCAGCTTTCGAAAAGTCATATAACTTCCGAAAGTCAGAGGTGCGTGACGTGGGTTCAAACCCGAGATCCTCTGCATTGCAGTATGTTGGTCTCCCTACTGAGCTATCGAAATAAGATAAGTGTAAAATAATAAATCGCTAGATTCGCGAAACAGTCGTACGTTTGTATAATTGTAAAAAGTCGTCGTGTGATACAATCCTAAGGCATAGGCCCAGAACAATCATCTCTAGATAAAACAAATTAATGTTTTCTGCGTTGATTGTTCTGGAGGAAGGCTAGGTTATACTTAAAAAGTCGAACGTCCTTGAAGAATGTGATGAGAGCAAATTATATGATGTAACAAGATCGTAGCAAGTGGAAATTCATAGTATCTGCATACATCTCATAAGGAAACTGACATTACTTGATGTATAAATAGTAATGTTACAATTCTGTTTGTGCATATTACTCACAGTCCTTGCTCATTATGTTTGTAGATATCTTTATTTATGACATTTCATGTTTTATAATTTTTCCTTCATGATTTTAGTTTTAATAGATTTACCTTAATAGTGTAGCAGTCGCTTATATTTTATATATATCATCACTTCTTCTTCACTTTAGACTTTGAACATTGTATATAGTTCCAACTCTTTTTACTTGGCCACATCTTTTATTTGACAATTTACACGTCTCTTAGATCCTCAGTTGGAATTATAATATTTGATTTGTACCAGCTTGACTTATTGAAAATTATAACCGAGTTTTCTTAACAATTTGTTTCTCAGTCTTGTCTCTTTGAAACTATTTATTCGTTCGAAGTAGAACAGCTTTCATCGGTATTGAAAAGAAACGCCTACCAAATTCACTGCAAGAAATATGTTTCGAAATCTGTACATGTCTATAGTATTCTAGCATACACATAATGCAATATGGTCTTCTGCTTTGCATCTAATTCCATCGATAAAAATTGGTTCTGAACACATTTGATCATCATCTCTACCGTTAAAAAGATAATTGACTTAAAACATGTATTGCTTGGAGGCAATAAACAACAGATAGGTAATACTAAAATAAATTAATAGATATATAATAAAAAAAAGGTCTTTTATATATTATATATTTTAACTAGGTCTTTTATTATTGGTTATTGGATTTTCTTTTTATTTTTACACTCAGTTCATACGTATGAATGAGAATTATATTCTACGCCTATTATTGTTTGACATTTTTCTCAGACGTTAGAGTATTATAAGAATTTCAGCTTTAATTCTAGAATACTCATAACACTTTAGTGTTAAAGTGAAGTGACAATCAGTGAGAACTCTTAATTCTATGTGAGATCATAAAATTAACGAGTTATCCGGATCTATCAACATGAGAATATACTTCAAGGATTATAAAGTCAAAATGGTAAGTTATTGAATAAAATATTATTTTTGGAGGGTTAGTTCGTGCGTCAAACTTTTAGTCCCGTATGAAGTTGCTTTGAGTAGCGTATGGGGTGAATGCGGGGAGCGGGAGAGGTGTGCAGACTACAGCAACTTCAGAGCGTACTAAAAGTTTTTCGTTAAGTGTAAGCAACCTAGCATTAGATATGCATATCGTCAATGCATTCTTTGTTCCGTGGTTTGAATGACAACTCCCGCACTAGGAATAATTCCTGTGTTGCGGGGGACTTTACAAACATTCAAACAATGGACACAAAGAACATCCAGACTCGAAACAACCATTTGTGGATCACACAAATTTCTGTCCCGTGTGGGTATCGAACCCACAATACTCGGCGCGGTGGGCGTGGCGAGACGATCACTGAAACCACTACGCCATCTGTGCAGTCAGATAAAACTAGTAAGAATACTAGTAATTTAAATTTGAAGACCCAAAATGTTAGTAATCCTTAAAAAAGAAAGAAAATGTAGGGTCAATAAATACTCGTATTCACTGATGAGTGATGCTGATGACAGATGTTCGTTGAAGCGTCAAATGCGTTGACAAAACTGCTGTTCATTCGGATTATTTAGTGACAAAACTATTCTTATTATTATTATTCGCGCGAGTATGATCTCAGACTGGATCAGCCAAGCATTTAAAATTTACTTCAATGGAGTTTGTAAGATGCTATTTTAGAAATATCGTATTTCTTAACTTTTAGAGACTTACAATTTTGGCACACTGGACTCATTCGTTGAGTTGTAAATTTGAATGCTGAAATCGTACCGAAATTGTGTCGCAAATATCTTGAAGCGATTTAAGACAGATAGACCGAATAAAAATATCGCTTTACCTTTAGTCCGAACGATGCCAGTCATCCTAAAGATAAATACACTGGCAATTTCGGCTATCAATTACAAATAAGTATTCTTGTTGGAAGCTAAGCTGAATGTTTGTGCATAATGGTTGTGCAGTGGGTGGCGGTCGAACGGACTTTTCAAACAATCAGGATAACATTATATCTTTATATATATAAATCTTCTGTGCGTGTGTTTGTAATTTAACTCCTCCTAAACGGCTGGACCGATAATGATGAAATTTTTTGTGTGTGTGTTCAAGTAGATTTGAGAATGGTTTAGACATAAAAAAAATTTTCGTGTTTTGCTTGAGGATAACTTCTGTCGGGTCCGCTAGTATTTTATAGAAATTGTTGCGAAAGCTTTGATGCTGTATTTGTAACATGTTAGTTGCTTCAATAACCCCGCGAATCAAGGCCTTTAAAAAAATTGTTAGTGTTCTTAAAAATTAATATACCCAGGAGCCATATACATTTTTTTGTTAATGCATGTTCTTTTTTATAATAAGGCATACCGTATTATTTAATATATAATTTTATATTTTTATGCCTGTGCCTATCAGACCTTAAACCTCTTACATAAGAAATTTTAGTAACGACTGTTGTTCGGTTTAACACGGTTAAAATATTTTATCATATTAGTCTACGACAGAAGCAAGACTACTCTACTCTATAGTCATAAGGAAAAATACGTATCTAGCAAACACTTCCGTTCGTCTTTTTTACTGATTCGATATACGTAAAATCTTAATATCGAAAAGAATGTTAGATACGTCTTTTTTTCTTATACGGCAGTACTGCAACCTGCCATTTCGCTGAGGACTAAACTTCAGCAATAGAATTGTCGTTCATATATTGACTGTGCGTATAAACAGAAATCCCATTTGAACCGCATCGAATTGGTTGGATACAGATCCTTGTATAAGTTAGATAACCAACAGCCTTTGTTCGGTTAGCTCCGCCATTGAAAAGTTCACTAGCTATTGTGCAACGCCAATGCAAAAGTTGTATCTGGTTTGCCTTTTCTCGGATATTCAACGTCTGTTGTGGAGTACCTAGCCAGTTATATGAAGATGTCTGGAGTGCTCGAAACTTATTCTAGATGTTTCAGAGGTAGTATAGAATATGTGTTTTAAAGAAATTCAACAAATAAAAATATAGCTGACACCTATCTTCGGTATTCAGTATTGCCGTTGTTTAAAACTAGATTTGGCCAGCGGTATCGTTCGCATTTATGAAGATTTTGTCAATAAATTTCTATACCTCGGGAACAGATCTTGCCTGTGATGAACCCTATGTCCTTTTACTCTATCCCAGACAACGTGTATGCGAAATTTCATGATTATTGGTCGATTAGATAAGGCATGAAAGCGTAAAAACCAAACAAATTTACATTCGCATTTATAATATTAGTAGAAAAGTAAAAGATAGAACAAGAATATAAATTTGGTATTGTAATATTCCTCGTCAATACAATCGTATAACACGTCTATAGTCTCTGCCTCTTTAAACACACAGGCTATGACTACGTGACTATGTATTTACAATGTACTAAAAAGTCACAATGCGTATCGATTTTGCTATTGATGAAAGGACTGTTAGCATTTAAAGAGTTATGCGTATAATAAAAACATGCGGCGCAGTCTTTGGGGACTGCCGATAGTAGTGAAAACTAAGTAACTAGCGTGCGGTGACGATGACGCGAGTTTCACGCTTTTTGTTCACCCAAAAAGTACACATATATACACAGTATATATATAGCTCATGTAAAAGTGTTCGTTGATGATGACGCGAGTTCCATGATTTTTGTTCACCCAAAAAGTGCTCAACGCGCCTAAAGAAGTTTTCACTTCAAAAAATACATATAAATATTATTTAAAGTTAGAAGTGACAGACTTCTATTTAGTATTAAAATATTCTGCTTTCAGAGGAATAAATTTTAAACGCACAGGTACAAATAGGACAAATATTAAAATAAAAATATTAATGTCGCGAATTTTAAAATAGAATGCCGCCAGACCTGTCTGATATTTCAGGCGAGCTATATACTCCAAAATACAATTGTAGCCGTAAATGGATTACTAAATATGTTTGTGAAGCAAGTTTACTTTAAATTTCGTTTTTACATTTATATGTTATTATTATTATAATACACTATTAAATAGTGTGTATAATAATATAATTTAATATAGACACGAAGAAGAAAGCTCTGGATGCCGGCATCCGTACTTAGACTTAAGAATTAATAATGTTTCGGTACGCAGCTTATATTTGTTCAATCATATTAAAGCTTCGTTAAATTAATTTTAATTAGAGCTTATTAATATATACTTTTGTAAGTAAATTTGTAAACATCTTCGGTTTATTTTGTTAAAACGTAATCTTATTATACGCTTTGTGCTCCCTTGTCTATAAATTAATATATCGTCTTGTCTCAATTAGCTTTCATTTAATCACATAAAATGATCATTGAGAGTAACTAATGGGATTATAAAAACAATTTCATTAATTCCATGACTGTATCGTGCAGCGAGACGTTATTACTATTTAATTAAAGCCTTTTATCTTGCGTGTCGTCATTTCTCAACCTTTTTAATGAAGCAATACTAAAATGTTATTGTATAGTAGGATAGATGTCAACGAATTTGTCGTAAATTCACTGTTCACATTAGTTTCGGTACTTAAATACAGTTAGCAGGTGAGGCAAGCTACCTATATCTCTCATTCTGGATCTAAAAAAATAAAGAAGAGGGAGATCAGAAGCTTAGCTTGTAATGCAGACTCGGTACATCAATATTATTATTACCAGCGGCCGTGCCTTTATAAGCCCGTGTTGCCTTAATTATTAAATTTATTCTAGCAACAGCTTGCTTTGCAGCTCAATGCAAGTGAATGCTTTAGTGGGCTCATCTATGACATGCTAGTCTAGTAAAAGAGTAATGTCTTTTTCTTTTTCAAACAAGAATGTACTGTCGAAAATATTGGTTGCCGCATTCCAAAATTCTAGTTTGGCGGAATTAGGGATAATAAAACTAAATAGTTAAATAATAGATATTCGACGCGATCAATAACATATGAACTAAGATGGTCTGTATTTCGAAGTCAAGTCAAAATAGAAGTCCAAACGATCTTTCTACGTAGCAAATAGATCTAAAGTCTTTGTGCTGATCCGAACAGTCCCAGATTAACTTCGTTATTCATTAACCACATGGGAGGTAGCTTCGTAAGGAATGCAAATGGAAAATTAAATCAGCCGACCAATACTCTCCCATACCCTTCTCGTCTTTGGACCGCTGCCGCTACGGGGCAAATGGAACCTAAACCGCAATTACATGACAATTGGAATTGACGTGCGGCCCCAAACCCCAAATAACTAGGCTTTGCACAATATTCAGTTGTGGTTGGGATTTAAGGCACGTACCGTTAGCGCAGCGTTGTCAGTTGAATGAACAATAACATTTTCAATGCACCGAATACTCTGTAAAAAGTTTTATCATAAAAAGGCGTTTATATCTGCTCACAAATATGATACGCACACATACGTTTGTATGTTTATGATTCGCTCCTTCGATGGTATGTGGTCATCATATCTTCGAAGAACGATCTCTTAACAATACAGTAATTGTAATTTTAGTTTACAACAAAAGCAGTGTTATACTATGCTTAAATCAATTTAATGTATTTATTTCAGACTTTGTATTTATTTACTAACTGGCGACCTGTCCCGGCTACGCACGGGTAACCGTAACAAATTATACACCTAAACCTTCCTCACGAATCATTCTATCTATTGGTAAAAACCGCATGAAAATCTGTTCAGTAGTTTTTAAGTTTATCGCGAACAGACAGAGAGACGTGCCGGGGGACTTTATTTTATAATGTGTAGTGATAATAGCTTATGAATACACTGAAGTCTTTTATAGTTTTGCCCTGATCACATGGTCTATATAGAGTAGATTATGTGCATCTAATGGGGCAGGAATGGCTTTTTCAAATTCAGCAAGTATACCATCCTATTTCTTCTTTTATAAAATAAGATAGCAATATTACTGCTTTACATAACAATAGTTCGTCCACCATGCTCACAAAATAACACAAGACGTGAGCCGTGTATAAAATTATGTGCAAGTTTGTATATAATTATTCGAACGTGATAGATTATTCGAAATATTTTGTCTAAATATTCAAAGAAATATGAAAATAAGTACGCTTAAATATGTGTGTGTCTCATTTGTAAGTACCTATTTATCCCGGCAATAGTGCCGATAACAAACTGTGTAATGAATCCGGCTAGATTTTGTCATTGTTATTTATAGGTTAGATTTTAGGTTAAGTTACAATAATAAGATCAATTTTAGAGTTATTTACATGTTTAAACATAAAGAAAAATAAATTATGATTTAACAACATTATTAGCAAAAGCTAAGTAGCTCAAATATAACCATTTCTAAAAATCACGTGGCCGCCCGACTTGTTTGTTCACTAGTATAAAAGGACACGTGTCAGACGGATCACGTCACTTGTTGATTGGCCGCCGAACCGAACGGAGCTCCGAGTTTGCGCTACGAAATAAAAGCTGAGTAACTATTCAATTGTTATTACTATTTATTTAACTATTAAAATCAAAATGATTAAATTAAATAAAATATTAAATTGAACCATTCTCGTTTGATATTTCTATTTTGTGCCTATGTATTATATACGACATTATAAACTTTAAGAATCAAATATGAATTGAATTATACTTCTTTTCATTACCCTATAAATATGAATTAAGATTGGGTTTTCTATAAATGATTTGATAGCCTAACATTGTCTATGCTTAGTATATGAATAAATGTATATATAAACATACATAGTGTTTATGTATACATATATGTAAGTGTGATATGATAGTGAATATATACATATACTATATAAAACAAATATAACCTTATGCACATGATTTTAATAAATACATATAAATGAATTAATGGGTTCTTTTATTTTACTTTTATTATTGACTTATAAATATATACATACATAGATAAAAATAATGTAGTTAACTAAAATATTTTATTATCAGAAGTGGGATTCGAACAAAAGACTAATGTGTTATATGTTTTCAGAAATTGAACGTGGTTTCATAATGGATTCCACCATTATTGAAAGTCTACTGAAGACAATTCAAGCTGCATTAACGGATAAACGCCGAGGCGACGATGTCGTGCTACCGCCTTTTGATCCAGAGAAAAAACGAAAATGGTGCTGATAGCTGGTGTCGTTCCATCAACTCTATTGCTGTGGACATGGGATGGAGCGAAATAACAACAGTTGCTAAGGCAGGTAAAGCCTTAAAAGGTTCTGCATTATTATGGTATGAGACTTGGGATCCTGAAGAGGGTAGAACATGGGAAGTTTTTAAAACGACTTTGACTGACTTATACCCAGAAAAACGTAATCTTTCTGAAAAACTATTCAGAGCAGTATTATTGACAACCGAAAACACTGACTCTTACTGTGAATACGCCAGGGAAAAACTAAGACTATTTAAGCAGACAAAAATAGCGTTTACTGAAGTACAGTTAGTAGAACTTATCTGTGGGGGCATACATGATACCACGGTTAAAATGGCAGCACACAACAGTCGTGTTAACACCACGGCCGAATTAATATCATTATTTACGACATACGCCAAAGTTCCCAAAAAGCGACCACTAGACAACAAAACTGATAAAAATGGCTCCTTATCCATTACTAGTAGTCATAAACGATCTAGAATAGAAGACAAACGTTGCTTTCTTTGTAATAAACCTGGTCATACTCGTGCTCAATGTTTTCATAACCCAAATCGCGAAACCAATCAGTCCAAAGCTTCTACCTCATCGTCAACCTATCACCCCATTCAATGTACATATTGTAAAAAGATGGGCCATGCTGAAAATGAATGTTTCTTTAAGCAACGAGCTAATAATTCTAAAAATAATGCAACAACAGATAATAAAAATGGTGTAAACTGTTTTGCTACGGTTGACAACCTCAAATTAACAAAGATTGACATTAAAGACGTGACTTTGGACGCTCTTATCGACACTGGTGCTACGTGTAGTATCATTAAAAACTCCATAGCCAAACGACTGGACTGTAAACTAGATCCTCATTACACCACACTTTGTGGTATTGGGAATGGTATCTTACACATTTTTGGTAAAATCACTGTACCTGTAAAATTTAATGAAATCTGTATCGAAATAGAATTTAACGTAGCTCGGGATAGTGAATTCCATTATGATTGCTTGATAGGTCGTAATATTATACAATATTCAGATATTTCTGTTATTATGGATTCCACGGGTTGTAGGGTGACTCGTAGATTAACTCCATTATCGACTGACGTTGTTAACTGTACGGAGACTAGTACTGATGAGTTAGGATTACTGGATAACTTGGTTAATCATTTAGATATTGGCCTTCAGACTAGAATAAAAACAGTATTTGAAAAATTTCCATATGTTTTACCCTCTGAACACAATATTGGGACTGTCAAAACTGGTACATTGCATCTACGTCTAAAACGAGACGAAGTTATACATTATAGACCTTACCGACTAGCACCCGTTGAGAGAGAAAAAGTCAATGAAATCTGCAAAGATCTTTTAAATAAAAATATAATCGGAGAAAGTGATTCCCCCTATGCTAGCCCTGTTTTACTTGTAAAAAAGAAAGATGGAACTGACCGTATGTGCGTTGATTTTAGAGCCCTCAATAAAATTATTGAAAAGGAAAGATATCCTCTCTCTTTGATTGAGGACCAACTTGATAGATTGGGTAACTCTAAATATTACATCTCGATAGATATGAAAAGTGGATTTCACCAAATTCCGGTGTCTGAAGACTCTATCAGATAACCATTATGAGTTTATAAAAATGCCTTTTGGTATATGTAATGGCCCGTCTGTCTTCCAAAAAGCGATTAGCAAAGCAGTCCAGCACTTAAAATTTTTATTAGTATATATTGATGATCTGTTGATTCCCTTTAAGACTGAAACGGAAGGTTTACAATATTTAGAACTCACTTTAAATGCTCTTAGTGTAGCTGGATTTACTATAAATTTAAAAAAATGCAAATTATTTGTAAATGAGATAGAGTATTTGGGTCGAAATGTCTCTGAAGAAGGAATAAGACCAAGTCAAAACAAAATTACTGCTTTAACTAACTCTCCAACTCCTACATCTATCAAGGAAGTACGACAATTTATGGGATTAGCCAGTTATTTTCGTAGGTTTATACCAGAGTTTGCTTCAAAAACCGCTAGTATCACTAAATTAACAAAGAAAGACCAAAAATGGGAATGGGGCGACGACCAAGAGAAAGCTAAAGAATACGTGATAAGACATTTAATATCAAAACCCCTTTTAACTGTATTTGATCCAAAATTACCGACTGAATTACATACAGACGCCAGTTCCATAGGGTACGGAGCCATTTTACTACAAAAAATAAATAATCAAAATCGAGTTGTAGCATATTTTAGCAAACGTACTACCCCTATTGAATCCAAATATTGTTCATACGATTTAGAAACATTAGCCATTTATAATGCCCTTAGACATTTTAGAGTATATTTGTTGGGAGTAAATTTTACTATAGTGACAGACTGCAACTCTATCAAATCTACGATGACAAAAAAGGACTTTTCCCCTCGTGTAGCTAGATGGTGGACCTTTATGCAAGACTTCCAGTTTCAAATTTCATATAAAAAGGGTACATTTGTTCAACATGTTGATTACTTAAGTCGCAACCCAGTAACTGTAAAACCTTCGGTTAATATTATTGAAAACTTAAATGCTGATCCACCATCGTGGTTAAGAGTTGCTCAGCAAAATGACCAAGAAACTCAAGACTTATTAAACAAAGTTCAAATTGGTGACATTGACGCCAACCAATATGTTATTATTAACGACCTATTACATTATAAAACTGACTCTGACGATGTACCGAAATTATTTGTTCCTAAGGGATATAGGCTGAGTATGCTACGACTCTATCATGACGAGAATTGCCACGTAGGTTACGATAAAACACTTTATAAACTTAAAGAACATTTTTGGTTTCCTAGCATTGCGGCTTTTACAAAAAAATATATCTCTCATTGTCTGATTTGTACTTCTCGGAAAGGTCATTCGGGACCTAAACAAGGTCTGCTCTATGCTTTAGCGAAAACTATTCCTTTTCATACATTGCATCTCGATTGTACCGGAGCTTTTAGACAGTCCGAGGATGGTTATAAGCACATTTTGTTAGTTGTCGATGGTTTCACAAAGTTTTGTATTCTTAAACCACTTAAGAATTTAGGAGGACAGGAATTAGTATTTGTTTTACGGGAGACTATAACATTATTTGGCACCCCTTCCCTGATAATTACAGACAGAGGAACAAACTTTTCCTCAAACATAGTACAATCACTATTTAGAGTATTGCAAATTCGACACCATATGATATCTACCGGTACACCTCGCAGTAACGGCCAAGTTGAACGTTATCTAGCGACAGTTATAAACATGCTAACTACAACAATTAATGATACTGCAGAATGGCCAAACGCTCTTTGGAATGTACAGCAATCCCTCAATACCACCATTCAGAAAACTACAGGATTTTCGCCTGTTAGACTGTTAATAGGCAGAGAAGGAAACATACCTCCCATACAAGCTCGCTTAGATGACGTAACAGATGTATCTAATCAACCCCATATTAATGTAAATACTGACCGTGACTTAGCACGACAAAGACTTGATGAAAGCGCTACTAAATTTAAAGACCGATTTGACTATACTAGACGAAATAATAAAACTTATTCTACTGGCGATACAGTTTACGTTAGTCAAGACCATAGACGTCATGACAAACTTGCCCCTAAATTTAAAGGTCCATATGAAATAAAAGAAGTGCTAGAAAATGACAGATTTAGGCTACGGGGTCAAAATAATATTAGGGCTATTACAGTAGCTAAGGAGAAATTACGAGCCTGGCCAGGCGAATGGTTAGAACAAAATATTTGTTTTGAAGAATCTTTGTAAATCTGATCCGTGATAGATTATTATTATAAGATATTATGATTGTAAATAATAATTGTAATAATACAAATATTTTTTGATTATGATTTGTGTAAAAGGCTAAAATAAAGCATGTTATAAAGATATCTACATTTTACTTTTCTACGTAAGACATACACATATTTAATGGTTTTACCGCTGGTCGGCTTCTGATCAGATATTAACCTGAATATCATACTGCGGCGGGTGATAGGGTTGATATGTCATGGTTAGAAGTCACAAAAATACCGCTGGTCGATCTTTGCCCTGATACTTCACTGAAATTCACACTGCAGCGGGTGATAGGTGCTTGTATGCCAAGGCCAAAGATCAAAAAACAATACTGCTGGTTAACTAAACGTTAATGCAGCAGGTGCTAAACAAAAAGGGAATAATTATATATTATATATACAGACTAATACAAAGGGTACTTCGAGAGCGAAGTACTGGTCAGTCTGGCCGTGATAGATTATTCGAAATATTTTGTCTAAATATTCAAAGAAATATGAAAATAAGTACGCTTAAATATGTGTGTGTCTCATTTGTAAGTACCTATTTATCCCGGCAATAGTGCCGATAACAAACTGTGTAATGAATCCGGCTAGATTTTGTCATTGTTATTTATAGGTTAGATTTTAGGTTAAGTTACAATAATAAGATCAATTTTAGAGTTATTTACATGTTTAAACATAAAGAAAAATAAATTATGATTTAACAACATTATTAGCAAAAGCTAAGTAGCTCAAATATAACCATTTCTAAAAATCACGTGGCCGCCCGACTTGTTTGTTCACTAGTATAAAAGGACACGTGTCAGACGGATCACGTCACTTGTTGATTGGCCGCCGAACCGAACGGAGCTCCGAGTTTGCGCTACGAAATAAAAGCTGAGTAACTATTCAATTGTTATTACTATTTATTTAACTATTAAAATCAAAATGATTAAATTAAATAAAATATTAAATTGAACCATTCTCGTTTGATATTTCTATTTTGTGCCTATGTATTATATACGACATTATAAACTTTAAGAATCAAATATGAATTGAATTATACTTCTTTTCATTACCCTATAAATATGAATTAAGATTGGGTTTTCTATAAATGATTTGATAGCCTAACATTGTCTATGCTTAGTATATGAATAAATGTATATATAAACATACATAGTGTTTATGTATACATATATGTAAGTGTGATATGATAGTGAATATATACATATACTATATAAAACAAATATAACCTTATGCACATGATTTTAATAAATACATATAAATGAATTAATGGGTTCTTTTATTTTACTTTTATTATTGACTTATAAATATATACATACATAGATAAAAATAATGTAGTTAACTAAAATATTTTATTAAACGCATCATTATGTTGAGAAACGATGACCCGCATTGTATTAGATGTCAGCTTCAAATTACTTGTGCTTCATTAACTAAGAGAATAATTAAATATACACCTATGAAATGTAAAAGCTTTCATTGAAAGGCCCTCGTCTCGATAAAATATAAATATTTTAGTACTTTGATACTATATTTAATTCTCTTATATTTGAAATGCTTGTTTTTCGAAAAGTATTTTTATTATTTTGCCTTTAAAATTAAATAATCCTTTAAACATGATGTATTTTATGCTTGTTTAAAATTAAAGTGCGCTTCAAATACAACTGAAATAAATGTAAATTTAACTTTTATGCTAAAGGCTGACTTTTGCCATGTTAAAATTCGCATAATTTATAGCGAATTTACAATAACTACATACATGAATGAAATATTAGTAGTAAAATAAAATGGTGACTTGCTACAGAAAAAGATGATAATTTTCACACATTTTTCAATACCTCTGTCTAAGATTTACTATCCAAGAGAGATTTTAAAATTAGTTAATAAATAAATAAAATTCTTATTAAAATATTAAACAAAGGGCTTATCGCGTTGGTAATTGTTCAAAGAAAGGAATATGCTTTTTATGACGTTTTGACGTACTTGCATAGATCGTAGTTAAATATGTGTACAAATCACGAAGGACTAAAAATATTTCTAACAATTTTTGTGTGTTTGTTTCAGCGGACTAATGGTCCAGAATGCACTGCACCGTGCCGTCGCGCGCAGCCGTCTCCTCGTACCACGAGCACACCAAAGCGAACTCCTGCGAAGCCCGGTACCAACGATGCCACCGGTGAGTACTTTACATTATATTTCTCTCTCCTACATAGTGCAATTTCGAAGGATATGCCTAATTGATAATAATCTAACGGGTGAAAACCTATGAGAAAAAGTTTTGTAGAATGAGATACAGGCCAATTGTAGGTTATAAAGTTTATGAGAGAAGGTGCATACTTTGAATTTGATATTACAAATTTGTGACGCTTCTTTTGTAAATTTGACAACATGAATATTTGTACCAAGGACTTAATGCGGTGTGTTTAGTGTTATAACATATACTTAAACTCCTTACACTTGTGTACCTGAGTTGAATGACGACGGACTGACCGAGATCTAGCCAAGTATCAAATTATAAAATACTAGATGTGCCCGCGGTTTTACCCGCGCTAATGATTATTGCGCCGCCCCCTTGGATCGTAGCGTTATATAGCCTATAACATTCCTCGATAAATAAGCTGTCCAACAAAAAAAATATTTTTCAATTCGAACCAGTAGTTCCAGACATTAGCGCGTTCAACCAAACAAACAGCTTCTTCAGCTTTGTAATATTAGTATAGATTATATGTAAACTTATTTCAAAAGGAAAAAATAAAACGTTATTATTTCGAAATGTTAAATATATTTACCATTTCAAATTGTATATTTTATATGGAACATATATTTTCTATTCACGTTACTGTGATATTGGTTCGTAAGTTTATTAATTATTTCACTGTACTATTTTTCCTGACGTTGTATAATTAAGGTTTAAAGAAGAAAATAGAACACGCTAGCATCTAATTCAAGACGGTTTGTCATATTTTACACAATCTAGGCGTGTCGTAGTACCCGAGACATTCCATCTTTTCCCGGGTGAGACCTACCTAACCTCTCCTCCTCTGCTCCCCTTTTCTGCAGAGAGGTATGCAAAACGTCTATTCCCATGCATTCCCTCACGTTAAAAATAAGGCGTCTCAGTGACAAGTACACTGGCAATACAAATATGACACCTAAGTTGTCAAACTTACGGTGCTGCCTGCGTTCAGCACTGTCACCCACGAATATTATCATTACTCTCAACTCTCTAGCCAGTGCAGCTACGAAATATGCACGGAATTGTATGTAAGGGACACAAAGTATAGTAATAAGATATAATAAAAATATATGAGTAGACATTTAGAGGATCATAGTTCCGGCAAATGAGCAAAGTTTGTTTACACATGTTCGCGATATCACATTGGGAGAGTTATGTATGTTAAATGTAACCGAGAAATGTTTGGAACACATACATAATGAACGATACCCAATACGTCATTGTTTTTGACTACGAATAAAAAGTTTTGATATTTATGATAAACGAAAACGTAAAAAATGTGAAGAGGAAGTTAATTTTCAAACGATGAATGAATTTAAACCGATAAAATATATTTATTGCGTACCCTTCTCTCCCTGAGAAGAGGCCCGTGCCCAGCACTAGGGCAGTTTAATACAGAGCTGATATATAATTGTATGAGTTTGTTTTGAAATATTCACGAGTTAGTTAGATGGTCTCCGAACTGTGATGCTTACAAATAGGAAGGAGCTTATGAATTGCTAATTTAAGTCCTACCATTGGAGTGGTATTGACTTATGCTTACTAACGTTTAATTACAAACGAATTTTGATGTACCTTATCCGTATACTTGATATTAAATAAGTACATTTTCAATAGCGGGACATGCATTAAAACCGTACCAAGCAAACGACAGTAGCTCCTCCTTTAGGTGGGCTTTAAATCATGCTAGGAAAAAATCTTGTAAAAATGTAGGCATCCATCTTTGCCTAACCCATAACGATACTCATCAGATACAATAATAATAAAAATATAGCACATATACAAATTTAATCCAACGAATATCAACGCTTACAACATTAGAAACGGTCTTGTGAAACAGAACATATTATAATCAACACCGTACAATGTATTGTGAACGATTAACTACTTACGCTTAGAGGCTCAACAACACAGAATTCGCGCGTTCTCATTGTCACCATTAATCGCGCAGTCCATTCGGTTTGATTACGACAAAATGGTACACTCGACACTGCAGGGCGTAAAGGATTTCGTAAATTATCTCTGGAGTTTAAAATTCTTTCGCCGTCAAATCGCCGTCATGTCGGCTTTAATAGCTAGCAGTTCTAATGTCACTGGGGATGGAAATTATTAGGGTTAACGCAAATAGAGTGGATATTTTTGATGCCAAACTGGTTTTAGTTAGTTTTGCTCTGAATTGCCTAGTTCATGCTGTATCAGAAGCTGTTTATGCTTGTGGCTGATTGTAGTCTTGAATTCAATGCAGGTCAGACAAAGTAATGAAGTTTTCTCTAAAGAAATTGTCAGTAGGAGTACAGAGGTTGGCAATGTGTCTGGTACACAAGAGCTAGCTGCCTATTTCATGGGACTTTAAACAGCTGGCGTGCAATGTGGCTGGTGTGGGCTTAATTCAACAGCGGTGGTATCACGAAGCATATATAACTTTGGAGTTGCGATCAAAAGGCTGTGGTTTTATATGCATACTAGCTGGAACAATTCACAAGAATACCTACAAGTAATTTGGCAACATTTGGTTGCCTAAAAATTTAAGGATAATCCTTTGTGTTCTAAATGAATATATTATATAAGTTGTATTACTGCGATCTTTTTAGTATTAACTCTTATTATATATTTACTAGCGTTTATCCTGCGTCTTCGCTCGGGAACATAACTTTTTCTAGATGTGAGATACCCTACTGACATGGCACTACCTGTCAGAGTTACGACAACATGTACGCGAAGATTCATGACAATTAGTAGATAAGGCATGAAAGCGTAACAAACAAACTCACATGCGCATTTATAATATTAGGTTAGCATGGTCGAGACGACTTAGGCAACAAAGCCATTCGTGCATTCAATAATATTAAACAATAATAATAATAATGAGCCAAATATAATTATAAACGAGATGGGTGCAAAAACCTAGGATTCAACCCTTTCGTCTTCATGTGACCTTTTTTTTTCATCAGCTTTTGATAATGTCCCGCTGCTGGGCAAAAGCCTTTCCCTTGAACTTTCAAATCACTCTGTTGGTGGATATCCCCTAACCTTATGACCTTGTGACCCCTATATCTCGGGGGTCTTATGACCCACAGGGCCCATATTCAAACTCGACCGAGGTGTCTGTACACCAAGTTACAAGTCAATCGGTCGAGTGGATCCGGAGCTATGCCTGTCACTAACAAATTGTCACTAACATGTCTGTTAGTGACAATTTGACACACAGACCCTTATAGTGTTTTCATTAACCTCTACGAAGAAGACTCAGAGGTTAATAAAATTGAAACGGTCATAAATTATATTTACAATAATTCTGTAATATTATACACAAGATTCTTCTTGCGTGCAATTTGTGAGAACGCATAACAGTATAAAAAGTATCATATGTGTCAATCCAAGATATGATCTATGTGTCTGCCAAGTATCAGCCAATTCCGTGCAACTGCTTACGCGTGATCGGCGTGATTGATAATTGAACATTCAAACATTTACAATTTTCACAAATATTACTATTATTCACATACTATTAGTTTGCCCGCGGCTTCGTTCGCGTAATTATTATGTTATGTTAAGGTATGGTTATGTCAATTTTCAATGCCTCGTGTATGCGAAATTCCATGATGATCGGTCGAATGGCTAAGGCGTGCAAACAAAACTAACAAAATCTCGCTTAAATGTGGGTTATGTTGAAGAAATTTCAAAATCAGTCAGCAAACAAACTCACATTCACATTTAGAATGTTAGTAAGGATTTTCACAAATATAATATTAGTCAGTTTTCTATAGGTATATACGATAGCAAAGAGTTTAGTTAGTTGACTATTCAGTTTTAAGATGTGATTGCACCACGTTTCAGCTCATTAGCAATAACCGTTTGATTTGATGCGTGCAAAATGCACTTCAGCTAGTTCTACGAGTATTTGCACTGTAAGCTTGTAGATGTGAACCGAATTACATTTACTATACGTTAAGTACTTACATTTGGTTATTTTAAGGACAATTCTCGCTTTCATAATAGTGTTTGTTGTGTAGATGGGATTTAAATTGTTGAACTAAGGGAGAATGTATCGCTAGTTAGACTTCGTGGCAGCCATCTTTGAGCGTTTTTGTTTCTAGCTGAGGATATCCTAATATTATTAATGCGAATAAAAGTTTGTTGATTTGTTACGCTTTCACGGCTTAACTACTCGACCGATCAATATGAAATTTCGCATACATCTTATCAGAGGTACACACGGCTACACATCAAGTTCGCCTTAGGTACATATATACGCATAATTACGCTACATACAAAATAGAGCATTGTCCGAAAGGAATAGTGCTGTGTGTTACCTTTACGGTAAGGATAGAGTGACGCGTCCCGATCAGCATGAGTGAGACAAAATAACAAAAATATAACGCACTCTCTCGCACGATTCGCAGCGTTCGACTTCTAATAGTTCAAAGTCCAAATAGTCTAGTTTGATGTGTCGCTGTGTGTACAGAAAAATACTGTTCCCAATGTAGCGTAGTCTCGGGCCACAGATAGTTTCTTTATTCCGGTAAATCAGGCGAAAGTCCAAATAAAAAAAAAGTGACTTCTTTGTACGTTAATGTTGGATTCACATATTCAAATGCAATAAAAGTGTTTTCGTAATTATTTGTGTTGGCAACTGTGATCGCTTAAAACAACGCCTATCGACCTCTATTTTGTCTCTATATAATTTTTATAACAATATCTCGGTAGCATATCGAGATTCAGAATATATGAACAACCCTATCTATCGAGGTCGATGTTAAATAATAATATTCTAAATAATATTCTACCACATACACACAACACCATCTAGCCTAAACTAAGCAAAGCTTGTACTATGGGTACTAGACAATGGATAAACATACATATATACTTTTTTTTTGTAAATACATACATATTATACATAGAAACACCCAGACCAAGACAAACATCCATGTTCATGCACACAAATGTTTGACTTGTGCGGGAATCGAACCCGCGACCTTAGGCGTGGCAGTCGGTTACACTAACTACTACGCCACCGAGGCCGCCAAATAACAAGCTGCTACTTAAGCAAGCTGGTACTATCTGACAACTAACGATGGTTCCCAATACTATGCGATCTATGTGGTTTTCCTCACTAGATTTGACTAGAGATAGACATTTGACATATTAAGTTACATACAAATTATGTTCAAATTCTTATCCTAGATAAGCAAAAGTTAAAGTTTTTGTTTTAAATCATTGTAAGTTGACGGTCGTTCTTACGATGTTTACGTACTGGAAGTATTAATATTTTATATAAGTCTTTTAAAGACCGGTCCCATATAATATTTAATTGCTGTCTCGGGGAACTGTAAATACATTTAACGGACACAAAGAACATGCAGACTCGAAACAAATATTTGTGGAATTTACGATTTTTACCATTTTTACCTTGTGTGGATAAAACCACAACCCAATCTATAAAGATTGTCATATAGAGTGTATGGAACTAGAAAATAAATGACCTATTTTTATAAAGTACACCAGGTGTTGCAATGATTCACTAAATCACATATCAATAATAATACACTATGTATCATCTGTCAGCGATACGCCCCTCGTCTATTTGTGGGTGCATTCCGCTCGGCCGTGACCGCGCACCTATGTAACTTACGCAAGACATTCACAGGGTTGAGATGTTTCAACTCCGGAACATGTCCCGGATTATCCCCATACCAGGTGCCTAAATGTTCCTCTGTCCCTATGTACTTTTGACTGGCCTGATTTGCAAATTAGATTACGCAAGTTTTGTTCCGTAAGTTTTGACGGGTTGATTCAAGGTGTGATTTAATTCGAAGAGTTTTGTTTTAATTTGTGATGTCGTTGCTGGCTTTTCGTTTGCCATCATTGTCTGTGTAGTTGAATTTCAATTGCCTTCGCTTTATTACGTCATATTCTGCAGTTTAGTCTATCATCCTCTTGTGAATTACATCTTTTTATATGTAAATCTTCTGTGAGTGTGTTTGTAATTAAACTCCTCCTAAACGGCTGGACCGATTTTGATGAAATTTTTTGTGACCTACTGACTAATCAGAAGTCAATAACATTTCGCATGACTCGAGAATTCAACCCGTGACTTAAATCTCTGTGCATAGGACTAATGAGGTAGACATGTGATCATGTCATGTGATCTTTGGGTTCTCCAGTCTTTCTTCATGTTAATATTCCTTAAGCCGGCACTGTCCCGCACCTTTTCTACCTTTATATTATATATTTTCTAGTTATATCTCGATCTCTATTTCGAGCCTATTCTCCGTTTCATCATAATACCCTTTGAAAGCAATAATAATGATTATTTCTAGTCCTGAACGTCAACCTGTTACAGTGTATAACAATTATAATCAACACCTGACCCGACCGACTTGATTTTGTATATACAAATACAAGTTATCTAACGTTTTGCAGCCCTATAGTTATCTTTTTTATTAGCAGCGTTACCTCAGCCTCGTGCCCTTTGCGTTTGGACCTTACCTTACATAGTAATACAAAGGGATCACGCTCCACAACGCTCGCTACATCACTCCCCTAATGGAAGTATCGGTTTTTCACAACATTCCTGGTTTCAGGAATCTGTTGTTTCATAATGGTTTTCCAGTATCGTGTTCATGATTACGTAGCTAATAGGTCTTTAAAAACAATACTATTCCGTATAATATTTACTAAACATTGCGTTCAAATGCTGCCTAATTAAAAATAATGCTTATAGGCATGCATGCATATATGCAAGCACGCGTTTCATGTATATTTATTTGTCTCGTCGACTTAATGTCATGAAAGTATGGATTGATGATGTGCTGTAACGATAAGACCAGCTTCTCGGTACGTGTAGATATCGTATCGTGTCACTCATTCACTTACATACGAATCGAAACAGATTAATTGGATAGAAAATTAACCTGCGTGTCGATCAATTTTGCGTCGTTTAACGTTTCAATTAGCTCCATCGATTGCCTCGGCTCGACGTTTTTTTCCCCAAAGTGAAAGGGAAAACATATGATAGATGGTATGTTTTGAAGAAATCCAACCTACAACTCTCGTACCGTATGCCTATATTTTTATTCGTCGTTCGTGTTCAATTTATTATTGAAATGAGACCAATTTATAGGCCACCGGTAAAGCTAGCGAGTTTGATGTACCAGGCTGGCAGCGACCGAGTGGCGTTCGTATGTGAACCTACCTCGTTATGAATTATTTAGGAGTATTGGAGCAGGAATATTATGAACGCGGCCTCCAGTTCCCTGCTTATATAGGACAAGGCTGTTTGTCTTGTGTACTAACGTTAGTTTCAAATTTAATGCATTAGTTGCAGCAGAAACAAGAGAATGCTTAGTATTAAGACGTAGTTAAAGTTTTAAGTACACATTATTTTGTGAAGGGGTTTCTGAATGGCATCACAGGCACCAAGCATACTTTAATAAGTAATTTAAAGTGAAATAATGAAGCGTTACGTTTCTGTTTGTAGTTTTAGACTATATAAATGAGAGTGCAGATAGACAGACTAAAACAAAAACATACTTGATCAAAACGATTCTGATATGTTCGTTTCGGGAAAGCGCTAGTGAGTTTTTGTAGGAAAATAAAATGTGTTAGTAGCTCAAAATCTTGCTCGTGTGTGGGTCAGGCTCTTTATCACATGGTTCATTTTCAATCCACTAATCTTTGCAATTAGGCAAAATACATAAATATATAGAAATGGATTTGTGGTTTTATTTTTTGTTTTATTACAAAATACAACATGTATTTTATTTCTTATTATCGTATATAAAATAATATTTCATAATTGTACAAAAGTCGTTAGTTTTAATCGCCAGAGCGTTTTGTTTCAATTATATATGAAACAGAGGCGGCTTGGACATTCCATACCACTGACATTATTTTTAAATCAGCACTACCTTCACGGAGGCGTGATGTGGCGTAATATTCTGTTCATAAAGCTCTGTCTTTAAATCTGTAAAAGAAGCAAAATTATTCAAAGCCTTTAACATAGAAACTGTAATGCTATAACGCTCTTAAAAAATGCTGACTGTCCACTAATTATAAAAAGCTAATACGAAGCCCATTGCCCATTTTTACAACACCAGTTAACCGTACCCAAAAAGTGCCAAAATTTTTTGCTGAAGAAGATTTTAAGTGTGGTAATATAAAATGAATATAATATTTTTGCTATAAACCGTGTCACTCCGGTGTCCTTTTACGAGTGTAATTTAATACGAGTCTAATGCATACTCGGGTTCGTATTATGGCATAACTATTATCTCCGGACATACGGAAAAGCTTGGTACTACAGCGTTTTCTTTTTGCCTTGACGGTGAAAAGAGGAACTTACTTTATAGCTAGTGTGGGTCGTAAATGGATGGTTTATTGTGTTTTATGTGTATGTGATATGTTAGTTTATGTTTGCAATATATCAGCTTAAAATTTGATAACGGCATTGTTTCTAATAGATAATTATAGAAATCTGGGTGTGGAATTCATAACTGAATTCATTTTGGTCACACAGTAATACCAATGAACGTTAAAATTATTTTAACCACGCTATACTATAAATTTAAATGTATCTGTTGTCACGGTCAGAAAATAAGGGCAAAGGTCCAATGAGAAGCAGTTCTTCTCATAGCAAGAAATTTTGATGAAGGAAATCTGGTGGATGCTTTTATGTATTTTTTTAAGGTTTGGGTTTCTACTTAAGTCTTACATTAATGGACACATGCTCAGATCTAGAATTGCCAAAAGTAAACGAAACAATTATTCTACAAATAAATATGGTCTGCTCGGATGATGTAGTGGTTTAATTGGGCCCTGCACTGTCACACGCTTGATTATGTGGGGATAAGCATTTGTTGCGTTCCAGAAATAGTTGATCCGATTGTAGGTGTTCTTTGTGTCCGTTGTTTGGTCATGTCTTCTAAAAATCCCTAAACTGTATGATATTTCGACATTTAGGTAGTCGGTTCTCGCACCAATCAATTAATCACTTTGTAGACGAAAAATAAATATTCTCGCTAGTTCTAGCATTCAACAGCTTCACAGTATTAGTTACCAACTTAAACCGATCCGTATATAAACGAACCTCACGTATTCAGTACACTTTCATTCAACATGCATGTCGAGTGAGTTCAGTTTGATGCGTCGCTTTTACTTGAGTAGTTTCTCTCCTGTGGTAAGAGGATCTAAATAGTGCACTAAGTAATGGACCTGACCGGACTTTAGGGGCTCTTAGTAATAGAATATTCTAAGTTTATAAATGTTGCGAAGTTCTTCTATAATATGCAAAGTTGAAGCGGTACACTTCGAGTAGCCTTGCAGA
This sequence comes from Catocala nupta, assembly GCA_963675205.1. Classification (NCBI taxonomy): domain Eukaryota; kingdom Metazoa; phylum Arthropoda; class Insecta; order Lepidoptera; family Erebidae; genus Catocala; species Catocala nupta. Next base: position 27,751,309 of record OY776095.1, read on the forward strand.
GAATACATTTTGTATGGAGGTATTCTAAGATATCGTTACGTATGTTTGAATTTGGCACACGGCTGTTTTGCTTGTACGTTTAAACATGGTTTTTGGATTTTTCTGTCAAAAAAATCTTAGTAGGAGCGGAATCTGGAGCAGTGCCTGGTGTACGGCTATAGGCTCGCCCTCTCTTTTCATTTCATTGGACCTAAAACCATAACTGCCAAAATGTTTGTTTGGCTACACTTGGGGAAAATAGACGAGGATGCATTTCACGGGTTATTTATGCCATTGCTTTGATTTGATTTTTGGTGAGAAGCTGTTCTCTGCAAAGCAAGAAACTCTGGTAAGGAAAGCTCTATAGAACTAGTTTCCGTTTATATATGCAATTTTTAGTACTGGTTTCTATTTATTTTTTCTTTAATGGACACATTCTGTGACTCCTGACTTCCAACATGACTTACACGAATGGAGTAGTGAGTCGGCCTCGTTGGCGTAGTAGTTAGTGTAACCGACTGCCACGCCTGAGGTCGCGGGTTCGATTTCCGCACAAGTCAAATATTTGTGTGCATGAACATGGATGTTTGTCTTGATCTGGGTGTTTCTATGTTTAATATGTATGTATTTACAAAAAAAAAGTATATATGTATGTTTATCCATTGTCCTAGTACCCATAGTACAAGCTCTGCTTAGTTTGGGCTAGATGGTGTTGTGTGTATGTGGTAGAATATTATATTATAGAATATTATTATAGTAGGTATGGTGATCGCCACACGTGACAAAAATTTCTGTGATCCACAAATTGTTTCGAAGTTGTTTTTCTGTCAAGAAATTTTTAATCACGCACGGAATCTGGAGCTGTGCCTGATGGATGGCTATACACTCGCCCTCTCTTTTCATTTCATGGGACCTAAAACCATTCCTGGCAAAATGTGAGTGTTTGGCTACTACTTCGGGAATATAGACGAGGATGCATTATATGTACACCATACACGCATGCATTCATATATATAAGCATAAGTATAAGCCTGTTTCACAAAAAGGTAGGCAGGCTACAGATTTTCACTTAAAACCTCAGAGAAAACAATATATTTTTTTTCTTGGTTTCTTTGACATATTTACTTTATATTACATACAGGCCTAACACGAAGCAATTACAGCATTTTGCTACCAAAAATTCTTTTTTATTTCGACGAAAATGTTTCTTAAATACTACAAAGCTTTGTTATAAGATATTTAGTCAGCAAAAAGAAAATACTATTAAGCTTTTGATCTTCAGACGACATTCGACAAAAAAAGAAGGATTTTGACGCGGGTAAATACTTACTTAATTATCTTGTTGTATTTACAATTAACTAATTGTCTTTATTGCTGCTACTATAACAAATTATTTTTAATCACCTTGTAATTTTTGTTTTATTTGTGGAAAATTGGATTAAGGAATAAGTAAGCAGCGACCGTCGACGTAGGAGACCGTTGGACTGCCATGGAGACTCAAGTTCTGCATTCCGACTTTTCGAAATTATGTGCTTTTTAAATATTTAATTATTGCTCGCTTTAACGGTGAAGGAAAACATCGTGAGGGAACCTGCACATGTGAAGTGTTCCAACCCGCATTGAGCCAGCGTGGTTGACTATGGCCTCACCCTTCTCACACTGAGAAGAGGATACAGGGCTAATATCATTATTATATAAAATAATGAGTGTTTTTACTTATAAGTAAAGGAGAATAATCCAATTTTGGAACTATCATGATATGATTTTGTTGAGATATCCCGTTTGGGAAGAAATCTTGAAAAGAATAGGTACCTACTAAAAAGACTCAGTATCAGTAATCTTGAAATGAAAAAAAAAAAGATTCAGACTCGGGTCAACTATATTTTGCTATCAGACCCATCCTATTTTGCGTTATGGTCAACCCTATGTTTTGAAATAGACTACAACAGGCAATGATTGATTAAACCCACAGCACCCAATACATTGTATTCATCGTGGTTTTTTTTTTTGTCTTTAACTACTTACTATTGGTCTTATGAAAATAATAAAGGTTTATTTTTCATTAAGCTTTTAGTGTCGCTATTGAACTTTCCTTACAGAAAAGGCTTAATAAAATCAAAAGGTCGAAATATCAAAAAATAACTAGGTATTTGTACCTTTTAATACTAACCAATGCTATTAAGATGTTGTTTAATACTATATTAACTGTTCTATCACTGATATTGCGGTCTCGTAGAATTTACACTCACGTAGAGGCAGGTTAACACTGCCCGATGCGAGATAAATAATTTCATGGGGCCAAAGAAGCAGTGACAGAGAACAGTTTAAAAAAATAAATAAAGGCGGTTTTAAACATTTGTGATAGTCGAGATGGATATCTCAGAGAGCCTATTGCGAGTTTGTTTTACGTTAACGCGATCGACATGTTTATGACGTTCGGCGCTCCGATTGGCCCGCTCCAAGCTCTTAGCCAATCAGAGAGCCAAACGCGGTAAACGTTTCGATCCTGTTAACGTAAAAACAACTAGCATTAGGCACCTTGGTCATATCTTCGTATCTTAAACGTTACGACAGCTGTAAAAGAGTTTTCTCTTATAAAACTCATTTTGTGTATTTATAAGGGTTATCCGTAAATGTAATGCTACCTTTTACTATTCAAAAGTACTTTTATACCGTTTAAGAAACTCCATTACAGGGTTATTAGCTAATTAAGAAGTTTTAACAGGCGCTCTTTCAGGAACTGGATTCGTAAGATAAATTTAAAGAAACTCGTGAAAGTTTATCATAATATGGAATAATAACAGACATTGACGCGACTATGCTTGGTGGTTACACCTAAGTAGGTAGGTACCTATATGTATATCGCCATCCGCCTTTACCATGTACTGAGAATGTCTTATGACAATAATATTGAAATAGGTAAAATCCTTAATTGCTTTAATTTTTCTTTCGTCCGCCTCGATGGCGTAGTGGTTAGTGTAACCGACTGCCACGCCTGAGATCGCGGGTTCGATTCCCGCACAAGTCAAACATTTGTGTGCATGAACATGGATGTTTGTCTTGGTCTGGGTGTTTATTTGTATAATATGTATGTATTTACAAAAAAAAGTAACCCATAATACAAGCTCTGCTTAGTTTGGGCTAGATGGTGTTGTGTGTATGTGGTAGAATATTATTATTAATAATTCTAACTAATATAATGAATGCTAATGTGAATTTGATGGTTTGTTACGCGTTCACGCCTAACTACTCGACCGAACATCATGATATGACGCATACACGTTGTCAGGCGTACAGAAAAGAACATAGGGTACCCTTCACCCAGACAAAAAAACTATTGTTCCTAAGGTATTGAAAATTAACAAAATCTCGATTAATGTGGGCGTAACCGCGGGCAAAATATAGTATTATATTCAAACTATATTTGAACTTTCCCTTCAATTTCCTTTCAGCAGTTTTGGTCACAGAACACTGAGGTGGTGTTTGTCTCAGTCTTGAAGTTATCTAGAAGAGTAGTATAATTTAAAATTTGCAACTTATGTATACATAAAAATACTATTATATAATACTATATACATATATGTATATATAGCTATAGCTACCCTTCGCGGTTTTACCTATTTTTATGATTACCTCTCCCGTGGCGTAACGTTATATAGCCTATGATACTTGTAAAAAATGAGTTTTCAAATGGCGTAAGATTGTTTATATATTTTTTGTTTAAACATGAATAACTAAAAATTTTACATTTTAAATGTAAATTAAATTTTATTAAACATAAATATGTTAAGCAGACCCTTCGGCATAGGATAGAGTGATCAAACTACCAGTGCCGCGGTGGTTAAAGCTCCAGAATCTGATACAATTATACAGATATTTGCCCAATGTTATGCCAACTTGTATGTGCCTACTTAATACCTACCAAGTTATTTATAACTAGCGGACCCGACAGACGTAGTCCAAAACAAACGAAAAAGAAAACCATTTCTCGAAACCACTTGAACACACACAAAAAATTTCATCAAACTCGGTCCAGCCGTTTAGGAGGAGTTTAATTATAAACACACGCACAGAAGATTTATATATATATATAAAGATGTAACAAATAATGCCTGACGTTATTTATATCCAACATGTATTATGTGCAAATAAATAATCTTTTCTTTCTTTCTATATTATACTATCTATAATAATCATTTAACATATTTATATTATTATTATTGATTGTAGATATGCAATATAACATAGATTTTCTTAATTCATAGCGTCATATATTTCAATAACAAAACTTCCATAACCCTACAAATAATAGGCATCGTCAAACGGCCTGCAATGACATGCGTTTATTGCGCGTGTAACTGCCCCAGGTCAGTATTAGATGGCCAGGTCAGCACGGGGTTAAGGCTCTGACCTCACCTGATAACATTAGGAAATATGAGCGCGTCATTTCTGTGGCGCGGCCCTAATTGGCCAGTGAGAACACACCATTAGTTGTTATTTGTAGAGGTTTTTTAAGGGTTAATAGCTGATAATTGATAGGGAAGGGTAGGTAAAACCAAAATGTTTAATAAAGTATTCTATTGATTGTTTTGTGAATAAATAGGTGAACGAAAAGAAAAAAATTGTAAAGAAATGAGGTCACCTTTTCTTTTTTTTCTTTTCCCCGACTTTTCGCTTGCTTTTCAGCAGCCATGGTCACGAGGAAAGTGTAAAACTAAATATAAATAGTTTTAATAATTTTATTGACTTATAAATTAGTAAAATTCAGTAGTATTAGTAGTGTAACAGTTTTCAAAATTATGAAATACAGTGATAAATAAACAACGCGATAAAATCTGTATGTAGTAGTTTAATTTCAATGAAAAACATTCGCGTAAACAGAAGACAATATTAGACTAAAAGAGTTTGGTTTGATGCTGGTGGCCCAAGACCGGTCTGTGTGGAAAACCTTGGGGGGAGGCCTATGTCCAGCAGTGGACGTCTTTTGGCTGAGATGATGAAAAGAGTTTATTGAGTTGCAGATGGCCAGGAGCGAGCGTCTTGTTGTCCATATGCCATCAATGCGATCCGGAGGATAGCAGAGGGTTGTAGTCGATCGATTTTATACATTCTACATGCTAGGTTACAAGTTAGATCTGAGCGAGGCTACCAGTTTGCCTCATAAGTCCCGCTACACAGTGCATCGGAGGCATTTGGGAGTCTCCGATGCTCTCATTCCTCTGAATATCATGGGACTCGGGACAAGGGGTTTAGTAGGAGAAATCTCACACAATCCAAATTCCGTTATGATTCATTCAGTCAGGCAACTAAACAAACATGGTTAAGATGATTAAACAGATTACTTAAACTGGAATCGAACAATTGTTCACTCAAATCTTTGCCAGGTATCTGATCCGCAACACAACCTTTTATTTTAAGCAATCAATTGAGATTATAATTTTATTCAGAACCTGTAGTAAAACCTTCTCTAGTTGGACACTAGTAAGTGGTCCGTTTGTTAAGAAGAAAAGTTGGTGAATTGTTAACTTGTAGGTCGTAATTTAATATAGTAATTAAATTACGACCTACAAGTTAACTGTTAACTGTTTAATTTAGTACAGAAATCGAATCAGAACCTAGACTTATTTTAAAAGTAGAAGTAAGAAATTTTTATTTTGAATGATGGTAGATTTTTAAATGTAACTCGGGACTAATATAAAAATCCTTTGTTTTATTTGTTGTTTGTTTCGGGTTATAGGAATAATCTTGAAATTAATCTAACAGGCCACTACTTCTGAATGCATCACACGTGCAATTTTGTTCTTACCTATAAAAATGTATAGCAAAATATTTTTTAACAAAGGATCTTTCGCGCTTGAACTAATTCCTGAGTCGCGGCCTACTTCATAGACATTAAAAAAATTGAACAACGGGATAGTGAAAATAGGACTTGGATAAACACGTAGAACAACAATTTGCGATGCGGATCACACAAATTATATTATTGTACCTTGTGGGAGTCGAACCGACAACAGTCGCAGTGGCAGTGGTGAGCGGATCATTTAAATCATTACGACATCCGCCAGTCATAATTAATACAAAATTTAAGAAGAATGAATGAAATGAACGGAGCTTTTCATATACAAATATAATAGCAATTTAAATTTTATCTGGCCGTTATTATTAACAAGCTTTCACAATAAATTTACAACTCAAAAATGATTTCGCTAACAAGAGACTGTAACTGGTGAAGCTCGAAAGTGGGCCAAGGCCGGGAGTTGAGTCCCTCACCTATCTATCCTTGATGGTTAAATGGTACAATAACGTGTTAACAAGGATGTTTTAAACACGACGTGTTCTGTACACCAAGGATAAAGATAAAGAACGTTTATGCTATCGGTATAATGACATACCGGCCTTCGTGCGCGACCTAGTATCTGTTGTCGTGCTTTTTTAACGTGATTGTGTATTGTCCACCTGGTAGAATAGATGGTATAAAAATTGATTCACTAAGACCATGTGGACATATGCCATATAACTCCATATGGTCTTAGTGAACACAAAAATACTTGATATATCTGTTGGATACTTCTGCTTAGGCCGTTTTGGTACTATGTGTTTCTTGTCAATTATATTCTGCTCCATTAAAAATTGATTAGCTCTTCCATAAGGAATTCCGTAAGGAATACGATATTCTGCGAGTAACCGCAGAATACATTACAGAATTAATAATCATCTATTTATCTGTTAGATGTTATTAAAGGATTTTCTCTATTTGCCACTTCGAAAGAAAGTTAACATTGCAAGATACTTCAATTTTGACTTAAACCTTTCTATATGCAGTTTATTTATATTATGTGTGTGTTTTATTTCCCTTAGTATGACTTGAGTGTGTGCAATAATTAATTAAATAAGAAGTATTTAATTAAAATTTTAGCTTCGAAGCTGTTGGTAGTTAAAACATTGCGATGCCTATATACGAGGCAAAGACCCAAAGTCTACTTAGGTAATACCCGTAAGTAGACTGTAGAATAACTCAGAAATCAGTCTAGGGAATAAATGAAACTCCAACACGTTAGGTAATCACACTTCGTTATATTATTTCGTTAGCTCACTTGTACATACACACCACATTGAAGCTACAGCAAAAACACCACTTGTTTCACTATTGGCGACCTCTGGTCAACTGCCGCTCGCTATCTTGACTTTTTTTAACGTTAGCTCTACCCCACTCCAACTATCCCTTCTTCCGACAGTGTTGCCAGAATATTAATAAAATTACCTTAAATTAAATCAATTGTTTATTGCATGTCGAAGAAATTGATAACTTGAAGTGTCAGAATTGTTTTATAAATACATTTTAATGCAATAGCATTATATTCAGTATAAATTAGTTATTATAGAATTACAGTTTGTTTTTAATTTCAATCATCTTACAATCATAACCTTACAAGACTTTGGGTTTCCACCAACTCCACTCACGATATACCAACATTGTTTCATATATTTTCGTAATCAAAATATCTGGCGTTTTCCTCTGAAAGGAAACAGTACAAACGAATATTCATTACCTTCCTTGTGCTAGTAAGTTTGTGATGTTGCAATAGATCACAGATAAACGTAAGCTTTCGTGCCAAACCAATATAAGTTTAGTACACGTTACATGTTTCAGTAGACCGTTCTCTCGTAGTTTTACGGCTGAATGACGACCACCTCCCTGGAGATTCGTTTTTGTTAAGAGTCCTTCTCACTGGCGACAATATATCGCAATATATGTGTAAAGATGACCCTATATTTCTTCTAATGTTCTTAATTGTCCATGTGGGGAAAAACGGCTAGTTTTTATACGGCCGAGGTGATAAACCGCCCATTTAATATTAAGCACGGATGCGTTGTGATTTAAGTCACCTCGCCATTGCGACTGCGCCTATATTTATGATTCGATTTCTACACGGGACAAACATTTGAGTACAGAAATAGTGTGGTACTTTAAATAGGTGGGCGATTGTGCAATTGCCCACCTATTTAAAGTACCACATAAAAGTGGTGATCTTATTGCCTCTTATAGTCAAAGACATCACGCTACTACTGAAACAATAATCGAACCCGAAACCCGACAATCAATTGCAAGACATCACGCACTACCATACCTACCTGTGTACATTCGTCTTAACAAGAAATTCTGTAGTTTAAGAGCCCGTCAAAGTTTCCTAGTAATAGAATATTAAAACCCAGTTACCTCTAGTACTAAGTCTGGATAACTTCCTATATGCTAAGACTTTCATAAAAGCGCAACTTCGTGCCCCTAAGACCGGACTGGGGTCTATTGTGTGTTAGTATGTAGCTACTTGTTCCACTTGCAAAGTTTGAAGCAAGTATTGTTAGTCCTTGTGGAATATGAGTTATAAAGTTTTTACTCTTTGAAAGTAGAGCATTATTTTGTTTTACTTTTTAACCTTCGAAGTCTTGGACTAACTTTAACTCTCGTGGTTATAAGATGTTTAAAGCTGTGTTAGCTGGTCGTGTCATAACTCCGGATTAAACATACATGCTTAAACTCACGTCTGGTTTAGTGGGGTAGACAGAGACTAAGGATTTCCACTTGGTGCGATCTTGCATACCTTTTTTGCTTCAATTATATTCATTGGGTCCTGTGAGAATACCAGCGTTTCTATTTCAACTGCAATAATAGCTGACGCGGGTACAGCCTACAAACAAGAAAAGATACCAGGCACGCACACTATAACATTATGTTGGTCTGTAAAGATTTATTACCCGTAGTACAGTTCAGTTGTCCGGTCAACCGGACTACGGATAAAAGAAATTATCTATGGTACAGTTAACCGGACTGAAACTATCCTCCACGCATGTAAACATATACGGGTACAGCTACGCATTCATGACCAAAGCAGCAGCCAGTGCACACACACACGTACGGCCAATGTTTATTAAAACATATCTCGTAATACCAGATCAATATTTAGCACAATCTACGCATAGCCTCCTTGGCTAAATGGCTGGATCTGTGGCGACACGCAGTAACATGTAAGGGTTCAAACCTCACGCAATGGTAATACGTTCTTTGTAAATTATTAGATATTTTTGTTAAAATTATTCATTCTTTTAAACATACGGTTCCACTGCGAGTGTCTCGTTTTCTTTTTGAGTTTTGAAAGTTTTAGCTAAACTAGGTAATGCCTTACCTAGTTTAGCTTAAAATATGAAAAATAATAAAATATATCAATGTTTTAAATTGCATAATTTAAATAATTCGTTTATTTTTATTAATTATTATTTAATTTACTAATCCCATATAATAAGTAATTCCTTTATCGATCACGTACCTAATATTTAGACCCGTCTGGGGATCAAACGCATAGAGAATTGTCGGAAAGGGACAGTGCATAGTTATGTCGAAGTAATGGTAAGGATAGATCCCCCTCCCGCACCGCGCTCGTAAACGGACGTGTTCGTGTACTCTCTGTGCTATAAAAATAGTTAAAAGGCAGTAAATCGTGACCTTCTAGTAACATTATTCTGAATACGTATAAATAACAATACAAACAAGTGAGAAATTAAAACTTTACGCTACAAATACAGTGATGAACAACAATTGAAAATAAATATTTGTTGACAATTTAAAAGTGTTTGTGACTGACATGCAGTGAGTTAACCGATTTGACCTTCAATACCGACTAGAAAGGTCGAGAAACTCAGTTGCGAGCTTTGCAACAACGAAACAACAATTTTAGTACGATTGCTATTAGCCGCCGTGGCCGAGTGGATAAGCGTACCGCCCGAACCAAATGCATGGACAGTGGATGGGGTATCGAGTCCGAGCTACCACCGTCTACACTTTTTGAGGTCCATATTGACTCAATATATAAATCTGTGTGTAAACAATACCGACAATGTCTAAATTGCCCCGTACACCGCCAAACCAACATATTTCTTCCCGATCGGAATCAGATATACGCCAGCTATGCGCAGAAGAGTCGCATTCGACCAACGATAATATTACTCAGAGGTCTAAGAGGCGCTGCCCACCGACTGATCTCGAAGCTACAAAGATAAATTTAGACGATTTTAAGAAATAAATTAAGGATATGATTTACAACATGGTTAGCCAACAAAACTCCCGCATGGATAAGTTAGAAGCTCACATATTAGAAATAAAAAATATAAATACTAAGATAGAAGAAACAAATACTGAGATCGAGAAATCTATGACATTCGTTACCGAACAGTTAACTTCTCTGGAATCAAAAATTTCTAGTTTGGATAAACAACGCAACACCATAGAAACTAAACTAACGGCATTGGAGGAGCGAATAGAATACTTAGATCGCTCTAATATCAAAACTTGCGTTGAGCTTCGTAATGTTCCGAAGAGATCAAACGAAACAACGACGGTGTTATACGGTGTTTTGATGGAATTATCCAAGCACATTAAAGCCAACTTGCAAACTACCGAAATACGTCACGTCTCAAGACTACCATCTAAGAGAGACAATCCTTGCTCAGCACTGACAGTTGAATTTGTGAACAGTCTTGCCAAGCATAACTTCCTTTCTGCCGTCAAAGAATATAACAAACGTAACCGGAAACACAAGCTCAATTCTACTCATTTGGGTTTCAACGCACCTTTAGCATCTGTTTACGTCGCAGAGCAACTAACAACCAGTTCTAAGCGCCTCTTCTACCTTACCCGAGGCTGGGCAAAAGCGAACAATTACAACTTCTGCTGGACGAACAACGGACGCATTATGCTGAAGAAGGACCCGGACAGTCACACTATAGTTGCTAAGAACGAATCGCAACTACAGGATTTATCGTTATCGACCAATGCATGACTAGTACCACACTTCGCTCTTCTCATTATCACTAATTATGTCCTATTTGCATGCTTCTTATTTGTATTTTCCACTAAATTTATACATATTGTAGTAAACACAAACTACACGCTACACAAAAACATTTCTCAAAATAAACTCTCGTTTATCAAACATAAACCACACACACTCATAACACTTAGATACCTCCAATTCTACACCGCACATATTAATAGAATAAATCAACTACCATCAATCCAACCACATATACAGCCTTACGCCAACAATCCTACAGTAAATATAACAAAAAATGGCTAATATTACCGATTTCATCGAAAACGTAGACCATTTTTCTGTATCAGAAACTCATAACTGCACTCCAGAACTAACTAAAACATATATAATTCAACCTAGCACATACTTAAAAGTTCTCACACAAAATATTCGATCAATTAACTGCAATTATCTTGACTTACAAACCTTACTCCATCGACTTGACTTAAATTGTGACGTCTTAGTTTTAACGGAGTGCTGGTTATCATGTAACAGCAACGCCTGTATTCCCCTATTGCAAAACTACAATGCTTTCAAAACCACTAAGCACATCAATCAAAGCGACGGTGTTGTTGTTTACATAAAATCCAACATGATGGCCGCGTATGAGGAACCTGACTTTAAGGAATCAGCTTCAGGCTTGATTATAAAGGTAAACACTGACATGGCTATGATTTGTATATACCGCTCGCCCTCAAATGATAACATTCATACATTTTTAAATGCACTCAACAACATCCTTCCGTCTCTCTCGAACTATAAGTCTGTTATCATTACAGGAGATATTAATGTTGACATCAAACCTGAGTCATCAGATAGTAGAGCCCAGTTATATCTCACTTCTTTAGCTTATCACGGTTTTCTACCAGCACACACTGAGCCTACTAGAGGTAATAACTGTTTAGATCACATAATGCTACGTACTAAATCTAAAACGATAACACTTATTTACGATTCAACGGTAACTGATATTTGCCCATCTCTTCTTTGTATTGCCAAAAATAAAATTAAATCAACGTCTCCTACTACTACTTATAAAGTAGACTATGACGCACTCGACAAACTCATGCAGCATGTAGATTTCACCCCTGTCCTTCTAGATCCTAATCATGCAACAGATACATTTATAAACATTACAAAAACTGCTATAGCCGAATGTACAACACGCATAAAAGTACCCGCGAACAATAAAACACTCAAGCCTTGGATAACGCCAGGTCTCCTACGCTGTATACGCAACCGTGACTCACTTCACAAAAAAGTTAAACAATCACCCGAAAACCTTATACTTACCGTTACCTACAAACGATACAGAAATTTCTGCACAAAACTATTAAAAAAAGCAAAAAGACAGTTTGATACCAATCAATTAAATAAGGCTAGTCATGACCCTAAGAAGCTCTGGAATACCATTAAAAACATAACGAATACTTCAAAATCAAAAAGCTCTTGCAATCAATTGTTATTGCTTTCTTCACCTCCCCATCAGGCTTGCAATGATGTAAATCACTATTTTGTTAATATTGGGAAAACACTTGCAAATAACATTGTAAAAAACAAAAATCGAACATATTGTGCGCCTATTCTAACTATTAAATCAAGTAAATCCTTTGTTTTAGAACAAACAGACCCTGACGAAATTTTATCAACTATAAATACTCTCAGAGCTAATGCCGCTACTGGCTGGGACGGCATCTCTCCAACATTTCTGAAACGATATGCTCAAACCCTTGCTCCTATACTAAGCCACATTTTTAATCTTTCCTTTGAATTAGCAATTTTCCCTAATTCCTTCAAAAAAGCTATAATCCATCCTATATATAAGAATGGTGATAGACATCTACCTAATAATTATCGCCCTATAGCCGTGCTTAGCGCTCTGTCAAAAGTTCTTGAACGACTCATCAACAAGAGATTAGTTTACTACCTTGAACATTTCAATCTACTTTCTCCTCAACAATTTGGCTTCCGTAAAAAGTTCTCAACTAATGATGCGATCCATAACCTACTAGATTTTGTAGTAGAAAATCTAAATGCAAGTAACACGGTCTTAACGATATTCTTGGACCTTGCGAAGGCCTTTGATACAGTGCCTATTCCTATCCTCCTAATGAAGCTAGAAAACATTGGAGTCAGAGGCCTTGCCCTTGAATTGTTCAAGAATTATTTGACAGATCGCTCACAAGTTGTTGTTATGGACCAACACTTTAGTGACGAACTTCCTATCCAATACGGGGTTCCCCAGGGGAGTATTTTGGGCCCCACATTATTTATAGTATTCATCAACGACCTCTGCGACCTTAAATTTCAAAACTCAAAAATCGTATCCTTCGCTGACGATACTGCCATCACCTTTTTTTCTAAGTCATGGTCAGAACTTGAAACAATTGCACAAAATGGATTTGATTCTGCCTTAAAGTGGCTTTTTTCTCACACCCTAACCCTCAATACTACTAAAACTAATTTTATAACCTTCTCGCTTTTTTTTTTTTTTTTTTTTTTTTTTTTTTTTTTTTTTTTTACGTGGGTGAATGCTATGACGCATATCCCTCCGCGGGGGCGGGCGGAGGGATTATGTCGGACTCGCCGGGGTAAAAGAAAGATGGAAATAATAGTAATGTACCTCCCGGAATACCGACTAAACCTACCACGGTGTTCCTCGACAAAACCACTATCGACGGGGCCGCGCGAATCGCTTTCGCATGCGGTCGCGACCCCGCCGCGGTTACAGCCTGCCGTATGAAACGGCAGGCCACTACACGAAAGACCTACCCAAAATAGGCACTACGTCGCTTAAAACCCTACTGTCTCCCCTAGAGGGGAGACGGACTCGACACAGAGGCGCGCGTGGGAACACGCACGCCGCCTCTCGGACCTGGTGCTGAACGGATGGCGGGCAGGCCCACAAAGCCCGCCACCCCCAGGTCAAACCTCAGGGTGGCTGGAGGTCGTCTCGCGCCTTCCGGCGCCCGGCTCTGCGGTTGGGGAGAGGGTTTAAACGCTCCCTCTCCCGCTCCGCCGCCTCCTTGATGGAAATAACTTCCTCACAGAAGGAGGCGACGGCGTTCCACGACCTCTCACTCCGGACCATAGACTGAACTACGGCCGGGAGCGAGAGGGCAACCGATCCGACTGCCGCGATCAAATCACGGCGCTGCGATGCCCAGGCGGGGCAAACCGCCAAAGTGTGCAGCGCCGTGTCCTCAACAACGTCGCGGCAGTCGCCGCAGTGGTGACAACCGGGCGTCTCTTGCCGGCGTATACGACACAGGAACCGGCCAAAACAACCGTGGCCAGTCAGAACCTGTGTCAGCCGGAAGGTGAGGGCGCCATGCCGCCTCTCCAGCCACTCCTCAAAAACGGGACTTACCGCCACGATCGTGGCGTGCCCGGCACTGGGGTGCACAAGTCGTTCCTTCCAATTGGCCACTAGGACCTGGCGGAGCTCGGACCTCGCCGCCTTGATTGCGGCAAGACCCGGTCCTTCGCCCCGAGCTAGCGCCTCCTGGCGCCAACGGTAGAGCGACGCCAGGAGCGCCGCTTCCAGGTCCCATGGCATCGATCCGGCGAGGAGGCTCGCAGCCTCGAACGAGATCGTGCGGTATCCTCTAATCAACCTGACGGCCATGGCGCGCTGTGGTGCACGTAGCGCCGAAATGTTTCGGGCCGCCAGGTTGTCGCCCCAAACTGGGGCCCCATATAGGGCCATGGACCGCACGACCCCCTCGTAGAGCCTCCGGCAGGAGGTGTTTGGCCCCCCAAGGTTGGGCAGCAGGCGCGCGAGCGCACCTGCAGCGCCCCGAAGAATGGGGGCCAAACGACGGAAATGGGCTGTAAAGTCCCATCGGCTGTCGAGCAGGAGACCCAAATACTTAAGGGTTGGCTCGACGCCGATGCGGACCCCTCCCACCATGATATGGGCCCCTGGAGGTGGCCGGTTCCGAGGGCCGTGAAAACATACAGCCTCGGATTTCGACAGGGCCACCTCGAGGCTCAACCGCCGGATACGACCAACGACTTGTGCGACCCCAGCAGTCGCCAGTATGGCCGCCGCCCGGTGCGACTTACCCCTCGCCGTGACAAGCGTGTCGTCGGCGTAACAAATGACGCCGACGCCACGGAGGAGCGCACCTCGCAGCACCCAGTCGTAGCCGATGTTCCACAGGAGCGGACCCAGAACCGATCCCTGTGGAACACCGCACGACATCTCTCGCCGACTCCAACCGTCGTGACCCGGGTAGACGACTACCCTCTCCGATAAATATGCCCCGACTATGCGGCGGAGGTAGGTCGGCACTCGATGGAAAACGAGTGCCTCCCTAATGCAACTCCAGGGCAAGGTATTAAAGGCATTCGCGATGTCCAAAGACACCGCGAAGACGACCTCGCCCCGGGACACCGCATCCTCCGCCAGGCTCCTCACACGCTGGACAGCGTCAATTGTGGAGCGCCCGCGGCGGAAACCATATTGGTTTTCCGCCAAATCCGGGCCCACCGTGGACAGACGCTGGACGAGGCGCTCCGCGATAATAAACTCGAAGAGTTTAGCCACCTCGTCCAGCAACACAATAGGCCGGTAGGCGGACGGAGAGTCCGCCGGGCGCCCCTCCTTCCTGATCAGGACCAGTCTCCCCACCTTCCACTGGCGCGGAAACTGGCCCTGCACCAGACACTCGCTGAGGAGCCCCCTCAGTCGGGCTTAACACAACTTCTCAACCCATAACACCCTTAACCTTAATAGCTCACTCTTGTTCTTCACACCCTAACCCTTCTTGTCAATGTCCAACTCTAACTCCAGTAAATCAGATTAAATACCTTGGCATAATCCTAGATAAAAACTTAAATTTCAGGTATCATATTAACACTTTATCAGGTCGGGTTCGAAAGCTAATATTTATTTTTAAAACGTTGCGACACGTAGCCAATCCTTTTATCATTCGTAATGTATACTATGCACTCTGCCAGTCAATCATCATTTATTGTATCTCCAGTTGGGGAGGAGCAGCTAAGACCATTATGAAGCCACTGGAGATAGCTCATCGAGCCATACTTAAGGTCTCAACTTTCCGACCTATATTATTCCCAACAAACGAGCTATATAAAGCGTGTAATTTACTTAATGTAAGGCAGCTATTTATTTTACACCTAACCCTATTACAACATCATAGAACACCTTTTATAGAAATTACCAAACGACGGAAAGATAAAATCTGTAAACTAAAACCTGCACGCACCTCCTTCATTAAAAAATTCGCCATTTATCTCGGTCCTTCTCTCTATAACAAAATAAACGCAGTATGTCCCATCTACGGATTGTCACACCATCATTGCAAAAGTAATATTACAAAATTGCTCCTTTCTTTTAGTTATGAAAATACCGAAGAATTCCTATGTAAATAAACACACTCACACACCCACACACACACATACATACACACACTCACACACTCTCACATATACACACACATACACTACTTAATAAGAAATGAAATTGTCTA
This sequence comes from Catocala nupta, assembly GCA_963675205.1. Classification (NCBI taxonomy): domain Eukaryota; kingdom Metazoa; phylum Arthropoda; class Insecta; order Lepidoptera; family Erebidae; genus Catocala; species Catocala nupta. The sequence continues at coordinate 27,767,651 of OY776095.1, forward strand.
ATTGTTTTACTTATTGAAAACTACTGCTGTTATTAATTTTAATAATTAAACATGACACGTGCATCAAAAATAGAAATTTACCTATAGAGGACCGGCATTGTACTCCTAAACACAGGCTACTCAGTAGCCTATCTAGGAGAACAGTACTCTACCCATCACTTATTGTAGATTACGCATATTGTCAACTACGAGTATAAATGAATACCTGTAACACATAATAGCCTAAATCAATGTAAACCTACAAGCTCATTTCAGTAAATAAATAAATAATTATTAAAAAAAAAAACTTTACGTCAAGTACATTTTAAATCACTCCAAAATTTAAAATATACTTTTCAGAACAATATTGTTTAAAAACCACATTATTTAAATGCCGTACCTAGACATGCTTAATTAACGAGAAATACTTAATTTTTTTATCATGCATTGGAAAAATAAACGATAAAATACATGTGAAAATACGCAAAAATGTACATAAAAATGAACACTACGGTAGGAGTGAGCAAATCATCGTCTACGGCTGATAGATAGAAAACCAAATTACACTTTTCTTAACATAGTAACGAAAAAAATGGGCAGACAATCAATGAAACGTACCAATGATATGTATATTATTTATCTATTATGTCTGTTTCGACACTTATTGTGTTCTGAAGCGTATAACCATTGATTTAAAAAGTAAGATGCATACAGTTTTCCAATCGATTGCCTGATACTAACGCATACAATACAAGAAAATCGCGCCGTCTATTAGAACTACTAACTATTATTTAGATCTCATCGATGTAGGCTTGATGACTGCTCACGGTAAAAATTTACCACATGAATAATCAAGTCATAAAAATTATGAATAAATTGAATTAATAATTATGTACACTATTATATACAATAAAAAAATGTTCAAATAGAGCGTCGCGTCCCGTTCAGCGTGAATGAGACAAAATAACAAAAATATAACGCACTCTCTCGCACGATTCGCAGTGTTCAAATTCTAATAGTTCAAATTCCAAACAGTCTAGGTTGATGTGTCGCTGTGTGTAGGTACATATATGATTCATAAATCATCAGTGCATAACGCTTGTAGATATAATCGTAACTAACAAGATCTTAAATGTAAGGTTATTTCATTATTAAAAGTTTGTTTTGTAAATAATAATTTATTATTAATTTCAGACGTGAAATAAAATTACATATGTATATTTGTTTCTAGGCTCAATGTAGGGATTAATAACAAAAGATAATTGAATTATTCGTTAGTATAATAATAATTTGTTTATTTTCATTTATCAGATTTACTTTCTTTGTGTAGTGATCGAAGTCACTCAGTAAGCAAATAAAGCCTGTGATAGGTGACTACAAAGACTATTAATGCATGGTGTAGTGGTGTAAATGGTCGACTCACCAGTGCCAATGCGACGAGTTTGGTGAGTTCGATCCCCACATAGAACAAAAATTTGTATGATATACTAGCTTTCGCCGCTGCTCGCGTAAATGTACAGACAAACAGACCAGCGGCACCTATATATGGTGGATATGTCGCAGTATGATAGATTAAGCCGTAATATAATTATATCCCTAGGGATATAATTACATACCCTAACATAGTTATACGAAAGCGATTCATTACTATCTTACTAGAAATATAATTATAATACGGTTCAGATTTAGTGATATAATTATATTACTTGATTAAGTTTAGTGAAATAATTGTCGACGGAGTCCCGCACAGCGAGGCTCCTTTTTCTGGGTGGTCACAAAAAAAATAACCACAAAGGCTACGGCGGCACAGCTTCCGCCTCCGCCTTCTAACCTAGCCTATTCAAGTCGGAGTGCTAAGAGTCGGGAATCGGGGCGTTTTACGGTTCAAGGTTAGTGATATAATTAAGTTGATTAAGTTTAGTGAAATAATTGTAGGGGTCAACGAAGCCCCCGCCGCCGCCTCCATCGCATCCCCGCACTACACTCCTACAATTATTTCACTAAACTTAATCAAGTAATTTAATTATATCACTAAATTTGAACCGCATAATAATTACGAGTATATTCCTAGTAAGATAGTAGTGAATCGCTTTCGTATAACTATGTTACGGTATATAATTATATTCCTAGGGATATAACTATATTACGGCTTTATCTATCATCTCTATCTATTACGAAGCGCTTTGCTTCTACTTTTATAATGCGTACCGCAAAGGTATGGAACTCGCTACTTAAGTCTGTGCTTCTCGATGAGTACAATCTGGGTGTCTTCAAGTCAAGAGTGAATAGGTATCTTCTAGTCAAGCGTGCTCTATCGTCGACTGCATCTTCACTTAGATCAGATGAGATCGCAGTCAAATGCAAACCTACTACATTATCAAAAAAAAAATTAGTTTAGCTAGGGTTATGTTAGTAACAGTACTTTTTTTAAATTAAAGTTTTACTCGTTGGTAATATAACTTTTTTATGGAGAAAGAATTTAAAAAATCGATTGAGTAGTTTTTGAGTTAAATCGGTACAAACAAACAAAAAATCAAATATTTCCTCTTTAAAATATTAGTATATACAAATAAATAGTTGTTCATAGTCTGGACGTTTTTCGTTTGTTTGTGGCCGTTGTTTGATTGTTTGTTAATTTCTCCGCTAAACAAGATTTATTCATAATGCGGGAGATGCCTTATTAATAAAACGAAAATTATTTATTAAGATAATGTATATTTCAAAGAGTTGATCGATTTACAGTGACGCAATCATTATTACTATCGATGAAGGTCCCAAGGTTACGATCAACAGTTATAATTAACGGTTTAATTACAATACGAGTGCCAAATCGTCATTAAGAAAATCTTTCAGCGACACACTATTTATTACAATACACATATACTAACACACACATGTTATATTTATTTATAAAAGGTTCAGTTACAGAATACAGACAGTACTGATTAGGATTACTTTTACATGAAAACATTTTTAAATCTGCACTCCAATTAATACTGTACACAGCATTCAGAATTTATAAACCTTTAAATATGTAAGTGAACTTCTTCTCCCTAGCCTTATTATTCCCAAGTCATTTGGGGTCGGCTTTTCTGATCAAACCGGATTTTTTTTTTTTCATTTTTCAAATCATTTATTTCGGGCTGCATAGGCCCATAGATAAATATCATAACCTAGATTTACATATTATAAAATTTTATAATACATACACACAACACCATCTAGCCCAAACTAAGCAGAGCTTGTATTATGGGTACTAGACAATGGATAAACATACATAGATACTTATTTTTTTTTTTTTTATATATACATACATATTATACATAGAAATACCCATACCAAGACAAACATTCATGTTCATGCACACAAATGTTTGACTTGTGCGGGAATTGAACCCGCGACCTCAGGCGTGGCAGTCGGTTACATTAACCACTACGCCATCGAGGCCGATTTGATGTTAGTAAATACACCTTAATACTATGTTAGTGTAACTTCACTTCGCACACTTAATACTAGTGCGCTCGGCTGGTACTTGTCCGCGTAAGCGACGGAATACCACGTCTTGCGGCCAAAAGCTTTCGTCCAACACCTTGTGCAGGTAACAGTCAGGTACACGCACGACGAACGCTTTAAAGTTGACGTTGCGGCGCGACTCCAGCAACTGCACTCTCGGCACGTACTTCAGCTTTTGGCACACGTACTTCGCGATGTCCTCCGCCTCAGTGGTGTAGTGCAGGCGCGAGATGTACACCGGCGTGTTCGGGGACGCGGCACGCACCTTCAGGTTGGGATCCACAGGTGCTTTGCCACAACCGTTCTTAAAGTTTCGCGAACGGCGCTTCCTCCGTTGCACCGTCAGGAAACCATCCTCGGTAGCCCGGTTCGTTGCTTTTGTAGGCAAGGGCTTAGCAGGGGCGCTCGCAGAGACCGTGGGGTCAGCTGTTCTTACAATTCGCGCAGAACAGCGGGGAAGAGCTGCGGGTGCAGGAGCGGGGCTGCGTGACGCGCTTGCGGCGCATAACGCAGGCTCAGCAGTCGGCGCCGGCGACAAAACCGCTGACGCATAACTCGTCGCCGATGTGTTGAGGCATGCACCTCGACGCGTGTTCACACTGTTTACACGCGTTGGTGACCCAGTTATTGGCACAGACTTGCGCAACGCCTCTAGTTCGATGCGCAAATCTGCAACAGTGACCTCCGATGCACTCAACTTCATCTGCACTTCTGCTAAACTTGCCTTTAAAGAAATGATGTCTTTTAAAAGGCTAGAGACGTCGACGTGATCGAAAGTGGTGGCAGGTAACTTGTGTAAGTCTCTCGCCACAAATGTCGGCACGTCATCTGGATCGGTCTCCTTAAGCAGCGTTATGACGTCCTGTAGATTCTTCCTTGTCCCGTCACGTCGACGAGATACCATCTGGTCGCTCTTGTTCAGCAACCGGAACACCAGCTGCTTAGCAGCTACAATCTCCTCCTGGCTAAAGTTCAAAGCGCAGATCTGGATGACCGACACCTCGTCCATCACGTCCAGCTTCTGCTGCATGAACGCCAGCAATTCATTTGCCACGAGTGTGTCACTCATGGTAACAAATAGCGAGCATCGGCTCGCGCCGCGCCTCGCAATAATAATATTAATTATTATATTCGCTGCACACGTCCGCCTCAGAGCACTAACAGAGATTAAAAGATTTGAATGGATATCAGTTTTTACACGGAGCGGCTGCCACCTGACCTCCGCAACCCGAAGGCTAACGATACCCTAAGGCTAGACCAGTGCCAGGATATTATAGAGCACTGACTTCCCAGTAACGACTGCCATAGATATTCATGGCAGCCGGGACTGACTGCTTAACATGGTCTCCGAGACACGGCGCAGGCGACAATTTTCAATCAATAAGCACATAATATGGAAAGTCGAATATAACTTCCGAAAGTCAGAGGTGCGCGACGCGGGTTCGAATCCGAAACCCTCTGCATTGCAGTCTGTCGGTCTCCTCACTGAGCTATCGCTAAGTGAACGATATAATAAAAAAAGAGGTTACAAATAATATAGTTAAGACTAGGAGTGTAATTAGTGAGAGATCGGATATTCCAGTTCATATTTACCTAAACTTTGAGGAAGCATGTAACTAGAGTGGTAATACCACCTCTAAAATACCGGTATACCAATTTTAATACCGGGATTTAAAAATCATTTATTATTGGATTTTATAGAAATACTAGCTATCCGCCCGCAGATTCGCCCATTTTTACTTATATATGTAGGTAGTTAAAAATCGCGGGGCTTGCTGCCGCCCCTGTTCGTAATGCCACCCGACGCCATGACGCTTTCTGGCCCCCTCCTCACGATTATGAATTGAATATGTATAGAGATTGGATAATTGAGTGCATATTTACCTAAAGTTAATTTTCGGCTAACATGGAAGCGTCTTCTAAGAATATTTTACTAAAAATAAAATCCCGAGATTTCGATATTGCTTAGCTAGTCGAATATTTATTTACTTTACATTACATTTTGACTCTTAATTCAAATATTTGTATGTAAGGTGCGAAAAAAGGGTGGTGTGGTCAATAAAAAAACCTAAATTGATGTAAATATTTTTATTAAATTCAGTACTATTTATTTATTTCTTAAAGATATCTTACAAAATATTTATTTACTTTGTACAGCCGGCGTCACGTCACGGTATACATTTGAACTAAACAAAAACCGCTCTTACTGCAACGTAATAAAGGCGTTTTCAAGGTCAAACTGTATACCTTGATGTGACGCTGACTGTACATACAAAAAACACATGGCAAAGAAATGAAAGATACTAAAATTGTATAGAAGCGCATTGGGCAATACACGTAAATGATGATCATACAATAATAAAGGTGGCTTAACTTTTTATGTTGTTTTCCTAAAACGTTGCCATGACACATAATTTAATACTTAAAATTAGTACATTTTAGATCTCACCTTTAAGGTGGTAGTGAGATGAATGTGTAGAGATTTGAAAGAGACATTTCTCAGAAAAAATACCTCGGTGACAACCTTAGTCACTATCTATAACTATGGTTTGGTCACTAAAATCTATCATTTCTTTTTCTATTTGTGTTGAACATGATGGTGTTTCGTCTGGTTCTACTGACTGTTCAAGACTTCTTAATTTATTATTTTAATTCAAAGAATTGTAGTATATGATAATAATTTTCTCGAGGTTATCATGTGTGATGCTATTTCTTTTCAAATTCAGTATCCACTTATAGACTGAAGAGGATCTTCCAACATCTACAGAAGTAAGTGGCATAAATTTGTAAATATCAAAGTCATTCTCTTTATTACATTTTCCGCTTATTCCCCTGAGAACATTAAAATCAAGGTTTCTATTCATTTTGTTAATAAACGTATTGTTAGATTTCTGATTTAAAATGAATCTTACGTTATCAAATATTTCGAACGATTTTGATATTGACAAGTCACATTTTTCTAATATTACTAATGCAATACGTAAAGTTTCAAAATGCTCATAAATGTACTCTAAATCGTTCTTTAAATTAGGTTTAGCTAGTACTTATTTAGCATTTCTCATTCATTTTATTTTGGCCAAATGTTTGTTTTAGTAAAAAGTAGCGTCTAGCCATGTATCCCACATAATAGTGATAACAGGCTCTGGAGGCAAAGGTAAATTTGGATGTAGTTCCTTTAAAATCCACTCTATTGGAAGCTTTTAAGAATATTTTTCACATTATTAATGAAAGTGTCTACATCACCGTAGTTTAAACGTATTGTCTTAGTAAATCTGTGGAAGGCGTGAGCTAAACACGAAAAATGTTTCATATTGGGAAATGTCTCTTTTAATATTTTACCAGATAGTAACATAAGCTACGCTATCGCTACAAAACATTACAACGTCCTGCACCTTATTGTTGAATTGGTCCCCCATAAGTTTTTAGACACTGACATACAAACTCTGACACAGTACGACCGTTAACCACATCTAAAGGTTTACAGTTTAACAGGTAAGTTCGTCTAGATGAGTTTGAAGTAATAGTTTCACTAAAAAATTTACCACATTTCGTCCCAGGAAGTCAGTGGTTTCGTCTACTGAAATCCATATCTTATTGTTTTGCAAGTCATTGTGAATAACTTTAATTTTATCGTCATAAACATTACCCAAGCATTTCTTTCTTAACAGAGATTCATTTGGAATGGTTCTATTTTCGTATTTACAGTAACATATGTATCTGTCAAAAAAAAAAAATACAAATATGGGGGCTGTCAACTTTTGACCACGGAATGTTGCACATAATTAGGAAATTAATCAGGTTGTTCTCTTCGCTTTTAAATTCGTTTCACATTTCGTACAAGTTATAGCTCCACTTGCTGGATCGTAAAACATCTCTGGATGATTTCGTACCTAGGACTGAGCTATGTCTTCTCTTTGGGTTGAATCTACCGTTACGGTAACAAATAAAACCTGTGAAATAAAAAGATCATATTTTGATGGTTTGTAAAGATGGGTCGAAGTACAGAAAGAGAAACTACTTTTGATACAAAATTGTAAATAGCGGTGCAATAGTAACATTGCATTGTTTTAAAACTAACTGACACTGCAAAGTTTAAACAATAGTACTCAATGCAACAGCCGACCGATCAGAGAGTAGATCATGCTACTACCTGTCAAAATAGCCGTTCCTTAGGTACTTACATTTGACTTTACTAGAAGCTATAATAAGATTTTAGGATGTGTGACACGTGGTGTTCTTGTTCTCACAACACATAATCAAAATCAGTTTCATTACCTATATACAGCTTTATATAAATAATATAAAAATATACTTGAATGACTTTGTGAAAAAATTCTTACCTTAATAAGAAACAGGTCCAAGTCATTGAGTAGGTAAATCCGGGTAATGTTGCACAAAGTCGTCGTTTCAAGTAAAACAAAAATCCAAATCACTGTGAAAATTCGAAACCGTTTTTCAATAGCCAAGTAGTTCAAGAAATCACGAATAAACTTGAGAAACACACTCGAACGCGTAGCAAGCATAGCGCCGAATGTCGTTGTAATGTCGGATAGCTACTTGCGCACAAGCAGGTAAAATTTGCTGTCTCACTCGCACACTTACAAAATGCTTACATTCCTTGATTTGCTATCTCCTTCACACTGCGTATGTATTGAGTGAAAGAGATAGCAAATATTTACTACTATATCTAAGAAAGAGATAGTAAACTATACAATATTTTGTTGTGAAGCAAAAGATATTTTGAAACAATAGAAACGGCTACAAATATATTATGTTCAACAAAAGTGGTAGTAAATAAGTAAGTATGTATTTGAAGCATAAGTTTAAATTTACCTAATACTTGAACAACGCCAACTTAGTTTTATTTTACGTAAGTAATTAAAACAAAACATTTTAATTTGACACAACTTTAGTACGGAACTCCAAAAAAAGGACTAATATTCTTCAATTCAATAATTTGTACCTAACTAAGTTTCTATAAAATCAATAATAATTCATGATTTTTGTTTTTTTTTATTTTAGAGGTGGTATTATTCACTCTATGTTGCTTCCTCAAAATTTAGACTACCTAACTTATATTCGCATTTATAATATTAGTTAAGATATACCAGATGCTCGACAACAAAAGCGCTTGCATGTAACGAAACAATGAGACCTAAACGTGTTCTTTTATAAAAGAAAAATAACTACTTCGATAGTGCCGTGGCTTTTAGTGCAGTTTATTTGTTTATATGGTCGGTTTGGGCAGTGTGCTTGCGGTTTTCTGTAAGGAAATCCTCCGTAGCAGCACGTAGTTTGGTACTGAGCCTGATATGCTCGCTACCTATTACGTGGGGTCTAAATATGGCTGTCGTAATGTGGTTGAAATCAGAGTTGTTTTACACCCACATTTCGCCAGCAATGACTCACGCCTGACATCTAAATATCTAATCTCTACCCTACCTATCTACGAATTTACTCGAAGGGTTAGGCAGATATACCCATCCGGGGTTAGTAGTACATAGGTAGGATAGGACGTAAGTAGATAGGATACAGAGATACAGAGATGTGCTTAAATTATTTTATTTAAGTAGATTTTCATTTACAATAAGATACTGCTTTCAGTCAAATTACGTATTGGAAAACAGATGTACTTTTTTATGTAGTCATGTCTCAATATGACTTTAGCGTTATTAAATTTGATATATTATTGACTTAGTAAAAAACCATATTAACTTTATCCGTCTCACATTTTATACGCGATGTTGCTCATTTTATCGTTGTCACATACATATGTAAATCGACGTTTCAGTTACGCTAAATTCCGCCCGATTTCACAGCGAATAAGCCTTGTATAGGGTTGTCACCCACGCGCTTATTCTTATTTTATACCTGGCAACAAAATGTCCAACAGAATTCATAAAATTGAAGCAAAGGCATGCAAAATAGGATTTTAGTGGCAAGTCTTTGACGATCAAAGCTGTGACGTGTTGAAGAGTATGACGTTAGATTGTTGGCTGCAATATTTGGACCATTTTCTCATGTTCTATATCCTCCATTGCAATCTAACTGGCCGGAAAATTGCTTGAATATCTGTGTCACAGAAAATTCCAGCTCCATTCACAATGCATTTATCTATCAATAAAAGTGTTAACAATGATGTGTTTTTCATTGAAAAGCATGAAGCATTAGCCCATTGTCTGGATTTTGTGTCTCCATATTGTATAAATATCATAATTGTTTATTTGTTTGCGAGCTGTGATATTTTAGTATAACTTGCATTGTCTGAATACAGCACAAAGACATATTTTAGTTTACTACGCAGCTATTGTGAATCTCTTTTCTGTTAGGAGTCAGTCAGTCTTTTTTGTTACTTGGCATATTCTGAGATTGCTACAATTCTGATCTGTCTCATCTATACTAATATTATAAATACGAAAGATTTGATTTCTTGTTTGTTTGTAAGGATTTACTTAAAAACTAATCAACCGATTTTAAAAATTCTTTCACCATTAGGAAGCTATATTATCACCGAGTTACACGCTGACTGTATGTTTATTTACCTTATTGAAGGTAAATAAGCAGAGTCCTTTGGAATTAATACCATCGAGCTTGAAATTAAACTACTGTATACGGATTTTAATGAGCTTTATTTAAAAACTATCGAGCTTATTTGTGTATGCTTTTAAAGTGTATTAGAACGAACACATATAGTTTTTCTAATTTCAAATCGAATGTATAATTATGTGTATTATACGTTTAATAAATTAATGCGATAATATTATGTCCATGCGGATGCAATAAATAAGTAATTTTGTTACATACATACGATTTGCATGAACAATATATTGTGATTTAAGGAATACTTGATAAGTAGGTATTGAAATTTCGTTGTCCCACGCAGGATGTCACCAAGCCTCTGACACATTAGAACACAGATTTATCTTTTTTATTATCATCTGTGAAGTGCTATCAATCATTGTTTAATCGCGATGATATCATATCCATAAAAGCGGTCGATTTCAAACGAAATCTCTAATTTCAAAAACATGTTTTTAAATGTTTAATGGCTGTCAGCCCTACATAGTCACAAGGCCAACGAGGTTGTTATGCCCTTTTATGTTTATAGATCAGAGAGTCAACTGTTCGTGAATCATTCACCAAACTTTATAGTTACATGAGCGTCTTTATGTCTCAGCGTGTGTGTTTAAGAAACACTATGGCTGAAACATCTTTCTTTTTTATATTGAGTAACTTGGGACTGCTTTATATGTCATATGGGTAACGGCGATTAAATAGAAATTGCTTCGTTGCAGTCAGCATGAATAAAATAAAAGCCCAATCCAATTTACTTGAAGATATTAAAGCTACGAAATTACGTCTATCTATTTATGCATGTAACTAAACCGATCAATAAGCCATTTCATATTTATTTATTTATTTATTTATTAAGGGCAACTTACAAAACATACACCACACATTAATATATAAACATGACTTATAAGTTTCTAGTTAAGTGATGCTTCACTTACAAGCTGCCACGGCATGATTTAAGGGACGGTTTTTTTATTTTAACACTTATATTACTAAATATAAAAATTTAAATGAGCAATATAATTATTAAAAAAATTAAAAAAATAGAAGATACTTTTGAAGACAAAGAATATAAAGAACATATACATTAAAATTTATCAATTACTACAAGGTTAGGTTATAGACGCGGCGTGATCAGGAAACCAGGATAGTTAGGTGGTAGGCATTTACTCTTAATGCGCAGCTGAATTAAAAGACGCAATAACCTTGCGTTTAAAAATTGGAAGACTGTTGGAAAAAATGTCAATGTCAATTAACTGCTTTTTGACTAGATTGTTATACTGACCCAATAATCTATTCATAGTTGCGTTTTGACCCAGATTGGTTTTTGAAGGTTTTACGGCGAAAGGAGCAAATTTACATGAACGTGGTAATTTCGCAGGCGCATATAAATTTATTTTCTCTGTAAGAATGGTGCAGTCAAAGTTACCGTTAACTAATTGGTGTAAAAAAATATTATCTAATAATTTTCTCCGATCAGCCAAAGTATTTAATTTGAAATACGTTAAACGACTTTCATATGAGGGCAATTGCTTTGCTTTGTTGCTCTGATACGAAAGGTGCCATAGAAAACGCTTTTGAACTCGCTCTATTTGTTTAATATGAACGTCGTAATGTGGTGACCAGATTTGAGAACAGTACTCAAGACCAGATCGCACCAACGCCGAATAAAGTGTAATTTTAGTTCTATGATTTTTAAAGTCCTTGGTGTTCCTTATGACAAAGCCCAGAATTTGAAATGCCTTGGTTGTTATTTTATCAATATGTGTATGGAAACGTATTTTTTTGTCTAAATGTACTCCCAGGTCCCTGATAATAGCCACTTCCTCCAAGGTTTTGTTGTTAATGGAATACATCTGTGATTTTGGATGAATACTACGTGTGAAACGAATGTATTTACATTTATCTATATTCAGATCAAGGCTATTTCTTTTACACCAATCTACCAGACGGTTCAAATCTTCCTGCAGCAGCAGCGTGTCATGCTCAGTATTTATTTGTTTCGCAAGTTTTAAATCATCCGCGTAAAGAAAGCACTTACTGTGTTTAAATAGTCCCACTATGTCGTTTATAAACATATTAAAAAGAATTGGTCCCAGTACGGATCCTTGGGGAACGCCAGAAAGATTAAAAAACAACTTGGATGAATACCCACTAACTACGACTCTAGAAGTACGATCGCTCAAATATGACGAGAACCATTTTAGTAAGTTGCCTGTGATGCCAAAGGTAGATAATTTGTAAATCAAAATATTGTGGTCCACGGTATCAAATGCCTTGCTTATATCAGTGTAAATAGTGTCCACAGGAACGTTAGAGTCAACTGAGTCGGTCAAGAATGTCACAAATGATGTAAGGTTAGTGGTTGTAGATCGGGCTTTATGAAATCCAAACTGTTGTGGCGATATAATATGTTTTATGTGCCAAGTTATAATGGGTCTCATAAGTATTTCGAATAGTTTACCGAAAATTGGTAATATTGAAATTGGCCTGTAATTTTTTATAGATGCAGCTTGCCCACCCTTGAGTATTGGGACAACCCTAGATTCCTTCCATGCAGAAGGAAATGAGCCTGATTCTATTGACACATTATATATAATTGAAAGCGGTAAGGCAAGCGCGTCACGGCATTCTACAGCAAATAAAGAAGGTAGGCCATCTGGTCCGGCACCCTTGTTGCGATCTAAATTTTTTAGGGCTATGAGTACGTCATTGTTTGAAAACTTCATCCCCACCAAACAATTACTATTTGAAACGTTTGGAGCTGTGGTGTCAGAAAGGTATGCTGATGAGGGTGATGCTACTTTGTAGACAGACGCGAAAAAAGACGCAAATAGATTGCAAGTGTCAGGACCATTACTCGCACTTTTGTTATCGAGATACATTAACGATGGGTAGGTACTCTTATTTTGCCTTTTGTTTTTAATGTGGGTCCAAAACAATTTTGGATTTTTGGACAAGGACTGCTTTAAGTTACTAATATAGTTCCTGTAGCATGATTCTATTAGTGCCGAGCTATGCTTTTTTAGTAATACAAAAGACAGCTCATCCAACGGATTTTTGTATTTCCGAAATCTTTTGCGAATTTTGTACTTCTCATTAAGTAAGCTAATAAGTTCTTTAGAATACCAAATCGGATACCTTTGATGTGACGTCTTGCTTAAAGGTACATGTTTTACAATTGCTTCTCTGATATACTTATACAGGCTGTCCACCATTTCATCAACACTTACCATGTCTGAAAACTCATCAGCCCATGCTATAGATTTTAGCTCACAAACTATCTTATTAAAGTCAGCTTTATGAAAATTGAACTTGTCACTAGGAATCCTAGGAGGTAGACCTGGTGTTCTATGGCGAGTTAATACAAATTCCAGAGGTGGATGATAAGGATCTATATTACTGAGGACGTACTTGCTTTCCTGCAAATGTTCAATTTGTTCAGTTGATAGGATCAGGTCTAATATTTTGCCTTTATTATTCAGGACTTTGTTATGTTGCGTTAAGTTATTAAAAGCTATAAAATCGAGTAATTTATGTGCGAGCGGGCTGGATAAAAAACTAGATGAAGATGCAGGGTTATCATTACTATGCCATGTTATAGAGCTAAGATTAAAATCCCCAAGTATTAGTGTATTACTGCATGATTCTAAAATTCGATTAGTATTATCTAAGAAATGTTCAAGTATGTGTTTTTTTACTGGAGGGGGTATATAAACGGCACATATATACAGTTTTGTCTGGGAGTTACAGCCATTACGTGAATCTAGCTCCACCCATAAGTCTTCACAACTACTTTCGAATTGGGTCAGTCTACGCGAATTGAAACGATTAGAAATAGCAATCAAGACGCCGCCACCTGATTTATTTTTGTGATATTCACTAGTCTCTCTGTCACGCCTGTATATGGTATAACGATTACAAAATAATTCTGAACTAAAGATAGCCTGATTTAACCACGTTTCGCATAATACAATTACATCATAGTCACAGCAAAGAACATTTTTATACAAGTCTAAAGTCTTAGTGCGCAATCCTCTTACATTTTGAAAGTATACATTTAAAAACACGAAAAGTAACAAAAGGACATCGTAAAAAGCAAAAGATTTTATTAAATGAATATGATGGAAAATATGCTAATTAGTTAGTCTGTCTAAGGTTGCCGTATTGCGAACGTAGACATACTCAGATGTGTCGGTTCTACGCATGTAGATGCGGCCACCGCGCACCCAAACGTGCTTGTAGTTTAGTTCCTTGGCCCTGAACCGCGCTGCTGCGTGAAGTGACTTGTTCTCTGGCGATAAATTTTCAGTCACATATATGGCCGACTTCTGTTTCGCACCAATGCCCAAATGACCTGAATTAAGTTTGTCGTTAGGGTTTATTTTTTTGTATTTTATAGTAGCTGCTAATAGAGTATCACGTAAACGAGGGCTGCTCATTGTGACTAAGATGGCACGGGGCCGTGGGCTATCAGGATTTTTCTTCGCAATTCTACTGCAGTACGATATATCTGCGTCATTAATAGGGCATGCTACTACTTTAGCCAGTTGCTTCACGATTGTAATCACGTTCTCCGTCTTCTGCTCAGGTACGCATTGTATTTCTAAATTTGATGATCGGGTTAATTGGTCTAACTGGGTACATCGCGCGGAAATAGCCATGAGCTCTTTTTTATAAGCTTCATTTTCTCTCTTAATGCTGTCCACACAATTTTTGTAGGTATTTATTTCGGCCTTCAACTTTTCAAAATTTTCATTAAAAAAATCTAACGAGTTTGAAATTATTGAGATCATTTTTCATCTCACGCAACTGCTCATTAATGTCGCGTTTAAAGTCCGCAATACAGTCTGTGAGACAAGCGCGTAGTTCCTCCTTTATGATACTGCGGAGGTCCGATCTTGATACACATGAGGATGAGCAGCAAGTAATATCCTCTTTGGTGGCGCGCGACTCTGTTGTTCCGCGTCTAGCGACATTAACGTTAGAACGCGAGCCAGGTGATAACGTTGGCCGGACCGGCGTGTTAGAGTTATCACTTTTAGGAGCTTTGTTACGGCAAGCTGGACATGTCCACTTTGACTTGGTGTCATTAGTGAGATTTTTAAACTCTTTGTTTGATATATTGACACACAGGTTGTGATAATGCATAAAACACAGACGGCATTTTAAAAACAGCTGATCGTTGATATCCGATTGACAGGCAGAGCATTGCATTTTGTTCTAAAGTGATAGTGTAGGTAGGTGTTTCTAGTTTATATAAATCCAGTATCGGTGACTTACTTGTGTCAGCGCAAGAGCGTAGTGTACTGGTGCGACAAGGACGAATTATTTATCCCAGCAGCCCGTCTCTTTTACTCGAGGTGAGGGGGAGCGTACCTCGGCAAGCGCGGCCGCCGCGAGGTGACTTGTGCCAACAATTATCACAAATTGTACTTGCTACAGGGCACACTAATTACGAACTTATAAGCTTTATTGCATAAAGGTTAAATCGGCTTGTAAACTTAGAAAAATATTTTAGAAAAATGATAAACACGTCCACTATCAAATTCAACCAAACAAGCACTCCATATATATATTATTTTATGCACCCCGCTGAATGCAAGATTTTAAAGTTACTGTAAATTTGGGTTTGCAATTACGAGTATTTTGTGTGCTCATGTTAACATAACGACTTTCTGCCTTATCTACGCGCGAGTTTTTAGCTTGCTGGTGCAGTCTCCCGCATGTTCCCGGTAACTGCTAGACATCAGGCAGTAGTATGCTTTTTTCTTTCAATATTCTTTTTTGTACCACCTCGATGGCAACCAAGCATACGATCCGTTTGATGGCAAACGGTTACCCTAGTCTATAATAGCAATACCAGTCTATGGCTTGCGCGTTGCCGACCCTAAGAGAATGTTTTTTAAGATAGAATGAAAGGAAAGGCTTGGGCGTTAGGTATATGACCTTTCGGGAGGCAGTAACAGAGTAGGTACTTTCATTGTTTCGCGAAATCTATTGTTACTTTGGCAAATATATTTCATTTTGTTTACCAATGTTTGATTTTATTTATACAAATGTAATTAATTTAACAAATTAATTAATTCTTTTGTGTTTTTGTTCAATTTGTTTTACCAGCATTGTTGCGATGGCGATAGCCTAGTGGCCTCCTATATTGTTGTAGCTATAGAGATAAAAAACACCCAGGATGAAAACAATAATTTGTGGTACACTTAAGAATTTTGTCTCGTGCGGAGGTCAAACTCACAATACATGCATTGTGTATGACGTGATGAACACTGCGCGCAGCCATATTCGTTCCTTTAAAGTGTAAAGTGTATAGCAAAAGCAATGTTATGTAATGCGAGTAATGTTTTTAAAACAAAAACAATGATATGCTGCATTGAAAGGAAATACATTCATTTTTCTTCCTTTGTCATATAGATTTTATTTACTGAGCAGCAATTATATGTATATAGACCCGTCTCATTCATATAACTTACATTATTATTTACTTTTCATTAGTGTTCTTTTTCACCCCTACTGTTAAATCGAATGAGAACCGACTAACGTCAGTCGTAATTCTTTCGAAATATCAACAATTTATATTATTTTACGGCTCATAAAACGTTTATTGTGCTGCTACAGATACAAGCAACACAATGGACAATAAAACAACAAAACAAGATATTCGAAAACATAAATAATTTAAAGAAAGCGCCTACGTGTTTTCTTACCGCAATTCAATGACATATTTGAATCATACGTTCAAAGCAGCAGCTGTGCTATTTAACAATGCTATTCTGTAAATATTTTACTACAAACTAAAATATCACTTCGATTGTAGTTTCACGCCTATGATTAAAGGGTTCTACTAATGCGTATTGGAACACATTTCAAAAGATATGGTTTTACATCATGTAATAAGAGGCAAACTTGGGATCTGAAATCGACTACATAGAAGACGGCGCGGTGTTTTCAGTTGTGCTTTCGCCATTGCAGCCGCGACAAGTGTTGTGGGCTCAATCCACGAAACGAAAATTTGTGTAATCCACAAAAAGTTGTTTCATAGTCCAGATAATAATAATATTCTCTCACATACACACAACGCCATCTAGCCCAAACTAAGCAGAGCTTATACTATGTGTACTAGACAATGGATAAACATACATACATATTTTTGAAGTGAAAACTTCTTTAGGCTCGTTGAGCACTTTTTGGGCGAACAAAAATCATGGAACTCGCGTCATCGTCACCGAACGCTTTCCATGAGCTATATGTATACTGTGTATGTGTATATGTATACTTTTTGGGTGAACAAAAAGCGTGAAACTCGCGACATTGTCACCGCACGCTAGTTACTTAGTTTTCGCTTCTATCGGCAGTCCTCAAAGACTGCCGCGCATGTTTTTTTTTGTAAATACATGGGTTACATACAGATATTAGACATAGAAAACCAAGACAAACATTCATGTTCATGCACACAAATGTTTGACTTGCGCGGGAATCGAACCCGCGACCTCAGGCGTGGCAGTCGGTTACACTAACCACTACGCCATCGAGGCCGCCTATTATATTTATTTCTTTTAATGTTTCTAAACTCCCTCACAAGAGTTATTCGTAATGCGAGAGTTGCCGTTCTACAAATGTCGCTTAAACTAAATTCAATTAAGGTTACGCGAGCCCGCGCTTTTTCTTAGAAATGCTTAAGTAAAATCAATCGGTATTTATTGCACTATACCTTGCAGTTACACATCAGACTACATTTACTAGCATTTGATTGTCTGCTTATTATTAGTTGTTTTATTTCTGATTGTTATTTTAATCTGGTAAAAATAAGTGGCAAAGTGCGAGGTGTTTGCCAAATACATCGTATAGTCCTAACTAATATTATAAATGCGAATGTGAGTTTGTTTGTTAGTTTGTTACGCTTTCACGCCTTAACTACTCGACGAATCATCATGAAACTTAGCTTATACTTGGTCAGGGATACAAAAAGAACAGGGTACCTTTCATCCTGAAAATCGACTGTTCGCGCGAGATGAAAAATTCAAATACCCTAAATTTACGCAAGCGAAGTTGCGGAAAAATCTAGTCGTCCATAAAACTCGACTTTATATTACATGAACTAATAATTTGTTATTCTTTACAGGTAAGCATCTATTTCAAGTGTCCAGTTATATATCTATAAGTAAGTTTTATACGTGTATAATTAGTAGGTATATCTCCTATCTTATCTTGATATGTTAATGTCAAACCAAAATCCGCGCTGCTATTGAAAATGTTTATACGGAAAAATCTAATAACACATTCCCCGAGAATCGACCCAGGGATCTCTTTCAAGTTTGAAGACGGTTAAAAAAAACCTAATTTCACTGCACAATGAAGAGAGCATTTGATAGTCACATTCTAAAGAATTGTATTGTTGAATTAATTACAAATATAGATCAGAGTTAGATGAGTTGATATTAGAGCAACGAACTCATACGTTAATTTATAAAGATGTGCCCTCGGCATTCAAGATAGTAAAAGAAAAATTAAAAAGTATGCTTGTTCTTAAAACTTTTAGTGTTCTAAAGAAAGACATTTCAAAGATATGAATCGCACCAGAAATAATTTTAGTTGCGAGAGGCGTTATTAACATTAAAATAACGAACTTCTCACTCACAGTCAGAAATGATTTATTCATTTAGGTCACAAAGTAACACTTATGACGTTAAGATCTATTGGTGAGTTAGTTTACCAAGGCACTGAAGCCACATTTAGGTTACGCCTATGATAAGACACAAGATACTCACGGCCACTCTCACCTAGACTCGAAGCGAATAATTGTGGGTATCAGAAATCTATGATTCATGTGAGACTTGAGTGCTTGCTGATGCTCAAAGTGCAGTCAGTAGCAGTACACTCAATCCCAAAAATAAAAACAGAACATGGTCCTTTTTATTGGCATAAAAAACACTGATACATATCACTAAGTCATAGGTGTTAATAAACGTGTATTGTTTTCTGCACTTTTTAAGTTACAACATTACTACCTGATACATTTTAAACTTTAATTACAATTATCTAACTAACTACGCTAATTGGTTATCAAATTTTAATTAGGTACTATTTACACGCAAGTCATGCCTCTGGTGTTGCAGGCTTCCATAGGATACGGTGATCACTCACCATCAGGTGGACCATACGGTGAGCATACGCTTGTTTACCACTTTAGTAGTATAAAAATTGTAATCTTTTGAGAAAATGAATGTCTTTAACCGTATATATTCTGTTTCTGGCTTTAGTAGAATCTTATGTGTGATAATAATGTAGTATTTACATTGCGTGTATTTTTGCAAATGGGTACACAGATGTGTACTCCACCCACATTTCGCGAGCTGTTTTATACAAAAGTGCGAACGTATTGCCGTCCAACGCGGATACTATATCAAGACTTTGTGTTGATACTAAAGATTGTTCTACATTGAAATTAAACTACTATATACGGATTTTATCGCGTTGTTTATTTAGCACTGTATTACAAATTTTGTAATACAGTGCTAAATAAACAACGCGATAAAATCCGTATATAGTAGTTTAATTTCAATGAATAACATTCGCGTAAATAGAAGACAATATTATGATTGTTCTACAGTAATATGCAATAGTTCGACTCGGGAATCGAAACCGCACGATCGACCGCAATCTAGCGTTGTATAACAATACCAACAAATATTTAATGTAGGCATCAATCCAGGTCTATTCTTATACAACCAACAAGTACCAAGACCAATAAGTTTATGGTACCGGTACGGTAAATGGCCTGTGATCGCTTAAGCTTTAGGTCTCAAGTTCGACCTTAGGCACGTACCTTCAACGACGACAACTTTTCAAAGTTATGTGCGTATTAAATCTGAGTTAATTATTGCTTGTTGTTGTCTATACGTCAAAATGTTGAAGGAATATTATCGCGACGAAACCTGCATGTCTGAGGGTCCTCCGTAATGTTCTCGAAGATATGTAAAGTCTGCCAACCCGCACTTGACCAGCGTACACACTGAGAAGAGGCCTGGCCGACTGATATTTTTATAAAAAAAAATATGATCGCTTGCTACACCAAAACACCCTAAGGATAAAAGAATTAAAGATCGGATGGAAGGATCAAAATTGTGAGATATGGTTAAGTCAGCCGCTGAAACGCTTATAGATATTATTTACAATAAATTGTCGTTATAATTCATAAGAGTTTCCAAAGTCACATTTTATGATATATTTATGTATTTCGCAGTATTGCTATACAATAGGTTTGCTGTATCATTTATTAAAAGATGAATATAATAGCAAAGCTAAGGTTGTCTGTAGGTTGTAATATTCTATGAAACATATTTCAATGGATAATAAATATTAACAATTGTAAACAGCGAACGTGCTATAATATATTCATATAAAAAAGACCATGCAATTACAACTTTATTTAGCTGCTATTGAAACTAATATACATACATATGTAGTTCCAATTTGATTGTACACACAGCGACACATCAACTTAGACTGTTTGGACTTTGAACTATTAGACGTTGAACGCTGCGAATCGGGCAAGAGAGTGCGTTATATTTTTGTTATTTTGTCTCACTCACGCTAAACGGGACGCGACGCTCTATCCTTACCATTACATCAACACCACTATGCACTATCCCTTTCCGACGATTCTCTATTTTGTATGTAGCGTAGTTACGCGTATATGGGGTGTCTAACTTGATGTGTAGCCGTGTGTACCTATTGATATTCTAATAGGTATATTATAAATGCGAGTGTGAGTTTGTTTGTTTATTACGCTTTCACGCCTAAACTACTCGACCGATCATCATGAAATTTCGCATACACGTTGTCAGGGGAATGGAAAGGACATAGGGTACATTTAATCCAGAAAAGTACTTTCACTAACCTAACCTTCTTCTACGCGGGCAAAATTTAGTAATAAACTAGAAATAGCCTGCGGCTGCGCTCGCGTATAACTTAAAAAAATAAAAATGGCAGCAAAAACAGTTGCCTGACGAATAGTTTTTCTGTCTATAGTGCATGTTGATTTTTAATCTAACAACTGGCCATCAATTTTATGATATAACGCAAACGAAATGATATGCATTATATCGTGAATTTTGTTGATGCGATGATTCTGATGCATTTAATTACTTATTACCCTTAGTCCCTTAGCCCTTATTACCATTAGTTTACAATCTCACTATTTGAATATTTCAAGTCTTAGAATACCAGACATAATTTAAAATCTATTGTGTCTGGCCACCGGTGTGCCACTGCCTTTTAATAGGTTAGTTATAAACTAACAGTTATTATAATATTTCGGTGAAATGTGTAATAAAATTAGAAACAGTCGCTTTGTATGCTCATTTGTTTTCACTAATCTCCATAAAGGCTGAGCCAGTGCGGATATGAGAGTCATTTAAACTTGTTGACAAATAAAAAATATATAATACTTATGTAAATTTTGGTGTTAAAAATAGGAGACATCGATGAGATCTTCACGATAACTAGTCAAAGATAAAATTTGCCGATATAGATTTGCAACTAATGATTTTTTTCTAGTCTTACTAAACTAGAATTTAGAAACCGTTCGTTCGTCTACTCCACTTGCTTGTCCACCTGCTAACATTGATTTATACACAGGTCATTGACTCCGTGAACTTGAAACTTACACCGGTCTAGAATACTTCGACCTTTATTTCTTTTTCTCTCCATTTCTCTGCTTGGGAGTTATATTTTATTTTAGTTATCATTTACGAGTGTATTGTGGCATCGACAACGCGGCACATGTTCGGTTAGACCGGCGCGTGCGCACGCATGTCAGTCGCCGCGGTTCGCTGGTTGCGCGCGCTTATCTTATAAACTCGGATCGATACTTATAACACGCCGTGTTTACTATAATTGCTGTATTAAACGCAACTACTTTCTAACGTTTTCGTAAATTTTTGTGCATATTTTTCGATTATAATATAGCATTAAAATATTTTTTTAAGTATTTGTGTTCGGAGATAAAAAGATAAACATTAAATGATAACGCTGTCGAAGTTTGCAAAAACAAAGAGTCATTAAACGTGTGATATCGCTGGTTATTTGGATCTCAACTCATGCGCATGTGCCAAGCGTTGAAGACGCATTTCTGTAGTGTCGACCGATGACACCGAGCCGTCCATCTACCCCACACACTTTTTTATTCACTTTTTATTTGTACCTTCACTCGTAGACTAATACTAAGTGATTTTGTGTTCGCTCTCGTGTTTGTGTGTTTGTCAACAATATGGAAATGTTAGTGCAAGACGGTCCTATTGTGATATCCTGGATTGTTTTCCTGCTGCTCATATGCCGGTGTTATTACCAAATCGGTAGTATAAAATGTACTGGTGAGTATTTAGATGTAATAAGTTTTATATGTGCGTGCTCGTTTCATTGTATTCGATGGAAAATGTTGGTTGTACTTTATAATGCGGTCGAAATTGGAATAGCAAGCGTAGAAAAGCTGATCTTATAAGCTATATAAGTTTTTGTTGAAATACTATGCATTTCTTAGCGATTAAAAGCAATCGTATATGTCGAAATCATAGTTTTTTAAACGCAGTAAAAACCGCTGTTGATGTATACTTAATGGTAATCATAGTTCAGCAAGATAAAATAAAAGCGCATTGTTTATTTTCTGGCAGTTTACACAAATCTGTAATACTTAAATAAGATTTATTATATTTGTTCGTACTTCTGCAAACCAAGTATTATTAAGCGTGAAACTTTTAATTACATATTTTGAAATTTATCTCGAGTGTTTAACATGTAAACATAAATTAACTTGAACGACATTAATTACTATGTAATCCACGCCTGTGACATCTTCTACCAACTGGGCTGCCATCTGTCACTGGCTAAAACTTAAATAAGTTTGACGCTCCCTCCTCTTGGTCTGTTATTCCTCCAAACAAAAATACTGCATGTTTTATACTAATGAAAAACAAACCATTTTTCAAAGCTAAAACCATTTGTTATCCGCAGCCAAAAGGTTTTATAAATTGGCAATAATTCGAGTGAATCGAACGTTAAATCGAATCGTGTATTAATCAATTTTGTTGCACAGTCGCGTGTCAACTAACTGACACGGGATAGACGCGTGCTGTCAGCACTACTCGAGGTTAAGCCCTGCACACACGTGGTAGTCATAGTATAGATTTTGGGACTACGGACTAATATTTCGTGACAAATGATAGCATAGCATAGCCTAGCCTAGTCTTTATAACGTGAAGTATTTTTTTTAATGCTAATTACTGCTGCAAATAACAACTTCTGTGAGTAATATTTATTTTGTTACCGTTGTAGACACGTTGATATTTTTGTGATAGCTCGCATAGTTTTGGAGTCATTGTAACCTTAGTCATGACTAGAGTGACCTATTGTATCAAGTGAGTCACTCTGGCCAAGACTTCAGACTCCAGAGCAGCTATTTGAAATCTTACCATGTTTTCATATAAACACTCGTATTTTTACAAAATATTTGAGGAATCTAGATATAGGCAGATATTTATAAAATGTAATTGTCATGTCCAGCTTATGTTATACTGTTGTGGTCACAAAATTGATGGTTAGACCGGTCGATTCGACGAGTTTTATCCTGATATTATTGATATTATAAGAATTAGATACATAACACTAAATAAAAATCAATATTACTTGTAAACAGTCCTCTGTTTACAAGTAATATTGATTTTTTTGTGTTTGTGTTACACCCATATTTTGGCAGCTATAGACCTATTAGCGTCTACATTGCATAATGCCGCTCCGTTGCTGCTAGTAATTTCTCGAGGGAAGAACCCAATAACACAGTGCCCAACTCGGGAATCAAACCTTACATCTCATATACTACAGTCGCATCCAAGACCGCTGCATCACCGAAGCACATATCACAGCAGATACGTCCAAATTTAAAGCAATTATTTCTCAGTAACTAAGTTTTAGTATCTGTTTGCTACTAAATACTAGACCGTGTACGTTCGTCCTTACACGTTACCAAGTAATGGTACACCTGTGTTTGTCATAGATACGTCAACAAGTACACAATGTACATTATTTTTGTATTTAACATCCAAGGTATTTTTGTATTCTTAATGTTAAACATCCAATTTAAACACGTGACGTCTGTTTTTGATGTTCCATTAAGAATTAAATCATATGGGCAAGATAAAACGGGCAAGTTTTGAGACAAAAAAGATATTTCTGTGTTTTAGCGAATACTGTCTCAAAAGTTTAAAAGTCAAACAAATATACATATGTTTGGGTGACATTAGAATTTGATATAAGTCAAACTTAGTTCACAACTGTCACCTATACAACATTTTGATATTTATATAGGTACATATATTACTTTTACATTCATAAGGGGTTAAAATAGTTAAAATCTTTTTACTCCGTCTTTTCAAAGAATTTTTCATCTCGTCAATAATATAAGTTCCATATAGATATAGCTTCAATAATGTGTATCTGCTTCAGACACCTTTTCTAGATGCAATCTGTGCATATTCAGAAGATGAAAACTGTCTTCAACTAAGTTATTCCTTTATTTTGGATAATCCAAAGAAACCAGCAAAATCGCGACTGGAAATGTATACTATAAGTTTGACCGGTGAGCTGTCTAGATAGTCTCTTGTTGTCCCTTGTGTCCTTTGTTGTCTGTCAGATTGTACGGTAGTCAGCGTGAAAATATCCTCCTCACGAAAATATATGTATATATGTAGAATCTCATGCACCCTTTCTGATATAATCTTGTATTATATATTGCATATTTAATTCGAATACTTTCTTTAATTAAACTTATCGCTGCTATCATGGCCTCTACTGCAAAAGCTGTCACAAGGCGGTCACTTCTTTCCTGCACAAGTTATTCTTACACTTAAATTTCTTAAGGCTGGAGTTATGTGTTAGTTTTGGCAACTTACTGCAATGAGTGATTATATCTTCGGATTCTTTATTCTCTAATCCCTTGGTTCCCAAAGTGGTCCAGGTGGACCCCCAGGGGTCCACGGGAGACTCGACGGGGGTCTACGTAGACGTGACAAAAAAATGGGAGCTCACATTCCACGAAAATTTATTTGCTTTCGATAGTGAAGAACTAAAATGTTGCCTTGACTTCACCTATCAATGCAGGCAGATAATGACGAATATTTTGAGGAATACCAATAGATGACGACACGAGAATTTCTAAAAAAAAAATTATTAGCCCGTAGCGAGATGATATTTTTTTTAAATTTTAACCCAATTTAACTTTTTGGTCCGAATATACCGATTTTACTTGGCCGATTAAATTTCTAGTTGCAGGGGGTCCACCGGAACCAGCTTAGTTTTGAAAGTGGTCTATGTTGTGATAAAAGTCTGGAAGCTTCTGCTCTAATCCAACGCCTTAATAGTCGATGCGCCTAAAAAACAAATATTAGCGGAGTCATAAATATATCATCAAAATAATTTAGTACATAGAAAAAAATAAAAACTTAGTAAGACAGTAATAATATCAGGCCTCTATTAAACTTTCCTACTGTTGGGCACGGGCCTATTCTTAATATGAGAAGGGTTAGGCCATAGTCCACCACGCTGGTCTAGTGCGGGTTGGCAGACTTCACATATCTTAGAGAACATTATGTAGAACTCTTAGGTGTGCAGGTTTCCACACGATGCTTTCCTTCACCGTTAAAGCGAGCGATAATTAACTATTTAATACACACATACCTTCGAAAAGTCATAGATTGTGCGCCCTGGGTTCGAACTCGAGACCTCTGCATAGCAGTCCAACGGTCTCCCAATAGGCTATCTATGCTTCGTAAACTACACAGTAAAACAAACAAAAACAAATATTATAAAATAAGTTCATAGCATATGTATCTACTGACTTAAGAATTCATTTATATACCCTACAATTGAGTTATACAGTTTTAACAAAAGGATCAGATCATTTGTCAGCTCTTTGTGAACACATGATGTCATATTAATCATGTTTTTCTATAGTGTATGATATATACCTAAGTAAAAAAAAACAAGTTAGTCTCGTTTTTGCATAACCTATTTTACTAAACCATCACCCAATCGCCGAGTAATTAAGTTATGCATGCGAACCCACTGACACATGTTAACTTTCATCTATATATTAATATATTACCACGGTGCTGACGTTATTAAATGTATTTTGCATAAACCGTCCGACACAGTACCCTCGTATCTATTGTTTATAGCCGTCAGTTGGCCAACGTGTGGGACAGTGGGTTCACCCGTGCAAACATGACATGTAATCAAAATAGATCGGTGGCAACATGATGATCTAATTATTTAAATATGTCGCATCGATCATTATGCATGTTTTGTGATTTTTGCCAGGAAGTTTGAGATTTATAGCCGATGCAGCTACAGGCTTGAAAATAGTTTGTTTGTTAGAAGTTTCTAGAACAAATTTCGGATGGTAGCAAAGCATTGTTTGCATGCATAGAAGTTCTCACGCGGAAGTGTTTCTTTGATTTAGACTTGTTCCAAGTCGCTGTGGCTATGATTTATATTTTTCAGGACATGGATTCTAAAGCGAGGGGAGCAGCGATAGCTTAGTGGGGAGACCAATAGACTGCAATGCAGAGGGTATCGGGTTCGAACCCACGTCGCGCACCTCTGACTTTCGGAAATGATATGACTTTTTGAAATTATGTGCGTATTGATTGACAATTGTCGCCTGCTCCGTGCCTCGGAGAGCACGTTAAGCCTTCGGTCTCGGCTGCCATGAACATCTATGGCAGTCGTTATTGGGAAGTCAGTGCCCTATAATATCCTGACACTGGTCTAGCCTTAGGTTATCTTTAGCCTTCGGGTTGCGGAGGTCAGGTAGCAGCCGCTCCGTGTAAAAAAACTAATATCCAGTCAAATCCGGTTAGACCAGAAAACCCGACCCCAATTGACTTGGGAATAATAAAGGCTAGGGAGAAGATGGATTTGTTGACTTCACATATCTTCGCAAACATTACGTTACGAACTTTTAGACATGCAGATGTTTTTCTTCGCCGCTAAAGCGATCATAATTATTATTCTTCTTTAATTACTGCACGTTCAATCTATATTGGGATTAGTTTATATGAAACGCAGCTCATTAAATAACTGTGAGTGATATAATATGAGAATGTTTATGTTATTATCTGAATGCGAGTAAACCCGGTTACATATTATTTTGCATTTAGGTCGCTCGGCAATGCGTTCTTGCGTATACTTTATGTATAATCGCTATCCTAATTACGCATTAATTATTACTTTGGACATTCACAATTCATTTGCGATCTAGTATTGTTCTGACGTATTCATACATTCAACAATAGCTGTGCAATCAATTATCATCAATGACATCACTGTCAAACATTATCAATTTTTAGTTATATTTTCTACTGTAAAAAAATCTATACAGCTTACTAGATTTTGCTCGCAGCTTCGTTCGTATAAATGTAGGTTATGTCTATTTTCTATCACTTAGGAATAACACTATTTTCTAAAAGGTACCCTATGTTATTTTTTTGTACCCTTGACAACGTGTTTGCGAAATTTCATTATGATCAGTCGAGTAGTTCAGGCGCGAAAGCGTAACAAACTAACAAAGTCACATTCGAATTTATAATATTATGTTAGGCTATATCTTGTTTCGGACTCGTCTTTACCCTTCATAATATTGCGGTGCCTTTAAACTTTTTTAAACTAAAATACTAAATCATAAAAATTCATAACTTCGTCTAGAGTTTTATTGTGTCTGAATTTCGGTACATCGCAGACACTTGAAAACGATCTCGTATTTCGTCCTCGTACGAAACTAAAATGAGATGTGAGCTCAAAACAGTAAGTTGTACACAAGTTATGGTACCCAGGATACCAGACGTCTCGACGTTCCATTGCTGTGTATCTAGGTGACCTGGTTTACGCCGGCCGCGTTGCACCCGACATGGATTACGAAATTGCATACTTTGACGGCGTATACTCGCTTCACGGATATATTCGTCGCTAGATACTCGTAAAGATTCTATGATCTATAATAAAATACAATCACAGTATACGTTCTATTAAATCTAGCTTTAGAACAAAATCCTTACGAATATTATAAATACGAATGTTTGTTTGTTTGTTACGCTTTCACGCGTTAACTACTTGACCGATCATTATAAAATTTCGCATACACTTTGTTAAAGGTACAGAATAGGTATAAGGGCCTCTTCGCGTTGGACCAGCGACCACTGTGTGGTCGCTGCGTTGGACCTATGTCTCCGTGTAAGCCTTCAAACGGGCCGGTATTTTCCTAAAATAATAATGTCCTCCAGACCGAATTTCGGTCACGGCGGCCAGTCTTCTGCGCAGTAAATATTATAGTGCACAAGTGTGTACACAAACACAATTGCACTCTCTGTTCCTTAACTCTCATGATCCGATGAGACGGTACTCCGACACGACCGAAGAGAATTCAGGCGAAGGACCAACGGCTTTGCGTGCTTTCTAAGGCACGGGGGTGTCTAACACCGCCAACTTCCTAACTCCGGGCTGCTATTGAGATTTTCTATTATAATATGTTAGAAAATAACTGTGATAATGATAAGAGAAACATAAAAAAATCATACAGAAATAAGGTCTGTTGCTAACTGAACCAACATTTATGCGAGCGAAGCCGCGGGTAGAATCTAGTATTAATATAAAATTAACTATTCCTTATGTTAAAGTAAGCTATCTCGAAAATATGAATTTATAAAACGGTTTTAGATTGATAAGTATGGAAATGTTTAAAGAGTACCTATATGGATATTATAGTTACCTACTTAGAATTTGTCTCGTGGGGTTGCTTTTATACATATCTTAGTGTATTGTAAAAGCTGAATTTCATCTTTATTTTGTACATGCTTTAGGTTATACAAAAGAGTCCTTATAAAATAGTTATATGGAGCTACGACGCTACGATTTATTTTCGTTGGTTCCTAACCTATCATAATTCTTACAGGCATAGGATCTATTCATCCTATCTATTCCTAATTAATATTATAAATGCGAATATGAGTTTGTTTGTAAGGCTTCCACGCCTTAACTAGTTATGAGAAATTTCAATGTTAGGGGAACAGAAAAGGATATAGAGTACCTTTCATCCAGAAAAAAGTTCTGTTACTAATTTAACCTAACCGGACCTACATTTATGTGAGCGAAGACGCGGACACAAGCTAGCAACTATAGTATTTTATAGTTAATGACTGTTCCTGCAGTCGTTGCCCTTTTCAGTAGGTGGCGCATCACGTTACATTAGTGTAACTCGACCACACTGCCATCTGTTGAACTATTATCTCGACAAAACAAATATAACTTCAATAGCTCGAGTCGTTCAAAATTTACACGACCACAAACATATATCTAATAATAACAATAATAATATCAGCCCTGTATTAAACTGTCCCACTGTTGGGCACGGGCCTCTTCTCAGTGTTTGTTTCTTTTTCTGTCTGCTTTTGTGTTCCACTGCTGGGCAAAGGCCTCTCCTCTCAATCTCCACTGCTCTCGCTCCTGAGAAATGTCTATCTATATATATAAAATTCTTGTGTTACGGTGTTTGTGGTCGCACTCCTCCGAAACGGCTCGACCTATTTTTATATTTTTTTATGTATACTTGGTAGGTATGAGAATAGGTCGTAAAGTACATATATTTCATACCGATAGGTGATTAGGGTGTTCCTTTCGAATTAATATATATAGCAGATCAACGTATGTTGGATCAGCTAGTATTTCTATAACTTCTAAATTAAATAAAAAATTAAATGCTGTTTCTCTTTTCTTTCAATAAGAAAACTCACGACCTAAGAATACTTCTTGTATCGCGACAGAAACATTAAAACAACAGACACAAAGATTTTTAGTTCACACAAATTATTGTCCCGTGTAGGATTCGAACCCATAACAGTCGGCGTGTGTTTACTACGCCATCTGTGCTGTCAATCATATTATAAACAAGTTTACAAACTATGTGTGCATCTGCGTCCTCAAATGTGGCGAAGCGAATAGACCAAGAAGTTCTATAAATACTTCGTGGTATCTAACTGTTCTTTAGCTCATCATCTTTAATCACTCCAACATACATTACAGAGGAAAACACAACAATCATAAAACTATCTCCAACAATCTCTCGTCTAGACTCATCAGTCTGACAGTTATAGCAATGTATGAAACACCTGGATTTGTATTGTATGAGCCCGTATGAGCCCACGCAACACACTATAAAGCACATAAATCATTTAGTTTGTTTTTTTTTGCGTCATCGCTCGCGTAACGGTACTTTTTACTGGGAAAAGGTACCCTATGTCCTTTTGTGTTCAGTCGAGTAGTTCAGGCGTGAAAGCGTGACAAACGAACAAACGAATATTTGCATTTATAATATTAGTTTAGATTATCTTTTGCCCGCAGGTTCGCTCGGATACGTAGTTAGTTAGTTAGTACGTTTTTTTAAATAAAATATACCTATGTTGCTCGGTGATAATATTCTAATGCTGAAAGAATTAAAAAATCTGTCGAGTAGTTTTATTTTATATCATTACAAACAAAGTAAGTATCAAATCATTCCTCTCTATAATATTAGTTTAAATATACCAGACGCTCGACAACAAAAGCGCTTTCATGTAACGAAACAATGAGTCCTAAATGTGTTGTCTTTTGAACTAAGTTTTCTCTCGGCCCGACCTTGCTCGTATAATCGTATTAGATGAACATTACTTGCCACAATAGAGAGCGCGTTCTTCAATGAAAAGCGCCGTCATGTGTCTCGCTTATGTGAGATGTGGTCTTGGGTGAAATAGGCATTTTAGTATGTTCAACGTCCTTCGTATCTCAAGGGCGAGGCTGTAAACGAAATAAAGAACGTAATTAGTTTTTGATGTGGTGAAGGGATCTGTTTATAATATAAAATTATTAGTTTATGACCGTAGTTAATTTTTGGTTTTGTCATACATTTTTATCCTTTACGAACAGTACTTTTTCAAGATGGAAATTACTATATGTCCTTTTATGTACCACTGACACCGTGTATGCAAAATTTTATGATGATCAGTCGAGCAGTTAAGGCGAGAAAGTGTAACAAAGAAACGAACTCATATTCGCATGTATTTTAGGATTATGATTACTAGTTCATTATTGCCACGCATGTTGTGGGTAGGTAGGCATATTTTTATCTATCTTACACGGTTTCCTTACATATAGCTAGACTATATAGCTCTTAAAATCATACTATTTTTACGTCTTTCTTTATATCCTTCCTTCCGTGGCTACATAGAATTATAACTGCTTGCTGACTTGTATCATAAAAATATATTGAATAGAAATTTCATTATCTACTAAGTCTCGGTGGCGCGGCAATAGTGAATACAACTGATGTAAGTACAGATAACGGATTAATTCCCGTTCGGGCAATGTGTTATTGGATTTTTGTATCAAGTAATTATCGTTAGCTGCAACAAAGGAGTCTGGAACTGTATCGTGTAACCGACAATGGGGTCTGAAACTGTAGCTAAGGAATATAGGCGTGAGACCGTATATGTATTACTTATTTATATATCTATAATTAGATAGCTATACTTATCTCATCTTGTGTAGGGGCCAGTCAGTACAGACCAGCGACACTTCGACCCAGTGAGATCTTTTGTGTCGACTTCCCCAATAATGACTGCTGATGATGTTCATGGCAGCCGGGACCGTCGGCTTAACGTGCTTTCCGAAACACGGAGCAGGCGATAATTGTCAATCAATACGCACATAATTTCGAAAAGTCATATAACTTCCGAAAGTCAGAGGTGCGCGACGTGGGTTTCAACCTGAGACCCTCTGCATTGCAGTCTGTTGGTCTCTCCACTGAGCTATCGCTGCTCTTTAGTTATACTTAATCGGAACAATGATTGTAGAAAAGGAAATATTATCTCCTAATATATTTTGGAACACGGAAACAATAAAGTTGAACAGGCAATTTAATAGCGGTAAAAAGCAAGGTTTGCACTGATACATCAAAAACAAAGTGCCTCTTCAAGAAACCGTATTTTCATACCTCTTAAATTTTTAATCTTCTGAGCCATGTCTTGTTAGCAACCATTTGCGAAAGAGGCGGCGGTAAGTACATTGAAAATACGAATTACGCTTAGAATCTTTCGTGGAAATGGTAATACGGCTCCAAGTAGCGCCAATTACGCCGACCTCCGGGTTAACTTGTGTGAAATAGCCACTCAACAGATCGCTATTTAGGTAATGCATCAACATAATTGTCGAAGACTGTTTTGTTTTTGAGATGTTGCTTGTTTATGCACAGTTTGTTGCCAACCGGAAAAAAGAAATAAAATTATATGTTACATTAAAATCGACGCGTAAGGTTATCCTAACTAATATTATAAATTCGAATGTGAATTTGTTTGTTATGAATTCGCGCCTTAACTACACGAACGGTCTTTATGAAATATGGTATCCACGTTGTTGGGGTACAAAAAAACATACCTTTCATCCAGAAAAAAGTACATGCCTGCATGCATTGACGCTTACCTCTCCAAGGAAAGAGGAGTATGTCGGGCTCAACCTGGAAAAGATGGAACGTCCCGGGTACTACCGACTAACCCTACCACAGTGTGCCAACCCGCTGTACTTTTCATCCTGATAAAAAGAACTGCTCCTGAGGAATAGTGCTTTTTTGAAAAAATCTAGTCGTTTATAAAACTCGAACTTATATTAACTAATAATTTATTTTTCTTTACAGGTAAGCATCTATTGCAAGTCTCCAGTTATATATCTATGAGTAAGTTTTATACGTGCAAAACATCGTCAGGGATACAAAAAAGGATATACCTTTTATCTAGATAATATGATAGCGGAGAGAAATTTATTGACAAAAGTACGTTAACGTGGATTAAGCCGCGGGCATAATCCAGTAATGTAATAAACCACACTTGCCATTCAGACACAATAGTAGGACCAGCGCGCGTGCAAATCCCGGTTTTTTGGGGTTGACATAGGTAATAAAATACTGGGGGGCCTGCTATGGATGAATCTTTTTAGACTCCCAACTGCCCTCCCCCATTGGGTGGGAGAGGGAACACCCCAGGTTTTTTTAGTGGGTATCCCAGCACTAGGCTGGTGAGTCCCACACGCCCCGCCGGTGCCGTCCCCTAGCCGGCGGGTAGTGCATCAAGCATTTTTTCCTGGGAATCAAAAAAAAAAAAAAAAAGGTAATAAAATATTTTGGATTACCTACCCCAACTAATGCAATAGAAAAAGTTGACAATACCGAACGGATAGAGACAGCCACGATGTGGGACCTGGGCGTTTTCCAACTTGCAGTAGGTATTCCGCTTCGAGCACAAAATATGTGTCGACACGTGTTTCGCCTCAGCGCGAATACATAATAATTATCCTAAGTCTGGATATTATTTGTAATGACATAGCATTTGCGGAACCAAAGCTCTAAGAAGATTCGTTTTAATATTTTATTATTTTCTTATTTTATTTTAAACTTTATGCATAAATAATACATCAGCGGACTTAATGCCAAGGGCATTCTCTACCAGTCAACCGTAGGGTGATGCAGAAATAAATTGAAGAAATACATAATATTGAAGATATATTGAAGTATTTCTGCCATGAACATCTATGGCAGTCGTTTTTGGGAAGTCAGTGCCCTATAATATACTGACGCTGGTCTAGCCTTACGGTATCGTTAGCCTTCGGGTTGCGGAGGTCAGGTGGCAGCCGCTCCGTGTAAAAACTGATATCCAGTCAAATCCGGTTAGACTAGAAAAACCAACCCCAAGTGACTTGGGAATAATAAAGCCACTGCCATTGCGCCGAGTGTTGTGGGTTCGAATCCCACACGACACAAAACTTTGTGTGATCCACAAATGGTAGTTCCGAGTCTGAATGTTCTTTGTGTCTGTTGTTTGAATGTTTGTAAAATTCCCCGCGACACACGAATTATATTATTATCATAGAGCGGGCGATGTCTTAAATAATCCGACATAATCGATCACGTTTAATAAATCACGAACGCCTGCTTCCATTAAGCATTTACAATTCGATCAGATTCTTAAGAGTCATCCGAAGACTCATCTAAGTGTTACCAATATACTATCAGCTTAGTAAATAAACGATTGGTAAATAGATCGACCGGCCATTTCAGTTGCAGTCGAGCTACGTGCACAGCTCGTGATGCCTGTTTCCTGCTTCAATTTCCTGAATTAGCAACATTATGAACGATCGCACCGTAGCTATGAGAGAAATTCCCGTTAACGCTTTTAAGTTTCAACTTAAGTTGGAAAAAGTGTGATTGGATTACTGTCTGGAATGTTTTTCTTGTCTTTAGTAAAGGTTTTGTTTACGATGGCCTTAATTTTGATTGATAAGCTTAGTCCTAGCTTAGACTAGCCTCGTCTCAATTGGTTCTGTGCTCTTGCTTTATTGAACATGGCAACAAGTAATTGTAAATTTACATTAATAATTAAACTTTTACGTAAACGTTACTTTATAAGTTTATAACCTATTAGATTTTTCTCGCTTGCCGCGCGT
This sequence comes from Catocala nupta, assembly GCA_963675205.1. NCBI lineage: Eukaryota > Metazoa > Arthropoda > Insecta > Lepidoptera > Erebidae > Catocala > Catocala nupta. Next base: position 27,802,298 of record OY776095.1, read on the forward strand.
TATTGTAGATATTAGATTAGGTTAAGTTAGTAACAGTTTTTTTTCTGGATGATGTCCTTTCCTGTATCCTTGACAACGTGTATGCGAAATTTCATAATGGGCGGTCTAGTAGTTAAGGTGTGAGAGCGTAACAAATAAACAAACTCACATTCGCATTTATAATTAGTTAGGATATGAATAAACATATTTTTGATTTTGATTTAGTATTACGATCCATTATAAGCTAAGATAATCACTTATAATCAGGCATGCCGTATGTAGACTGCACGGGTGTAGTGTAAAGTGGTCGCCACAATAATACCATTGCGTCGAGTGTTGTCGGTTCGATTCCTGTACGGAACGAAAAATTGTGTGATCCATCAAATAGTTGTCCGAGGCAAATTTTATTTTTGTGTCCGTTGCTTAAATGTTCGTTAAGTACTCCTATTGTCTATTAAAAAGTAAAAGGAAGTCTTCCTTGCCACGTAACTTCTATAAAAAAACAATACCAGTAATAAAAGAAGAACGGTATTCCATTATGCCTTCAGAAACGACGTATTAATAACATCAATTATGGTATACAATTACTTCAGAATAATATTTAATTTGGCTCGTATATCCATTATTTAATTAAACATCGCGAATGGCGCACATGTCAGTTGCATATAACCAGGCGGACTCAATAATGCATCGCGTAGTAACTACCGGTATCAAGTAGCCAAATAGTCCTCTATAAATAGTACACATTCATTTCGAAAAGTAATGTCGGCGACAGAGACAGGCTTGTAATTATTATTAATCTATATATTAATACGTGAAGCAAAAACTTTGTACCCCTTTTTACGAAAATTGCGCGGACGGAGTAGTGTGAAATTTGGCACAGTTAAAGTTTATATGGAGAATGAGGGGCGAATCTTAATATTTATATAAAATATGCATTAGAAATACATTAAATTGATGAAAAAACACTATATGCACACAACCTTGCATTTGACACACGCAGTCGAATCGCGTTCGTAGTATTTCGACATTGTTCGTCTGACGTCGTACAATTCTTTGTAACTATGGTTACCTATACCTTTTTCATATGTAATAGAATGAAAAACAGACAGAAAATCGAAAAATTTTGGTCGTATTTTGACCACTAGGCGACCGCTAGTTTTATTTATTGTGTTGATATGATGCGTAGTATTCTGTAAATATTTTGTACGAAACATGGATGTTTGTGGTGTCGGATTGTTGGTTAGAGTCAAGATTTTCTGTAATATTAATCAAATCAATTACACAAACCTTGGAAATCTCTCTTATTCTTATATTAGGAGTACGACACAAACTACAAAATTATTGAAAATACAATGGAACTAGAACTATGCATTCGCAGTGAAAAAACAAATAAAATTAAACATACATACATACGTAAATTCACGCCTGTTCAGAGGGGTAGGCAGAGACTACAGATTTCCATTTGCTACGATCCTGACATTTCCTTCTTCTTCTTCTTCATTCACTTTCATAACATTCCTCATACACGCTTGCCGGTTTAAGGTGCTCTTAATCTGGCCTTTATCCAGAACGTCTCCGATCTGATCAAGAAACGTTCGCCTAGGTCTTCCCCTTGCGACTGTTCCATTCACACTAGCCTTACAAACTTTCTTAGTCAGTCTGTTAACCATAACAAATAATGAAACAAATTAAGTTGTAAGAGAACACGTCATGTAAAAGTTATCTTTTGGATTTTTTATCGCTGTATTAGGGTGCGCTGTATTAACAAGTAAAGTAGTTTTCGCTCCGTGGTCAAAATTTGTGCGCAGTTATTTTCTTAAAATTTTTGCTTTCTATACACCTTCCCCATATAAACAATACAATGCTTCATCTTCTCCGTGTACGCTATATAAAGGGATACAGAGTGTTATCCTTTTCTGTATTGATATATAGATAATAATGGACTCAAAAAAAAGTCCAGACTTCTGAGTCTTTAGTTGATAGTTTCCAAAACAATACTATCGTCATGAAGTAATGGTTAACGTGAGTGTACATTTATTTATTTGTCTTGTGTTCATATAATTTTATAATACTACTAGATGTGCCCGCGGTTTCAACCGCGTTTATGATAACGGTGCCGCCCCCGTGGGTTGTTGCGTGATGTTATGTAGCCTATAGCCTTCCTCAATAATTGAGCTATCCAACACTAAAAGAATTTTTCAATTCGATCCAGTACATCCTGAGATTAGCGCGTTCAACCAAACAAACGAACAAACTCTTCAGCTTTATAATATTAGTATAGATATTTAGTTATTCCATAAACTATCCGTTAAACACATACACTTTTGTTTAGTATTCGATTTGAACTCGCAACATGTCTAGAGTTATTAACGAAAACTTACCCGTAACCCTTAAACCGTTTAAATCTCCTTTCAACCCTTTGTTTTAACCTACTGAGTCGCAGCGTCGCAACGGTGACTGACACAAAAGCTTTTGAATTATGTCTGGCATTCCAAAAATTGACAGGTTAAAATACTTATAATCCTTACTAATATTATAAATGCGAATACGAGTTTGTTTGTTTGTTACCCTTTCACGCCGTAACTACTCGACCGATAAACATGAAATTTTGCATACATGTTGTCGGGGTTAGAGATTAGAACACAGGCACGGTAATGTTATTAACAGTATTCTATCTTTGGTCGGAACTCGAGTCATACCTACGCGCCTCGGCGTTGGTATGCGCTTGGTTCGCAACCAGTCGCGAATGCGCCGCAGTGACGAACGGACCGTGTGATTGTTTTGTAAGCAGTAAGCGTGCGATTTGTTATAATTTGATTTTATTGAGCACTTTCTATTTCATACACTACGAATTTCATTTTTCACTAAACTAGAAAGTAACTCAAGTAGGTAGATAAAATTAAAATACTGTAGGCGGGCAGCCCTAACACGTGTCTACGAACCGCGCTGTTGTAAGTAGTTATTTTAAGGACAGGGCCGAGTTACAATACTGTATAGATATCATTACCGTGACACAGGTCACCTTACATCTAAAAAAAGTACTGTTAAAAACCTTACCTAACCTACATTTACGCGAGCTTCGCCGCGGGCAATATCTAGTATTATAAATTTCTTATTATCTATTGGTATAATAACAAATGTTATAATCTAGAACAAAACTAATTTCAACGCGCCCGGGCCATTTTAATCCGTGCTCTATTACCCTAACACATTTCATAGTAATCCCCAGCGCAATTAACCCGCAGATATCAAACTATGAGATATTGTTTTCTCAGTAACTATGCGTTGATATAAACTTTTAATTGGGTTTTTATTGACCGGTCACAAAAGTCAGTCACTCTGAGCAATTCATCGTAATCATAAGTCCTTTGGATTGTCTTTATAGCGCGTGTTAAGATGTTTAGATGACGTCATGTTAAAGGGTTCATTTATAGATTTGAGGGTACGTGTAAGTATTTGTTTGAAAGAAGCGATAGTAGTTTATTGCAGTTTGAGAGTTCTTGGTGTCCTCACCTCGCTTGTGCTATTGGACCTAGTTTTACGGCGCTATTGTTTGGATAATTGTTATCCTAGACATTTAAAATCTTTCAGTCTAAGTTATTGCAAGACTGACAATTATGCGATTTTAATACAGTATAAAATTTTAGTTAGTTATCTAAGGTACCGCCAAAACAAAAATATGATTAATGATACTTCACTCAATAGAAAACAAAATGCAAAAATGGCTCAAAATCCTAGTTGAAACATTTATTTCTAATAGTTTCTTAAAATATTTTTTCCTAAGTTAAGTTATGCATCGTGCGGCTGCCGAGCAAAATTTCATCTATATTTTGCAAGCGGCTAAAGCAGACAGAATCTAGCCTTAACACAAACTTTCTATAACAACGACACGTATATTTTTTAATTTATTTTTATCATTTTCTATGTTTGTTGCATCAGTAGTGCTTTTTAATATAGCTACAAATCTTAATATTAAAATGTCAATAATTATTTTACCCTTAACTTAATTAGTAACTTGCATTGACAACAGAAATAACCTTTCAAACTAAAGTATATTTATTTGACCTGCTTACACTAAAACTAAAAATGTACAATGGCGGACTTAACGCCAGAAGCATTCTCATTCGTAGTTATTACCATAACAACTATCACATAGTTAATGAACGGCAGACAAATTAAATAGCTAACTTTATTAGCTATTATAATTAGAGACAACGGATCGCTACCGTGTCTAATTTGAATGTGAAATACCAGGTTGTGTTCCTGACGATTCATTGAAATCATACTGGCCGGCGTTACAGCATATTGGCTGTTATACAAAATGTTGATAACGTTTAGAAATTTAGACTTCTGTAATGTTCCCCGGACCGAGTTTCGAGACTAATCATCTGCGCAGGAGATATTATACACAACTAAATTTTGCCCGCGGATTCGCTCGCGTAAATGTAGGTTTTGTCAATTTTCTATCACTCCGGAACAGTACTTTTTCTGACAACATATATTATTATTATCGGTCGAGTAGTTAAGGCGTGAAAGCGTACCAGACGAACTCACATTCGCATTAATAATATTAGTTTGGATTAGTATGTGCGCATCCATAAAGGTTTTCTCTATTCCCTCACTCTCATACTCCGATACGCATGCTTTCCAACATGCTTTCCAACACGACCGGAGTGAGATGCGAAAAAGCAACGAATTTCGATGTTTTCCGATGTTCAGAGGTGTGTATTAACGCCAATTTTCTAACTCCTTGCTACTATTTAGTAATTCTTGTCAGAAAAACCTAATAACTTATTTGATAGCTCGACCCGGTAATTGGCTTAAGTCCTCATGCATCTGTCACAGCAAGCAAGGCACTGTATAATCGATAGATGCGAGTTACCGCGTGAGATGCACGGATGGCGTAGTGGCTTAAGTGGTCGCCTTGCTACTGCCACTGCGCCGAGTAATGTGGGTTCAAATCCCACGGGACAAAAATAGATGTGTTTCTTTTTTTAAGTTAAATCTTTAAACGCGTTGAGCACTTTTTGGGTGAACAAAAATCATAGAACTCGTGTCGTCGTCACCTTCGACCGAACGCTTTCCATGAGCTATATATATACTGTGTATATATGTGTACTTTTTGAGTGAACAAAAAGCGTGAAACTCGCGTCATCGTCACCGCACGCTAGTTACTTAGTTTTCACTTCTATCGACAGTCCCCAAAGACTGCCCCGCATGTTTTTTTTGTTTATGGAACTATGTTGGCAAACAAGCATACGAACGTACGTTTAAACGAGTCTCTGAATGATTAATGTCAACTCGTTATAGCTCTCGATTCTCGGTTACAGCATTCGATATCGAATGGTTATCTGCACGGCATTTAAAGGTCTGACAGACTGAAGCATTCACTTGTAACAGAACATCGAGCCTTCGCCGTTTTTTAGTTGTCGAACTGAACAACGAACAGAGCCATGCATAGATTTTTTATTACTTAGATGGCAAACAAGCATACAGCCCACCTGATGGTAAATGGTCACCGTAGCCTAAAGACGCCTGCAACACCAAAGGCATCACTTGCGCGTTGCCGACCCTTTAAGAAAGGAAGTGGGAAGGAGAAGGAGCGGTAAGGGGGAAATAGGGTGATTTGCCCTCCGGCACTCTCACTCACTGAACGAAACACAACAGTAGGAATACTGCTATTTCACGTCGATATTCTGTGAGAGGGTAGTCCTTACCCCGTCGAGCCGGCCCATTTATGCTGAAATCAGCGAGCCTCTACTACTCAACAATCCACAATAGGTTGTTCCGAGCCTGGATGTTCTTTGTGTCTGTTGCTTAAATGTCTGTTAAGTCCCCCGCGATACAGAAATAATTCCCAGTGCGGGAATAACCTCTAAAAAATAAGTTACTCGCCCGAGTTACCTTTATTATTAACCTGTGTATGTAGCCTGCTAGGTACTTGTTTAGTGCACTGTATATAATATTGGTATATATGTACACAATTCACGAACAAACAAAGCAACAGTGACAGCGCTTCACGTTGCCAAACCGCAGAGAGAGACATTGTGGAGAATTAGCGTCGCTCTAATGTTCTAGCCAGAATAGTACTTTTAAAACATTTATCATGTACTATATTCCGCGGCTTCGCTCGCTTCTATACCTCGGTAACAGTCCTTGTTTTCTAAAGGAAAGGTACCCTGTATCCTTTTCTGTACCCCTGACAACTTGTATGTAAAATTTTATAATGATCAGTCCAGTAGTTACATAGGCGTAAAGGAGAACAAACAAACAAACTCACATTATACTCAGATGGGATTGTGTATTTTATGTTTTATACAGGTTGTCCGGTAATTAATGGATAACCTTGAAATGTCTTATAGTAGAACTGAAGGCCGTTCAGAAAAAATGAAAGAAAGAAAAAACTAATATATTAAAAAGTGCAAGCATATATATTAGCATAGCATACTTTTGACTGTCTATCTATTAGCATAATTAGTGTTTAATAATAAAACAACAAAAAAACGATGGATTCCATTCATTTATGGTCGTAGTATACAAGAAAGTTATACATGGTAATTAAAAAAAAACATATCTCGGGTAGTAGTTAGGATAGATTTTTTTTCATATTTTTTTCTGAACGGCCATCAGTTCCACTATAAGATATTTCCAGGTTATCCATTAATTACCGGACACCCTGTATAGTATAATTATATTTGCTCAAAATGTCTTACAAAATAAGTATTTATTATACTATAGTCTACGTTCTGCGAGCGATTTCTTACATATAAAGGCGTTCCTGTACTAAATAGGCAAGCATACATAGGTGCAATACATCGTTTTTCTTTTTTTAAGTCTTACTAAATCGAAAGCGAGCTTATTGTTCTCTGCTACATTTGCAGATTGTGTGTTGCTACTGAGAATTTCCTAAGAGAAAACCCAATAACATTTCGTCCGACCTGGGAAGCGCAAACATAATATACTAAGACTACGAGACCAACAAGGCAGTTCCGGTCTAAACGATTCCTTGTTATATATTTTAAAATAAACAGTGCTTAACTCTTTCCCTGTCCCCGTGATAGACACAATAGAACATTTCTTGCTTTTTTCGTATGTTCAGTTCAGATTCAGTTTTTTGATTTGCTAAAATAACAGGCTGTATTCTGCTATGCATAATACTTACTCTTCCCAAACATCGAATCTACGACGGATAATAACAAATCAACGTAATCGCTGGGCCATCACGTGTAGTCGTTCTAAACGTGATCGTATACACTTTCACACTTGAGTGTTCCCGCTGTGCACTCATTGCCCCACGTTGGGCGTCAATTTACACCGCACGTGATCTTCGCCGAAGCCATTTTCATCTTTCAGCCAATTAAATTATAAAGCTGTGTGTTTCTCAAGTTATGCAACTGAATGTGGTCTCTGGTTTGATGGCCAGGCAGTGTCGTTATCTATATATTAATACGTGAAGCAAAAACTTTGTACCCCTTTTTACGAAAATTGCGCGGATGGAGGAGTATGAAATTTGGTACAGTTTAAGTGTACATGGAGAAGGAGTGGCGAATCTTAATATTTTTATAAAATATGCATAAGAAATACATTAAATTAATGAAAAATACTACACGCACACAACCATGCATTTGATACACGCAGTTGAATCGCGTTCGTAGTATTTCGTCTGACGTCGTACAATTCTTCGTAACTATGGTTAAATATACCTTATTTATGTGTAATAAAGAAAAATAAAACAAAGTAGCATGCTTCGGAATAACGTCAATTAAAGAGAATGAAGAAGTGAATAATAATTTGTTTGAAAAAGATAGGTAAATTTAACGTCTATAGCCTTGGCGAAATCTAAATGAAATGTGATTATAAGGGTAAAGTTATAGACAATAAAGCCTTAATAACGATCAAACTTAAAATTTAATTCAATTATGGTCGAATTTTGACCACTAGGCAGCCGCTAGTTGGTTTTAAGAAGTCAACTCCCGCTGTAAATATGTTACTCGTGTCGCGAGGGACTTTACAAACATTTAAACAACAGACACAGAGAAAACCCAGCCTTGTAACAACTATTTGTGGATCACACAATTTTTTGTCTCGTGTAGCGATCGTATACTCAACACTTGGTGTAGTGGCCGTGGCTAGGTGACTTAAGAGGAAACACAAGGACCGTTTTTCCATACAAACGTAGTCCCCGCAATCACCACTGCCACCCAATTTCTCGCGTTCGATCCCTAGGCACGCACTACTGACTTTTCAACGTTATGTGCGTATTAAATAATTTATTATGGTTCGCTGTAACGGTGAAGAAAAACATCGTGTGGATCCTGCCTGTCCTATTCTCAAAGATATACGCAGTCTGCCAACCTGCACTAGGCCAGCCTGATGGACTATGGTATAACCATACTCACATCGAGAAGAGGTCCGTGCCCAGCAGTGAGACGGTTTATATACAGCGCTGACATTATATTTATATATACGAAATGAATACAGGCTTGCCGTTCGTACTTAGCACTAACTCAAGATTTAAGTTTATTTATTTATTTAATAGAACAACTACATCATACGTATTAATACAATATTAAATTTCGTTACATATTATTTTACATATATGACACTTACGGAGTACATATCATTGGCTGGTTATAGAGAAGTTAGTTAGTTCACTCTTTTTACTTTGTACCTGATCAATCTTACTAACACATCTGTATCTAATATTTGGGTCCCTACATAGACTTCGCACTCAGGTTGGCCGCTGTAGAACGAAATTTTGTAGGTGGGGGTTCAGGGACCCCGGCCTTGCTCAGAGTGACTGCGGTGAGCTGGAGTTGACAACGGCACATTTGTTGGTATGCCCTTCTTGCCCGACCACTTGCACAATATCAGAGCTTTTTGCGGCCACTCCTAACGCAATTAGAATGGCCGAATATAATGCAAATAATTTATAGTTCACACCAGAACCATTGACACGAAAAAGAAGAATTTGGGTTATCAAAAAATGTGTTACGTCAAAGAATCAAACTACTACGAGTAGAAGAGTTACAAGTAATTAATTTTAATTGATTTGTTATAATAAGTTAATAACTGCGTAGATGGTTCTTTAAATTTTGATAGCGTTATCAAAACCATTTTATGTCTGTAACAGGTTATTTTCTTTAATATTTCAATTAGTGGTTACTAAACGATTCAAATTTAATTAAGAGATTAAGTATTTCGTCTCGTGGTTTTGCGTGTTGTTAACTAATGTTGTTTTGAGGTTTCGTTTTAAATAACATTTGTTTCATCCCTCCTCATTTTAAATTCTCTAACAAAATCTCATTAAAACTTATTTTCTTAGTTTACCTAAGAGATCAGAACCTACCGCAGATATTTACTTTTACAAATCTTATTTTAATATTGTTTTATAATGTTATTTTAAATATCAGACTGCCTCGTAGTATGTTAGTTAAGATGAGAACGCCAGCGTCTGTCAACGATTAGGTCCATGGCTCTATTCCAAAGTTACATTATAAAACTAGATTTTGAGTTATGTGACTGCTGTGAAAATGGTCTCAGATTCGATTGCCGGGCAAATAGTCATTAGGTTTTCTGTCAAGAGATCCTTATTAGCAGCACGCAGGCTAGAACTGTGCTCGGTAAACGGCAATAGTTTCGCCAACTATCACTTGCGAACTATTACCTAAAATATTATCTAAAAAAATTTGAGAGTAATACACCTCAACCTATCCCTTGATAGTCGTTGGGGTAAAGAATTTATATCAAACTAGATTTTGCTCGCGGCATCGCTTGCGTAAATGTAGGTTAGGTTAGAACAGTATAGCAAATTTAGTGGTACCCAAAGGGTAGTCTTGTTGTGGAGGGCTGTTCATACGCCTGGCCGAAATCTCAGCGGGGTCGCGACTGCATGTGAAAGTGATTAGCGCGGCCCCGCCGATTGCGGTTTTGTCGAGGCACACCGGTAGGTTTAGTCGGTATTACCGGGTCCATTGTCATCATTACCATCTTTCTTTGCCCCGGTGAGTCCGACATAACCGCTCCGCCCGCCCCCGCGGAGGGCTATGCGTCAACACATTCCCCTACGTAAAAATAAAAAGAAAGTAAGTACAGTACTTTTTCTGGATAAAAGATACCCTATGTCCTTTTTTCTTCCTCTGACAACGTATATGCGAAATTTTATGATGCTCGGTTGAGTAGTTAAGGGGTGAAAGTGTAACATACAATCTCACATTCGCATTTATAATATTAGTTAGGATTCTTCTGTTATTTGTGGCATATAGTTAATGCTCACATCTCTGCCTACACCCGTTAGTATTTATAACCGTGGTGATATGTCACATTTAAATTATAACGACCTAGTTCAAACGTTAACCTCATAACATTTACAAACCCACTAATTATATATTTATTTACATATAGGATGCACATCATTATTCTTTTCGAACTCGATGTAAACAAAAATAAACCTTATTTGTATAGACATAGCATTCACAGGTGTGAGTTCAATATCCGCCTTATTATTTTCCGATTAGTTGGTGTGACGTCACCGGGCATTGGTGCGGCCTTCGCGGCCGGTCGATGCTCCCGCCCGTACCGTTAGCAATGCAAATGTGTCGGGATTTGTGTACTTACATTTGCTATGTATCATATGATATATGTATATAATAACAGCTTTGATACAAATACCGATACGGATTTGATCGCGGTTTGTGAAAACACTACATTTAAATTTATTGTTTTCAAATAAACTAAAATCCGTATAAAGTATTTGAATTTGAAAATGAAAGCTCAGCTTATAAACTTTAATGTGTATAATGTAGTAAATCAATGTATGCGCTTCTAAATAAACTATCAAGAGACATTTATAACTTTGGTTTTGCCCGCGGTTTCGGTTTTAATTTATAAATTTCTGTTCCTCAGGAACAGTGCTTTTTTATATCCTTTTCTGTAAAAGTGAATGCGTAATTTCATTGTCGAGTAGTTAAAAATAAAAATAATATTGGTCTCACCCATAAGCTGCAGATGAAAAGAATGCCTTTGGGTATCTTGCCAGCATTTTCTCACAAGAGCTCTATTCCTCGAACTGGCTTTGTTTTCAAGGCTATATTTATATAATAATATGTTAAATTTTAATATTCAAGAAAGTCCATCGCGTCACAGAAAGTACTCATAAAGCAGCAGTTGTTTAAAAAATGTGATGTATTAAGATTTTTGATTTTGATACAGTTAGGCATGGGCCTCTTTATACTATGAGAAGAGTTAGGTTATATATATATATATATATATGTAGATATGTATATAGCCGCATAAAATAAGTTCATTTAATAAAAATAGTATTATCATAGACACATTGTAGTGTTACTTCATATCCCAAAGTGGTCAACATAGCTGTCTAATACTCACAATTTCCAACTTAGATTGACCCGTGAATGGAACCCGTAATTTGCCTGACCTCATTTACTATGTATGTGCTACTTTAGGAGTCCCTAACAAAACAAATCATTTTCAACATTGCCATGCGATATTGTTCAGATTACAAATGTGTACAAACACACCCACGAATACACGTGTTTTCCTGCTTACACATTTTTGTTACATTCGACACGTGTTACGTTATCGTCTAAAATATCGATGATGATTTATATGGACTGCAATATACGTGATGAATGACAGCCAATCGGTTACTGCTACGTTAGTATATTGCGATATATCCCGGATGCTATCCTTGCTTCGGGCACGTGTTATTGAGTTTATCTGTCAAGAATCACTCAGGAACATTGCGTGGTTGATGATAATTGTATACTTCGTGACGTAACAGGCCAGATCGATGTGATGCAGTTTTGAATATAGTAGGATTATAGTAATAAAACAGGGCTCAAAATTTTTGCTCTAGGAATTATTCCTTATATCACGAGGGACTTGATAAAAAGATAAGGGTCAAGCAAGATTTAAGACATGCCGTAGATCACACAAGCTATCATCGGGCACCGAACCTGGCTGGTAAAGACCATGTGACCATTTCAACAATTTTGACAAAAATGCAAACATACATTTTGCTTATTCTTGTAAGACATCTCCGCTGTCCTTTCTCCATTAAAGTTGACTCCAGCTTTTCTTCGTCTTTAAGGACCCACCAAATCTACTTGTTGAGTCATCAGCAAGTCTCTAACAACAACTGGTGTGTTCATGTGACTATTCAGTTTTATATCATTATTGATTCTGCCAATGTCTAATTACGACAGTATTTTCCCGTCCACTAATAGTTGATTTCAAGTTCTCGCAGTCATTAAGAAGCCAGCACTACAGCAAATATATTCAAAAACTACATTCAAGTGAAAATTCACTGAAACATTATAAAGCAACTTGTTTAAAGTGTAACTACTTGCAACGAGTAACAGTTAGTCAAAAGATGTAATACGTTTGAACTGAACTGAATTGGAGTTGAATGTTTTGAAACATTACTAGAATTAAGAATATTAGCGCTCATGAAGTCATTAAATAATCATCAAGGTTAATACAAACATACCTAATCTCACGCTTATATCCCGAAATGGGTAAATGTGCCGTCATAAGGGAAAAAGAAATCTTCACTTCTCCCTAGCCTTTATTATTCCCAAGTCACTTGGGGTCGGCTCTAGTCTAACCGGATTTGACTGGATATCAGTTTTTACACGAAGCGGCTGCCACCTGACCTCCGCAACCCGAAGGCTAACGATACCCTAAGGCTAGACCAGTGTCAGGATATTATTGGGCACTGACTTCCCAATAACAACTACCACAGATGTTCATGGCAGTCGGGACCGACGGCTTAACGTACTCTCCGAGGCACGGAGCAGGCGATAATTGTCAATCAATACGCACATAATTTCGAAAAGTCATATAACTTCCGAAAGTCAGAGGTGCGCGACGTGAGTTCGGACCTGAGACCCTCTGCTTTGCAGTCTGTTGGTCTGTCTCCCCACTTAGCTATTGCTGCTAATGAAAAAAGAAATAATTTATAAAATCTTAGGTACTTCTTTTTCCTTATGACGACAGTATATAACATTCAATTTTCGCCAGCTTTTGTTTTATTGCAGAATGCCATTCTACTACCCAATAATATCATGCTCGACTCGGCAACAAACTCACGATCTCATACACAGCACCTGTATATACTACCTCCGTGCCATCGAACCATTATGTCAAGGCTTATATTCATATATAAAACAAATATTTTTTAATAATGCACACATATCCATATGCATATCTGTTAAATATGGTGAATGGCGTAACGATTTGAGTAGACGCGTCGTCACTGGCAATGCGTCGAATGGTTTGATTTTGATCCCCACATGGGATAAAAAATGATGTATACCATAAATAGTACTATAGTAGACTTTGGTTATTGTGTTCGTTGTTTTAATACTTGTAAGGTTGTCCGTGATGCAGGAAATAATCCTTAATGTGAGTTTAAGCCTAACGTAGGCAGTTCGATCTGTACCAGCGCGTTTATGATTTGTAAACTGTTGATTAGATAAAGTCTGAGCTTGCGAAAGCTGCATTCATTGTTTTCACATTTGTAAAGTTCACTATTGATATGTAATTTGATCATTAAATTAACTCCAAAATCCATTCTGTATTAAATAGTTTATTAACTTTTTACGGTGCACAATTCCAAACTACAAACTGTTAGTATGAATTGATAATTAATTATTAAATCTATTATACAAACACAACAGCTAAATGAATATGAGGAAATACTGATTATTATGTAATAAAGAAGCTTTTTTCTGTCATTAGTACCTCATAAAGTTTATTCAGCAAAATGCCATGTCTATTGCATCATAGGTTATTGATATTTGAGAAAACCTTTAATATAATATTTTTTTATAGATTCTTTTGCTTAGAAAGAAAGTACAATAGATTGCTGTTACGCTTAAAGTTCATTATAATATTTGTTATAAAAGGTTGTGTGAAGGATATTCTGCATAGAACCATTTTGGCATTGCATTATCAGGCGGGCCTGACCGAGCCAAATATTTAGTGCGACGTGCTTTATCTTTCTGCATTTCTTATATAATAATAAGAACAAGAGGACTGTAATTTTAAATTTAAATACCAGTTTATTGATTAGCGCTATTAGCGATAGCTCAGTGGGGAGACCAACATACTGCAATACAGAGGTTCTCGGGTTCGAACCTACGTCGCGCACCTCTGACTTTCGGAAGTTATATGACTTTTCGAAATTATGTGCGTATTGATTGACAATTATCGTCTGCTCCGTGTCTCGGAGAGCACGTTAAGCCGTCGGTCCCGGCTGTCATGAACATCTATATGGTAGTCGTTACTGGGAAGTCAGTGCCCTATAATATCCTAACACTGGTCTAGCCTTAGGGTATCGTTAGCCATCGGGTTACGGAGGTCAGGTGGCAGCCGCTCCGTGTAAAAACTGATATCCAGTCAAATCCGGTTAGACCAGAAAAGCCGACCACATGTGACTTGGGAATAATAAAGGCTAGGGAGAATAATTGATTAGCGCTATTAATACCAAAACAACTAAGAAAACCAACAAGACCGCTTAAACGAATCTCCTGATTCATTTTACTTTATAGTAACGAACTGGTGTGAATAGATAGAGGTTTTATAGCAGAGGGTTATAGCATAATCAAGAGCACATCACTACATATTATTAAAATTAGTCCCCCGCCACGTCTGTCTGTGAGACAGTCCAATAGACAGAGTGATTCATGAGGAAGTTTTGGGTGTATTATTTGTTAAGGTTTTGTACTACACGTGCGAAGCCGGGCCGGGTCGCTGGTCGATACATACATATATCGCACTCTTAATAAAACAGAGACTTATCTGAGTATTTGGGATCAAACTAATTTGAACTCTGTTGCAATATTCTAACACGAATAAATTATTAGAATTTGTAGTCACAAGATTAGAGTTCGAATTGCCATACTCCCAAATTTCGAGTTAAGTCGCTGTTTTATTAAGCATGCGAATATGTACGCCTTTCATTGCGACGCCGACAGGGTGACGAGTTTGTAATAGCTGTCAAAACGTCACTTCTAACTTGTTTATCATAGGATAACTTGCATCACGTGACCCGTTAACAGTAACATCTATCTTGATAGACTATTATCTTTTTCCATTAAGCTTTCGTTGAAATACAATCTCACAACGATGTGGTCGACGATGGAGCATGCTTGTCTTAGGTATCTACATATTCACTTGTGACTTGAAGCCACCTTAACTATAGTGATCATCTCATGATTCGGTTCTGACAAGTACAAAGACAAGGAGTTACTCGTTAACAGTATGGTAAAGTAAAAATGCCGACTAATATTATAAATGTGAATGTGAGTTTTTTTGTTTGTTATAGGTACTTTCACGCCTTAACTAATGAACCGCTCATCATGAAATTTTGTATACACGTAGCCAGGGGTGCAGGAAAAGACATAGAGTACCTTTCATCCAGAAAAATCACTGTTGTTAACCTGACCTAACCTACATTTACGCGAGCGAAACCGCGGTCATAAACTAGTATATATGTATAATTCGATACCTCGATGCTACTGTTAGGAATTTTCCAAATAGTCTATCGAAATAATATATACTGCCCGGCTCAGGATAAAAAACAAAAGCTTATTACTGACAGGGTACATTATCTTCATTCTTATTCAGCCCTTTAGACCCGAACCCCAGATACTTATGCCCTCCTCCCGAAGGAATTGCGGCGAGTAAATAACGAACTTAGATTATTCCCTGTTTGTTTCATAAGTTAAACAAATACGGCTCATATTTTCTACTTTCCTACCTTATACTAGCGGTCGCCTAGTGGTCAAAATTCGACCAAAATTCCTAAGCTTGCTACTTTGTTTTGTTTTTTCTTTATTACGTATAAATAAGGTATAGGTTACCATATGTAGTTACAAAGAATTGTACGACCTCAGATGAACAATGCCGAAATACTACGAACGCGATTCGACTGCGTGTGTCAAATGCATGGATGTGTGCGTGTAGTGTTTTTTCATTTCTTTTAAATTTTATTTCTAATGCATATTTAATAAAAATATCAGGATTCACCTCTCCTTCTTCATATAAACTTTAACTGTGCCAAATTTCATACTCCTCCGACCGCGCAATTTTCGTAAAAGGGGGTACAAAGCTTTTGCTTCACGTATTAATATATAGATGTAAAAACGTATGTAGCCACAGTCTAGTGAGAAACCGTTTGAACTACCATGCAGAGGTGTCCGATCCGTGTCGATTCCAAGGCACGCATCTCTAACTTTTCGAAGTTATGTGCGTATTATATAATAGTTAATTAGCGCTCGCTTTAAAAGTGACTTTGACTGCACAAATGACGTAGTCGTCTAAGTGGTCGTCTCGACACGCTTGCGCCAAGTGTTGTGGGTTCGAATCCCACACGAGACAAAAATTTGTGAGATCCAGAATTGGTTGTTTCGAGTCTAGATGTTCCTTGTGTCCGTTGCTTGAATGTTTGTAAAGCCCCTCGCGACTCAAGATTTATTCCTAGCGCGGGAGCTGCCATTTTACAAAAAAACAAAAATGGCCTCAGAAAAAATCGTAAGTAAACCTGCATGACTGGAAGATCTCCATAATGTTCTTGACGATATGTGAACTCTGCCAACCCGCACTAGGCCAGCGTGATGGATTGTAGCCGAACCTTTCTTACCAGGACACTGTACCAGGTATTGAACATTGTACCAGGTACTTAGGACAGTTAAATGCTGGTATTATATACGTGGCCGACATGTGTAATTTTACACGTGTTCTAAGATAAGATCATTATACCGGATTGCTTTTAACGGCAGTATAACAGTTCTTTGTGACAGTACGTGGGAGATATTTCTATCAGACAGCTGTTTGATTGATTGCTACCGAGAATAACATAGACTCTGTCATATATTGGGAATGTCGAATCTATTTTTATCTGCGACCTAACTTAAGGTTGCAAGTTGATCTGACAGAATATTTTAAGATATTACACTTTTTTTTTACTTACTTTTGCTGCACGTGTAAGAAACGAATTCGTCCTTAAAATAGCTGACTTGAAAAATAAATTTGACTTGACTGGCTAAACTTGACTGAACTTCCTAAACGGTCAAACCGTTTAATGTACTCCTTACTAGGTTTATCCCGCGGCTTTGCTCGCTTTATTATCGATTTTATCAATAATTTTCTATACCTCAGGAACAGTCTTTTTTGATGAAACTGTATCCTAAGTCCTTTTCTGTACCCCTGACAAAATGTATGCGAAATTGCATGATAATCGGTCGAGTAGTTAAAGCGTGACAGCGTAACAAACAAACTTACATTCGCATTAACTAATATTTAGTTAGGATTAAAGGTTTTCTGGTGATAGATTAGTCATAATTCGGGTATTGGGTTTTTGTCAGTGTCTTTTAAATTAGTTCCTTAATTTACTTATCTGCCAATTGATAAATCAGCGTTTAACCTATTAAGCCGCAGCAGCACACCTGTGGCCATGTGGCTTCATTTTATAAATTCTTTCATCTTAAGAAGCTATATTATCACCGAGTAATAATACATCACATAACCTAACCTACGATTTATTTTACCTTACGCGAGCGAAACCGCAGGCAAAAGCTAGTAATCAATAAAAAATACATCTAAATTGAAATTAAACACTTTATACGGATTTTATCGCGTTGTTTATTTTACTTTAAACACTGTTATTACATAATTTTGAAAACTCTAACACTACTATTATTGAATTTTACTACTATTTAAGCTATATATTTTCTAATTAAATTTACACTTTCAAAATTATGTAATAACAGTGTTTAAAGTAAAATAAACAACGCGATAAAATCCGTATTAAGTGTTTAATTTCAATGTCTAACATTCGCGTAAACATAAGACAATATTAAATACATCTAAATATTAGTAGCAGGCAAAACCTATCCTCTATAGAATATGTAAAACAACCTTCATAAAATAAATAACAATAATATTCCAGTCCGATGTTATGCTATTTCACATATAAACGATTGTATAAACCCGTTCCAATCACCCTGTGTCATTCATTTAAAGACCTAGGTTCGATTAAGTGCATAGCAAATAGAGCCGTATTAAGATTTTATTAGGTGGTATCAGGATGTGTATTAATAGTCGTGATGCGTTTGTGTATAAATATTACAATATACATATTAGGTATCACGATTTTATTTTATTCGACGCTGATTTTATATTATGATGTCATGCGATAGTAGGATAATAATTTTTATCTTTGATTTGTAGTACCTATTAATCATAATCTTCTTCTTTTTTTTCTTAATACACGTGTAAGTTCTACTGCTGCAATAGATTTATTTTAAGATTTGATTTTCTTCTTATTAATTTTTACCTTCTTCATACTCAAGAGCTTTGCTCTTGTCGGAGTATACGCCATCTTTCTCGATTTTCGGTCCATACCTTGACCTCCTTATAATACATGACCTTCGCCTTTTCTTTTACTTGGTCTATGAATGCCCTTCTGGGTCTGCCGCTTCCTCTCTTTACTTCCATTTTTCCTTCTCTGATGTTTGTTATAAAGTCGTAATGTCTTATAAGGTGGCCTAACATCTTTCCTCTTCTGTTCTCGATTGTCGTCGAAATGTTGCGTTCTTTTTGGACAAGGCTCAATACTTCCATGTTGCTTTTCTTTTCTGTCCAGTTGATTCTTTCCATGTGCTTTCAGCACCACATCGAAAGCCTCCGGTCTTTCCCGGTCTTGTTGGGTCATTGTCCATGTTTCGCTTTTGTACAGAGTAATGTTCCAGATGTATGTTTTTATAAACTGTTTTTTTATGTGTTTAGCGATTTTAGATGGGATCCCTCCTTTTCGCATAATGTTTTTTGTCCTAATATACTTCGGCATAACGATTTTGGCACAATTTGTTTTGGCATAATAATACTTTGGCATACTTTTTTTAGGCATACATTTTATGTTGGCATAATCATGTTAAAGACTAATTTGTTTTGGCATAAATTTGATTCCCATAACGTTAGTAGGCCTAATGACTATTAGCATAACGTTAGTAGGCCTAAAGACTTTTAGCATAATAGAAGTTAACTCAGATAGAAGTTAACTGATTGAAATAGTAGTCCTTAATTATTTATTTTAGGTGTATATTTTTAGCAATTGCTTGTAATATGCTGTGCAACAAAAGTTAGTCACAGAACCGAATTGCTGCAAAACCGACTTCACGTAGTCTTGTTTGTCCTACCCCTAGAGTGTTATTTAAAATCGCGTAGGCGTGTAGGGGCGAGGCGGCCCGCGGGCTGAGGAGCAGGCGGCTGCGAGCGAGCCGCCGCGGCTGAGGCTGGCCGGCGAAGCCGGCCAACAAGCCGAAGCTGCGGTGGTGAGCGAAAGCCGTCTGCGACGATTAGCACGCGTGGGGCCGCCGGAGGCCCGCAGCGCCGGAGCCGTGACAGAAACTCATTCAACACATCATCAATTTATGCTTTAGGATATTATGCTTAAAAAAGTTATGGTTTAGAACTTTATGCTTAATAAATTTATGCTTTACAATATTATGCTTAATCATTATTATGGTTAGAGAAATTATGCTTAAAAAATTATGCGTAAGCTGTTATGCGTAATTATATTATGCGAAAATATAATTATGCCAAACAACATTATGCTAAGTTATATTAGGTCTTAAAATTTTATGCTAATGGATAGGGAACCATTTTAGATATATGAAGATGTTTTAGGTATTAAATGCTTTTTTGGTTATTAATATTCGGGGTTTGATATCTTGAGCGCACTTGAAATCATTACTAATGAAGCTTTTTAAGTATTTAAAGGATTTGACTACTGAGTTAATATTAAACTTACTTTGATTATAGACGTTTGGTTAATATCTGGAGATTGTCAGATTTTGTTTTTTTAGTATTTATATTGAGCACAATTTCTTTAAAAATTTGCTTAAGACATATATTTTAATTAAGATGTCAACGACTCTGCACTTATAACTTTCGTTGTGAATGACTGCATTTGAATTTGAGCTTCTGCCAAATACGAGAAAAACACGTATAATCGAGCTGTTTGCTACGTAACTTCTTTATCTGTTAATCTTTCGTATTATATCGAAAATAGTTTTATTGGACTTTAAGCATTATTTTCTAAAGACCCCGTAGCAATAAAGAGATAAACATCACATATAATTGATATATAGTATTCCAACACCATGTCCCTTGATAACAGTACGTTTTTTAAAGTGCAGGTGTATGTATATAAATTTCACGATGAAAGGTCGAGTAGTTAAGGCGTGAAAGCGTAACAGACAAATTCACATTTATAATATAAGTTTATTAGTTTATCAGTTCAATCATCCAACTCTTCACAGAAATACGTTGTTAGATTTTGAATTGGACTTTTGGTCAAAGGTAATCATGAGTAATTTTTTTGAGGATTAAAAACCGGTCCTTGTGAAATATTTTATAATTATCGTAATTATTTATAGCCTTAATGCTTTGTGGCTTACAACCACAAGTTCAAGACACTTTGTCAGCTATTTAGAAAACGGGCGCATATCAAATGCCCCATTTATAGTGCCGGCTGAGTTTAAATTAAAGGATTATTCTTGTCTCAGCCGCCGACGTGCCCGATATTTTAGTCGCTTGTCGCATTGCACTTTAGACGTGCTACTGAAACTTATATGACATAGAATGAATGCAGCAAACAGCCTGGGCCCGTTGAATAACTTACAAACCGCAAACCAATATATGTTGAGCTCTCTGCGCCATACATGTACTAACTAACGATAGGTCTGTGCGTTTGACATGTTTATAGGTTGACTGTAGCAAGCTCCTTTATTGTTGACTATGTAGAAGCCAAGAGAGCTGCGTGCCAAATGTCAGAATTTTGGATTGTAAAGTTACGCAGTCGTAAGTCACAAATATTTGTGCGGATATTTTCTTTTCAAAATCTGAATACCAGAATATTACTATACTAAGAATACTTACTATATGTATATTCCGACTAAATAACTTTGAAATGACAACGCCCGCACTAGGATTACTTCTGTGTCGCGGTGGACAAATTCAAAAAGCGGACACAAATAACACCCAGACTCGGATCGAACTCACGACACTCGATAGACAACCACTTAAACCAACATGCCATCCATTCAGTCGTATTCTTGGCAAGATAAATTATTATACTCACATTTCGCTAGTTATGAGTTACCAGTATCCACGCAGTATAGGCCAGATCTAAAACAGTCACTAGGTACATTTCGAAAATATTTTGCTAATAAGGATTGTCAATACTTATCTTATCTAAAATTATATAAAATAAACAAAAACGTAGACTAAAATATAATTAGTTTCAATAAGTAGAATAATAAGAAAAACAAATAATACATACAAAATCTTCGTATTATTAAATGAGTATATTTTTATTTTACATGTTTATAATGTTTCATCAACATTCTCTAGAGTTTATTCTGGTTAGTTTATTTTCATTTCGAAATACATATTCACGGAATCGGCAAACTGACAAATCCATAACGTTAATTAATAGCTTTACTATGTCACGAACCAATAACTTTGGACTCGATATAGATAGTCTAGAATTACACCACCTCGTTTCACGACATCGATTAGTTATATCCGTCTGAAATAGTCTCACCAGGCATCTGAATATTTAGACCCTTGTCTAAATTCCACACAGATTGCAGACGTTCCCAATTCACACTAGTCCATTTGTCTGGCTTTTTAAACTTACATACATGATGGTAACCCTATTCTCAACCCCTTTTCTGCCAGTGTGAATGTTTTAAATCGCCACCTGTCTGGCAGCTGAGCGTGGGTTAAAATAACGCTACGGTGGTCTAAATTGCGTCTGAATTTCAATTCCGCGAAACGTATCTCTCTGGTATATTACAATGAGAATTAGGTGCGATGAAACGCAGGCGTAATTAGAACAACATTGTAAATATTGTGCTGCCAATCTTCACTTAGAAAATAGCAGTATTTTATTACCGGGAAAACATTAACGTTCACATGTTTTGGAATGTTTAAAAATATGTTGCTTTACACGACGTCAAACAGTGTTCTATGGTATTTTCTTTTATCGGTGTACGTAAATCGCAGCTTAAACTGAACTCACGTTGATACGATAAATCTATTTTGTATTTTAGGAAATATTTTTAAGAGGAAACACAAGGGCTGTTTTTCCATACAAACGTGGTCTCCTGTTTCCTCTCTGGATAATGCTAGTAGAGCTATTTTTTTCCAAAATGTTTATGTCCTTTATTGGCATTACACTATGATTTCCTTTTTTTCATAAATTAATTATTAAAAAGAGACATGAGCCTTCAAAACCTTCAAAAATTAGCCAAATTTGCCGCTGTGTTCATCCAGTTTTTTTTTTATATAATCTAATCAATTTTGACTAGATTATATAAAAAAAGGAAAACATAGGATCACGGCCAAAGCCTTTCTTTAATTTTAAATGGGAAAAGTAGTTAAATCGGTCAAGTTTTGGAAAAGGAATCAGGGACTACGAAACGTTGATTTTGTGTACTTTTAATAGGTATTTTTGGTTATGCAGTTGTCTCTATCGCGCTCTGTGGGCACTGCGCGACAGCAATAGATTTTACAAATACCTATGTTTCAATTCTTCCGCCCTTAGTGTTTCCTCTTAAGATGAAAGGAATATGAGAGGTTGGTATATGAGTCTCTAGAACTCATACTTACTGGAAGAATTGCAGTCACAGTATTAGGCCGGTTGTCTGGAATTTACTTGGGCGAGCTGGCTCGTTTATATCGTCAGTAAAAGTCGCCAATAGCGACCTATTTTAGTTACGTCATTCAATTGACATGCATTTGCAAACTTTCCAAACATCTTTTGTAGGTACATAAGAATATAATATGTATAGCCGTGATACTTCGTCACTAATATGATAAAGAGAAAATATTTGTATTTTTGTTTGTAATGAAAATCTCAGAAATCTCTTGATCGATTTTAATAGGTCGGTCATCATTAGAAAGCTACTTTATCCAGAAGAAACTATATAAGGCTATATATATTACATCACGTTGCGAGCCAAGGGAGCGAAGCAGTAATCATAAACACCGCGAGGACAGCTATAGTGCAACATAAATACGATGTTCTTCACTTAAGACCAAATAAGTGTTTAACGCGAAACAAGTTTCCCATCTTATCCAAATACGTTTACAAACAGTTGTTACGGATGATTGATTCAATAACAAACTTCCTACTACAAACTCGCATTCATAATATTATTAGGAGGAAACTCGCCAATGTTTATAGTTAGTAAGTATGGTGATTTATTACTGACGCTTTGGCCCACTGGTATAATACTGCTTTATGAATATATTCGCGGGTCGAGAGAACTTAACTAAAAATTTTCGTTTTGGATTTTCGGAGGTATGACACAGCGGGTTTCTCATTTCAACTTGGTGTTCTGTTTAAGCTGGGTTATCTACGCTGGGAAACCAACATAACAATTCAGAATACTGCGGCCAAACAACCGTCGGTCGTATTTCTGTAGTTAGTAGACCATGAGCAGTAGTCTTTGTAGATTGCGTTAGCAGCACGAAAATCGGTGCTACTCCTTTTATTAAAAGAGACGGAGTACGAGTTTCTTTCTGCTTTGGCTAACAAAGGCTAGTCTCCAACCAGGTCGTATATTAGTCAACTTTGTTGCAGAATAATTAAGTTCTTGTCTCATTCATTCTTAGCAGTTGGGTGGTATATCCAGTAGACTGCAATAGGCCCACTGCTACAGAGGACCTAACTACAACTGCAAACCCTTACTGGGCCAGTGTGCTGGTGGACTGTGGCCTAACCTTTCTGTAAAGAAAATGATGAGCTGGCGAAATATGGGCTATTAAACTATCGTGGGTTTATGTTCTTTAATTTAAGAGCGTAGCGACGGACGATAGAGCAACCGTCACATATATTTTCTATGATATGATTCCATTACCTCTTTTCATTTTTGTCTAACTCTACGACGATGTATAGTCATGATTCCAAAGTATGTTACTTAATTTATGTAACAGATTTGTTCAAGAAGTCTAACTCGACGAGTCTCATCTTCGTAAGTGAACGTAAGCGTTGCGCGGCATTCGAGATAATTCAACAGAACTTTGTTCGTCCCTCGGCAGTCCAATTTGTTTCAACTCTTTTTAATGATTGTATCAACGTGTTGGCCAAGTTCTGCTCATTTAGTTTTGTAATAAATATGCTAAGTTTAATTTAACTTTCAGATAGATTCTGAAGGCTGTGCTGTAGGGAATACTTAATTAATTTACACGAATGAAATAATAGTTAAAATAACATTACGTTTTAGTCTTAGCTAGATATATGTATATATTTTTTAAAGTACACACTTTGACTCGCAGTTATATTCCCGAAGGATAAGCCAGAGGTATTATACTCACATTTAGGTAGGTATGGGTTTAGGTCTTACCTGTTAGAAGGCGAGCTAGTTATCATCTACCAGGCTTTGCCCTATACTCCGTGTTGCTACTGGGAATTTCTTGACAGAAAAACGCAATAACACTCCGCTAGAGAGTTGAACCCGAGACCATATGTACAGCGGTCGCAGTCATTACTGCTACTATACATATAATACGATGCCTGGAGCTTTTAGCTATACTCCTATTATTTTGTACCTCTTTATTCCAGAGTGCTTATAAAATTCTCAGGCGTTGAATATTGCCTTAACACGGACCGTTTTTCGGTACTGGTTTTTTCGCCAACGCTAAACGAGTTCATAACCATTTTTTGGATAATAAAGGTTGCTTGTGAACTTTCATTTACAAAGCAGTTTAACTATCAGTGCGCATGGCACACCATTATAGAATAAAGTATTATATTTATTTATGTTATGACCTTTTTAGTATGGTAGTTCCAAACCAATTTAGTTGGCTTGAACATTTTCATTGTTAACCTTTTTCCACTTTAACGCTTATACGAGGCAAATTTTAAAATGTTTAAGCGATTCTTGGTATTTCGCTTACTTGTAGAAATAGTATAATGGTTCCGATATCAGATATAATTATGAGCTTAACAAATATGTCGATATTGTTTATTTAGCAGAAAACGGAAGAAAATATATCTTTTCTAAAAAAATAAACCTTTGTATTTGTAACAACGTAGCACAGATGGACCGACGAACTGGTAAAGGTCGCGGGAAGCGGTTGAATGCGGGTGGCCCAAGACCAGCATTGGACGTCTTTCAGCTGAGATGATGATGAAACAACATGTAATATAAATTGGCTTTACTTCATAAATACACGCGTAGTGGAAGAGAGAAGTGTATTACACTAATATTTCGCACGCAGTGTTTAGGTCGCATGTGATAGGAAGCCAGTCTATTACCGTTTGCAGTACATATTTTAAGCTGATCTTTATTTCAATTATAAGACAACTAACGCGAGCGATTTTACAAACACCCAAACAACGAACACACAGAGAACATCTACTTTTGGCTCACATAAATATTTGTTCCGTGTGGGGATCAAACACACAACACTCGACGCAGCAGCAATGCCGGTGCGAACACTTAAGTCACTATACGCCTTGTAGTCACTGAGATTTCCCTAACAGAATAACCCGGTAACATATCACCAGACCCGAGTATTAAGAGGAAATACAAGGGCTGTTTTTCTATACAAACGTAGTCCCTTGTTTCCTCCCTGGATAATGCCAGTAGAGCAATATTTTTTTCTTCAAAAAGTGTATGACCTCTATTGCCATGTCCCTGTTTTCCTTTTTTACATAAATTAATTATTAAAAGAGACATGAGCCTTCAAAAATCTCAAATATTGCCAGCTTTTCCGCTGTCTTCAAACATCCAGAAAACAAATTTGGTTAGATTAAAGGAAAACACAGAAACACGGTAAAAGCCTTTCTTTAATTTTAAATGAAAAAGTAGTTAAATCGGTCAAGTTTTGAAAAAGAAATCAAGGGACTACGTAATGTTGATTTTGTGTACTTTTAATAGGTATTTTTAAGCTGCAGTTGTCTCTATCGCGCTCTGCGGGCACTGCGCGACAGCAATCGATTTTACAAATACCTATTTTTAATTCTCTCGCCTTTAGTGTTTCCCCTTAAAGTCGTTATCAAATTACAATCATAGATGCGAAGCATTACCACAGAACTAGGCTCCGTTATGATAATATTACAACTATCCCTTTGAAACCTAGAACATCTATCCCACAAATTAATTACATAGTAACTAAAAACGGTAACTAAGCAAATAAGTAAAACGACCTAATGAACTCTGAATGTTAGCCTTAAACTAATTAAAATCAAATATTTGCTTACAGTTTTCTCCACTATGTTTACTTTTCATTTTGATTAGAAAGTTGTGTGACATGGCCTCTTAGTAATTAGTACTCGGTTAATTAATATTCTACACGTCTTTAAGTAGCTTAAGAGTTATACTTAAGTGTTTGACAAGTTAAAGATCATATATGGTATAACTCCACATATTAAAATTAATTGGCTCTAACGGTTAAGGAAATCATATAGCTCTCTCTACAATCTCGAATATAATTCAGATTACGTTTTTATATAAAATCCTACTAATATTATAAATGTAAAAGTTTGTGCGGATTGATGGATGTTTGTTACTCTTTCACTCCAAAACTACTGAACGGATTTTAATGCAGCTTTACAGTATTATTGTTTATACATCAGAATAACATATAGGATACTAAAAATCTATCTTAACTTAAATCTGACGACGCGGGCAAAATCTGGTTCCTACATATTATTAAAATAGTGTTATGGGAAGTGTTACACTCCCTTCTAGCCAGCTATACTTTAGGTTCTACGAGTATGTAATAGAGAGCGAGCGATAATCTATCAGCCATATTGTCAGTCTTAGCCGCCGTAGTGGGCTGTGACCTGACTCTTCTCTTACTGGGAATAATCCCGTACCTACCATGCGACAGTTTATATAGATGTGATATTATGAATGGGTTTCTGACTGTGTTTATTGATAACGCTAGGCCTTTCCTTTGTTCTTCATGGACCTATTATTTGCAAACCAGTCGCGACTAAGTCATCCTCACGGGACTCGTTCAAAAATTGTCCATGATCTTGGCTGGAATCTGGAATGGCGAGCGGCTGCCACCTGACCTTCGCAACCCAAAGGCTAACGATACCCTAAGGCTAGACCAGTGTCAGGATATGATAGGGCACTGACTTCCCAATAACGACTACCATAGATGTTCACGGCAGCCGGGACCGACAGCGTAACGTGCTCTCCAAGGCACAGAGCAGGCGATAATTGTCTGTTGGTCTCCCCACTAAGCTAATGCGGTTTTAATTCTCGCAGTTCGAAAATAGTGCCAATTCTGTTGTCACAAAATTCTCTTATCTTAGCTAAAAATCTCTAAAATTTAGTTTAGTCCTGTCACTTTTAGCGATTTCAGTATACAAAATGTCATTTGACAGGACTAATCTAAATTTTAGAGATTTTTAGCTAAGATAAGAGAATTTTGTGACAACAGAATTGGCACCAATATACCCGTTATTTATTTGTGCTAACTCTAAGTCATAGAATAAGTGCCACACATTGTACTCCATTTTTGTCAATAAACTTTATTATTATTATTAAACATCTTGGTAAAAACCACTCTCTGAACACGGATTATCTTTATAATAATAATACTTTATTTCAATAACAAGAAGTACTTTGACAAAGGTAGGGTTCTCCTTTTAAGTAAATAAATACCAGTGCCAGGAGAATCCATTCTTCCATTGTGTCAAATATCTTTAGAAAACAAATTTATTACTTACAACTATATCTTACACTACATAATCTTTAAACCCGAGCTTTTTGCTTAAATACATAATAAAATTAAAGCTTGAATAAATGCTAAATACTTAGAGAAATGAAGTTAACCGCAACATCTAAGGTACGCATATCATCTCAATGTAGATTAAGTTTGATGCATGAGTGCTAGTCAAAGGGTCTCAGATTTCTAGCAACTAATGTCACGGGTACACTGACCTCTACTTTGAATGTAAGTTAATCCCATTAAACCTACATAATGAAATTCTCCTTTGACTGTCAACTTCAATAGTTTTACAATCGCTCTATCTTTTACTGATTATTCTGCTAACGTTAAGATAGAATGAAAGAGACAATGGAACAAAAAAGTTGTTTAACAGGAATTCCAACTATTATAATGAATATTTAAAAAAGGCTTAACGTTTGAAATTAAACAATATATTAGGGTTGTAATGAGAAAGATAGACTTACTAACAAAGACATATTTTATGTTAATTTACTAATACCTATGCAAGAAAGCATGTATAACAGTCCAAACAACAATTGGAAATGGACGTAAGATAAAAGGGTAATAGATAGATATTACATACCGATTTCATTTACGATGTAGAATGAAAGTACAATATACTTAAACACATACAGAATAATTAACTTATACTCGTACTATTATACAATTGTTTGAACCTTAAAGGAAACGGTGATTCGGACAATTTTAGAAAAAAAATCTTCCGACACTAAATCTTTGGAAGGGCCCAGGTACAGGGCGAGACAAAAATAAGTAAACCGGCAAGGAAATAATTTATTTTTCTGTCGTTTAAAGTACGAGTACTAACTATACGAAATCACCAAAACAATCCATATAACACAACAAAGATTAATCCAACAATCGCATAGATTATAAATAGACCACAATCGCACCCCAGACATAATACAGTAAACTGGACACTTATTTTGATCAAAGAAAATTCCGGACGTTAACTTATTGTCGATATCAACCCTTTGAGACCAAACAAGTTTAAGCTTGAATGCTTTACATCTAGACTGCCTAGTTATATAATTAATCTCAGTATACAATCTGCTCCTTTGAAACGGAAACGTTTCCGTCTGGCTTTGCATAAGATAGATACGTAGACTGAAATTCAGCTGCAGTATTTATTCTTCATATTCATCGGTGCCTCGAGGGATTAACATGTTTAGGTCCAAGTATTTTTTTTTATTTCGCTGATGGTAGATTACTTTGCCTTGTTTCCGCGTTTTTATACCTAATCGTTGGTTATAATAAAAGAACAATATTTATGCTTATAATAAACTGTTCGTTGTTCGTTAAACTTTTCGTTGTCCGTACATAGGAGATATTTATGGAGCCGTAGGACCATAAACAATTACTTTTACAATTTTTGTGTGTCTGTCTGTTTGTATACGCATCACGCAGAAACTACAGTACGAAATTGAATGCGGTTTTTACAGTTATATTGCTGAAGGTCTAACATAAAATCTAAAGCCTTTTCTACATAATACGCGTCCTAGAAGTCGAGTATTTACATGTGTAGATTAGTTTCCTACCTATTTCTAAATTCCACGCATCGCATCGCGAGCAAAAGCTACTGTTTCTATAATTAGGAAATTATACCGACATATTTCTGGAAATAATGTCAAATATTTCTCATATAAATCGCTTTCATTATACAATGGAGGATTAGTAAATAGGGCACGGAACAAAATGAATAAGCCGGTATAACGATATGCTATTAAATATTGCATGTTGCATGTTCCATGGTTAGTAATGACAAACAAACAGACTATGGAATAATATTGATTACGTATCTATGGCTGCACGGGAAAGCGGAAATAGGAATTTAAAAGTCAATAGCGGTGTCGCAGTATCTAGAATTCTTTGTAACCGTGATGGAGTTGCATACTAATTAGCTATTTCCTTTTGTGATGATTAGCATACGTCCATATTGTTTTCGCTGATTGTTAAATATAGATTCGATCTGATGAATAATAGTCACGTTGGTTTAATTTAATCGCCGTAAGGAAATTACTTCCCAATTATAATTATCAATTCGTAACTAATATTGTAAATGCGAATGTGAGTTAGTTTGTATGTTACGCTTTAACGCCGTAAGTACTCGACCCATCACCATGATATTCGCATACACGTTTTCAGGGGTATAGAAAAGAAAATTGGATTTCTTTCGTCGAGAAATAATTTTTTGTGTCCGAGGGATAAAATTTATTGACATAATCTACACTAACGCGAGCGAAGCCGCGGAATAAATCTAGGTGTTATATAAATATAACATGGTTACATTATATAAATACGCCTAGCATCACCACCATTAATATCTTAATGGCGGTAATGCTGGGAAGGGAGCTGTTCTTTTTAATGAACTTGGGGTTGAAATTACCAAAAAATAAGACGTTCACGTTGGAAATGTACCTGCATTTCCAACGTGAAAGGTCATGCAACTAAAGCTGCTGAATTTTAAAAGTAACATGGTCTTTTAAACTAAATATCTATTTTTAACAAGTTCCACAGAATGTACGAGAAATACCAAGAAAACATAATACCTTTTACTGCATCAAAGTATTATAGAAAATTCTGGACATACTCTTGGCTTACAGTAGTACAGTTCGATAATCGCATCGGGAGCAAAAATCTGTAGATGTTTATCGACTGTCTAGACATTCTGCAGCATCCAGATAGATAATCTCAGTGCACTTTAAAGGATTATTCCCTCCTTTTCTTTCTCTCAAAAACCAATTCCATCAGGTGCCGTACTTTGATTTCCTACACATCGCTCTGTCAGCTTTGTCGATACGAAAACATGGCTAGACGTTAATCTTTTTACAGACTGTACGGTATAATATAAGTACCTATATATAGTATTGCCTTACGTTTACGAGGCTGTGGAGTATTGAACATTATTTAAAGGGTCTTTTAAATGGGTTTAATTTTAATGCAATATGTGGCTTTAATGTATAGTCCGGTTATAACAGCCATGTTAGAGAATACACGTCAATATTTTGCGTATGGCTATCTAAATAGTTCTGTTTGGCATGAACGACATTCGAGCGGACGGGCTAAAACATGGCAACCACGCATTAAAAATATTTCCTGTTAAGTAGCTACTTTAAAGACGTCATTAATGAATAATGTTTGGTTAGTTTGAAATATCATAAAGATATACAAACGCCACGAGTCTCCTCTAGACCATGACTGCTGAAAAGTAACCGAACCGATATATGCAAATACATATGTTTACACAAAAGTTTAAGCGGCGGTAGCTCAATGGATTGGATTTGCGATGGTCGTGGGTTTGAATCCCATCCATTGCACTACTGACGTGAACCCACTGCTACTACAAGCATATTCTAGCTTATCTGAAGGGGTTAATAAGAATACTAGAAATTTGAAACTGAGATAGCTAGTAACGTTTTATTTAAAAAAATGTTTCGTAACTTCTTTATCGACTTACGATATATCAATAATTCTTTATATATAGTATCAGACATGAAGTAACCTTACCTTTTGTCTAGACATAACCTCGTAAAACTGAAATAAAAGAACAAATGCTGACTTGCAACTTTAATATAATCTATTATACAAGATAGTCTATTGACTTTAATATTTGTAAAACTCTCGAAAGCCATTTATTACGTGAGATCTAAAATCAAAGCTGGCAAAATTTTAGGGACATGATATGTATTTGTAAATGAGGATATCTTTTTCGTATCTGTAAATAAGGATGTAACTATTTCTTTTCAATTCAAACATCGATCGTTTATACTGCACTAGTTATCCCTTTACAAAACTTTATTTCTGGTCGAAAGGAATCCAATGTCGTTTTCTATACGCCTGAAAACGTGTATGCGGAATTTCATAATCATCTATCGAGCAATTAAGGCGTGGAAGCGTCATAAACAAACAAACTCACATTCGCATTTATAATATTAGTTAGGATTTTAATTAAAGAAAAGCCTAATGACACGGCCTAACTCGACATAAGTCAGAATTTCGCTGGTAAAAAGTATTTGGCGAAAACTAAAGGACATTCTCAGTAATATCACAGACTCTAGTTATAAGCCCGATGGCGACAGACTTGCTCTTCATCTATACTAATATTATAAAAAGGAAAGATTTGATTTTTTGTTTGTTTCAACTAGTCAACCGAATCGAACTCAAAAACTAATCAACCGATTTTAAAATTTATTTCACAATTAGAACGCTATATTATGACGGAGTAACATAAGCTATACTTTATTGAAAAAGTATTGTTGCACCTAACTTAACCCAAACTACTTATACACGAACATACATAACTCGCTAGCGTAACACACCACATTTTTAACATATGACTATCTGAAACCATTTCATGAAAAAAATCGGTACATTAATTTTTATAGAAACATATGAAATTCTAATTAAAAAAAAATATATGGTCTGGGTTATTCTATATCACCAGAAGAAAGCGTGGTTAAAAGGAATTTCACGATTTAAAAATCACCCTGTATACATACAAGCGTGAATGTAGTTTATTAGTGCACATTGTATCTAAAATGTAGTGATCGATTAATACCAGTAATGATGGCGATTACTATGATTAACCAGTTGTGTGTTGACCTTTCACAAGCGCAGGTGCAACATTAGTACCGAACCTGCGGTTTAATGGACGAAAACGATTATTGATATTTTACTGTATACTGCTGGTACTGTATAGTTGGTTTGGGCATGTAGAAAGAATGGACGAGAACAGACTGACTAAGAAAGTTTATAGTGTGAATGGAACAGTCGCAAGGGGAAGACCTAGGCAAACGTTTCTTGATCAGATCGGAGACGTTCTGGATAAAGGCCAGGTTAAGAGCACCTTAAACCGGCGAGCGTGTATGAGGAATGTTATGAAAGTGAATGAAGCCAGAGAAGTGTGTCAGGATCGTATCAAATGGAAATCCGTAGTCTCTGCCTACCCCTCTGGGAAACAGGCGTCAATTTATGTATGTATGTATGTATACTGCTATGTAATGTAGAACACATATTTACTAAGCATTTTATTAATAGTAAGTGGAGAAGATTGTCTCATTTTTACCTGAATGCTATATATAACATTAAATTACTTTACGGACTAATTATTGCAGTTTATTTGAATTGCTCATTCCCGACGTTTCGATTGCTTTTCAACAGCCATGGTCACGGAAAGGCTAAGGTCTCCTGAGGAATACCTAAGTCGCTCTTTTTAATTTAATCTAAATATCTAGATGGAGAAATTTGAGTGCTGCGTATCTTTGCGCTGTTTCTCTTAATCTGTATAAGTAAATAGGATGCGCGTTCGATGTTCTCTTAACACGTCATAAGAACTTGATTGTGTAACTTAGTAGACTTAATACAAGGGTTGAAATCTCAAGCATCTTTAGTGTCATGTTAAATGTATTTCAGCTTCTGCTTGCATGTATATTCTAACTTAAATGAAATTCTTCGCATAGTTACTTCTAAAACATCATACTTTTTCTTCACATCTTAATACTTTTTGCACACTACGGAGATCAGTGAGAAGGCATTGGGCAAGTGGCCTTATTAATAAAATAGTGGCATCTTACTTCGTATCACACAAAGAGCAGCCGTTTAGGCATGCAGCTGAATAGTCCACGTCAGGACATTTTTGTCTGATTGGTTTCGATATCTATAACACCTCTACAACAAGGATAGTATAAATAACAAAGATAGTACCTCCTATTGTAAGACTCAAGTTAATTTATCGCCTGTAAAAGGGTCAATATTTCAAGTATCACGAAATAAATAGTTGAAATAACAAACATGTGTATTAATTTGGCCATAACAACCAAACATACTATTGGTCGTTAATTAAAAGCCACATCAAGAGGGTTGCTTCTCTAGTTTTTTGTCCCTTACAAACGAGTGAAAGAGTCCCGGGTCATAAGAGAGATAACACACAAGAATCGTTGGTCGGCTAGTAATTTAGCTCAAAGTGGTGTAAACAGTCTTATCTCGAAGCCTATTTTTAGTCGAGTGATATATATCACGGTCGAAAAGGCTTTCGGCGTAGTATCTATGCTTCAAAGTGTTTGAGGGCATCCTACACTTGATTCGCTTTATACATAAACCACCTATCTGATCATACACAAAGGTTTTGCAGACACTTGTGAGTTTCGATATTATCGAAGTTCGAAGTGGCCTGGATCATTTGAAGTTAGTCATATTAAAACTCATGCTATTATGCAAAGCAACTATTTACTATAATAAGTTGGATATGGTAATATTTTGATTTGATTTGTTCCCTCATAAATATAATGAATGGTGATGAATAAAGTATCTTGCAAATATATCAATTTTATCTTATGTTTTAACTATGACATTATCTAGAAGGATACGGTGGTTTTTATTTAGTAGTCACACTATTTTCCATTATAAGTCACAGCGCCTTAGTATAAACCTTTGGCCGTTTCCATTATTAGGGTTAATAAATCGCCCCTAGGTTGAATTGCGTCCACGGTCGACTGCGGCCGGTTCTATTACGAAGCAACGAAGCGGTTGTGCATTCTGCATTGCTCCGCGGCGCCCTTGGGCTACGAACCTCGGAATCATGTCCGTAATAACCTTGGTAGCTATTATAATTTATACTGAAATTCACACAAATTCCAACAACAGCTTAGGCTAGAATTCTCTCTCCTGAGAACCACGGGCTATTCCTTTGTTTGTATAGCTTCCTGAAATTATAATGTTATTATCTTTCTAGCTTATAATGTACACAATATTCTGTAAAATACTTGTCAAATAATATATGGCTAACCTGTTTTATCGCTCCAAGAATTACACAGAATCCTAAAAACAAAATATCAACAGTAACTGGACGGAATGTAAAATACTTTAAGCTACTCCCGTAACTCTCTTGGGCAATTCTTGTTGCGAGTTTATTTCGACTTTTCATCTTATATCATCCTTCACAAAAGTCTCCTTGGCAAATACAGAAACAGTCCTTTTTATTTACAGAGTAATGAAATTTAATTCATGTCGGCCTGAATGAAAAGCGTCGTTGACATAGTTACGGCATCTGCCAGAATTGCATGCAGCACATCTCGTTACGGCATTGCCACAATTCAACTTTATTGTACTCTCTTTGTGTGTTTTCGATTCGCTATGCAGCTCTGTATTGTCGATAATGGGAACAAGTGCACCGAATATAAACAGTCATACATGCGAAGGTATGTACAAAGGCTGTTTGCGAATGCATTCCGCAATGTCGGAAATCTTCGCGGACGTGAGTCCATTACCAACGTTAATGATAGATGAAAGGATATGAGCGCACTCGATGTTATCCCACGTCACGTTTGATACCGCATCAATTAAACTGTCACTGAATCGTACCTCTTGGTCGCACCTGATGGCTTTGCACTCTAACGACACGAGTGCGAGAGGCCAGTAGTCAGCCGACCGCGTTCGGAGTCGCACGCCCTTCGTCCTCCGGCGTCAAACCGTTCGCGACCCTTTCATCTTTAAATATTTTTAGTTCACGGTAATCGCGTGTCGTCCACGATTTTCAGTGTTGTTCCATTTCTACAGTGCACAAAGGAAGTTTATACTAATTTTGAATCGAACGTTTTTGTGCGTCGATGGGATGTAGTGTTTACAGTAATGCCATAAGGTAAGTTTGTTTATATGTACGTCGATCAGCTGTGAACGTACGACGGCTCTTCAACATGTTTATGATAATATGAGGTACTACCACTTAAACTTTATATAGTCATGGAATTACAAATATTATTACGAATGCCATTCGTATTGTAGTAAAGAAAGGAAGTTATTACAGATATTCGTTATCTTGCGCCACTCGTAAGTTACGACTTGATTGCAACTAGCTGGTGCAATTGTGAACTATAAATTGTAATTAAAGTTTAAGTTATTGGTCTGAGCAGAGCGAGAACTGTGCCACACAGACGTAATTAAGTGTCAGACGTTACGTTATCTGTAAGTTTAACTTTATAACATTACAAATAGTGCCTCATTTGAAACGTTCTCTAAATTGAATTGTATATATTGTAAGGTTAATAAATCGTACACATACCCACTGACTGACACAAGCGATTATTTGCTTACACATTGTTAGAAACTGATGTCAGTATCTATTATAATAACATTGAACGCAAACTATATACGAGCGGTTGTCTGTTTAATAACAAGTGAACATTGTAATTTATAACGCAACGTCGAATAATGCATTCTCAATGATATTTCTTATTCGGCACATACGCTGTTATCTCAAAGTTTTATCACAAGTTGATTGTTTCTAATCTTGTATTATCAGATTATCACGGATACATATACGGAAATAGAATAAAGAATCGTGATATTCATCCGGTTATATAAAGGTTTAATGAGGAACTTATTAAGCTACGGAAATCATTTCGAAATACAGATGCTCGTATTGATTGTGCTCTTATGAAAGTTAATTCCCACGTGTTCACGATTGAGCTGATAACCTATAACTCCAGTTTCCTCGCCTCGAGGCAGGTTCGTTAAACTTTTTTTTCCATTGCTATCGACGCTTCGCTGCACACGAGTAAAATTGATTAACGAAACCAGATACATTAATCTACCCGACTTATTTCTTGAATTCTAATACGCACATAATACTTTATAAAAAAGCAGATTTATAAACATTTGCTTGAGTAACGCAATATTCCTTTTAACCCAAGTTATCCACGTTTACCACGCGATTAATCGTCCATATTTCAAACAGAATATTGCGGAATCGTGAAGGTACGGCTGACTGTGTGAAAAATAAGATACGCCACTGAGTACACAGGCTAACATATCTCATTTTCGTAGTCTCGTCAGAGCGAGATACAAGATAAATGAGATTAGAATTTATTTATCCGTGTGTATCCATCCTTCATACTTTCCCCTTATGGATTAAGAGATTCGTACGATACCAATAAGTTACGGACGAAGAATAAGATGAAGGCAATTTCGTTTTAAGAGATCTTATATGTACAGAGTAACAGATGGTCTGACATATTGTTTGTTTGGATCTTTCATTTGTTGATTAAGCATTATTTAGTCATTCAATGTTTGAGTTTCCTTTGAGACATGTCACGTAGGTTTATGTTAATACTTTTACTATATTTTTACTGTACAACGTGTAAAACGAATTTCCTGAAAGTATTTTGTTTAGAATCGGCTACTGAACCCATTTCTGACATTTAATCTAGGTATTTTTATTGTCCTAAAATAATTAAAACAACGTAAATTATAGTTATTCTTTTCTTTGAACAGTCGAAATAAACGAAAATGTATCATAATTCAAGGCAATAAGGATTTTGATGCAATAATGTTAAATTTATTGTAATATTCCCATACATATTATACGCGCACAATAAGGATAACTAATCCGTTAAATTAAAATATTTAAGTACCGTACATAAAAGTAACATTTTAATGATTATATTATTATTACGATTTAATAATCTAATTGGGGTGGTGCGTTAATTTGACACATTGTATATAGATACTTTTACCATAAATTATTATAGAATTAAGACGATCTAATTTTTTTTTAAAACAGTCTCATTGGCGAAGTGATATTAAATGCTCGGGATCAATACTCGGATTAAGTAAAGGTTATTATTGAATTTTTGTCAAAAATTTCTCAGTAGCAGCATGTAGATAGCAGTAAGCAATTACGTGGGATTTTAACCCCATAATTGGTGAAATGCGAGTGTGTTACACCTGGGATATAGGCGTTAAATACATGTCAGCCATTCCCACGAAGCCTCTAAACCTCTTAAAATTCATTACGACGAATGCTTATGAAGATCATCATAATGATTTTTGCTTTACTTCGCTTATTTAATTGTCAAAGTGACGTTCAAAATTTAATGATTAAGTATAATGTACCTACGTTGCTGTTTATTTTAGTTCTTCTTATTTCGTTTTTTTTACGCGTGTACACACGGAAAAATCACTAGTCTGAACCATTCTCGAATCCATTTGAAGATACACAAAAAATTTCATCGATATCGGTCTGGCTGTTTAGTAGGAGTTTAATTACAAACACACGCACAGAAGTTTCATTGCAACAATTAGCAGTTCAGCTGCATAAATATCGAAATAATATTAGAAATCACGTCATCCATTTTTCATTTAGGTGTGTTGTTTTATCAATTTCCTTCATACTCCATACAGGGTAAAAATGACTTGTTAAAAACGAAATACGAAACCTATAAAAATTTAATTTGAATTTGAAACCTCATATTATTCACTATTAAACGACATTTGACATATATTCCTAAATATACACATTTTTCTGATAATCCTTGCAAAACATAAACTTGCAAGGTGTTTCGATTTTTCTGATGAGAAGTGTATAAAAAGTGAAAGTTCCTGTGTGCATGTCCCCAACACAGGTAAGAACGATCAGCGAGTATGGAGTTTGGATTGTGGTTACTTGGGCAGGTAACAGGTAGTAAAGGTGTATAAAATAGTACCTCAAATTTGTTAAAGTATAAAGCTCAATTTTTTTATATTTTCTTCGGAATAACATTAGAAATCACGTCATACATTGCCGGACACTAAGTACAGTTGCAATCCCCTGCCGGACACCCCTAAACTTTACTAAATTGTAACTATACTTTCGTTATAGTATAAAAGCTGAATTTCATATGTTACTTAGGTACCTTTAAGAAAATGTTACCTCAACAGCTGGTCAGTTTTAATGATTTTACATCTTACCCACAGATCTAGTCCGCAACAACTTATTTCTTATTTAAACCCAATCAATGTGTCACCAACCAGTACATCTCTAGTTCTAGAAACTATGGAACAGAGTAAAAAAATGCCTGAAGATTTACATCAACCTTACACCTAGTTTGCCTTTTACGTGTAATAATACTTCTTTTGTATTTTATAATAATAAAAAAAAACATGCAGTGCAGTCTTTGGGGACTGCCGATAGAAGTGAAAACTAAGTAACTAGCGTGCGGTGACGGTGACGCGAGTTTCACGCTTTTTGTTCACCCAAAAAGTGCTGAACGCGCCTAAAGAAGTTTTCACTTCAAAAATTCTTCACAAAAACCCAATACTACGTTTTCTACCTCAAGAACTTGGGATCTCAATATTGACCACAAACTTTTGCCATAGGATCAACGAGGTACCAGCCAATTAATAATTCTAAATGACGATGACGCGAGTTCCATGATTTTTGTTCACCCAAAAAGTGCTCAACGCGCCTAAAGAAGTTTTCACTTTTGATGAGATGGCTATGAACGTAACAAAACATTTTTTTTATTGGATTTCTTAAAAGATCGCAGTAGACTAAACTCGCACCCGCTTGATTAGTTGTTACCTCGCGCTCGCACCTACAGCAGATTTTCAATGTGTCTGACAAGATGTAAAATCCATTAAAACTGGCCGGCTATTGAGATAATTTTTTTTTACAGGTACCCAAGTAATATATGTATACCTATAAAATTCAGCTTTTATACTATAACGAAAGTATAGTTATAATTTAGTAACGTTTAGGGGTGTCTGGCAGGGGGTTGCAACTGCCCTTAGTGTTCGGCAATGGATGACGTGATTTCTAATGTTATTCCGAAGAAAATATAAAAAAAATTGAGCTTTATACTTAAACAAATTTTAGGTACTATTTTATACACCTTTACTATCTGTTACCTGCCGTAGTAACTACAATCCAAACACCATACTCGCTGATCGTTCTTACCTGTGTTGGGGACATGCACACAGGAACTTGCACCTTTTATATAATAACGAAGGTCTGGCAGTGTTGGGCATAATTAATTACTTTTGTAATTTGATTACTAATTCAATGAAAAGTAATTGAATTACTTTAATTAAAATTACATGTAATTGAAATTACTGTTATTCAATTACAGAAGTCACAAGTAATTCTAATTACATCAGTTTGTAATTCAAATTACTCAATTACTGTTTACGGGTAACATACAAAACCACCTAAACTGTGCGGTTGATCGCTTGCTGCGCGCATAATCACAATTATAAGCACAACAAGCACAACACTATCATGCATTTAGTGTGGAATTTTCCATGAATTGTGTAGATGTGGGTGCATGAGCGTATGGATTGTTAATTACACACAGGTATCCTTTTCTCGCCTCCTCGCCAGCACTTCTCCTCGCACCCCGCGTACAAATCACATTGGATAGAACGAGACGGTAAACAAAACGGCAACGGTGGCGCCGGCGTCAGTGCGTCCTTAGTGGTGGTTTCGCTCAAACGCATATCGTTTGCGCATCTCTGTTACTTCGTATTACATTGTCGTGTGATTAGTAGTTTGTGCAACTAAGTACCTAATTAAATGGCATCCGACGCTGAACCAAATGAAGATAACACGAAAAGTGAGGAAGTATTGCCCTGTATATTTGATGGCAAGTTTTTTACCTTTTTGCCCGGTGAATCTACAGACAAAAAAAGAGTAGCACGGTGTACGCTATGCGCACCAAAAGAAGTAAAAATTTGTGGATCTCGTAATGCGACTTCTAACTTTGTTACACATTTAAAGAGAAAACATGGCGAAGCGACCATAAATGAATATATAAACTATTCAAAAACGCATAAGAGACCGAAAAAGCATTCCTTTAGTTCCGGCAATACCCAGTCGTTATTAAGTCAAGACGACTTTAACCGCCATATTGCTAATTATTTCATTCATTCCATGAGTCCGCTGCAAAACGTCGATAATCCCTATTTTAAAAAAATGTTTGATTACTTGGAAATATATAAATCAGGACTCACAGTTATGAGTCGCAGAACACTTGGACGCTGTATTAATGACAATTACGAGAAGACACTAACAGATTTAAAAAAACAGCTACAGGTCATCAAAACTGTTTGTACTACAGCAGACATTTGGTCTGGCAAAAAACGAAGCTTCTTGGGTGTGACGTGCCATTGGATAAACTCGGATTTACAAAGAGTTTCCGCTACTTTAGCATGTCGTCGTTTTGCTGGTACTCATAGTTATGACAGAATTGCTTTGTTGTTGGAAAGTATCCATACTGAGTTTGATTTAGACTGTCAAAAAGTTTTGGCAACTGTCACGGACAGCGGAAGTAACTTTGTCAAAGCCTTCAAAGAATTTGGTTTGGAAGAAGAATCTTGCATTTTTTCTGACGAAGAATCTGAATCTGAAGGAGACGAATCGATTTCTGTAGTTAGACAAGAAAGCAGCACCAGTAGTAGCACAAATCAAGTGCTTGTGAATCAATTGAATGACATAAATCCATTGTCCTTATCCATGGAAGATTCGACTACCGAAGAATTAGCAGCGCTGTCACCATCAATTCGACAGTTACCATCTCACTTAAGATGTTGTGCTCACAAACTCAGTTTGTGTTGCACTTCGGACAGCAATAAAGTTTTGAATGCACCTAATACACAACATTCATTAATACATAACCAAATTTTGCAAAAATGTACAACATTATGGAATGCTGCTAACCGACCAAAATCTGCTGAAATTATTCAGGGCGTCACAGGACATACACTTTCAAGACCTGGAGCTACAAGGTGGAACAGTGTTTATGACAGTTTAAAACAAATAGCGTCAATCCGTACTAAGAGTGCACAATTACACCTAGCTCTAAACATAAAAAAACCATTATTGGAAGTTGACTTTCTGTATATTGATGAATATTTGAAGTGTTCAAAGCCTATAGCTGAAGCACTTGACATACTACAGGGTGATAAAAATTTATTTTACGGAATCGTACTGCCTACATTACTCTCACTACAAAAAAAATTGGCAAAATTATCCGAGGAAAACTTTAAATACTGCAACGCTTTGGCAGCCCAATACCTAGAAAGCGTCAATGAGAGATTTCAAGAGTTTTTTTATTTGTTTACACCTACGGGCAATAAGGCAGTGATTGCAACTATTTCTTATCCTCGATTCAAGGATAAGTGGCTTACTGTTATTGAGCAGCAGTACCATCGAAGAATAAAAAATATGTTCAAACAACAAATAGCCCTAGAAACTGAAATACTAGAGGAAACTGCAAGAGAATCTGCGAGCACAAGCTCAAAGAACGATGACGATTCATATTTTGTTTTCGAAACAGATTCTTCTGAAGGTGAATTGACTGAATCACTCCGTTCGACAAGACCTGAAATTCTTATGTCCAAGTACTTAGCTGATCTGGATAAAGACACTTCAATGCTAAACAGACATCCTGAGATTAAGGAGGTGTTTATTAAGTATAATACATTAATGCCATCATCAGGCCCTGTTGAGAGATTATTCTCATATGCTACAATGATTAATTTACCAAAATCTCACAAACTTTCTGATCAAATGTTTGAACAAAGAGTAGTGTTAAAGTCTAATTTAAAGTAAATGACCTTTTTTTAATAAATAAACACATTTGATTAATCATTAATCGTTTTATTTAACTTACTACCTCAATTAAAAAAAAAATAATATACGTAAGTAATTGAGTAATTGCAATTAACAATTACAATTACTAATTGTAATTGTTAATTGAATTACTTTTCAATAATTTCAAGTAATTTGTAATTGAAGTCGTCAATTACAATTTGTAATTGTAATTGTTAATTTGTTGTCAATTACATTTTGCCCAACACTGAGGTCTGGCCGTCGTGGGCTCTTGGACTAATAAATTAAAATTTTCCAAAGAAAATTCTACATTCGTTCGTCAATTGCTAATCTAATTAAAAAAAGAAAATCGATTGGCAAACAGAGGAGAATAAGGCACTGAAATGGTTGGTCTTAACTTATTTATTTATATATTCTGCCATTTCCGTCCTTCAAACTATACTCAACAAGATTTAAACTGGACACCAAATGGCATAAACTGCAATTTTTATTAACGTCTGTTATACAGAAAGAGACTAATTATATCCCCTTTTTATTTTAAATATACAACTGCCGTATTAGGGAGGTCGCTGTGCCACGGTGTAATTAACAACCATTGAAACAACGGACACAAATAAACACCTTGACTAATAACTATACCATTGTGAATCTCACTATATTTTTTAATGACTCAAAATCGAACCCAGTTTACCTAATTGGCGGTGGCGACTATGACAATATTTAAACCACTGCGTTATTCGTGCAGTCCTAGCGAGTTATACCTATGATAAAATATTAGTATCCAGAAAGTCTGTTATCAGTGATAGTCATTGATATCGATACATTTAGATAAGTATCTGTTTATCTACAGTAAAAATACTGACTCTTCTTGATAATATTTATTGAGGAAAACACTTGTTCATCGGCTATTGAATATTTTACTGCGTTTTAGTTTAAGTGGTAACCTCGCTATTACCGCCGCGTCTTGTGAATTCGATTCATACACGAGACAAAAAATATAATATAATAATATTATATTCTACCACATACACACAACACCATCTAGCCCAAACTAAGCAGAGCTTGCACTATGGGTACTAGACAATGGGTAAATATACATATTATTCAGTTTATTTTGAAAGCATGAGAAAAAAAATGCATGATCCAGAAAAGTTGTTCCGTGTTTGGGTTGGTTGTTCTTTGAGTCCGTTGTTTGAATGTTTTTAAAGTACCCCGCGACACAAAAAATATTCATAGCGCAAGAGATGCCCGTTTAAAAAAATTCTGACTCGTTAATTAACTGACACAAAGAACATCCAGACTCTAAACAACGATATGTGGATTACATACATTTTTATTCCGTATGGGGATCGAACACAAAACACTAAGAGCAGTGGCAGTTACGATTTTCCAACAGAAAAACCCGATAACACCAGAACCAAGAATGAGACCCGCGACCGCACACAATTATAGGCACGATCTATCGCGAAGTTGTCTTTTAAGGCATAAAATATAAACAATTCGAACGCAATGCTATACAGTAACTTATATAACATTATAGTCATAATAGTTTTAATGCGATAAGATTAATCTATTGTTAAGGTTTTATTCTAACTTAGCGCCTAACACTTGGAACAAATTTAAAGTTTCTACTAATAATTTTTTTGACATCTTTGTCGATAAGTATAGTAGTCATAATATTGTGAACTTGAAATGAAAGATACAAAGCGGCGAATTTGTTTAGCAATTATAGCAGCCATAGCCAAATGAGCAACCGTTGGACTACTACGCTGAGGTCTCGAGTTCGATCCTAGAGCGCGCA
This sequence comes from Catocala nupta, assembly GCA_963675205.1. NCBI lineage: Eukaryota > Metazoa > Arthropoda > Insecta > Lepidoptera > Erebidae > Catocala > Catocala nupta. The sequence goes on from OY776095.1 coordinate 27,846,253, forward strand.
TCTCTGACTTTTCAAAGTTATGTACGTATTAAATAGTCAACGGTCGCTTGCTTTACCGGTGAAGGAAAACATCGTGAGGAAACCTACATGTCTGAGGGGAACCCCTTTGTTTCGACAATTTTTTTTGTCCTAATTTAATTTGGCATAACTAGTTAGGCATTTTTTTTGTCATAATAATACTTTGACATAATTGTTTTTTAGTATACTATTTCAATAGGCATAAATATCATTTAGGCTAATGTTTTTGCCCTAATTTTAATTGGTGTAAAGTTATAATAAGACATATATATCTTGGGTACCACAGTGTATATGTGTGTTAAATTATGACATATAATTTTATGCGAGTAAATAGGAGAGTTCTCCATAATGTTCTCGAAGATATGTGAAGTCTGCCAACCTGCACTAGGCCAGCGTGGTGGAATTTTTTTTTTTTTTTTTACCTGGGGGAATTCTATGTCGCATATCCCTCCGCGGGGGCGGGCGGAGGGATTATGTCGGACTCGCTGGGGTAAAAGAAAGGAGATAATGTACCTCCCGGAATACCGACTAAACCTACCACGGTGTTCCTCGACAAAACCACTATCGACGGGGCCGCGCGAATCGGTTTCGCATGCGGTCGCGACCCCCGCCGAGGTTACGGCCCGCCGTATGAAACGGCAGGCCACTACGCGAAGAGACCTACCCAAAGGACTCACTTCTATAAATACCCTACTGTCTTCCCCCTAGAGGGGAGACGGACTCGACACAGAGGCGCGTGTGGGAACACGCACGCCGCCTCTCGGACCTGGTGCTGAACGGGTGGCGGGCAGGCCCATAAAGCCCACCACCCCCAGGTCAAACCTCAGGGTGGCTGGAGGTCATCTCGCGCCCTCCAGCGCCCGGCTCTGCGGTTAGGGAGAGGGTTTAAACGCTCCCTCTTCTGCTCCGCCGCCTCCTTGATGGAAATCGCTTCCTCGCAAAAGGAGGCGACGGCGCTCCACGATCTCTCACTCCGGACCATAGACTGAACTACGGCCGGAAGCGAGAGGGCAACCGATCCGACTGCCGCGATCAAATCACGGCGCTGCGATGCCCAGGCGGGGCAAACCGCCAAAGTGTGCAGCGCCGTGTCTTTAACAACGTCGCGGCAGTCGCCGCAGTGGTGACAACCGGGCGTCTCTTGCCGGCGTATACGACACAGGAACCGGCCAAAACAACCGTGGCCAGTCAGAACCTGTGTCAGCCGGAAGGTGAGGGCGCCATGCCGCCTCTCCAGCCACTCCTGAAACACGGGACTTACCGCCATGATCGTGGCGTGCCCGAGCGTGATGGACTATGGTTTAACATTTCTCACGCTAAGAAGAGGCCCGTGCCCAGCAGTGGGACGGTTTTATATAGGGCTAATATAAAAATAAATTGTTTAGGTATAGGTTTAGGTAAAGCTTAACGTGTAAAGACCAAACCCTTTTTATATATCTCATACTCTCATTAAACAATTGTTATTATTAACTAACTGGCTCCGCGGTTTCAACCCTCGTTTAAGGTTACTGCTCCGCATCCGTGAATTGTTGTGTAATATTATAATATGCCTATAATATGTGTCGATAAAGTAGCTTTCTAATGCCGAAAGAATGATTAAAATCGGTTTAGAAGTTTCAGAGTTTATCGACAAGCAAACAAATATTACCTTTTTAAATGTTTATATGTGATGATTCTCTGCCAAGGCACGTGTTTCCTTTTTCCTTCAATCCTGGGTCCTTTAAGCGCGGCGTGAAAAAGGCCGTCAAAGTAGAGACCTCAACATCGCCTCAGCTGCTATGAGGACGGTGTAGAGGCCACTGCTCTTAGACCACACGACTGCTCACCATCAAGACGAGTGCGGTCATTTTGACGAGCAAAAAAAAAAGAGAATTTGTCTTACTTTTATGCCTGAAGTTATATTTGTATTAGGCTTTTCTTTAATGTGGCCTTGTGTTATTATTATAGTGTGGAAATAAAAATGAGGTATTCTTATTACTTAAGTGGCAAGCGTCGCGTCCGATCAGAGTTTACTCAACTCCAATAGATATAATTCGCGCTTTGCTTCATGTTTAAGCTGAGGAAGCTTGCTTCTCAACTGTAAACTGGACCCGACAAACTTCGTACATCTTTCAGAATAGTAAAGAGTACCCTTAAGGGAAAAAAAAGGGAGTATGGATTTCTTCAAGACAATGTACACTTAAGTGATAATTAACGCAAATATCTTACGTTGATACTCTATACATTTGTCTTTGCCATCCAATATTGTTGCATTAGGTCAGTGCGTTCCTTATTAGTAGTATGTTTACTTCCAGTAGTGCATGATATTCGTTACTGTAAACACATAATACTATACTGACTATTGATAGAGGGGTCCTAGAGAGGTCTTCTTCATCAAACTTACAAGTATCCCAAAAAATTAACCTTAAGAAAATGCCTCAATATTATCCTATATCCAATAGTATAACAATGCCGTATATAATGAGGGTTTATGAATAATTATTTTTCGGAACGTTTATTACAATTACTGAGTAATTTAACTTCTGAAAATATTATGCCTTTAGCATGGATATCAAAAAAATATGGTCTTATTCAAGGAAATATAAGACTAAGATATTACGCGCCTTGTGTATGATGTTTGTAAAGACTTTACCCTGTAGGAAAGGGAGATTTCCTACTAAAAAATAATATTAAAGCAGTTATGCTAACACTACAATCAATAAAAAGGTATAAAAAACCTTTCCTAGAAATGCTCAATTAAAACAAATTGCAATTTATTATACTAAGCTCTTGCAGTTTACAAGAGCCCGCGCTATTTCTTAGAAATGCTCAAGTAAAACAAATTGGTATGTATTATATAAGCTCTTACAGTTTACACATCGGAATATATTTTCTAACAGTAGATAATCTGCTTATTATTAGTTGTTTAACTTATGATTCCTATATGAAACAAGTAAAAATATAAACATAAAGAATGTTTCCGGCAAAGTGCGCCGTGTTTGCCAAATGCAGATCGTAAAATCCGTCCATTAAACTCGACCTTATTTTACTAATAATTTGTTTTTCTTTTACAGGTAAGCATCTATTTCAAGTTTCCAGTTATAAATGTATACGTAAGTTTTATGCGAACATAACTTTTAGTACTTTTATGTGAAACAAATTCCTTTTCAGCCTTTCTTATAAAAATATCGCTAGCCAATTATTAGCTACCTCGCAACTAAATACCTCTCAAGTACTTGATCATTAATTAATCTTTGATCAACGGCCCACCGCTGTTACTTAACTATTATTTAACTAAAACTCAACGTAGAGTAAGGTTGAAAGGATTTTTTAGATCAGCCTTCAAGTATGACTTTGCTACCTCTTAAATATTTGATAGTATTTTATAAGTAAGGCTGTCTACATTTTAAGCTGATATAATTTAAATAATTGATTACAAACGTTTCACCTCCTTTTGAGATTTAAAATAAGATTAATATTTCGGGCCTTAGTCGAAGCGAAAATATTGCTAATATTTGGATTATAAACTATTGGTAATCTTTTTGGCCCCTCCAGCTAAACTAGAATGTTTATGTTCAGAGTATTGTCCGTGACGTCATTGAATGGTTGGGACCCTAATGGGTCATCGGCGTAAGAGAATAGTTCTCAGGTGAATGCAGTTGTGTTAATCCCGTAATGGCTCGACACACAGTGTATTGTATATCATCGATTGAGATGAGATATACCCTATATTGTGCACAATTCTACCAAATGTAATGGCAGCACGGAAGGCTTAGTGGTTAGAGTGATTGCCTTGCCACTGCCGCCGCACTGAGTGTTGTGGGTTATATCCCCACACGGTAGAAAAAAATGTGCGATTCACAAATAGTTGTGCTGTGTTATTAATAATACAAGTTATAAAATATGTTAGTAGTTCCTACATTTTGCAAAGGTCTCTATTAAAGTACATTTGTACAGAATTTTTTGTCCCGTATGGGATTCGAACTGCTTAATGTATGTAGTGAGTCAAGCACTTTAACTACCTCGCAAACCGTTCAATCAATCATCAATTAGTACTTTTAGATCTTAATTGCGCATCGCATCGCATCGCATCTTTATGCAACAACATTCCAACGCTTTGCATAATCCGTGTCTTCTGAGATCATCGTATACATCGCATTATGCTCTCATCCTTTAGTAAACTTGAAGTTGACTGGTTAACCTATCGGAAAATAACTGCGGATGAAGTTTGTATTACGGAAACCTGTTCGCTTATGTACGTTATATTCTTTATAGCCGTGGATTGAAGGTTTCATGGTTTAAACGATGTGCAACACTTATTATGTACTAGATATTGCCCGCGGTGTCGCTCGCGTTAAATCTCTCGGCAACAGTACTTTTTCTGGATGGAAGGTATTCTCCTTTTCTGGAGCCCTGATGACGTGTATGCGAAATTTCATGATGATCGGTCGAGCAGTTACGGCGTGAAAGCTTAACAAATAAACAAAGAAACTCACATTCGCATTATAATATTACTTAGGATATAGATGTACATAGACTTACGACTCTATATCCTCAAAGGGTTCAGCAAAGCTATATTACACGCACCACCCACATATTACGTCTCACCTGGTAGGGGACAGACCTATCTCTGTTTACAAAGCACATTTTGATATTGAAATTAAACTACTATATACGGATTTTATCGCGTTGTTTATTTTCACGGGGAGACTAAGTCCTTAGTCTCCCCGTGACCATGGCTGCTGAAAAGCACCCGAAACGTCGGGGAAAGTGTAAACCAAAAATAAATAGATTTAATAGTTTAAATAATTTTATTAGCTTATAAATTAGTCAAATAAAAACAATAGTAATATTTTCAAAATTTTGTAATACAGGGATAAATAAACAACGCGATAAAATCCGTATATAGTAGTTTAATTTCAATGAATAACATTCGCGTAAACAGAAGACACATTTTGATAGTTCGTGCTGATCTCCAAAATATAATTAGGTTTTCCTATCAGGCAATTTTGAGGAGTAACTGAGAAGTGACCTAAATACGAAATTTTGATCGATGCGAGCATCGAACTTGGGATCTCAATGTCGTATAAACTTACTCGTGAATTACGACTTGTAATAGTATTAGACAAAAATTACGCACTTGCAACTCAGTTCCTTTCGCGAGGTAACAAATATTTAATTAAGAGAAACAAATACAACCAAACTATTTGTAGATTAAACAATTTTCTCACAAAGTCTCGAACCGACAACATTTGGTGCATTGGTTAGCAATATATCTATGTCACTACGCTATCCATACAGACACATGAACACGAGATACTTATAAGAGAAGATTCCATTTAAATAAATTTTATGTAAATTTCAAATACTACATATTTAATTTATGTTGCATTAACTTCACCCAAAAGTTTTGAGAGTTAAAAGCGCATGTCAAAAGCATTCTTCTAAACTAATCTGTGCGACGTAAATAGATGATTTCAAAACGTTATCTCGTTTCAAAAGCTCTGCTACAAATATAGCATTCAACGTTATAATATAGCATAGTTGTTTTCTATATTGGGTTGTATTTTTGTTCGTTTAATTTATGGTTATTGTTCATTTGTAATTAATTTTGGTCTGTATTCAATTTTAATATTTGTGGGTTGTATTTATGCCTGAAGTGGCGTGTTTAAATATTACTACAAATATCTGCCTTAGTGGCATAGCGGTGGTGAAACGACTTCTATGCATGAGGACTCAGGTTCGATTAAAGGGTCCTGAAATATATATAATAATTTGTTAAAATTCAGAAACAATTGACTAGATGTGGGTGGATTTCAGTTAGTCAATATATGCTAGATATATTAATTTGTATCAGACCGAAAGAACTTTAACAAGCACCAAACATAAGTTAGTTTTAATATCAATGTCGAAAATAATTATGTAACTATTCACGAGTACAACTACATAATAACTTTAACTCTAAAGTAAGTGTACTCAGGCATATCTCCAATTAAAACTTCTGGTAATTTTAATCCCACACATTTGCTGACATTACAAACATACTAAGTAAAGCATTTCAAACAATTTCAATTATGACCTTTTCAGCAAGTATCTATAATAATATTATATAGCTGAAGAGTTTGTTTGTTTGAACGCGCTAATCTCAGGAACTACTGGTCCGAATTGAAAAATTATTTTAGTGTTGGATAGCTCAATTACTGAGGAAAGCTATAGGCTATATAACATCACGCTACAACTCACGGGGGTAGCGCAGTAATCATAAACGCGGGTGAAACCGCGGGCACATCTAGTTATCTAATAACCTGTCTTGATGGTTAACCGGTAGTGAAAGCGACCGCTGAGCATGAGGTTTTGTGTTCGATTCCCAACGAAAAGAGATATTGGGATTTTTATGTACTTTGTTTGCAGCACGGAGTTTGCAATTGTGCCTCAGTGCTAATTTTTTTTATTGATCTTATTTTTCACACACCTCACGACTACTACACTCACCTAAGACAAGGAACAACAAGAAAGGTGACTATATTTAAATGTACCCATTACCTAAATATACGGACCTATCCGACAAAACTGAATACGGTCAGTAAACAAAATATACTCCTTTGTAAAAATGGTCGACGCAGTTAAAACGTTAAATAGGTTCATCTATAACTATACTCCGAGCTAAAAATACATCGCATCTCTTCGCGTGGCATCAGTAACAGGCGAGTTAAGGAACGTTTCCTGGGCAGTAATATATACTGATATTAATGAAGGACCGGCACAACTTGCTTTACTATTCCTAACTAATATTATAAATGCAAATGTGAGTTCGTTTGTTACGCGATCACGCCTTAACTACAAAATGTACATTAGCACGAGCGAACCCGCGGGAATAATGTTGTATGTTTTTTATTTACAGTAGTATTCAATCTTTTGACGGCCTTTATGGCGTAGTGGTTAGTGTAATTGACTGCCACGCCTGAGGTCGCGGGTTCGATTCCCGTACAAGTCAAACATTTGTGTGCATGAACATAGATGTTTGTCTTGGTCAGGGTGTTTCTATGCATAATATGTATCTATGTATTTACAAAAAAATAAAAAAATATATACATGTTTATCCATTGTCTAGTACCCATAGTACAAGCTCTGATTAGTTTGGGCTAGATGGTGTTGTGTGTTTGTGGTAGAATATTATATATTATTATAATGTCTCTTCATAATAAGAACCCACAAAATGTATGTTTGAATTTAGTAAAGTTTATAAGCTGGGTGCGGGTGACACAGCAATTGATATAAAACTAGCCTGTTAAAGGGTTTGGAATCGTTTCCTGAGCTGTAATATCTACTGAGATATATAATGAAGGACCGGCACAACTTGCTATTAAATAAATAGTCAATCGATTGCAATTATACGCTTGCATGCAGATAAAGGTAATTGCATTGCTATCGCTCGAGTAATTGATAATATAATCTATTAATACGAGACGGGTAATATTGGTTTTATACAACATGATAAATGTCTAGAAGCTAGAATTTCTTGGAAGAGTACGTACAAGTGAGTTTACTGATAGCTTATTGTTTTAAGTGTTTACCTTACCGCGATCGATCCCCAAACGGTGCACGGGTCTAACATTTGTGTGATCCACAAATATTTGTATCGAGTCTAGATGTTCCTTGAGTCCTGTGTTTGAATGTTTGTAAAATCTCCACGTATAGTTGTTTTTAATGTGCTTTGAAGATGGCTTATAAATCATCACTGCATATTATAAAATAAAGTCTGCTTCTGTCTGTCTGTTCGCAAGAAACTCAAAAACTACTGAGCGGATTGTCATGCGGTTTTCACCAATAGACAGAGTGAGGAAGGTTTTAGTGTATAATTTGTTAAGGTTAGCAGGTAGATGGTAAAAAAAAATATTCCTTCATCAAAATTGGGCTCATTCGTTTCACGAGGTAAATAGACGGCTATCTTAGTGTTAAAGCGTTTCGTATATGACGTTCATTTTCTCCAAAAGACAAAATAGTGTTACATATTTTCGTTGTCGTCTGCGGCTACGGTCGCCACGGCGAGGAGCTGCAGTTTGTTTTACCGGCTGATGTCCGCGGGACTCGGGCGGGTATCAACAGATATTACATCTTTGTCCTACGTGTGTATATTATCTCTTTTATTATTATCTATATTAGAAGGTAAATACTGAGTTTAACAAGCGAATGAATTCAGGCACATTTCCAAATTCTAGACACTAAATAATAAACTTTAATCATATAAATCGAATTGCGGTCTGCACGAATTCAGATAGAACCTTGAAACTTTTTCATCCATTGGCTACAGTTATTTGACAAATATGGAGATGGCTAATGAATAAAATCAACATTATCCGTCGGCCTCTGGATTTGAATATCTGGATTTGTTTTGACTAATAACGATAACAAGATAAGATCTGTAGTAATTTCAGTATATTCATAACAGAGAATATTTTATATAACAAACGCACAGTAGCAACGATAGGCCGTTGGGAGACCGTTGGACTACTAAGCAGAGATCTGGAGTTCAATCCCCTGCCACTGAATACTAGACTTAATGATCTACAGATAAGCATGCGGTCGCATATCGCCGCTGAAATAGCTAGGCTCTACTATGAATAATATATTCTTCTCTAATAATATTCTCTCACATACACACAACACCATCTAGCCCAAACTAAGCAGAGCTTGTACTATGGGTACTAGACAATAGATAAACATACATTTATATTTTTTATCTAAATACATACATACTATACATAGAAACACCCAGACCAAGACAAACATCCATGTTCATGCACACAAATATTTGACTTGTGCGGGAATCGATCCCGCGACCATAGGCGTCGTAGTCGGTTACACTAACCACTACGGCATCGAGTCGTCATGAATATTTAAGAATGTATTAGTATACTAGATTTTGACCGCGGCTTCGCTCGCGTAAATAAAGGTTAGGTTAGTAACAATATTTATTTCTGGATGCAGGGTACCCTATGTCCTATTCTGTTCCCCTAACAACGTGTATGCGAAATTTTATGATGCTCGATCGAATAGTTAAGGCGTGAAAGCGTAACAAACAAACAAACACATATTTGTATTTATGATGTACATATGTTAGGACTTGATGTTCCCGCGGTTTCACCCGTGTTTATCGTTACTACGCCACCCCCGTGGGTCGTAGCGTGATGTTATATAGCCTAGCCTTCTTCGATAAATAGGCTATTCAACTCTAAAATAATTTTTCAATTCGAACTAGTAGTTCCTGAGATTAGCGCGTTCAACCAAACAAACAAACTCTTCAGCTTTATAATATTAGTATAGATTAGAATAGCAGCGATTGAGGGAGGACGTTGGATATCCAAGCAGAGGTCTCGAGTTTGATCCCAAGGCGTATTAATTAGTTACTTATCGCTCTCTTTAAAGGAAAACATTGTGAGAAAACCTGCATGTCTGAAAGTTCTCCATAATGTTCTCGAAGATATGTAAAGTATGCCGAGTGGCACTGGGCAAGCATGGTGGACTATGGCCTAAGCCTTGTTACACTGGGAAGAGACCCGGGCCCAGCAGTGGGACAGTAAAATAAAGAACTGATATTATAAAATTATAAACTTACTACAAATCTTAATCTTTTAAACAAGCGGTCAATTGTATTTGAACGTTTATTAAAACTTCCATCCTCATTCTTTTGAAGTCTTGTTTACGACAGCTATCGGAACATAATCCTTTAGTAAGTTTGCAGTGGATAATGCCTTGAAGTCAGAACCATAGCGGCCATTATATAATATTTTATTTTGACCTTTAGCAAGTCTAGGACGTGAACATATTCGCCAGTCGACACGGTGATTAATGGCTGTGAAATGATGAGGCAAGTGCTTAAAATAATATTTTATATGGTAGATATCTCTTTATGATCTTTATGGCCAGTCCTATAACTAACAAGTAACAGTTATTCGAAAGATAAATCGCATGCTGCTTCACTCTTCTTAGGTTAAAGAAGAGAGATGGCGAGACTTATATATTATAGATAAATGCTATTTGGAGGTGGTGGCACAAGCCCTTAGACTGCCTAGTTAACTCAGTGCGAGTGTAAACGACTGCATGAGATCTCGGGATAGATTCCCTGGTCGGGTAAATGACTTGGGATTTTTGTCAGTGGCACGGAGTTTGGAATAGTGATCGGTAAACGCCAATTTGTCCCCTATTATGTTGGATATATATTGGTGGATGTAAGTGTAATACCTATACCTCTGGCTATCCTATCGAGGATATTGGCGTGGGACTATGTATATATGACTAGTTTTTGCGCGCGGCTACCCCCGTGTGGTATCTACATCAATAAAAAATAACCTATGTCCTTCCCCAGGTTTTAAACTATATCTGTACCAAATTTCATCTACATCAGTTCATAGTTTGGCAGTGAAAAGGTAACAGACAGATAGAGTTATTTTTGAATTTATAATATTAGTAAGGATGTATAATGTAGGTAACTAGAGAAGGATCAGGTTATATTTGAAAACTTCGCAGTACACTTGGAGTATTGATAGAATCGATCAAATGTTCAAGGAAATTAATAAGATCGTGAGAGCCATATTTGAGGATCATATTAGATATGTTGGTAAATATCAGATATATGTATAAACGTGTATTTAGGAACAACGTATATCTTAAAATTTTCATGTACTATATTTGTTATTTGCCATCGTATGACTTATAATCATGTACTTATTTATACATGTACATATGTAAAGTGGCCTTCGTTTAACTTTGATTTCACTTTGATAGCTTATATGTATGTCTTAGCAAAAATGTGTCTGTATCTTCATTTCACCATAGAAACACGGTTTATTTACTAAAATGTCCGATCCAGTTTATTATACTAAAACCCGGTTACAGAAAGATTCAACGACGTGTCAGAATCAACCTTAAGTCTAGTGATTTGATTGGCTTAATTCAGTCAGCCAATTCGGGTAATATTTTTTTTTAATTATCTGCCTTTTTTGAAGCTGATGTTTAGCGTGTCTTCAAGGAGCTTTACCTCTTCTTAGACATCCAATTAAATTGAAGAAAACCATGGACCAAGGACCATAGTTTTTAATTCACAATATGTATAAAAACGTATATAGGGCCTTGCATTTTATTGAAGTGGAAACTTTAGGCGCGTTGAGCACTTTTTGGATGAACAAAAATCATGGAACTCGCGTCATCGCCACCGAACGCTTTCCATGAGCTATATATATACTGTGTATATATGTGTACTTTTAGGGTGAACAAAAAGCGTGAAACTTGCGTCATCGTCACCGAACGCTTTCCATGAGCTATATGTATACTGTGTATATATGTGTACTTTTAGGGTGAACAAAAAGCGTGAAACTTGCGTCATCGTCACCGAACGCTTTCCATGAGCTATATACACACTGTGTATATATGTGTACTTTAAGGGTGAGCAAAAAGCGTGAAACTCGCGTCATCGTCACCGCACGCTAGTTACTTAGTTTTCACTTCTATCGGCAATCCCCAAAGACTGCCCCGCATGTTTTTTTTTAAAGGCACGTATTGCTGAGGACTTTGCAAGCATTCACACAACTGACACAAAAAACACCCAGGATCGGAACAACTATTTATGGATCACACAACTTTTTATCCCATATGGGAATTGGAACTAAAACACTTCTCGCGTTGACAGTGGCGTGGCGACCACTATGTGATTTTCTCAAATCTTATGTAGGATAGAATCCATAAACGAAACAAGTATGGCCACTATACTCGAGTTGCATCACGTAACTTGTTAGAACAGTAGAATCGCTTGCTATGGCTATAGCTGCGAGGCATTTGCTGAAACGGTTGACGGTACACCTCTAAATTGGTTTCGGACAACCCTACAGGTTAAAAAAGTCTACAAAGAGGTATTTTTGGTCTTCGTTTTACTATAGCTCCTGCTATTTCAACTGACGGCATTATTATTTGTAGCATGCATGTCTGTGCACTGTCTATACTTTACATATCTCGGGTACTTTCATATTAGTTTGTCTTTGATATTAGTTTATCTTATTGTAAATATACTTTTCAAATGCATGTTAGAGCAACTTAAAATTATTTAACCATTTATTGTAGACATAATTTTACTGCCTCTTTAATATAGGCACAGCCATTTTCAAAAATATGTATTCAAGACAGAGCCTCTTTAAAATGTTTGTAATGTGTGCTAAAATATTTTATACTTCTATTAGGTATACCCACTTCGTTATTAAATAATAGTTGTATGAACTCCAACTTACTTATTACGTTTACCAAGTTTTAGAACAGATGTTTACCAGTTACAGTAAATATAATGTTCTGCCACGATAGATTTATACAATATTTTGGCATATTATTGGAACTTTGTTGCGTATACAGCTCATTGAGGTTATCTGTATATATTCTTATGCGTATATCCCCAAATAGATGTGAGATTACTGCATTCTTCTTCTGCGATACAGGCGTAAGACTATACCAGGTGAAATGAGGTTGTAATACACTTCTCTATTGCACCAATATTTGCCAACTATGGTATCAGGTCCCACGTGGTAGGAAACGAGACTATTACCTTCTGCCGGGCACAGTTTTAGACTCCGTGATACTACTGAGGATTATGATTAATCAGATAATACAATATCACTTTGACCGACCATTTCATTACCTCACTGACTAAAAATATTTAGATAATATTTTAATCTATTATTATTTTCTTTTTATTATTATTTAATAAAATAACATGTTTATTTCGATAACTATGATATTATAAAATTTCGTTTAAGACTCTCCATTTGAGCAAAATTGGAATTGAAGATCGCGCTTTTCTATGAACATAATCATATTATATTATTACCTAATGTGGTTAGGTATTAGAAAACATATAATTTGATTTTTAAATCTACAATAAAAGCTGTATTAAGTGGTTTCATTTTAATAAACATTCGTAAAATCGTAAGACGATATCATTTAGTTTAAGGTTTGCTAACAGTACTGTTATATAAAAGATCGACCTAGAAAACGGAGGACATTATTTATGTTTATTCAAGTTATACAATTTTCTTTGTGGAAACATAATATAATGTGATTGTGACCTTGAGATTGTAGCAAGTACACAATGCTCGTTTATAACAAAATTCCATTTGGGATTAAAAGTTATAGAACGTTAGACTGTTGAAGGGTAAACAAAGCTTAGAGCGGTATTAAACGAGCTGTGTCGGGAACAATGCGTTGAACATTATGCTTTAAACATTTTACTGTTATGGTAGTACATATGTTTTTGTCTATAAGGCCACTTCCTCACTTCCAATGGGTGTGGCCAAGATGTAAATAGTGGTGAAGCAGCGGTATTGAATGTGGCTTTTCGTCATAAGGTTTTCTGTTTGTTCCTCTTGCTGAGTGTTATAAGGTTTTGCTGTCAAGTAATTCTTATCTGCGACATGTTGTCTGTCTTAGAACAATTGTTTGTCACGAAAATTTTAGACCTGTCTGGGTATCAGACTTAAAAGCCAGAGAACGTATACAGTATGAAAAATAATCATAATTCATATAGGTTAATTAACTTAATGTATTTTTTAACTATGTTTGATTAAAATTCCTTATTACAGTTCACGAGTAAATGAGTGAGAAACATCTCAACAAACCTTATAATATTAGTAGATTGCATAGCCTAGCGCTCATAGCCAGTTGCACTCACTGATCGGTAAACGATTAGCGAGGTTAAGCAACGTTGGGTGCGGTCAGTCTATAGATGGGTGACCGCTTAGAGGTATTTCATCTGAGCGTCTCCGTGCTTCGGAAGGCACGTAAAATGTCGGTACCGGTTGTTCTCAAATTGACAGCAGTCGTTAAGCCATGTCAGAGGCCTACGGGCGGCTTGAACAGCTCTTGACAACAGGTTGGCCACTAACCATACGAAAAGAAAGAAGAAGAAGTAGAATGCAGCTGAGAAATCAAAATAAATTTATTCGTTTATGTCACAAAGGAACACTTACGAACTTTACTAGATTTTTGCCGCAGCTGTGCTCGCGTAAATGTAGGTTTAGTTTAGAAGAGTAACAGTACTTTTCCTGGATAAAAGGTACTCTGTTTCCTATTTTGTTTCACTAATAACGTGTATACAAAATTTTATGATCAGTAGTTGAATAGTTAAGGCGTTAAAGCGTAACAATCATACAAACTTACATTAGCATTTATAATATTAGTTAGCATCATACAGTAAATAAACTATATTGTGAATTTACATTTACGTTCAGCAAAGCACGGGCGTAAAACAAATAAAAAGGACGCGTAAGAAACTTATGGACCCTCTTTTTAATTGCCAATATGAAAATTTTAAACGGTTCCTTTTTACTGTCAAGCATTCAAATCACAGGTCAAAAGGAGCAAGTGAAGCCGTGTGCCAATGTTAGCTAGACAATATAATGAAGAAATAGTGTGTTGCAAGGCCTTTCGCTAATCTATGAGCGTTATTAATTGACTTTAAATTGTCTCGCGTAGACACGTACCATCAAAGAAAATGTGTTTTAAAATACGCCTGTTAGTCAAATAATTAATATAAAATATTAATTATGTATAAACGGATTATAATGTTTATATTTTATTCTCTCTTTTGGTGCTTGTAGCATAAGTTTGTGCTTAATCGCGTGTGCGATCGTGAGGTCCCGGGTGTGATTCATGTGTCGAGCATAGTGTTAATTATTGGGCTGTTAAGAAAACTTCGGTAGCACAAAGTCTTAGACGACAAAAAAGTTTCCTCCATGACGATCTCTACATATTTATTTGCTATGCTAGCGAAATGTGGATGAAATACACGACACCTCTCGAGAATATACAGCTATGTGTGTGCTATGTAACTATTTCGTTTATCGGTTAAGCACGTGTAATATTCCTCAAAGTGAGAGTTTTAACACATTCATGTTTAAGGTCTATGTTATTAGGGGTAGAGAGCATGTAACCATCTACTGGATTCAGTTTCAAAGAGTCATTTTATTGTGAGTTGTCGTACAGAGGAAGTCTATATTATTTGACCAAATCAGGCAACGAATGCTAGACTTGACGATCTGCAGATAAGCATGCGATCGCGACTCGCCGCTGAGGTAACTAGGCACTATTATAAATCTTTAAAATGTTATTATTAAGCATAGCAGCATTAGCCTACGGACTCCCATGCAAAGGTTCCTATTTCGATCTCAAGGCGCGCATTTCTTTCATGACTTTTCGAAGTTATATTTGTGTTAAATAGTTGATTATTGCTCGCTATAATAGTGAAGAAACTCATCGTGGGGAAACCTACATACATGTGTGAGACTTTTCCATAAAGTTCTCGAAGATATGTGAAGTCTGCCAATCCGCACTAAACCAGTGCGGTACACTATGGCCTATCTTTTCTCGCGCTGGTATAAGGTCCGTGCTCAGCAGTAACATAGTATATATACAGGGCTGATATATTATACTAAAGCAATAAAGATTATCAAAATAAGGAACATACACATAATTTTATTAACATTTTACATGTTTCCGCAGAGTAAGTAATTCGTTAATGGGTCAATGCTTGCACAAGTTAATTTTAGACCAGTGTTTCCTACCTAAATATACATACCACTTTCAAAAGTGAGCAACTGAGTACAACGGCTTATCAATGCTTTTTAATACATTATAACTTTAGCAATTGGAAATCCGTAGTCCCTGCCCACCCCTCTGGGAAACAGGCGTGAATCTATATATGTATAACTTTACTAAGTATCCGTACTAATATTATAATTACGAATATGAGATTGTTTCTCACGCTTTCAGACCTTAAATAAGTTAGTAAATTTGATGATGATCAAGTGACCGATCAATATGAAATTTCGCGTACTCATTGTCAGGGGTCAGAAAACGACATAAAGTACTGTTCCTGAGCAACCAAAGCTGCAGGCGAAAACTAGTCCATGTTACAGGCAATGATCATAATAATATATTGCTTGTACATCTATTTATAGATAATTAATTTAGTATCTATATATTAATACGTGAAGCAAAATCTTTCCCTATTTACGAAGATTGCGCGGACGGAGGAGTATGAAATTTGCCACAGTTAAAGTTTATATGGAGAAGAAGGGGCACAACCATGCATTTGACACAAGCAGTCGTACTATTCTTCGTAACTATGGTTACATATAGGTATCAATATAATAGGTAGGTATAAAAATTTGTTTGACAATTATTGTCGAATTTCGACCACTATGCGACTGTTAGTTTTGTATAAATCTGCCTTTTGGCAAAAGTGTGTTATTCGTGATTGTATAGTGTAGCAGACCCCTTACAATAATTACATAAGATGTTTTACCTGTTTATTGTATATTGTATTCAAATGCTAATGCATTATGAGATGTGTTTTTTATGCAAGTCTGCTAATGGATGACGACTAACTATTTATAAACAAGGTTTTGTAATAAATCTGCATTTACGTTTTTTGTTGCATACATCATAACGCTTGTACGAAGGGATAGGCAGGGAAGTGGGGCACTTAATATTTTTTTACTTTTTTATTGCATGCGCAGCATAATGCTTGTACGAAGGGATAGGCAAGGAAGTGGGGCACTTTTAATTTGTCAAATTTTCGGTGTAACGTACTAGGGGCTAGCATATTTCCATTTACCCCTAAGTAAAAAACAAACTATTTCTAACTATTTTGTCATTGTGTAGTAGCGATAGCCTATTGGGAGACTGTTGGACTGCAGAGGTCTTGACTTCGATCCCAGGTGTAATGTGTAGAATTCGAACTCGCGACCTCTCGATTGCAAGTCTAATACTTAATCGGTTAGGCTTCCGCCGCTTATGTATTTGGTAATTTGATTCTACAAAAATGTAATAACACTGTTGGATTCCAGTATTGAACCCTGGACCTTTTTATCGCCAGTAAATGTAAGCGCAAACTTATGCCACTGGATTAATGACGTCATCTTTTCTTGTTTACTTTATGTTCAATATTATCGAAACATATGTTTGTTTTCCTATCCTACTGTTATTGTTTTGATAATTATTAAGTTATATTTACAACGTACCACGTCCGATAAAATACCTCCAAAATACCAGGAAAAGCTTGAAACAACCGCAATTTAATTGAATACTGCCAAGTTTAAAGGGAAAGCCGCAATTAAACGTAAAAAGAAATAAGTTGGCATATTTTAAACGAGTATCCGAATGATTAATGTCAACTCGTTATAACTCTCGATTCTCGGTTATAGCATTTGATATCGAATCGTTATCTGCACGGCATTTAAAGGTCTGATAGACTGAAGCATTCACTTGTAACAGAACATCAAGCCTTTGCCGTTCTTCAATTGTCGAACTGAACAACGTACATAGCCATGCATAGATTTTTTTTTATACTCCTTAGGTGGCAAACAAGCATACAGCCCACCTGATGGTAAGTGGTCCCCGTAACCTATAGACGCCTGCCACACTAGAGGCATCACTAACGCGTTGCTGACCCTTTAGGAAAGGAAGTGGGAAGAGGGAAAGAGGGTGATTGGGCCTCCGGCACTGTCACTCACCGAATGAAACACAACATTAGTACTGTTATTTCACGTTGATATTCTGTGAGAGGGTAGTCCTTCCCGGCCCATTCATGCTGAAATCAGCGAGGCTCTACTACTCTATAATAGAGCGAAACATCGCTACGAACATTTTCACGATTATTCTCCCGAACGCTCTAGTCAAGTTACTGCATCGATGGCGTATTGATTTAAGCGGTTGCCTTGCCGCTACCACTGCGCCGACTGTTGTGGGATCGAACCCCACAGGGAACAAATTTTTTTGTGTTATCTACAAAAGGTTGTTCCGAGTCTGGGTGATCTTTGTGTCCGTTGTTTGAATGTTTGTTAATTCCCCCGCGACACAGGAATTATTACTAGAGCGGGAGAAGTATAAAAAAAATGCTCTTTATAAAACAACAAACGAAGATAAAGGGACGGCGACGGAATAAGCTTGAAGCAACTGTCCTTTCGTTAGAATGCTTGCTAAAACGTTTTCGTTTATTTTTCTGTAATGTAACATTCGCTGGAATGCTCATCATGAATGCTCAAGTCTATCAGCACCTTAACATGACGATGCTAAAATTCGCTGCATAGGTAAAACCGTACTGTCGCATGCTAACTAAAATAACATAGAGTAATATTAGATGCTTATCAAATCGTAATAAGATACTCTTAAACTGACTGCATATACTATAAATACATAGATTCACGCCTGTTTCCCTGGTAGGCAGAGACTACAGATTTCCATTTGCTACGATCCTGACACACTTCTCTGGCTTCATTCACTTTCATCACATTCCTCATACACGCTCGCCGGTTCAAGGTTCTCTTAACATGGCCTTTGTCCAAAACGTCTCCGATCTGATCAAGAAACGTTCACCTGTGTCTTCCATTCACACTAGCCTTATAAACTTTTTTAGTCAGTATTTTCTCGTCTATTCTTTCTACATGGCCAAACCAGCTTACCATATCATTTTTTATTCTTGTCACTATATTCACTGTCATGCCGCATCTCTCTAATCACACTTTTCCTTATTCTATCTTTCATAGTCACACCACATACATATGTTTCTCAGTGCTCTCATTTCTACAGCATTTATTCTGCTCTCATGCTTCTTTTAGCAAACCCAACTTTCACTTCCATGCATAAGTGTAGGCACTAATAGTCCTCTATGAACAGCCAAACGTGCCTTTTCGGATACGTTTCGACTGTTCATAAAAACGCGTAGAGCGCCATTTAATGGCAGCAATCGTTCTCCTTTCAAAATCTCCCTCATGTTTACCATCCCTTGTAAACAAAGTACTCAAATATACAAACTCATTTATTTGCTCCACTTTTTCTCCATCAGTCATAATACGGCATAACTGTATCAAGATGTGATGTTAAAAGCACTGTGTCTGGACACCGGGGTCGGTACGCCGATAGACAAATGAATATGGTTATCTATTATTAACATTTTGGGTTCGATTGCAGGGATAGGATAAAATGTGATTGATATTTTCTTGTCTGCTCTGAATCTAAACCTTTATCACCTAGACTAAGGTTCACTCCCAATCAAGTGAGACCCAACATTGTCATGTGGTTTAATATATTTAATAACTGGATAATATAGTCATTTCAGCATTCCTTTACTATATACTTTCCATTCTTGAATAAAAATATCCTACTTATTCCTACCATGAGCTGAATTAACACTAAAATATTAATATCCCGATATGCATTCCCGTGGTACTCACGCAAACAGATGCTAGTAATATTATAAACGTAAAAATTTGAAAACGATCAATTACGTGTGTAAACCATTGGACGACTTCGGATGGAAAATGACCTGGATACATTTTATTTCCTTTTTTGAATTATGCGGGCAAAGCCGGAGACATAACCTCGTAGAATATAAGAAGTAACTCTCGTAATCGTTTTGTGCTTACTGTAGATAATTTACAACCACAATAATTAAATTAGCCACAAAGAAACGAACAACGGGCATTAAGAAGTGTCGAGCACAACAACTCACAATCTAACATGTATGTATGTACGAATCATTCCCAAGACAAAACTATCAGATAAATAGTTCGTGCGTGGCAAAGACATTATCCTGCCAATAGGGTTTTATACCAACCTATTATCCCAATGTTTGTGGCCAATAAAAACAATTGAAGGTGTCCGTATGACCTGTAAGAGGTTGACTTAAATGACCGGACATCGAACGTCTCGTTTATATAAGAAATAGAGCTAATATGTATTTGAGTGATGAATATGTTGTTTACATTAATGCAAATAGACTCGCTGCGGCTTGGCTGCCTATTGAACTGCTCATTGAAAACCATTTTGATATAGGAATTGTTTCTTTCGCCCCCCTCGATCAATTGGGTATTTTAGAATTATTAATTGGCTGGTACCTCGTTGATCCTATGGCATAAGTTTGTGGTCAATATTGAGATCCTAAGTTCTTGAGGTAGAAAACGTAGTATTGGGTTTTTGTGAAGAATTTTTGAAGTGAAAACTTCTTTAGGCGCCTTGAGCACTTTTTGGGTGAAGAAAAATTATGGAACTCGCGTCATCGTCACCGAACGCTTTCCATGAGCTATATGTGTACTGTGTATATATGTGTACTTTTTGGGTGAACAAGAAGCTTGAAACTCGCGTCATCGTCACCGCACGCTAGTTACTTAGTTTTCACTTCTATTCGCAATTCCCAAAGACTGCCCCGCATGTTTTTTTATTAGAAGCATGGTGCCCGCAGCGTCCTTTATTACATTATACTTAGAGATGTGTACCTTAAAGTGAGTGTAATAAATCTCTGCCTATTTTATTTTAGGTAAACATACTAGCCGGACTGTCGACACGTAAATTTTTTTTCTTTTCTTGTACAAAGTGTCTTTCACAAAGTGATCGTGCTCCTATTTCATACTCTGGCTTCATCTTCAGATATAATAACAAATTTGTAAATTTCGCTTTGTATAGTACACAAAGCGTAATTTACAAATTTGTTATTAGCTCTGTCTGATTTGGCTTTGATATAAACTACTTCTTCGGACTAACTCTAGTGCCTTCAACCTATTGAATAACTAAACTTGTCTCCAGTAAATATTATTTCATTTAGCATAACTTCGTTATACAGTAGACTTGACTTTACTTTTTATCTCAGTATTCGTCCTTCTAACTTTGTTTTACTTAAATCTACAAACATTTTAGTACTTCTCTGTAAGTGTGGAAGCGAAATTGAATGATAATTTAGTGTTAAAGGCAACATTTATATTCAAGAGCTCCTCATGAAAGTTAAATCATTTACTGACAATTAGCGGAACATCTTAGCAGATGATAGATTCCTAGTGTTCAAGTGTTCAATATTTCGTTCAAGTCCATTTAACTTGTGATACAAATTGTTGAAATAAATTTATACCAACCTAGTTGTAGGGATCAAAACGAAGCTTATCGTAAACAATTGTTAACTTCATTTGAGTAGTGTTATCTAATCCACCTTTTAGTTGAAGGCCTTATCAATTGCCATTGAAATAAGTGATCTTTAGGCGTAGTTCCCATAATTGAAGTTCTCATTATCTCAAGGCCTTTTTATTGTTTAACACAACATTTTGCCATCATAAGTTATCATTGACATACATCGAAGACTCTTTTTATTTTATTTCTTGCTGGTGTTTACAAGAATCCGAAATTAATTTTAGTCTCGAAATATTTGACTGCAAATATTTATTCCCGTTCGAAATGAAATAAGGTTAAACTTTTAGATCAACTCGGGCAAAGACACGCTGGCTCTGGTCAATGACTGTCTGAGCACATAGTGACGGCTGGAATTAAAATTTCCAATGGGTATTCAGCAAGTTTACATTCATTTGCTTAGGACCTTTTTGAACCGATCTCAACAGTTCCATGTTAACCGATTTCCATTGCAAATTTATCCGTGGTTTACCCTTGTCTCAGCCGGGATATATGAATGGAAGTTACATTGGTAAAGTCGTCCAAGGTCATGAGCCAGTACTAAAACAACACGAGTTGTTTAACAAAACAACTGTACGTGAATCAATGAAAAATGGCACGTGTACGTGACATCTGATTATTTGCTTGGGTCGTTCACCAGCAGATATTGTTGTAAATTCAAATATTCTTCTTTCTAAAGTTATTAGGTTGCTTTTTATGTTCGCTGATGCAATCGACGACGGCCGGCTCACTCGTGTGGAAATGTCTGTTTATTCAACCCTCGTTTTCATTTTTCGTCTGACACTATCTCCAGCGTTTGTAATTCCACTCGTTAGACTTTTCTCTCCTTTAATAAGTTAAAAATGTCGCGTGCGAGCTTGTTTTAAAGTGCCCAACAAAGATGATTTTTTATTAAAACACAGAACATTCTGTGTCTGCCCTTCTAAGTTCTATGTAAGTTTGTGTTGTGTGTTTTACATTGTACTATTTCTCATTGTTCTTGACAGTAATGGTGATTTAAGACAAAGCTTCATCAACATTGTAACGGCTTATATTATTTCTCATAGTTTATTTACAGTTAAAGTTCTCATTTGCACAAATATTTCTCAGAATGTTATGAAATATTCTTAGTAATCCGATTTATGAGTAAAGAATGATTGAGAACGGTTATTTAATAGTTACGTAATCAATAGAACGAAGTTATTATTAGGTGCGGTAAATAAGGCTCGTTTGAGCATGTCTAATTAGAAAATACTGGCATTTTAGTTAATCTCGAGGTTATTTTGTGACAAGTATTCTTCCTTTGTTGTTTGATTAATGTTTGGACAGATAATACGGCTATACGATATAGCTACATCTGTATTTATACCAATACAAGAAATTATGCGAAACATTTTGGATACTGAAAATGAAAACGAAATTCTTTGAATGATTTATTTATAAATATTCTATCAGAATGTAAGGCAAGCCGTAAATACATATTTATTATATAAATTTTACTAGAGATGGTTACTTAAATTGACATTTTACCATCGTTACATCCAAAAGCCTTATTTGAATGTAATACTTGATCCATGACTTCAAAGCTGTCGTTTTTCCGGCATTATTTTATATCCCTAACAATATTAATCAAAAGCGATATAATAGTTTAAGCAAAATTAGGCTTGCTAAACGTGAGACCTAAAACAGCTGCCGAAATGTGGGTGTAATACAATTCTGCTCCCTCTTTCGGGGAAATACAAGCATAGGTCTAAGTAAGCAAGAATGTGATTAATTCGTGAAATTGTACCAGCTTTACTTTTACAGGGATATTTTAGTATTGTGAAGTCAATATGGAGATTACCTGCCTTTCGTAAATGCAAATATTAGGGTACATAATAAATAATGTTTATTTTCTTTGAAAAGATATTTCGGAGTACTCGTAAAAACTCGCTTGTCACGGGGCACTTACAAACATTCAAACAACGAACACAAAGATATCCCAAAACAACTATTTGTAAGTCACATAAATTTTTGTCTCGTCTGGGGATCGACCACAATACTCGACGTGAAGCCAGTGGTCGGCCGACCACATAAACCACTACGTTATTCATTGAGTCAAAACGTCCATATGCCAGTTGTATTTTTACTTTATTTATTTGGACAACCAACAAGAACATACCTTAAAATCTAAGTTACAAATTCAGTGGTATATAAATATTGGTGCTGCCTTAATTACAGGTTGCCATGGAAAGCAAAATACAAAAACATAGCTAGGAGCATAATAATTCCCAAAACTTACAAAAAAACGTCAAATAAACAGTTTCTTCCATAATAAGTACTTATAAATATATAATAAAAATTCAAAACTTTATACCGCAGCTTAGTGGCAATAATTTATTTTTAAAGGTGCGGTATAGCTTCATTAAAACCACTACAACGGTTAGATTTCCAGGGTTTTAATTACAAAGCTTTAATTGCGTAACATTAATTCTATGATCCCTAAATGTAACAAATCTGTTTGTAGCATGTTATTTGAAACTAATCTCCTTTAAAAGGGATCAAATACTCTTACATATAAGTTCATATTGAAGGTAGGTATAATAAAGGCAACAGGTTGTTTTAGGTTATTAATATCTTTAAACCTTTGACGCTATGTGTTATAATATTATATATTATTTTCTTCACTACGTACCTTCAAAGGGTTCATACCATTAATGGTTACATAACAAAATTGGTCGTATTACAGCTAAATTGGGTAATTTCTTGCATAAGATGGTTATCAGCATTTACATTTAAATTGAGTCAAAATGTTTTATGTATTATGTGAATCGAGTCATATGTTCAAGTGAAGATATTTTGGAAAAATATACGTTCTGTCAAATTAATATATGAAGCTCAAAAATGAATATATTACACGAACTTTGAATGCATGAAGCTTCACGAGATCGCATTAATATTGATAAAATTATTACCAGAAAAGGTAACGACTGCCTTGGTGGCGTAGAGATAGTGAATGTGACAGTTCGGAGAAAGTGTTGCTAAGTTTTTCAGTCAAGAAATCCTCAGTAGCAGCACGGAGTCTGAAACGACGATAGACACGCCCCCTTTACTACATGCAATTTTTTTATGCAACTATCGAGGCAAACGATCCCACGACCCACCTGATGGTAAGTGGTCACCGTAGCCTATAGATGCTTGCAACACCATGGCATCACTTGCGCGTTGCCGACCTTATAAAAACCTTAGAACGCCCTTTTTAAAAAACCTCATACTGTAGTCTTGTGGGCAAATCTCGGCAGGGAGATTTTCCGACAAGACTACAGTATGGGGGTCATTCCATAACCTGAGCGTCCGCGAGAAAATTCCTTTGGAACCGCTTGGTGCGGCGCCAATTAGGTTGTAAGGTGTGAGAATGAAATCCCTGCCGATGGCGAGCGGATACCTGCTGATGTGCGGCTATAATATTCCTCTGCTTACCCATTCGGTGATATAGATAATCATCTGACTATATGGTATATATCCACTAAAACATACTTCAGTCTTAGCTAACGTATAGCTCACTGGGAACGTGTCCATAGAAATAAAACAACGGTAACTTCACGCTCGCAACGCCAATACATCAATTTTAGTATTCCATCCACCCGAACCGCTCGCAGCCGAAACCAGAATGTAGTTTGCTTTCGTATGAAATGTTTTTACATTTTCACTGTAAAATACATTCGGCAATACATTCTACGCTTACTGCTTGTACTTTTCTATTTACATTACGGTTTCTTACTTGTTTCTCTGTATTATGCAGCCTCTGTACTTAAAACCTTCGATTTCAAATCTTATATTTTTAAAAATAAAACTCATTAGTCGCCCGTTTCAAAAGGGTTATATTTTTATTTTTCACGGCACCACGTCAATAATTATATACTAAACGGCTGTCAGCAAATCTATCTAAATAAGAATACTAAAATGATTGCGTAGCTTTTAATAATCAATGTTCATTAATCTTTGTTGTTTGGTCTGTAATTATTATTCTATTATAGAGATTTTATGTATTTATAAATGTTAAACTGCTACCGAGCTCAAAATAATCTCGATTTTTTGATACTGGATAAAGCCTGTAGTTGCACTTGCGTAAATGTAGGTTAAGTTTTGTTAATAACTGTACTTTTTTCTGGGTGAAACGTACCGTATATTCAATTCTGTACCCCCGACAACGTGTATGCGAATTTTCATGATGATATGTCGAGTAGTTAAGGCGTGAAAGCGTAACAAACAAACAAACTCACATTTGCATTTATAATATTACTTAGGATTATAAGATAAACAAGGTATGTACAAACATACATAATATCACACCTATATTCCCAAATATGTAAGCACAGATATAATACTTTTCCTTTGAAGACCCACATAATTTGCTGTCCACAGGACCGCTATACTCCGTACTTCTACAAAAAAAATATTTACTTAAAACCACTACTCATCCCCAATACCTCATGCACAACAGTCGCTCTCTACCGCTGCACCACCAAGGCATTTGCCGGTTCAAGGGCATATGTATATTCAGTGATTTTATTAAGGATCTTCACAAATTAATTAAGTAGAACGAAACCCAATTAAACGCGAGCGTTATTTTCATATGTAGGTCAAACAAGCTCCAGAAATCCCTGGAAACAACATCTAATATCGCGAGAATACACCAGGGACCAATAGTAAATAGACGGCAAAATACAAACTAGCTTCGACGAATCCTTGGGGGAAATGATGGCTTATAAAAAGCCGAAATGACCACAAATGTCTTAATAAAGGAAAGCGGCGGTGCGTAAAATTATTTGTCGTAAATAACGACCCACATGTGTGCGGGATTATCTTTGACAAGGACATTTCCTTCGCCCCTCTCTCGCGTCAAGCAAAATTTCCTTCCATTAGTCTAGATCAGACAATGAAACTTAACCTAGAATTAGTAATCGATGGCGGAAGGCGTAGTTGTTTAAGTGGTCTCCTCGTCATTGCCACCATGCCGAGTGCTGTGGGTTCGAATCCCACACGGGACAAAAATGTGTGTGAAACGCAAATATATTGTTCTGAGTGATTGGGTCTGGTTGTATCGGTTGCTTGAATGTTTGTGAAGTCCTCCGCGACAATGTATTATTCCTAGTGCGGGACTTGTCATTTTAAAGAGAGAAATAAGGAGTTACTTGCTATACATAAATTATTTATGCAAATTCGTACGGATGATTGAATATAAAAAAGATTTCATTATTCACAAACTCTTGCAAAACTGAAGCGTTTTATCAAAATTGCGCAGTAATACAAATGGGCGAAAATATTTAATATTTTTGGCTTCGCTGCGTAAAGAGAAACATTTTATATGGCTGAACTATAAAGCGTGAATAACAGGGTTCAGCGGTCGTAGGTAGATGCACGGGAATTCTTAAATCTTTCAACAAAAACGTTCGGCGCGCGGCGGTCCCGGCCGAACAGTTTATTGATAAATTTCTAAAAGATATATATCTCTAAATCTCAAGCCATGGCTTTCAAAGACAGCCTTAGTTTGTCGAAATCGGAACTGAAACTCGTTCGTATCTACCATTTTTAATCCAACTGATTAAATACCGAACTGCTAAACTCCAATAAAGTAAAATGTTTGATGGATGTTGGATTAATATTTCCAAATGTCTCGATGGCGGCTGGCTGGGCTTGCTATATTTTTGCAATGCTACATCGAGGTTAATGTCCGTCTGAACGAGCTACGAACTTGCGACCCCGCGTCATTGGAACCATTATTTTTACCCGCGAATAGGGCCGCCTACCACGACATTTCTGCCAGTTTTCATTATTAAAACATAGCCCCTGTCTACTCTAATATGCGTGTTTAGATAGAGATGAAATGCATTACGAATCAGGGTTGTTAGTCATTGAGACGCACCTGATTTTTATGTTTGCTTTCGTATTACATTTCTGTTTGGATGCTTTTACCGAGGCACGTTCTGTATGTTTATGTGAGAGATTTAATTTAGAATTCTATTTCAAGAAATCTGATATACTCATATGATAACATTTTCCTTTTCATCAATGCTGTTTACATAATAAACATGCCGCATATACAGATTTGTTGATATTGATTGTAATCAACATTTCTAACGATGAAGTAAATGTGTTTTTACAATAAAGATTTATCTAAAGTGATTGAAATGCTTCCTTCTGTGCATTAGCCGAGAACTCAAATAATGCTGCGCTTAAGTTAAGCCATTCAATAGCGAACCCTTTTATATGAACTAGTTCCTTGTGATTGCGTTAGATCGCTTCATCGAGTGAAATAAGGTCTAACATTTAGACGTGAAACGATTTTGGAGTTTTGGGAGGTTTTTCTTCTGACAATTTAGGCGAACACATATTACGTTCGACTTCAAGACGAATCATGAAGCTTTATATCAGAAGGTTTACGTAATGGTATTGTATAATTCGTAATTAATTTTATGACTGCGTTTAATCTGCCATTAGCACGGCATTCTGTTGTGCCTCGGATCAGGCTCCAGTTAACTGGTTTACGACCTGAATATTTATGTGTGTCTACGTATTCCCTCGAGCTTAACGTGTCGCTGATTTTATTGCCATTACGAAGTATTCCTTAATTTGTTTCCTCTGTTGGAGATTTCGAAATATGTGGCGTAAATGGATTCGCCAAAAATCTTGGTAAGGTGAATGCTTCACAGGTATTTTAGAGCTCAAAGTACTATGAAAATTAAAAATTCTTCACTTCGAAAAAGATGGTTGCTATAATCGTTTTCAGTATTATATCAAAGAGATCGTTTGGTTGTTAATGAATCGCTTTTAAAAGCATTCCGTTGCTCTGAATACTTCGATTAAATGTTTGATCCTTTAGTAACTCTGATAAATTGTTAATGAAATTATTGATAAAAGTGTGTATTCACGTAGCGATCACGTAATAAAGTATTGTTTACGAACAAAACAGCTAGAATTTTCATTTAACGGTACGATGGAAGTGCTGGTATAAATACTGTTACATTCAAACTTGTTTAATACACCCGCTCCGACGCTATTTTCCATCTAGAACGTATGAAATTCGAAATGTATTGTGTGTAACGTAACGGCCAATGGCTACTACACAAGTAATGGGGCTTCTCAATACAGCAGACAGCATTGATAGACGGTCCTGTATTTTCTAGAATATCTACGAAATAGAACGTGACTGTCGACCACGACAAAGGTTTTCAAAGATTTACTATTTGTCCGTGTAACTGTGGCCAGGTTTTAGTACGGTAGACCGTATCTACAATATTAAGGAGATGGGACGAAACTACGTTAGGCTTTCTTATTTTTGAACGGAACAGTCAATATTTTCTTACAGATTCTGTTTCCACGAACAGTTTTATAGATAAACTTTTCTTTTATTTGAAGGCGAACTATAAGTTGAAATATTAAATTAAATTCGGTGGACAGTGTTTTCAAAACCTGAGATATCGGTTTTATTATTCGCTTGTTTACGCAACGAAGATGTTTCACTAAAGATTGCTTGTTATCTTGCCAACACTCGGCCAAGTTTACCAAACTTTTGTATCGTAACAATCAATTTGGCAACCATTATTGGCGTGCTGTTCTGTTCGCGTTCACAAACCGTCGTTAATCTTTACCAACTCCTGGCCGTCTTCTCGCCGTTCGAGTGCAACGTAACAGCCAGTGGTTAACGTGCATCCATTCGGTTTTACGATGTTTTTATTGTCCAGTCGTTTTATAGTTTAGCTTTTCTTATACGGATCATGTTTATGGGTTTCTATTCAGTAGTGCTACTGTTACTCTCATTGCTATTTATTACTTGTGAATATAGCCATTTTCAATAGCCTGAGGTAACCGTCTTTAGAATATTATATTTGTGATCCCATGTCAATGTTAGCATCCCGAAGGCCTCAACGATGTCATTTTGGCGTGAAATCTGCCTATCGCGCTTCTTTGGCCTTCCGAATAAGCCAAGTATTTTAATAAAAATATATTTATTTTCACATAAGTCACACGGAAAGTATGTTTTGAAAATATTAGAGTGAAGTAAGAAGTGAAATAGCTTTAAATGAATCACGTACAGAGTTAAACAGAACTTTAATCTGTGTAATGTAGTTGTGTTTATTTTGTGTTCCTAAAGCGCACTTTTTCAAGTCTTGTTATCATTCAGCACAGACGTCTAACATTGACTGTTAGCCTCATTCTGCAGATCTAGAAATGTTAGCTGGCTTATTTAGTCAGCGATCTAATTGATCGTAGTTCGTATATCCAGTTGGTAGTTCGTTAAATCTCGTGCTAGTTCTCTATCTATTTTCTTAACCCTAGTGTACTAACAAAGCTAATATAGGGCAGCTTTAATCAAAAGTTTTATAGCCTTATGAATACCGCTCGTAAAGAACAAATATTATCAGTTAATAGAAATTATTTACAACATCATAAATTTGACGCAATCATCACATAGCTCCAGGTAACTTGGATACATGCCAACAGCAAACATGCATAGAGAAATTCTCTAACAAAATTCAAGAGTGCCTATAAATTGTAACTGTTTTACTTTTCAATTATTTTTGGACAAAAGTTTATGGGTTTTAATTCGTTTCCAATGAAAACAAGCAGTTCGTTGAAATTACTTTACGAATGAAAGTAAAATTGTGGTCGTAAAATAGCTATGGAGCTTGGGCTGTGGGACCAATATTTGCTTTGTCAAATAATTTGAGATGCAGCCAACTGATTCAATTACATCCTTGTGAAGTTATGATGTTTATGACTTAGTGATGTGCAGCGTGTCGGCCATTTGCAGTTTCCTAGAAAACTGTGTCACACACGCCTGTTTCGCAGCCATTAGTTGTTAATATATAGAGCAATTAAATACATGTGTGTTTATGTATCGTAAACAATAACTAGTTACTCCTTTGGGGTTCGTATCTATGTGTGGGTTACATGGCTTTTCAGTTGGAAATATATAAGGCGTTGTATGTACAATATTGAAAAGAGAATACGCAAATATGTATAACACCTTTTAAGTCAACATATTTGATTGGACGACATCGATAGCCTAGTGGTTAGTGTAACCGACTGCCACGCCTGAGGTCGCGGGTTCGATTCCCGCACAAGTCAAACATTTGTTTGCATGGACATGGATTTTTGTCTTGGTCTGGGTGTTTCCATGTATAATAAAGAGGTATTTAACAAGCAAGAAATAAGTATATATGTATGTATGTTTATCCATTGTCTAGTACCCATAGTACAAGCTCTGCTTAGTTTGGGCTAGATGGTGTTGTGTATATGTGAAAGAATATTATTATTATTTATTACTTACGCAGTAATAAATAATTAATTGAAGCATTTTTATTGCGCATATTTTGGCATGAATACAAACTTGCCGGACTCAGATATATGCGTAACTTATGTAAGATCGTAACGTCAACAATAGGAACTGATTCTCTTATTTAGAGCATCTTTTATAAATTTCACTGAGCAACATTTAGAGTGTATAATAACTATGATGTCCATTAGTAGCATTGATGTTAACCAACTATTTTATGAGTAGTAGAGCCTCGTTGATTTTAGCATGAATGGGCCGACCGGAGAAGGACTACCCTCTCACAGAATATCGACGTGAAATAGTAGTATTCCTACTGTTGTGTTTCGTTCGGTGAGTGAGAGTGCCGAAGGCCCAATCGATCTTTCCACAAGGGTCGGCAACGCGCAAGTAATGCCTCTGTTGTTGCAGGCGTCCATAGGCTACGGTGACCACTTACCATAGGTGGACCGTATGCTTGTTTGCCAAAAAAGTCGAATAAACGAAAAAAAACTAATTTATAATTTCAACAAAACTGAGCGCGGTCACTGCGTTCGATGTGCAAAATATAACATATTTGAATATGATCCGAATAAATCGGAACATATTCGAGTATGTTAGAAACATTACACATAGTCCGTGGAATCCGGTTTTCGCAATGTTAAGCTACCGCGTTGTACATGATTCGATTAATTAATCACTTTTATGATTTCTGATTGTTTGATTTAACTTTTTAAAACGCTTGTTGTGTTTCCCAGGATGCACCACACGTGGTCATAAGCACGCTTCGTTTATATTCGATATTCGAAAAGTATTTGCTACTTGTCAATATATTATATTAATTTTTTTTATTATTTAAGTCAAATAGTTGCATTTCCTATACTTTTTTTTTAAATATTGTTATTAAAATTTAAGAGTTTCAACATTTGGTAATTGGCGTAATTGTCAAGTTACAAATAAAGAATGCACAATGCAAACTGTAAACTAATCGCTATTTAAATGTATTTGACCGAGGGAAATAGCAGTATGTCCCCCAAAATTAAAATATTAATTACTCCCTCATTCCGCAACCAATTTCGGTGCTGTTTTCACAAAAATATTTTATTTGCTCTCGGGTGAAAAATAATGCACAATATCAAACGACAGGCATCCATCCTATTGTGTTATATCAAAAACTAGCTAATCCGCGCAACTTCGTCTGCTTCACATAAGAGAATTTTCCAGGTATCTGCAACATTTTTCATTGATGCTCTATTTCTATTAGTCGTAGCGTGGTGTTATATAGCCTGTAGCGTTCCTCGATAAATGGGTTACCCAACACAATTTTTTTCAATTCGAACCAATAGTTCCTTAGATTAGCGCGTTAAACCAAAACAAACTCTTCAGCTTTATGATATTAGTATATATTGAAGCATTCTACTATTCGCAAATGCCGTACTGTAAGTGTAAGACGACCGTTGCTTCAAAATAGATTTAATACTACTTCGACCACTAAAAGCCTAGTATTTTTACTCATTCGCTATCTATCATGAACGTAGCGAAAGTACTCATCTATATATAAGTTTATTGCTCTTTTTGTACTTTAGATAAAATAGTAAGACCTCGTGTAGCAATTGATAGGGGTTAAAGATTGTTCAAGTACTGACAAGCCAGTATTATATCGCTCAGCAGATAATAACGTAGTGCCAATAGAGCATTATAGATTAATTTGTTCGCACGTTAAGAATTTGCACGGGTAGACAAATAAGTAGGCGCACTTTGACCGTCTGGGATTTAGTCTAGCAATATTGTTCACGAATACTTTAGTGTATGCTGGGCAGTGTTTAATTTATTTTGTGATTTGATTTTCCTTATTATTAAGGGGAGTGCCTCATTAGTGCTTTGCGTTGCGTCTTCGCAATGGATCAACGCATTGTATGCCACATCGACGCTGCGACGACGCACGACCTCGCAGAGCAAAAGGGCGACGCACGCAATGATTTCAATCTTCATTCTACAATGGATCGGAACACTGTCGGTTGTCGCATCGGAGCTCCGCAACGTATTAATGTGGCATGTCACAAAAAATATATGGAGAACGACGCAGCATCGATGCTGCGATGACGCAACGCAACGCAATGCACTAATGAGGCATCAACCTGAGACGTTTTTTTTCTGATCTACTTAGAAGCCTCGTTGGTCCCGTGGTATTAGCTTGCGGTAACTGTCAGTTGCTGGATTTGATGCTCGATCAAGTGAAGTGTTATTGGAATCTTTTTTAAGAAATATTCAGTTGCACTATGGTGCTTGTGAAATATGCCCAAGAACAAATATGGCAAAGAACTTGTCCTCAGTTAAGGGGCGGCTAAAACATAGCGGATGAAATGTATTTTCTATATAATTATATCTGCTACCCCTTTGAAGGTATCGTTTTAAAACAAAGCCTTACTTGTCCTAGGTCCCTTGGGTCAGTGGTGTTAGCGATAACAAAGTTTCGTGGTGTTGCCTGTCAAAATATTCCTAGTATCAAGGGAAAACTGTCTACCTATTTCAAACTAGTATTTAAGGTCGCAGCCGACTTATACCACACCGCTCCTACACGGCAAAATAATGTTAATAGAAATTTGAGCTTTTGGGCGTCCTCTGTAGACATAATTTACATTGATATCATAAATTAGTAAACAGCTCGCTGTAAGCGAGCTTACCGCCGTCGTACCACTCGATAGTTGAAGCCATGCTTACCGCGCGCTTCAAGCGGGTGGCCCGTGCGCTTCAAACGGGCGACCTGCGCGATGCATGAACGCAGACTGCTCGCTTGAAGCACGTTGCTAGATTGTCAGTCAGTCATAAGTCATAAACGATAATATGTAGTCAAATAAGTACTGTACATGAAGAATTTTCTTCGTCATCCAGTAAATGCCTCTTGATCTTGCAGAATTCTCCTTTTGCATTTCTTGCCTTAATCATTTTATGCACTCAAAATCTTCGTCTTTTGTTGTTGCCCGAGCTATTCTCTTCATCGTCAAGTGCAATGATCGCCAGATCGCGCATTGTGAATTGAGACATAGCTAAAAAATACGAGTTATTTCGTTGAAGACTAATCACAGACTGAGTATGTCACGAAAAGCGTATGCGTTCGGCGCGTGGACAGTGTAGTCGACTGCTAGCTGTAAGCGCGTGGACAGTTGGTTGCCTGCTAGCTGTCGGTGCGTGGACAGCGGGTAGTGGTCTCTCCGTTTGGCTTAGCTGTGCGAGTGCGATGTTGGAGCGGTATTGTATAAGTCGGCTACGACCTTAAGTCTTTCAAGCATCTCAAAGGTTTCGGCCTAATTCAAAGACATAACGACTATAGCGGTTTTATTTAGTTATTTCATTTATATACATACAAAGTCCCACGCGGATATCTCCGCAGAGGTGTTTTACACTCACATTTTACTTGCCATAGTTTTAGGTCCTAAACAAAAAGGGGCAAGCCTATTGTTGTCAGGCACAATTCTAGACCCCTTGCTGCTAGTGCAAACTTCTTGACATATAGACCACTAACGCTTTGTCCCACCTGAGATTCGAACTTGAGACTTTATACACAGCAGTAGCATATATTGCCAATAAACCACCAAATAAAATGTAGGACTAGATTAATTATTATTTTTGTCTGCTATTCGACAGGTATTATTTAGACAAGATTGATACGAAAGAAACAAAAGTGGTGAAATATTGAGCAGAATTTCACCATCAAATTATATACCAGCGGTTTCAGCAAGCGATGACAAGAGAATGTATGGGCAGTTTCTGTTCATAAATTCTACATTTACGTTGACAGGAGTATGGATAGATATATAGGTCTGTTATTTTAAAGTCGTTGTTACTAGCACTGCGATGAAATATTACGGCACGTTAACCTATATCCTACACCTAAACATTTTAAATTGTCACGGAAGACCACTCTTATGGATTGGCATTGGATGCCATGTGTATGGAAACCAGTCTCGCCAAAATTATATGGCAGTAAGGATCTTCTAAATGAGCAATATTTTTGCAATGTGTGGCTGTAGTGGATGGTCGTAACGGTATGTATGCGACTGCTGAGGTTCCAGGTTCATTACCCGGTTCGGAGAAACGGTTATTGAGTTTACTTGTAATGAAATACTAAGTAGTAGTACGGAGTTTGTAAATGTGGGCGGTAGACGGCTATAGGGATTTTAAAACACAGTAGACAAATTGTACGGGTAATATAGGGTTCTTATTAACGTGGGGGAACCCCTTTTACGCGTAACTTTCCGCGGGGAAAGGGAAGCGTAAAAGATATTTCGGGCTTACCCGGGGAAGGATAGAAAGTTCCAGGTCCTACCGACTAAATTAACTACGATGTGCCAACACGCTGCCTCGAATGGTGGGTGGGTCGCTGAAACTGGAACTATTTGCAGCGACCAAGTGTAATATTCCTCCATCTACTCTTTTGAGCATTAACAGGCGTGAATCTATGTATGTTATTAGCCTAAAAACTAAACTAGTCACTGTTTATGCTTCTATTCAAAGTTATACCACTACCACCTACTTTTCCGTGAAGATCGTTATCAAAAACGTTATTTTTCATAGAAGCTAGTTTTTCTGTTTGTACTGAAAATCTAGACCACACGCACGATACCTAATTGTAGGTTCATAAGGGCCAGTCATATTACCGCCTAATGTGAACAGAGGTGAAGGTCACGTTGCAACGTTGCCAATCACTGGCTGGTGACCTCACAGGCCTCACACCGCCCCTGTTGACTCATAGTTCGTATGGTTGTTAGCTATTTGCTTCGATGACACGTAAATCAACCTGTTGGAAGAAACCTTATTGGATTAGGATGGTGTTTAACTGTTTAACTTTGTGAGGGTGGCTAAATAGAGCGTTTATGTGGTATGGTTGTCGTTGGATATCGATCGCGGTTTGTTGGTAGGCTGGCGCCTCTATAGCGTGTCTTTTCTCTGTTTAATACGCAAAGTTGAAAGTTGCATGCTTTTCTATCAAGAGACTGAAGAAGAAATGACTCTAAATTTTTTATTATTATTATATTCAAATAATTACAATACAAACAAAGTAACATACAAAACAAATTTGAAATGTACACCATAATAAATAATGTAAGCGTTTCTAATCTGATATTAGGGGTACTTACCTCTATCAATGGACAGGAAAAGGATGCACGTTAAATTGTGACGTAACCGCTATTTAAATGCAGCTATGGGAAGGAAATATCCCCCTACTTGAGTTCAAGAATATACGAGTACATGTATATGGTAATCCTCATCCCCGTCGTCCCACTTGGATGGATAACTCATTTTACCATTTTACCAAGATTGAAAGTGGACTGCAATATGTTTATAATTCAGCGATGATATTTATATGTAGAAAGGATGTTCAAGCCTGACAACATTGTTATTTTAAAACCTTACACGCCTTGGTTTAGATCGGATACGAATTTTGCACTGATTTGCGTTAGTTTGACTTATTTCGTGTTAATCTCTGACCAGCAATTTTTACAGAAATTGCAAGATTTATCTCTCTCTCTCTCTCTCTCTCTTGCTATATATATATATATATATATATATATATATATATATATATATCAATAGTTGTTTATACATATTACAAATTTACTGGAGAATTGGAGAATGTCAGTGTGGCGGATCACAGCTTTCAGTCTATAAATATATTCAGTATATAAAAACCCGTTTCAATACACTATACGCACAATTTTGGTAATATCTAAACCCATTGTTGCTAGTTGTAGTTCCTTAAAAATGCTTCCTTTTGTCCACGACTTCGACTGTCGCTTTGACAGCACATGATGCCGCAAAAACGAGGCAGCTAAAATATCTAACGTTTTCAGGCATGAAAAGTACCCGCCGTGCTGAGCAGTTTTGTGACATGAAAAATATCCTTTGTGCTTTGTATCATGCAATTTGGATTTAAAAAGTATTTCATGGGGATTTCAAAACGTTCATTTGCAAATACAATATGTTGTAAAGTATATGATTTGTTTGCAGATGAATGTTTTGAAAAATAAAAGAAAAGTGAAGTAATAAAGAGCTTAGCTTTGGTATTGTCTTTAGAGTTGGAACTATTTATCTGTCATATGCTCCACTAAAAGTAAATTGTAAATTGTCCCGTAGGCTTCTTCCCAGTGTGAGACGGGTTAGGCCATAGTCCACCATGCTAGCACAGCGCGGGTTGTCAGACTTCACATACATACATATATTCAAGAACATTGTAGAGAACTATCAGACGTGCAGGCTTTCCTTTATTTTTTTTTCACTGTTAAAGACTTACGATTTGATACTAATAATAACGATATCACATTTTATCGTTGAAAATTATTATATAAATTTTAAAGCATTTTTAGTGATCGTAGCACAGTGGATGGACTTGCAATCGAAAGGTCGTGGATTTAATTTCTATCCATTTTATTAAATTGATTATTTTCCACTACATTCTACTTTTAAATGGGTATTGTCATGTACAGAGGTACTATCTGTATTGCCTGAAGAATATGAATGAATCTATATACCTATTACAAAAAGTGAATGATTTATATTCAAATATAAACTCCGTTTTCCAAATATCGTAGCTCAAAGGGTAACATTTTCGTAAATTACAAACAGTAGGCAGTTTTCCCCTAGCATTTCTCGATGTATTTACTACAACATACATAGAGCGTAGACTCGGAATATATCTTTACCTAATCCATCATTTTGATCTCGAAGTACAATTTAGTATTCACGTTATATAACCTTGGACCCTATATATTTCGATAAGTACCTATGTACATATATGTTTGACGAATGTCTATAAACATTGAAATGTAAATATTTGATAGATGTTAGAGAAAATGGTACGGTCTTATATATCTTGTTCTTCTTTTATGTTATGTAATTCTTAATAACCAAGTAACATTTAAGCAAAAGTAGTATTCTATTTGCCGAAATTTGTAGTTTGGCAAAAAGTATAGGCAGACAGTTATGATATAGAGTAGAGCGTAGGTGCTGGGCCAAATAAATCGAAATTGAAATCGTTGTTGTTAGTATACATCTGGGGTAGTAAATGTGACTACAATGGATAAAATCGGATCGATTGGATCGAGCAGTGTTACTAGATTTTTGTGTCAAGGTATTCTCAGTAGTACCCAGGCGTTTACAGGTGTACCCGAGAATGTAGAACCTGGAACATAATTTAGAATATGGATGGAAGACACCTTTCGTACCCAATATAGTCTTATATTTTCTTATTTCACTTTATTTCGAAATACACTATCTACAGAACTATGTCAATGAGCCCTCATATAAATCAACAAAGGTTGTTTACTATGATTTGTTTACCACAACTCGACCTGGTTTCTTGTTTGTTGAACTTAGTTCATAGTGTAAGACACTCACTTCGCTTAATTGTATTACTAGCTTTTGCCCGCGGCTTCGATCGCGTAAAACTATTAAGTAAGAAACAATACATTTAAAAAAAATTAACAGTATCCTTTTGTGGCGATACTGATCACGTCGGGGTCACCAATGTAGGAGTAATCATAAGTGTTCTTGTGGGCGTTAAGTTATGGATACATATTTAGTGGTACACACGGCTACACATCAAGTTAGACACCCTATATACGCATAACTACGCTACATACAAGATAGAGAATTGTCGGCAAGGGACAGTGCATAGTGGTGTCGATGTAATGGCAAGGATAGAGCGTAACAAACGCACTCTCTCGCACGATTCGCAGCGTTCAACTTCTAATAATTCAAAGTCCAAACAGTCGAGGTTGATGTGTCGCTGTGTGTACCAGTAACAAATGAAATATTGAGCTACGATATAACTTATTGGTTGCGGGGAGACGACTGCCGCGCCGCGCTACTGCATACTTGCGCATGACTATACAAAACTAAAGCGTCAGCACTGTCGGTATAGTATGTTACTCGGTGATAATACAGTTTCTTTGTTTTTTAATTAAATCTTTATAATATTATCTGTACTAATATTATAAAGCTGAGGAGTTTGATTGTTTGGTTGAACGCGCTAATATCAGGAACTACTGGTTCGAGTTGAAAAATTATTTTAGTGTTAAATAGCCCATTTATCAAGACAGGCATATAAGCTATATAACATCACGCTACGACCAATAGGAACGGAGCATCAGTGAAAAATGTTGCAAAAACAGGGAAAATTCTCTTTTATGACGCAGATGAAGTTGCGCGAGTTAGCTAAGTTATAGATATAGATTGAACCTCTGCAACTCCGTAGGGACATTGCCTCATTGGCATGTTTCTGTAGAATATACCACGGAGAGTGCTCTGAAGAGTTATTCCACCTTATCCCGCCCTTCCCTTTCCTATCCAGAACAACGCGTGCTGGGCTCAGATGTCATCCTTACACGGTGGAGTCGACTAGAGTGCGTACCAACAAGTTTGGGTCCTCATAACTCTGCCGAACGATCAAGACATGGAATTCTCTGCCAAGGCACGTGTTTCCTTCTTCCTTCAATCCTGGGTCCTTTAAGCAGGGCGTGAAAAAGCACATGTTCAGGCCGTCAAAGTAGAGACCTCAACATCGCCTCGGCTGCTATGAGGACGGTGTGGAGACTACTGCTCTTAGACCACACGACTGCTTACCATCAGGCGGAGTGTGGTCATTTTGACGAGCAAAATTAAAAGAAGAAAAAAATGAAGTAAGCTGTTATAAGTGCGTGGCTAGACAGTACCGCTTAGTACACCGCACTTGTTATTTAATGAGTTTGACGTGCTTGTGTATTTATTAGTAATTCCCCTTTATAATTTAACCTTTCAACACCTACGCGCGGTTTAAGACCGCTGACAATCGTTGCGTCTAAATTTCTCGACCTATCTTTGTCGTGTTCTTAAGTATTTTCATGTATTATTAAATACTTTAATTTGGCTAAAATCGGTATATTTTGTTAGACATTTATTTGTCAGTAACTTTTGCCCGCCGCTTCGCTCGTCAGGTGTGTTTTTAAAACATTGCCTATTTTAAATTCGCGTAGATACCTATTAGTAAGAAAATTTCGTTGTCAGTTTAGATTGACCGAATCGTACGAAATATAGTTAATACACTCTAATGAGAAACACCATCTTGCAAAATTTTACATAATAACGACCGACATTCGTGAATGGTAGGTATCGGCGTCTTTCTTTCTTTGTTTTTCTTTTAGTGTGGTTAGTGGCCAACCTGTTGTCAAGAGTTGTTCAAGCCACCCGTAGGCCTCTGACTTGGCTTAACGACTGCTGTCAATTTGGCAACAACCGGGACCGACTTCTTACGTGCCCTCCGAAGCACGAAGACGCTTAGATGAAATACCACTAAGCGGTCACCCATCTATAGACTGACCGCACCCAACATTGCTTAACCTCGCTAATCGTTTACCGATCAGTAAGTGCAACTGACTATGAGCGCCTCAAACTCGGCGTTTATTAATTGAAATAACATCAACTCTACAATTTTAGTTTAAAGTATGTTTGTGCCTAAAATCTTTGTGTTCATTATATTTTTGCAAGCTTGTATCTATTTATGTGGCTTTTTATAGTATAGTAGAACAAGCTCTAAACTTGCATTTTGTTTAGATTTTATATCATCACTGCTATAAAACTTAAAGAAACTATAATTCTATCAGCAGTAAGGTTAGCAGTCTGAAAGATCGCTGGTAGGTTAGTGCGATATAAACATAGAATAAGTGGTTCAGAGTTAATGACTTACTCTCCATATTAAAATGAATAATAAGCAGCGATCGAGGGGCTTAGTACGTGAGTTTCATGGTTAACTGAAACGTTGTTATGAAATATAAGACTGAAACATAATATATTATTTTCTGCGATAGTAATTTTCCGTTGCTTGAAGGCATTGTTAAATAATCTCCTCGTTTTATACCTGTAGTACTTAGAGTGTATGTTATTTGTTACTATTCTATTTATACCTATTTTGGCTCACTTTACCAGACTTCAAGAACATGAAACCTCTCAGACATGCAGGTTTCCTCACGATGATTTCCTTCGCCGTTAAAGCGAGCGTTAATTAATTATTTAATACGCACATAACTTCGTAATGTCAGAGGTGCGTGTCTTGGGATCGGACTCGAGAACTATGCGTGGTAGTTGGTTTTTCTACTAGACTATTGCTATCTCACTTTACCCTTACAAATATATGTTTGTAATTCGATATTTTCCTTTTAATTTGCACAAATCCATTCTTCGCATAATTTTGGTGTCCTGTAAACGTTATGGCTAGTACGATAATTTACGTAATTGGCTCAAGACGCCTTTACATAAATAATATTAATGTTACTCAGGCACGCGAGGGTTATTCCACACTATTATTTCGTCATAGTTTTTATATTTTAATTTGACATGTTTCGTATGTTCCGAGTAATTAAGCGTTAAATATTAATGTGGCTTTCCATTTCATTATTGTTTGCCTTTTATTTGTATATGAAAGTAATTACAGGACTTAATTTGATTAATCGTTAATCGACGATAATATTAACCAGTGAATATTCGCT
This sequence comes from Catocala nupta, assembly GCA_963675205.1. Classification (NCBI taxonomy): domain Eukaryota; kingdom Metazoa; phylum Arthropoda; class Insecta; order Lepidoptera; family Erebidae; genus Catocala; species Catocala nupta. Next base: position 27,887,035 of record OY776095.1, read on the forward strand.
TTTGAATGAAAAGTACATTTTATTGAATTAACCGCGAAATCAACTTTTAATGATAATTATATCATTTTAGCTTAGCTGGAGGGGAAATGCCCTTAATTCCTTTTTTCTACACGCCTGTTCCTGTCTTGCTTGTCCCAACCTATATACATATCCTGTGAAAAAGTAATCGAAATTTCACATTTAATCTATTGAATGGCAACGGCACACCGCGTCCAGCCGTTGGTTTCGTTAGCATGCCAACAATTGTCAGGTTAATAAGTCAATGTAGACACAACAAAAAAATCCTTGAAAGGTGAAAATTTAATATGTAATCGGTAGGTTGATTTAGTGCAATAACATACATGTCTAGACAAAAATCGAAAATAAACCCAAAAAATGAATGGAGTCGACGCGTATTTAAAATTCGTATGTGACTTCGTATATTATTTATGAATTGTGGCGAGACAGTGGTATGTATTCCCATGAGTGCAAGTGTTTTGCACGCTTATCCGCAGAGGTAATATTTTCGTATTTAGTGTTAAGATTGCCTCGCTGGCTCAGCGATAGTAAATGCGATTGCTGTGCTTAAATATCTCCTCGGATCTTGCTCGGAATCCCGGGCGGTAAAGAGTAACATTGTATTTCTGTCATGAAATTAGTAGCAAACAATTTCGGAAACTAATATCAGACTTGTATTAAACTGTACCTCTGCTGGGCACTGGTCTCTTTTCAAAGTGAGAAGGGTTAGGCCATAGACCATCACGCTAGCCCAATGCGGGTTGCCAGACTTCACATATCTTCAAGAACTTATTGCGAACTCTTATAACCAGTCCTACAACTAACAAGTATGATAAATCGGATGCTGTCTCACTCATGTTAGGTTAAAGAAGAGAGAAGGCGAGACTTTTGTCTTATAGATAAATGCTATCTAGAGGTGGTAGTAGTACAAGCCCTTAAACATGCAACTTTCTTCACGATGCTTTCGTCGCCATTAAATTAAGTGACAATTAATTTATTTAATACGCATAAACGCCCCTTAGGATTGAACTCGAGACCTCTGCGAGGCAGTCCAACGGTGTCGGTGTAGGCTATCGCTGTTACAACTGTGTCGGCAATTGTGTGATTTAAAACTAGCTGGCGAAATGTGTGTCCAATACAGCTCTGCTTACCCCTTCGGTGACAGACGTGAGACTGTGTATGTACGTTGTTAAGTATATGATACGCACCTTCACAGTATACACATCCCATGCCAGGCAGACAGCAATGCGTCCGCTATTAGGGCCTAAAATCATAGCTGGCAAAATGGGTGCTATATAAGCACCTCTTGGAGTATATAGGTATGAGACTTTATATGTCTGTATTAATCAATTAATAATATAGTGTGTTAGCCCCAGACCCATTTATTGATTGTAAAATTAATTCAGCATAATTGTCAATTTAACTTCGAATGTATACAAGCGACCCGCCTACAAAACTTTCCTCATTAGTCACTCTGTCTATTGGTGAAAACCGCATGAACATCCGTTTAGTAGCTTTTGGTTTTATCGCGAACGGATAGACAGACGTGGGGGCTTTCTTTTAAATATGTATTGACGGTATATTTTAATTGTAAAAGGACCTTGTTGAAACTATAACAAACTGTAGAAGCAGAGCTAATACATTTTAATAACAAGCAGATAGCTGATTAGATTATATACCGGCTGTTCCTTGGATAAACGATAATGAAGCTTTAACTTCTTATAACACTGCACAATTAAATTAGCTGGAAGTTAATGATCTGAAATGATACTGTGTAGTTTTCCAGACAGGCAGGTGCTAACGCCATCTATGGCGAAACTAAGTAAGATTGCGAAACATGTTTTAAAATATAGTTTTTTCATTTTTAATAACTACTAGATTTTGCTCGCTTCGCTCGCTCACATAAATGTAGGTGTCCCCTAGTAACATGTATGCGAAATTTTATGATGATCAGTCGAGTAATTAAGGTGTATAAGCGATACAAATAAACAAACAAACTCACATTCACTTTTATAATATTAGTTAGGATTAGAATTATAAATAGTTTCCTAAGTGCTATGCCATGTCCTTCTTAAAAGGTATAATAGTATTACTGTTATCACGATAGGCAGCGGTTTGGCTGTGTGTACTCTTGACATTGCTGAAAACCATGAGCCGCGGTTGACGCTTACAGTCACGTGGACCGCTACCTCGTCTGCCAATAGGCGCAAAAAATAAATTAAAAAGGAATGTGTTTTTCAGGTAATGTGTTCTTGCCTTTTCCACAAAGTCGCTGACTGTGCCCAATTGACTTTAATATCCAGTGGACTTAAAACAATATTTGTCGAAATGTGAATATAGACACCCTTGCCTTCTCCTACGAGGATGTAGGCGTGAGACTATGTATGTAACCTCACAACTAATTGTTATTGTAGAGGTACCTGTTATTGTAGAAAACCTTCATGTATGTAGTAATAAAGTAATAACCAAGACTTTTGGAAGGATCAAAAACAGATTGCTAAAAGATAATTTAATTTAGCATTGGACTTCGTCAACATGCTATAAGACCTGACCATCTGATCATTGAAACCTGAATCTTTAATTAGTTTCTAATCAGATATCTGCAGAAATATTCGCTGCAAACTAAATCCTACTGTCTCTGCAACCACGTTATAGAAGCTATTGATTGCACGTATGACGTAGTTTAAGTTTTCGCCTCGTCACTGCCGCCGCGCCAAGTGTTGTGGGTTCGATTCCCACATGGGACAAAAAATTGTATGATCCACAAATAGTTGTTTCGAGTCTGGGTAAAGAACACCCAGACTCGAAACAATGTTCGTTGTTTGAACGTGCTTTTTTAAAAGAAATATAAATAAAGAATAACAGTAGGTAAGCTTGAAGATGCATTTTCTTGTCTTCATGTAGAATATAACCTAACCGCACAAAGGTATTTATAGGTATTTCTTGCAGTTGAAAATAGCTAAAGTTTATTATTAAGATAGACAGTAGGCTGTAGGCTATATTTGTGTATAAACTTTATCGAAGTTGGATCTATTTATAAACAGATTCAGGCCATATGAATAATAAACTCAACTGTGAAGTACATTTAGAATACGTAACTACAATTACTAAGATATTTTAAATTGAATGTCTTGTTCGTATAGGCATAAGTTTGAGCTCATGTTTTGTCCGATCGTGAGGTCCGGCGTTTTCTAGTAGGTAATTCTTAGTATTACTCTAATTTGTGGAGCACAATAACTTTGCGGGCTTAGTACATACATGTCTACCCTTTGTTAATAAACAAGTGTGAAATTTAATAGTTATGATTTAACCTGATTTTAAAACAAAGAAGCTTGATATATCTATAAATAAACTAGCTTTTGCACGTGGCTTCGCTTCCCGGGCACAGTACCTTTTTGTCTAGGCGTAAGGTACCACATGTCTTTTTCTGGATCCCTGACAACGTGTATGTGAAATTTTATGATGATCAGACGACTAGTAAAGCGTGAAAGCGTAACAAATAAACAAACTCACTTTCGTATTTATAATATTCGAATTTATAACATTAGTTAGGATTAACAACTATTTATGAAATTTTGCACTCACATATTTCAGTTTGTTGTACAAACAGCAATTCAATAAAACAAGCCAACGGGGTTAATACGATGCAATTTTTCATGTCAAGAAGCTTTGATACATATTAAACTTTGCACTATAAAAGAAGAATCATTGGATGCAAGTAGTCACATACTGGATCACTGAGACATGGATATACAAAGGTTCGATGTTTTGTAGGTTGTATTGTTTTAAAACAAACATGTGAAGTCCGTAGTTTGTATCGAATACTACTTTTTCCACTTGTGTTTGCTGTCAATTCCAATCTCGCAGTAATGCATTGAACCTACATTTCGTTAGGTATTTTTTGGACTCATTTGTGTCTTTGTCGTGTATTTAGCACAGTTCTTAACCTCGTGCTATTATTGAGAACTTTCTAATAGATGATGACAAATTCACATTGCTTAACCAGGGAATCCAACTTGGGTCTTCCAATCAGCCCTGAATGTGTGAACAGCGTGAACTTAAAATAATGATGCACTCACATTTATTTATTATTTTATGTTTAACTATAAAAACATCGTGAGGATTGAACGCTTGAGGGTTTTCCACATTCTTACCGACCACCTGTTTAAAGCCAATTATCTGCTTCCAGCATACAATGAACCCACGCGAACCTATAGTTTAGTGGTATGACCAGGACACTGGCAAATAAGTAGATACCAATTGGAGCCTGAAGAATAAACTTTAAAGTTGATAGAAGTTATAATGTGTATTAAAACTGTTCCTTGGTATTAGTTTGGCCTTTCGTTTACACTTTCGGTACATTTTAAGGTTCCAGTTTTATTATCAAGAGAAGCAGAGATATTAGATTTTCCCTAAAATCTTTCAGTAGCAGCGCGGAGTCTGTTTATTTACCTGATAATCGGCAATTAGCTTGTCCCTATTAAGTAAAATCTATTACAGAGCTGGCAAATGTGGATGTAATATACCTCTGACCATGTCTTATCTCTTATGAAAACTTCCAGTATCGCTTATTTTAACTGTAAAGATATTCAAACCAAAGACTTCTATTTGATAATATATAAAGTACGCAAGTCTAACAACCCTTATCCAGCTTCGTATACTATTGCCAAACCCCGTTATATCCTGAATATAGTTCGTGCTTGGCACATAACTTACGCTGTTTAAAAAGCTCTGATATGATTATAAAGTATAAGTATGTGTATAAAAGGTAGCAGTAATAATTATTTTATGATACTTTCACAAAATTTCAACCAGAACAAATTTGAACATCCATATCATCGTAAACATTAAGTTAAGTACTTTATTAATGTATGCGTAAATTTAATCCAAAGTCGTGTTAAATTCACGTCATCTTCTCGCATTAATCTCGTTAAATATGCTTTCAGAATTTATACTTATTATCAAAGTTTATGCAAGTGTTGGCCAGACCTCTTTAAAAGAGGAAATGTGTAACTGGGACGACACATTTCGTGTTGGAGGGTAAAAATATGTAAAGAATTTGAGGCTGCTTGAAATGTCGTAGAAACTAGATTCATTATGTATGAAGCACTTGTAGAAATGTGAAACATTTTTTTACAACATTTGATAAGAGTGTGAAGTGGTTTAAATGCAGGCAACATCAATGTTTTATATTTACGTATTTATCGATAGTGAATTCACGATTAGTATTCGCGAATACTGGACAACATTCATTTAATTGGATGTTTAAATGATTCGAATATATTCGAATTATTGATTGTTATTTCGAATAATTATTACTTGTTAACAGTTTATGTATTACCTATACGCTAAAACGAACGTCAAAGTAGGTTGATACGAATGAATAAATCCAGAAAATATTAACACAATCGGCCACAAGAAAACGAAAATCTTGTCAAACTGTCGTCAAAACTATTTCTAAACATATCACAATTCAAATCAAATTTCAGTAACGACGTATGAATCAGTATTCGGACACAGTTATAAACTACTTGAACATATTGTTCAGTGAAACATACTAATACCGTGACCGAACCACAATATCCAATACAAAACTTAAAAGCTCAGACTTATCTATACAGCCTAAGAATAAGACACGACAGATACGATACCATTGAATCACGTACTCGCTATTCCACTTTGTATATTATGATAAAGAATTGCACTCGATACTCAAACGACATTGTTAGTCGCGGAGCTTACAAGCCGGGGAAGGAGCGGAAACTTGGCCGCAGAGATAACGGCATACAGCCTCACTAGGCATCTATAGTACCCCTTCAGAGCCGGGGGTTATCCGACAATCGTGGACGGAAGCTATTTCTTGTTTGAGAAGTTATTTACCTGTTTTATATCTCAACAGTGAGTGCTTACCTTCGCAGATCGTATGACAATTTTATAACTTAGCTAAGCTCGCCCATGCTTCGATGTAGTACAGTTTGATGTTTTTAATTTCCTATTTTTCATAAGAACTTCGGAATAAAAAGTATATAAAACACTCTTATATAGAATGGCAATGTTGTGTAAAAATTCCAAATTAATCGATTTATTACTTTTCGAGTTTTGCGCACACAAACATACAATAGTAGAATTTTTATTTAAAATTAGCTGAGCCGCGCATCTTTGTTTGCTTCACAGAAAATTTTCCCCGTTTTTGCAACAAATTTCTACTAATACTCCGCTTCTATTGGTTGTAGCGTGATGTTATATAGCCTATAGCTTTCCTCTATAAATGGGTTATCAAACACAAAAAAATTTTTCAATGCCAAGCTGTAGTTTTTGAGATAAGCGCGTTCAACCAAACAAACAAACTCTTCAGCTTTATAATATTAGTATAGATGTTAACACAGTAGCTGAATCGTGTTAATATTAAAGATAATACGGTTGAGTTAACTTGATTTGAGATAATTGCACGCGAGAAAACCAGTGGCAGCTTAGCGATGATTGTAGGAAGCGGAAATTTATATATCATGTTCATATATTCATGTCATCATGTACCCTCGTTTGGTTTTCACAATTTTTGTACTTTTTGGATTAGTGACAACAATGCATATTTTATTTAATCTGCCAGCATAACTATAGTGCGAAATGATAAACGCATTGTGTCTAGACGCCTGCGTCTGTGCGCCAGTGGACGAATTAGGAACAGTTTATCTGCATTGTGCTAACTAAAAATAGTGGGCTATTATCTAATTAATGGCTTCGATTACTAATATGAATCTAAACTATAATTATTTCAATGCTTTTCGGTATTACGAAACGAATGAATAAAATAAATTAAGTCATCTAATTTGCTGGTTTTGAAGAAGTCTCGCAAAATTGTCCACTTCTTTAAAGACAACGATTTTCTCCTTCTTTCCTTTTTATACTAAATAACTAAATTAGTTAATTAACTTACTGGTTTTGAAAAGAAAGTAGACATGCTAATTGAAATTATACTACTTTATAGGAATTTTCTAGCAGTTTATTTAAACAAAACATATCTTTAGACAATTTATTATTTATATTCAAATTGAAACAAATTAAATTTCACCTTATTCCGATGTTTCATTAAGTGTTGCTAAATTTGCGTGGGCGGTTAAAAAGGGAACTAGTTGCCCTCAGCTTTTATTTTATAATAAACTCAGCTTAATGATATTTATTTACCACCCAATAACAGTAAGGTCAATTTCCTTACAGAACGATCCTTTAATAACGGTATACTCGTAACAAATAATCAATGTTCCAGTCTCGATAAACGGAACTGTAATAAACGTCTCAGACTTAATCACTTGTTTAACTAATAACTGCAAGTGTGATTCAGCGCATGCGCGGATGTGATGAAAGATTTTTATTATATTTCTCGGGAATGTAACCAATTATTTTGTTATTTACGAGACCGTTATGAAAACATCGCTGTTAATACCTACAAATTGGTAATAAAACTAATCAGGTTTGCGGATGACTAATGTTTGAAGTCATTGATGGTGTAATATAATTGGACGTAAAAACTATTCTGTACTACGGCATCCTTTTTTTAATCGATGTAACATGAGGAGGTTCTTAATCCGATGGCTGGATACGGGCTGTACTCCAGAGTTTGATGGTTAAGGAGACTGTCGATGTTATAGGTTTTTTCGAAGATCAAAATATATACATCTCATGCCTATTTGCCATATGGGATAGACAAGATGTATCTTACACCCATATTTCGTCGATTAATAAGTATATAGGTATAATTAGTAATATCAATGTGCAGCGATAGCTTAGTGGAAAACCGTTGGACTGTCCGCAGAGGTCTCAAGTTCGATCCCAAAGCACGCATTTCTGACTTCGAAGTTATGTGCATATTAAATACTTATTAATCGCTTGGATTAACGGTGATGAAAAACATCGTGAGTAAACCTGCATGTCTGAGAGTTCTCGATAATGTTCTCGAAGATATGTGAAGTCTGCCAACCCACATTGGACCAGCGCGGTGGACTATGGCCTAACCCTTCTCATACTGAGAAGGGGCCAAGGTTCAAGAAACGTTCGCCTTGCGATTGATCCATTCACACTAGCCTTTTTCCCAGACTTTCCTTTATAGTAACACCAATATTACAATTATTATTAATGCATTATTATCTATATATATACATATATATAATATATATATATATTTGGGTATCAAATTATTAGATTTCTTGTTAATCCCTCCAGCTAAGCTTTCTAGCTTAGTAGTAGTGCTTGTATTAGGAGTGGGTTCACGTCGTTAGTGCATTGGGTGGGAATCGAACCCGCGCCCTCTCGATCTTTATTGGACTTGCTCAAATGGCATTAAATGTAAATTCAAAGAAAAATTATTGTAATTTTGACATTCATAAGTGTTACCTTGTAACCTAACTTGAATAAATTATTTTAATTTTAATTTTTGATTTTAATGCCTTATCCATTGGACTACCGCCGTTTTTCTATTACATTAATAATATATAATTACCTATAACATAATTTTTATAAGGATTAAATAACAGTTCATATTTGGACAGCGTGTTGTCCTTAATGCATTGAATGGTTAAAATATCAGCTTGTGATATGTCCAGAAATAACGGCCATATTTCAATTGCGAAGCTTGGATTATTTTTGCATTTCTATTACTCTGTCCACGTTCAGAGTACTTTCAGTGCAGGCCCCAGGGGAATTTGCCAAGTATTGTAATTTCTCTTCAACAATATTCAAGTACTAAGCTACGTAATATTTCAATTTAGTTTGCTTAGTTCTTGACTGAGACTTCAATATTGGGTGGTTGAAATCCAATTTGGTGCTATAAGAAAGTGATTTATATGTAATTGTATGATGTGTTTTATCACAATGTGAATTGAAAATCTCGTTGAAAGTATTTAATAATCTATCCAGTTGTCTGCAAATTTTGATTTTTATTTCGAGTACCTTCAGACTTTGCTCGGCAAATATTATCTTTGGAATAGAGATACTAAACGTAATTTATTGAGTACTAGATTTTGCCCGCAGTTTCACTCGCGTTAATGTAGATTTTAACAATAAATTCTGATCCTTCGGGAATAGTACTTTTTTGGATGACAGGTACCCTATGTTCTTTTCTGTTTACCTTGCAACGTCTATTCGTGATGATCGGAGTGGTTACGGTGTAAAAGTAGCAGTGGTAGTGAATGTAACTGATGTGCATGAGGTCTCGGGTTCGAATCATGTTCGTCCGTCACTTGTGTTTGCGCACACGCTCGTGCCCTATAATATCTTCTGCGCAGAAGGCCAGTTTCCGTTAAGATTGGTCGCCGTGACCGAAATTCGGCCTGCAGGACATCATCATTAGTTAGGATAAGGATAAGAAAACAATTCGAGCCCATTAAAAAAATAGCATATTTATTGCGCAAACCATCCTACTAACTTGATAGTTTGGGCAACGTATTAAACTTTAGTTACTTTAAAAGGAAAACTAGATACTCGCCTATATTCCGAAAAAGGTCAGGCGGATACAGATGTTCACTAGCTAGGATGCAAAATGCATGCTTCGTTTATTCTCACCTTTACCTTAACCTTTTGGCAAAATTCAGTCAACATTTTAAGATCTCGCACTTCGACTTGGATGTATCTACATTATTTTTAAACTGTAACGAGTCTGTAACTTGACATTAACATTTCAGGGACTTAATAAATATATATAATTAAGAGACTCAGTACATTAAAACATAACACTTTATTACCAAGGGACAAAAAATAGGCTTTATAATTTCTGTCTCTGCTGATCTCTCTGTCTGTTCCGGCATCATATATAAAGCACTAAACGGACATTAATGCGGTTTTTACAATTCGGTAGCCCACTAGTATTATCAATTTTTGTTAATGAGAACCATAGGTAACGTTCATAGTGTGATACATCTAAATGACGTGTCGGCCAAACTATTATAACGTGGATTATTTATTAAAATACATGAATAAGTCGACTAGTAACAATAGAATGTTTTCATAAAGAACAAGTGATACAAACATACCGTACACGTGTTTGTCTTATCGTATTACTGACGAAAGGTGTTGTATTCGCTCAATATGTGCGCGTAACTTACAAATAGGCCTTATCCATATCCATCCATATTCATATTATATAAACTTAAATTACCACTCACTCACTGACTTAGAGAAATAGAAGATCATACAAGGGGAAGTCGTAGTAAAACCGTAAATATAGCGTCGTATAGAGAATCGTTCAGAAGGTCCAGGAAAAATGCCTGACCTTCGGATGGTCAGCTCGTGGTGGTGGTATCCCATCGGATCTCGGAAACGGTGATATCAACGGGAGTCGTTTTTGAACAAAATCTTCCCAGAACCCTGGCAACGTTTAGGTGTGAAAAAAAAATTGCATTCCATACAAAATAACATGGCCGCCATACAAGTTTGACCTCTAATATCTCCGAAACGGTTAGAGACAGGCGGGGAGTGTTCGAACAAATGTCATAGATTTTGACGAGATCTTTCCAGAAAAGGTCATTGTTAAGGTCACCGGGGGTCATCGGTGACCCCAATGGTCCTAGAGCGCTTAATTTTTGGCTTCGGGGGTTTCAAGGTCCCTGAATCCGAATCTAAAATTCGTTTTTTGATTCCTACCTCCCTCAACCACGCGAAATACTAGTTTATTATATACGATTGACGTGTTATGATTGACTTAAATGTATGTACTCTTAAATATTGGTAACCTAAGTCTGTTTAATGTTCTACTAGCTTTTGCCTACGGCTTCGCACGCTAGGGAACAGAACTTTTTCTAGATCAAAAGTGCCCTATGTCCTTTTATGTACCCCTGACTACGTGTATGCGAAATTGGATGATGATCGATCGAGTAATTAAAGCGTGAAAGGGTAACAAACAAACTTACTTTCGTATTTATAATATTAGTTAGGATTGATAAATGTACGACCTACCCTATAATTTGGTGTCAGTTGTTTTAATAACTGTAAAATCGTTCGCGATACAGGCATTACCGTAGTACCGGAAAAGTCTTAAAAAATACAATAATAATGAATACCATTACGTCATATGCATTCCTATATGCAAAGTAATGTTTATTTTATTTCAAAATGAATTTTATATATGGCATATTTCCGTCAGTAGTAACGGTGTAAGAATACGAATAACTCGCTATACTTAATGCCGGATTATCCGACTAGACTTACATCGAGAGGTAGTATTTAATCACGACGAATAGATTCTGGATACGACGGAGTCAAACGCCAAACTTTTCAGATCAGCGAACAGGAATAGTTTGACCCCGTAAAGTCAGGAAGCTCTTCTCATAATTTTGGACCTTTAATACCTAACTACAAGGATTTCGACGATGATGACTTTTGATTTGTTAGCTCCTATATTTTACATACATAATATCGCGCCTATATACCTGAAAAGTTAGGCAGAGGTACCTAAAACTATAATTTTCGACGACGCGATGTAGATATTTTTTATAATTATGCCGAGTATAGTTTTTGGTTATACATAATAGGAGCCTCTTGTCGACTATTATATATATATATATATATATAACATATTTCCAGACTACGACTACATGCTACTAAGCATCACTTCATAGTAAATTTTTATAATGCTTTGCCCTAACCGGCATCCGAATCCAAAACCTCGTGTGCAGGAGATGCCTTCACAACCGCTGCGTCACGGAGGCAGTCTAGGTAGTCAAGTACATACATAAGAAACGTGTTTCTATTGTAATTTGTATTAGGACGTTAAATTAGTCCGGTTTAACTGTTTGTGAACGGAGTTTCCAGATTAGTTGAAAATAGGTCAAATCAGATTAGGTTGCAGACCGATCCTATTATAATTGGAAACGGCTACCCGCCTGCTATAATGGTTTAATTGCACATGGAGCTGATCCAATCCAGGGTACAGATTCACATGTATCAGATTAAGAGGCTGCCAATAGATTTGTTTTAAGTTGTCGCCTTGCCACTTCTTCTTTCACGGTAGGCAGCGGCTTTGCTGTGTCCTGACATTGCTGGAGTCCATGAGCGGTGGTTACCACTTTCCATCTGGTGGGCCAAGAGTTCGTCACCACTAATGGCAAAATAAAAAACATGCAGGGCAGTCTTTGGAGACTGCCGACAGAAGTGAAAACTAAGTAACTAGCGTGCGGTGACGATGACGCGAGTTTCACGCTTTCTGTTCACCCAAAAAGTACACATATGTACACAGTATACATATAGCTCATAGAAAGCGTTCGGTGACGATGACGCGAGTTCCATGATTTTTTTTCACCCAAAAGGTGCTCAACGCGCCTAATGGAGTTTTCACTTCAAAAACTTGCGCTGAATGTTTTGGTGGGCTTGAAACAACATTTGTGTAATCCACAAATAGTTATAGCGAGTCTCAGTATTCTTTGTGACCGTTGTTTGAATTTTTTCCTGCGCGACATAGCAATCATGCCAAGCGCGGGCGTTGTCATTTTGAAACAGAACAGAAATATACTTATGCTAGTTTTCAGGATAGGTTAAAAAAAGCCTAAGTATCTCACTTAGGCTTTCCACTTGCTCAGGATATGCCTGTCATAACTTTCTTGCTTTATTCACTTTCATGATATTATTCTTGCGCGATCGACGGTCTGGGTTGTGTTCTTTTAAATTAGTTTTACGTAAATTCGTAGTCTTATGCCTACATTCCTAAAGGGTAAGGGCAGAGACGTATCACACTCACAATAAGCCAAGCTTGGTATGGCTTAGGTCCCATTTAATAAAAAGTTCCATATTCCATGTTACTACTGAGAATATGCAATTTGAACTGAATTGTACTCTTTACATTTATAAGACATTTTTGAGTGCAATAAACGAATTGAATTGAATTGAATTTCTTAAGATAGAAGCATAATAACAAAAATTATAATCAAAAGTATGTTTACTGATGTAAGTCGCAAAGCAACACTTATGAACGTAAAAGATTTTACTTTTAATATAAAAGTAACATTTTGCCTGACACGGGTATTTAACCCAAGTCCTGTTACACCAGCGCTGCGCCATAGAGGCAGTCTATAAAACGAAATAATATTATGATCGAACAAACATACAAAGAAATAAATGTTACGTCGAATTGAGGAAGGTCTTACACATCCATTACTAGTTTTCTATGTCTATAATATTACATGAAATATTGCCTAAGAAAAATGTTTTCAATATCTCATTCTGAAGTCTATTTCGTGGGTTCAGAGATAAAGATGATAAATTGTAGTTCGGTATATAAGTTTGGTCAGACGTTTGTTGGATGGCTGTCTTCATATAACCATTTGTTGTATACATATATATGTATAGATTTATGTTGTATTTTGAGTGGGTATTCTTCATATAGGTAACCGTCTGTGGTATATATGTATATGTAGGTATAGATTTATGATATATTTTATCTATTTGTGGGTAGGCAGAAGAGTATAATATATTTTGTTGATTATGTTTACGATTCTCATGTAATAGTAGTGCATGAATGGCATAGTTGTTTAAGTGGTCATTGCCACTTTGTTGTTGTGGGTTCGATCCTCGCACGGAACAAAAATTGTGTGATCCATTAATAGTTGTTTCAAGTCTGGATGGTTTTTGTGTAAGGCGATTATATTCTAGGCAAATAACAAATCAAATTAGAAGAATGTCTGTTGCCGTATACTAGACAGATTCCCAGAGCACTTACTAAAAGCCTAATAATCTTAGCTTTGTCCGTCCCGGGCATGGAATCCGAGACCTCACGATTCGACTTCCGAATCGATAAGGCGATTACGCTACAGGAGCAACGAGTATGTATATTCTGTAATGAAATTTTATATCAATCAGATAAGCGTTTTATGATAACTCGCAAAAAGATGTAACATACCCACATCCGTATTTTTTACGTTCATTGCGCAGTATTAAAAGTGTCGACCATAATAAAATGTAACGTGCCGTTCAAGTATGTCGTGTACGTCATACATACAGTAAAAAAATATACGCCTATAAAGGTGTACTCAGACTAGGTGTTTTGTAAGAGCATTTGGTCAAACCGAACATCGATACGAACAGTCTTGCTGCATGGATTGTCTTGTTCTGCGTTATAATTTTATCTAAGCATGGGCAATGCTTCTAAACATATTTTAAGCTAGCTTTAATAAATTTTTATCCATCGGGATCAGTATATTTTTGCTGAATGAAACGATGACGTGTATGCGAAATTTTACAATGATCGTTCAAGTTTGCATGAAATCGTAACGAACAAGCTCACATTCGCATTTATAATATTAGTAAGAAATATACTAAATATTAGGTCGTATTCTTTTTACCAGCAATTATTACATTTTATGTCACTGCTGTTTACATGGTTCTATAAATTATAAGATAGATGATGCATTGCATCGCCCTAGATGCAAAACACACAGGCAAATTACAATAAATACGGCGCTCATAGCCAGTTGCACTCACTGATCGGTAAACGATTAGCGAGGTTAAGCAAAGTTGGGTGCGGTCAGTGTATAGATGGGTGACCGCTTAGTGGTATTTCATCTGAGCGTCTTCGTGTTTCAGAGGGCACGTAAAAAGTCTGTCCCGGTTGTTGTCAAATTTACAGCAGACGTTACGCCATGTCAGAGGCCTACGGGCGGCTTGAACAACTCTTGACAACAGGTTGGCCACACATGAAAAGAAGAAGAATAAGAAGGCAAATTACAATCCCTGATTTAGGAACATGAATAGCTCAGTTAGCAAAGCGATGATACAGTTTGACTAAGTCGCATGTTCGAATCCTACTTCATGAATTGACTTTTGTCCCTGTTATAATTTACGAATACTGACGTTGTTATAACATATATTACAAACAATGCAATATTTCTAGAGATTTATCGCATATGGTATCAAAACATTCAAACTAGTAATTCATTTATTTAAATGCTCATGTCACCTAAATTCATAACATAGAGTGCTCACGCGATGTCACGTCGCTTACCGAATGGTTTTCCGAACATTCAGCGGCCTCGATGGCGTAGTGGTTAGTGTAACCGACTGCCACGCCTGAGGTCGCGGGTTTGATTCCTGCACAAGTCAAACATTTGTGTGCATGGACATGGATTTTTGTCTTGGTCTGGGTGTTTCTATGTATAATATGCACATAAGAAAAAAAAGGTATATAATATGTATGTTTATTCATTACATACCCATTGTACAAGCTCTGGTTAGTTTGGTATATTATTTTGCTATATTATATTAACACTACTTCTAGTTTGCAATGTGAGTATCGGCACATATTCTTTTAAATAATCCCATCATGACCTAATCCATTGTTCCAATAGAATATGAATAAACAGAGTGCGTGAATGCTTATCTTGTACGTACATCTCACTAACCTATTACCCTCGCGAGACTCTCACAACTCGCGTGGAATACTGAACGGTTCGTATGCGCGGTTTTTTCCCACCCGCATTACCATAGAAAAGATATTATTGTTTCTGAATACATCGTGCATTAATCATTTTACTGAATATAGGCTGGTCTTAAGACGATTACGTATTGTTTCTGAACGCATGCGGTACGTAAAACGGTATTTTGTGCTTACCATTGTGCGGTCGGCAAAGTATGGATGATTGTAGTTAAGGTAATCAGTGCATGCCATAATTCGGGTCATATAATCTGCAATGGAAAATAATTGGTTAATCTTATTTATTTATTAGAATATTTAAATGAAATAAGCAATAAATATTAACTCATTACTGAATACATTATCTAAATTGGGTCAATGGTAAAGCGAGTGTATGATTTTATACGTGCTAACTAATATTATATGCGAATGTAAGTTTGTTTGGTTGATCGTTTGTTACGCATTCACGCCATAACCCTCACCCTTGAGTCGTAGTGCACCGGGCGGTGGTCAGACACCATAGATTATTAATTATGTCTGGTATTCTAAAACTTGATAGATTCACTACACCCGATCATAATAAATTTGCATACACGTTATCAAGGCTACGGCAAAATAAATAGGGTACCTTTCATCCAGAAACGTGAGTAGTAGAGCCTGATTTCAGCATGAATAGGCCGGCTCGACCGGGGAATGACTACCCTCTCACAGAATATCGACGTGAAATAGCAGTATACCTACTGTTGTGCTTCGTTCGGTGAGTGAGAGTGCCAGAGGCCCAATCACCCTCTTTTACCCCTTCCCGCTCCTTCTCCTTCCCACTTCCTTTTTCTCTTTTTCCTTTCCTAAAAGGTCGGCAACGCGCAAGTGATGCCTTTGGTGTTGCAGGCATCCATAGGCTACGGTGAGCACTTACCATCAGGTGAGCCGTATGCTTGACTGCCACCATAGACGTATAAAAAAGAAACTGTTGCCGAGCGAAGCCTAAGGTAGTAAATTATGTAAATGTCAAGTTACTATGATATATTAGAAAAAATCTACGAAAAATGTTTTTTATGTATCTCAAGGTTCTGTTATTATACAATATATTATTTTGACAATACATCTTCTTCTTTTTCGTACCGTGTCAACATTAAACTCAAAATATCAAATCTGCTCTGAAACGATAGCCATCTCAATAGCGGGTACTGGCCGCGTTAAGGTCTTCCTTGGTGCTGGTGATCGGGCACAAAGGGCACACTAGTAGGTGTGACATCGACTGGACTGGATCACCGCAGTCGCATGCAGTAAGGCTGGAATCCCTGAATTTCCATTTGCACATATTTTGCCTACAGCGACCAACTTGAGTGCAAAGGCGATTTAGTGACTTCCATATGTACATCATTGGGCTTATAATATAAGTAAAACTATTAGTCTGTGTGACAAATACCTACTTTTAATATTGAACGATAATTCTGAGTAAGTATATGATCTAAAAAGAAACAGAGTCCCTCATTTTATGTGGCCTTGTGGCCTTGTGCAACATCTGCCTGCTAGTCAATTGTCCAAGTGGCAGTATCCGTCTACCTGCTCTTATTTCTAAGGTCCCAACTAAATTACCGTTAGTTTTGAACATTCCCTCGTAGTGAAAACACGTGGTTATATTAAAATATTATCTGCAAAATTTGTGCTTTATTCACTTTTTGTTTTAGATATATTTTTACGGCTAAATTGACCGGACATGGCAAAGATTCATATGATTATATTTAACACTTACTATGTACCTATTACCAATTTTTTTGGTAAATAAATTATAATATTCAAGCCTATGTGACTTCTGAAAATAAGTAACATAGGCTCTATAACATCACGGTAGAAGCCACGGGAGCGGAGCAGTATTCATAAACGTGGGTTAAACCACGACAAGCAGCTAGTTGAAAATAAATAGAAGTATTTGTACATACTTAATACTTATTTTCTTTAAAATTTTCAATTATACAACGTGTCACAGATATAACGCACTACCTCAAACGCCCCAATTAGATCATTAAATCGTAATAATAATATAATCAATAAAATATTACTTTTATGTACTTAAATATTTTAATTTAACGAATTAGTTCTGCTTATTGTGCGCGGATAGTATGGGTATATTACAATAAATCTGACATTATTGCCTTTCATCATCATCAGGCTATAATAGTCCACTGTTGGACATAGCCCTCCCCCAAAGAGCGCCACAGCGCCCTGTCTTCAGCTTTCCGCATCCAGCATCTGCCTGCAGTCTTTCGCAGATCGTCATCCCACCTGGTCGGAGAGCGTCCTATCCTTCCTTTTTTCTTTATTGCATCAAAAACCTAGGTACCCTCGTAACATTTTAATGATTATATTATTATTACGATTTAATAATCTTATTGGGGTGTTTGAGGTTGTGTGTTTATTATGTTACACTTTGTAGGTCTCACTCATTAATATACCTTTATTTATTTTTAATTTACGTTAAATTACCAAAACGGTCGGTCCTTTTGTCTGTGCATCAGACCTTTCTATACAAATAGAAAGAGGAGGACGGGGCTTTGCTCTAAAAGGTAAAATGAATAAAAAAACAAAATAATTATTAATCTGACTGTTGTATCTTTCTGTATTGTGGCGCTTTTACATGCGCTGTCTCATGCTTGTACCTCGAAGGGGTAGGCAGAGGAGTATGAAACTTGCAAAATGCCAATTATGTTTAAGTCATGCGTGCCTATTGCCGTCTAGCGGGCTTATTGCCGTACTTATACTGATAAAGCGTTTCTACTAACAAAAAAGGAAAAATGAAATACATTGACTAACCCGAGACTACACGAGCAGACCTAAGTGAAGCCCAAGTTATGCTGCGGTTATACTAAATTGCCTTTAATGTGTCGCTTTGACCAATTGATTAAGGTTTTGCCAGCTAATATAATAAAGTCCACCGTAATAGGTGCTGAGCTTATTGCTGTTAACCACACTTTTAGACTCCGTGCTGATACTGTGAATTTCTTAAATTGACAGATAAACATACAAACAGTTTGGTTCAACCCGGGAATCGAACCCGTGTGGCCATGCACAGCAGTCACATTCACTACCACTGCACCACCAAGACATCAATATAATTATTTTAAAAACTTTGTCATAGGTACTCTTATCCGTAATTAGCAATTTTTCTCAGTTTTTTGTCTAACTAGTTAAAAAGTAATATAAAATTACTGTCGTAGATATCTTTGTTAGGTTAGATTAGTTCATGCTATTGATTTTCACTAGTTGACATTGGTTTAGCCGCTGCAATACAAAGGCTTTCTAGAAATACATGTATGTGAAGCAACCTTGTCGTTTAAATATAAACGCCTATTATGTTTTAAAACATAATGTCGCACCTGGATTAAATCATAAGTCGCGGTGGAATTTATAAACATTCAAACAATCGACATAAAGACCATCCTGACTTGGAACGACTATTTCTGGATCACACAATTTTTCGTCCCATATGGGAATCAAACCCACAGCACTCGAAGCAGTGACAATTGCAAGCGATACCTACGCCATCCGTGCAGACAAATATGTATAATTTAATAGTAATAACAAAGAAAGCAGTTAAAATAATATAATCTCTAAACAGTACACACAGCCTCGGCCTCGATGGCGTAGTGGTTAGTGTAACCGACTGCCACACCTGAGGTCGCGGGTTCGATTCCCGCACAAGTCAAACATTTGTGTGCATGAACATGGATGTTTGTCTTGGTCTGGGTGTTTCTATGTATAATATTTATGTATTTACAAAAAAAAATAAGTATATATGTATGTTTAACCATTGTCTAGTACCTACCCATAGTACAAGCTCTGCTTAGTTTGGGCTAGATGGTGTTGTGTGTATGTAATAGAATATTATATTATTATTATTAAATTATATTATATTTTCTAGAAGGGTAGGTAACGTAAGAGTTATGCCTCTGATGATGCAAGCGTCGTTTATAGCCAGACGAGTCATATGCCTGTTAATTACACCCATGGTATGTATACAAAGACCTTTTAAATAAAATAAGTTTTAATATACCATCCAGAAGCGTAAGACATTATGTGCCTATACACCTACCATTAGTCTCTACAAACTATCGTCAAAATGCATTTCTCTGGCGAGCAGTTAATACTCTAAATGGACAAACAAAAATACATGATTTTGATATATTCACTTGCAAACCCAGTTCAGTGAGGCGGATGCTCAGTCTTGATTTTTTCCATAGATAACCGAAATAAATTAACACAACAACTTTTTAATTTAGTTTTTTTTACGTCTTAATGTTTTACATTGTTTTTAATTTTCATTATTTCGTACATTATTAATATGCTTGTTTGTAAGTTCAGTGTTCACGCATCATTTTATTTTTATTTTTATATAAAGTAGCTAAAAGTGGAGACCTATAATTGGCTATCTGTTGCGTATTGTATGCATTTAAAATGTTATTGTTTGCTGTTGGTCTTCCAAAGATTAAATAAATAAATAAATAAATATATGCCTCAACGGCACAGCCGTCGTCAATGTGACTGTACTCGCATCCTGGGTTGCCCCAACAAAAATATATTAGGTTTTTCTCTAAAAATATTTTAAATTAGATTTTGCCCGCGACTTCGTCCGTGTAAATGTAGATTAGGTTGGTTTAGTTACAGTTTTTTTTTCTGGATTAAAGGTCTATGTCCTTTTCTGTAGCCTTGACATCGTGTATGCAAAATTTCATGATGATCAGTCGAGTAGTTAAGGCGTGAATGCGTAACTACCAAACTCACATTTGCATTTATAATATAGTTAGGATAGCTGTCCGGGGTCAAGAAGTTGACGGTGTTACACGTACCCGTGGTCAGACAGAGCGTAAAGCCGGTCTTGCGCTTGATCTCTCTCCGGTCGTGTCGGATTACCGTCCCATTGGACTATGACCGTTAGATATTAGAGAGTGCAGTTGTGTTGTGCGCACACTTGTGCACTTTATTATCTCCTGTGTAGATGGCCAGTCTTCATTAAGATTGACTACTATGACCAGAATTCGCTCTGGACGACGTGATAATGTAGTATATAATGTCTCTCTGATAGACATAGGCTTTTTCGCAGTGTGGGAAGGAATAGACTCTATTCTACCACGCAGGTCCAGTGCGGGCTGACAAACTTACTTATCTTCGAAAGCATCATGGAGATCTCTTAGATATGCAGGCTTCCTCGCGATGTTTTCTTTCACTGTTAACGCGAGCGATAATCAACTATTTAACAGGCACAAAACATCGAAACGTCAGAAATACGCATCTCTGTTTTGAGATCGAACTTGAGAGCTCTGTGTTATTGTCTAATGAACTACGCTATCGCTGCTGTTAAAAAAGTAATTTGCAGTTAGAAGTTGTTACAACACTTATAATTGGAGAAACAGCAGTTATTTTTCCGCATTGACTAGACTCTAATTACGAGCGTATAATAAGCGTTATGTAACTGCTGTGAAGAGTACAAGCGGCTCGCTATGCTGCAGAAACTCATCAACAAATAGAGAATGCAGAAAATTGTTTGTTTGCTCGCAAATATGTGTGCGTAGCACTCATAAATCGTTGGGATTTCAAACACGCTTTTGCGTAGATACTGGAAATATGCGGTGGTATACGAATTACTCTAAATCTTGGTATTTACAGCGGTGTTGATTTAAACTGGGCGTAAACGCCAAGCGATAAATACATGCGTTTTGTTATTAATGCTGTGTATTGAAAATAGTTTAGTAGCAAGTGCTGACATGCAAACATACTTAGTCTTACTTCTATATCCCCAAAAGGGTAGGCAGAGTTGTACTATATTCACATTTTGCCGATTATTAGGTTCACGCATGTTATGAAAGGTGAGCCCTCTACAGTGAATAGTTCCAGATTTAGTGCTGCTACTGATAATTCCTTATCAGAAAAACACAACACGTACATCCGTTTTCGGAATCAAAACCGAGACTTTAGGCACATCAGTCATACACAAATAATATATTAATAAATAATAATAACAATTAAGTACTATTATTATACAATTTCACGTAAATATCTAGTCACATGTACAAATGACAAAAGATATATTAACTTTTTACGTAATATTGTCTTACATTTATGGAAACATTACACATTGAAATTAAACTACTTTGTAAAGATTGAATCGCCACAAAAGCCATATAAAGTAGTTTAATATCAATAGTAGACATTTAAAAACAGTTTCATAATAAAATGTACCTATATTTGTTGTCGAAAGCTAACAATAAACTAGATATGTATGTTTATGCTACGACGGCAGTATTATGTTCTTGGAGCTTTTAACACTTTTAACAATTTATAGTCTCTCACCTTTATGTCCATCTCCATACATGCATAATTTATAAGTTACAATACAACAATTACTATGGCGCCTAGTGTGAAAGTTCTGTGACGTCATAACTAATGAATTAGCCAGGAATGTGGGACAATAACCGTGTGACCCCGTCCCCAATTAGAATTGAAAAATGAAGGCATATATAATAAATTGCGAAAATAGTTCTGTCTAGAACTAGACACGTGTACATCGGAAGCTTGATTGCATGGATGCGCAGGGGGCAAGAAATCACCTGGTATGCTGCGTATTATGGTTTCGATTCTCTTGGGATTTTTTGAATGACTCCTCCCGCTTTAGTAATAATCGCTGTATCGTCTTTACAAACATTCAAACAACGGACAAAAAGAACACCCAGACTCGGAACAACCATTTGTGGATCACACAAAGCTTTGTCCCGTTTGGGGTCGAACCCACAACACCAAAAGAATTTTATCTCGAACGAGTAGTTCCTAAGATTGGCGCGTTAAACCAAACAAGCAAACTCTTCAGCTTTATAATATTAGTATAGATAAGAGAGGCACCCAATAAAAGCAGTTGGAAAATACTCCAATTAAACATTACAATATGAAACGATTAAGTTATAAAAAAAAAGTACAGAAGCCAACCGACAAAATTGTTTATCAAAACCCAGATATTTGTCTTCAAAAGGGTTAGGTAATTCGTTTAAATGCGAAATGATTTATTAATTACCAGTCCCTTTTTTAATTAAAATGTTACAAATTGTGATTAAATTTCGGTCGCTTATTGTTTCTTTTAATTTCAATTACTTTTCCCAAAAGAAAGGAAGGCTAATGGATACGGTATTTGCGGTCGAGGAGTTCGAATCACACCCACTACCGACGTGAACAGTCTTCTAAAATAAGCGTTCTAGCGTTCTTTGTAACTCAAATTACTAATTCTAACTAATATTATAAATGCGAATGTGAGTTTGTTTGTTTGCTGCGCTTGCAAGTGTTAACTGCTCGACCGATCATCATCAAATTATGCATACACGTTGTCATGGAACAAAGAGGACAGTTCACTGATGAAAAAAGTACTATTCCCGAGGGATAAAAAATCTACATAAACGCGAGTGAAGCCGGGCATAATCTAGTTATCTACAAAACAAATATGTTTAAATAGCATTTCTATGTTATATTTTAATATCCGCTCAGTATAACGAAGATTGATATAAAACTAATAAATGATACATTTTTCATTAAGGATAAGTAATATCGTTGGACATTTTAGGGCAAACTCGATTCCAAATCTTATACGTCAATGTTTCTGGTAGAGTAAATACTTGATCTAATATTGGGAAAGTTATTAGGTAACTATACCTATCTATGTATCAAATAAGTTAGACTTGTGACAGTTATGTAATATTCCTTAAGGACACAAGTTCCGATAGATATGCGAAGTCCTACCTAACATGTATATACATAGTAAACTAAAGGTGCTATTGAATGATTATTAAGATGTACTCGGTGCAAGTAGCTGGCGTGGGATGCATGCGCAAGCTTATCTTATGGACAACTTGCTTTGCTACGCATGTATATATTGCGCATCTTATCTGCATCCTGTAGGTATAAGTACCATTACTGAATTCGGCCGAAATCACTGTATGTCTGCGTCTACGTGATTGCGTCTGTTTACTTGGGGTTAGTCCCATTCGCCACTCTCCGCATTGCCCCCTCCGGTGGCGAATATCCCATTCGCCACAGAGGATGACGCCTCTAGTGGCGAATGGGATATTTGTTTTGGGTTAATCCCATTCGCCACCCCCAGCATTGCCATTGCCATTTCCGGTGGCGAATGGGATATTTGCCAAAAAAAATATTGATTGGGTTTCAGAAATAAAAAAAGGATATTTAAAAAAAATTAAAAATGTAAAAATTTAAATAGAAATGGGAGATTTGTATTTTTAGGTACTATTTAAAAAAAAACAAATAACGCCACCGGAGGGGGCAATGCTAGGGGTGGTGAATGGGACTAACCCGTTTACTAGTGCTGTAATGCGCTGGTGTATCTGTATATTATTTGTATTTAGTATATTGTGGTATGGTTAACTATAATAAAGTATGTTAAACTTTGTGTCCACTAACAAGTTGTCGCGCTGTAAGTCATTAGACAAAAGGTAACGTTAACGCATATTGCGGCAGTTAAAAAAATCTCCGTGGAGTACTCTTGATTCTTGTACCTACGTTCTAAATTTACTCATTGTTCGTTTTTGTAATTATTGCATTCCCTATATAAAAGAATAAAGAAAATTGGATCCCTTGAAAAACGGTATCTTGGTCTCATAAAACTATAAAAAATCATTAGATATAGTGCCACTTTCTTTTATTATTCAGATGAATTATAAATATCAAAAGAAACTCTTCAAAATTAAGATTACGTATTCTAGGTCCTTGTTTTCCCTCTAAAACTGGGTCAGCTTCTAGGACTCTATTTACTAAGTAATTATTTTTGCTGCGACCTTGTATTCCTTTTATATTTTAACTTCTATTTACAAGAAGCTTCGCTCCTGCGTTTCTTAGAAAAATAAATATCCCCTAGGAACGGTGCTTTGTGCCTGGATAGAAACTATATCGCTCTCCGGTCCGTAAACAGTCTCTATACAAAAACAAGTCCATCTGTTGTTTTATTAGGTACTTTTATATTAGGACAAACTAACAAATTAACAAATGCTGACGCTGCCGCATATACATATAGATATTAATATAATAAACTGGCCTATTGCTTCTCAGTGTGAGACGGGTTAAGCTATAGTCTATAACACTGATCCAGTGCGAGTTGGCAAACTTTACATATCTTCGAGAACATTATGCAGACTTCTCAAATAGCAGGCTTCCTCACGATGTTTCCATTCACCGTTAAAACAAGCCATAATTGCACACATAACTTCGAAAAGTCACATGTGTTCATTTGGATTAATCTCGAGATTAATCTCACTGCATAGCAGGCCAACGATCTCCCACTAGGCTATCTGTAGCTACTACAAAGATAAAATGAGTAAAGATATATCGATATTTCCGAATTTCAACAGCCTTTACGGCGTAAGGATCAATAGAAAAATCATAATAAACTTAATCCTATGGGTATAACATCGCTTTCATACGCTCTTAATCTCCCTCGTTCTGTCCGTCTACCTATTCCTGTTAAACAGTAATAAACGGACGATAATCCATAACCAATCAGTACCGACCACGTGAATATTCCTTGTAGAGTATCCCTCCGAATCCTTCCTCGTGTATATTCAATAGCTGTTATGGAATAACTGTGCTTTCATTCCGTACAGCCTTTTCACTCGGTTTTATTGATATACATGGAAAACGAATATCCTTTGTATTTATTTACTGGGTTACATTTTGCTTTCTTTGTTGTGTGAGGAGGCAGGCATATGACCTCTTACCGACCTTCAGACTGCCCGAGTTTCTTTCGATGCGATTTTCGTCTTCATAATTTCGCAAGCGTTCACATAACATTTACTAAATAACATATATGTATAGTCTCACGCCTATATCCTCGGAAGGGGTAAGCAGAGGTGTTTTGCATCCACATTTCGCCAGCCAAGGTTGGAAGTTCTAGGTAATAGTTTGCGAACGTATTGCAGTATATTGAGCGTAGTCCTAGACTTCGTGCTGCGAATTTCTTAACAGAAAACTCAGTTACATTTTTCCCATCTAGGAATCGAACTTGAGACTTCATAGTCACATACACGGTCATTGCAACGCGCATATATGCCATACATACATATATGCCGCAATTGGAATTGCGGCATAGTCATATATACTTATATTATAGACTTACGCCTTCACGAAGGGTTAGACAGATACTACGAATTACTACTTGTTTTCTCGTGACCATGCTCGTCTATCTGAGGTACCTACTATTATAATTTTTATTACTATGTCTATGCCATAAGAAAGAATTTCTCATCACATTATTTTTCATTCTACGTAATTATTGCATTCATTAATTAATATTATTAATGAATCCCAAGTTACTTATAAACTGACAACATTACCTTTACGTTTGTAAAAAGAAAAGAGAGTCTACGTCGGTACGTATCACCCTTAGTCAGAAATTACATTTCAGAAACCTCAGGGACTTCTCCAATTTACTATATTGCGCTACAGAAAACAATAAATCGACACGTGTGTCGGTTCTCCACAATATATCTAGGTTAATGATACCTAGAAAAATATATATATTTATGTAAATACCGTCCTAATATCGTAACCAAGAAAACACAGTTGTTCATCTTATTACCTAATACATATTTGTCTGAAGTTTTCTAGGTATCCTAATAATCCATATGGTTATTAAATATCGTAAATGATTACGTTTTTTGTTACCTATTTTACGACTTAACGGCTGAACGTGTCTTAATGAAATTTGGCAAGGACGTAGATTGTATCTTTAGAGAGGAGATAGGCTATCTTTCAACCTGGAATTCTTTCAGGCGAGCAAAGCCAAAAAGCATAAACTAGTACTTACGATTTATGAGGTAGAGTATAAAGGTGTTTGGATACACAATAAATTGTAAACTGTAGATTTAAATAAAACTTAGAACTCAGTCAATATCCTGGATTGACATATACCATACTTTTATTCCGAT
Source organism: Catocala nupta (assembly GCA_963675205.1). Taxonomy (NCBI): domain Eukaryota; kingdom Metazoa; phylum Arthropoda; class Insecta; order Lepidoptera; family Erebidae; genus Catocala; species Catocala nupta. The sequence continues at coordinate 27,913,396 of OY776095.1, forward strand.
ATCCGTACACGAAGGCTTCGCTTGCGAAACCGTCGCGTCGTCGGCAACACGTATAGCATAATATTTCACATAGCTACGTACTAACCGTTCCACGTGTATCGAGTGTTTACTGAAAGATTACTAGTAATACAATAGCAGAGGTCAAACGTTAAGTGGTGTATGCAAAAAAGAGTACATATCGGGTATCCACACTAATGGGTCGAGATAACTCAACTAATAACGATATAATATCTCTTTATTACGTAGGCACATTATGATCTTTCAATCTCACATAATATCGATAATAAGGCATTCGATAGTAACGTAATATATTTGCCCGGCTACTTATTATATTGTTGGAAATATGTCGGCCAAATAGGTCTTGGAAATATGAGATTTGTATTCAATAAAAGCTTGTGAAAATCTTTTTCGACGAGGGGTTTTCTCGAGGGAGTATTTGCGGCGAAAATTCACGCTTGGACGCTTAGGGCTTTTTAGTTTAAAGACAAATTTGGTATTTATTGATTTGACATTGTTTTTGTTTAAAGGACGTATACGGAGGTCGACTGAATAAGGACAACATAAGCGATAAAAGTCATCCGTGTAGTACTGGGTAAAGCATTTCTAATTCGAGTGTTTCAAGGAATATTTCCAGTTGTAGTTATTACAGTTTTTATGGTATTCTTTAAGACATCAAAGCGAAGATTGTACGGGAGTTCAAAGACATAACAAAACATATAAAATGATCTTTATTTTAAAGAAAATGAATAGTATTGTGCGCGACTTATTTAAAGAATAAGGATAATTGGAAGTGCAAGGAAAAATTACAACATATTATATTTTCGGAATATAATATAATTATATTCTATCTTTTACTTATATATATATATATATTTTTGCCCACACAGCTATTAACATTTTCTTTAAAATTAACGTATGTAAGGAGGTTAGACGTCTGTGAAGATGCTAAAGTGGGAAAGACAAATTTAAGAATCCTAAGCAGTTTTTACCTCTTGTACAAATCATTTTTGACAGTGTGAATAAAAGTAGGTAATATTATTACGTCGTCTTTTGTTCACGCAAATGTTATACATTGTATAAAACTATCTTATACGGATTTATTCGCAGTTAATTTAACATTATATTTACATGAATATTCTTTTTAAATTATTTGAATTTATATCAAATAATTTAATTATTCTACACGTGACCATTGCTGCAGAGTGTTATATGAATTTAAATACTCGTAGTTTAAAAATAGAACAATGGCAGTAAAAAAGAAACCGCGATAACATCCATATAAAATAGCTTAATTAAGTATCAGTAAATTCCAATAATTCAAATCAATAACAACATGTCCGGCGTTCCATAACTTTATGTGCATCGTCAGACTCCATTTTGTCATGTCCGCAGCCTTCGCAATCCCTTTATAAAAACGGCCCTCATAAATATGCCATGAAAACAGATGATGTTCGTTTATCCGGAAGCGAATACAGAAGAATGCAAGTCATGTGAAATTAGAATTGTTCCCAAGGTTTTTCTTTCTCGCTCCGTTAGTAGTATCAAAGAAAACATTCAATGGACTGATACCACTACCCTAGTTTTAAATAACTCTTTGAAAGCGTAAATGTTATGAAACTTTTTCAATTTGAGCATAGTAAAGCTATGCTCAAATTGAAAACGTTCCTTTTAAAAAATACACTAAAAGTAACCCTTAATAAACTTTATTTATGTTACGTTTGCTTTCAGTACTCAGAACGTTTTAATTCGTCACTGTTACTTTTTGAAAGAGTTACGAAACACGAAACGTTAAACCTGAAATTTTGTTCAAACTACAACCTGCATAATTTCGCATAGACAAAAATTGTTTTCACTTAGGTCACGAAATAACACTTTTGTACGTATAGTGGTTAATAGTTTACTAAATTTATTGCAACTACATATAGGTACATTACCTTCTATGGTGTCCTTACTATAAGTAAGGAGTTCTGGCTCTTAAGGTGCATCTTCAAACAAATAGGTGAGACCTATGTAATTCTTGTTTCTTACGTTGGCAGCTACTTTTTTTAAGTGTTGGTAACGTGCGAATACTTAACTTACATCTGCATATTAGGTACCTCAATCGCATAAATAAGTAGTCTAACAAAAATTTCGTCAAAAGGTAATTTTAGGTAGGTACCGACAGTATTGTTTCAAAATAAATTAACATCACAAAATATCAGATAGGCTCGGCCCACACGGTGAATGCAAAAACAATGGTAAGATATCATTGTAGCTTCATATGGTTACAAATGTACCTACACTTTTATTAATTAAACAAAAGGCCACATTTGGTCGCACACAAGGCCGTGTAAACATTTCGCTGTACATGATAACATTGTTTGTGTTTACCTTGCGTCGGTACATTGTGAACGAAAACCGCATCGACCACAGCCTTCGATGTTTCGCACGTGATTGGAGATCGTATGCCCCGGTATAGGCTGGCCATAGGAAATTACACGAAGGCAATTTTCTGATTTAACGGCTCTATCCGAATATACATGAGTCCCAAAAACATCTTCGTATTTGGCACAGTTTACATAAAAATATATTGACCTACATTATTTTAACAATGAAAATTCATGAGCGTTATTGTTTCATTACCTAACGACGGAGCATAATAGTAAAACTTGGGTGATATACACCTACAGCAATTGCTTAAATACACGGAATTATTTATTCACGCTTCGATAACAATCTTCCTCAGCTAAGTCAAAAAATCGAAACAGTATATTATATTTTGTATTTAAATCACGACTATACACGTGTTGAAGTTTATTATTCGAAGTAATGACGCCACGTTATTTTAATTATGCGGTTAGAAATTAAAAATGTAGCATGAGAAATAAGTAATTTGTTATGTATCTAACACGAACAGAAGTAGATATTTTATTGTACATAATGTAAATGTCTGCATAATACACCGCTGAGTGCGTTACCTACTTACATTAACAATGGCATCGCTTGCCATATCGCGCGAAATGTCACACGTATCGGTGCTTGCGCACCAGTCAGTGAACCTCCGCAGAACAATACACACGTGCGGGTCAACAGCTTCCTCTTCCGTCCGAACTCAACGACCGTGATTAACTTTAGTACTTTATGTTGTAATAGCAATACTAGTTTCTAATTCGTAATTTTCTCTTGTTCCAGGAAGTGTCGCGAAACCAAGAACTCGGCGGCCCCTTGAAGCACCACACCCCAAGACTGAAAGCTCACTGCCGTCTTCCAAAGTATCTCCTAAAACTACTTTAAATTTACCTTTTGGAATCAAATCGACTTCGCTTAAGTCTTCGCCTTCGAATTCCACTCCTCAAAAAACTTATGACAGACGCCGAAGTCCTGAATCAACCACCAAACCTAGCTGCATACCTCTTTCTAAGAAATCCGTCGATAGAAATATTCGAACATCTACGTCACCCCTTAAGCAGGACTTAGCTAAAGAATCCGTATCGAAAACAGATAAATCGAAGTTGGATATTTATAGAAACAAAACTACACGCAGAAGTCCTGAAAAGGCCAAGAGTGACTCAGAAAATAATCGTATCGATCGAAGACATCGAGCTCAAAAGGATAGTGAAAGTCTTAGCGAAAAATATCATTATTCAAAGAAAAGACTGACTAGTTTAGAAAATAATTCTCCAAGAAAAACGAATGATACTAAAAATGTTTTGCCTAAAAATGTTTTGAATGTTAATTCCCAAGCCAAGCAGGATCCAAATGTAATTGCTTGCGGACTAGAAAATTCTAAAATTAATACGAAGATGTCTACGCTACACGAAACTGTTAGACCACACAGCTCTAGGCTTTCGCAGGAGATGGACAGCTTAGCTGCGTTGACTAAACAGACATTAGATAGGGTTAACAAATTGTCGAATAACTTAACTAGTAATAAGATAAATTTAGACTCATCTGAGCCTCGTTTCGACTCTTTATTCGCACCGAAAGCCGAACTAAAGAATAATAATCACACCTACAACTATGGTCTACTAAACGAAAGGCCGGTAACTAACCGAGGAGTAACCGAAAGATTAAGGGACATAGACACGGCAGCGCAGAGACTGATTGATTTTGAAAAACAAAGTGCAATGTTTTCTGATCTCAATAACGATACGTCTAGTCAAAATCGCCGTTACGATACTTCGTCGACGTCTTGTAGTCATACGCCCGTGTCTATCTTAAAACGAAAATCAATTCATGAAGATAGCGCTGCATCTAATTCCACGAATCATGCTATTGCGTCTCCGCCAGTTACATTTTCACCAAGCGTTGTCGAACCGAGAAACGGTCGATCGGATAACAGACAGCGTCAAGGTATATTAAAGAAACGTCGAAGTTTGGACGAGTCTCAAGTGGCACGAAGGCGATCGTGCAGTCCAGAAGTTTCTTTCGCCGAAGATGGTTCTTCTGAAATAAGCAAGTCTATATTAAAAAATAGAAGATCTTCTTTGGAAGATGTTGTCAGAAATAGATCACCTGATGGCCAAATTCAGGGTATACTGAAAAGAAAATTGAGCAGAGAAGAAGAACATCAGAATGATGATATATCTCAAGGATCCCCTGAACCGCACGGTATATTAAAACGAAAGTCTAATTCCAGTTCTAGCAGCAGTACTGCCTCATCTCATGTTTCTATTGCTCAAGCGGTGTTGCTAGCAGCAGCCGGCGGTGCCGAAATAGTTGAGGATGATAAAGAAATTGTGAGACCTATATTGAAGAAAAAGAGCTTTTCTGAGGAACGACCCTGTCCAGATATTGTAGCTTCTGATACACCTAAACCCATATTAAAGAAAAAGTCAGTGGAACATGATGAGTATGATTTTGACCTTCCTAAGAAACCGATCCTAAAGTCGTCAAAAAAATTGTCCGGTGACGAAGGACACGCTTCTAGTTTCGATTTGAGCGAAGACGACCGAAGCTCCCGTAGACCTTCGCTACTCAGGTCCAGGACATCTGACCATTCGGGATCGGAATGTGAAACTGCAGTTAGACCTATTTTAAAGCAGAGAGGTTCGAGTTTGACTAGGGAACGTAGCCAATCGCCGCGCCCACGACTCTCTTTTTGCGCAGACAACGATGCGAACATTATTAGTGTGACGAATTTCAGTTGCGATGCGAACGACTTGTCGGCGGCTGGACCGCGACGAGTTTTGAATCTCGCGCCCGCACCCAACCCGGAAGAGAGTTATCCTAGTGCAGTGCTCCGTCGGAGAAATCTCCGACCGAAGTCAAATCCTCGGTCTAAAAGCCTCGCGTGTGATGTGAACGATGAATTACTATCAATATTGAACAACCGCAGGTTAAAGGTGGATGAAAATTGTGAAAACGGATTTTGTGAACCGTGGAAACTTGCGAATCACTGTGAAGATCAGGACGATAACAAGGAAAAGTCGTTTCCTTCAATTGCGTCAAGAATAAAGTCAATGGAACAAGCTCTCACAAAAGACTTATCGTCACGAGACCAGCCCTCGACTTCTAGGGCAAAAACCCGTGACAAAGAACGCTACAAGACTCAGCCTATCACGATAGAAGAGATGCGGTCAATCACGTCCAGGTAAATATAATCTTACATTTCCACATTATGTAAAATCTTCGTGCTCATATATTTTATTTGGAATGTGAAAAACATTTTAGATTCAAAGTCATTGCATCTGTCTACGTTCGTCCCACACGGTTGAACACTTGTATTACTTTTGTGGTGTGTATTTGATCACATTCTGAATATCCTTTGTCGAACTGCAGACCTGTCACTTGATTATTAATTGTCTTTTTGTTTACTGTGTAATGTTTTTCTTTCTCGATGACCCGGCATCCTTAAATATGACTTTCTTTGCAAAGGTTATTGTGCTGTGTCGGCCGGTGTTGGGAGTTCGAATCTAAAAGTTGGCTCGCCGCCATTATTTTGATGGGTGAGCGGCCCACGCCACACGTGGGAGCTCACTGTATGTTTTGTTCCGAACACTGTCCGGTTTTGCTGTCCAGATGGTTAGTTAGTCATCGCAATTGTTTTTATTTTCTTCCAAGAGAGTTGCACTATCATTTCCTACTGTTACAAATATATATTCAAATTCGATCAGCGGTAAACATGTACTTTTATTTAATTCTAGCTATTACTTTTATTATAGTATTTATTTCTATACCAGATTTCAGCTGTTTTGTTGTGAAAACGTTACATACTTACTACCTGAACTTACTTTCATATTTGTGAAATTAGTACAGATAATAATCTATAGAGATTACACCCGAAGTTTATGTTCCTTCTTCTCCTATAGTTGCACATGTATCGATGTTAGAAGTTTATAATTAATGCAAAAACTTAATGAACATTTTAATAGATCGCCTGCTCTGGATAGGTGCTTCATTGCTCCAGTTTTAAACCTTTGAAGGTTAATCCTTAAATTCTAATGAGTACCTACTCTAGACGATGTTTTCTTAATTAGCTGTTTTACGAAATCCTTACACAAAGATTGTGTTAATTTTGTGTTGTTCGCTCGTCTGACATCATCTCGGCAGCTTCAGTTTACAGTTTGAATCACGCTCTAGACAGCGTAAGAATTAAATTTGGACTGTGCAAAATCAGATAAATTTAATAGTTTACAAATTGTTTCTATTCACTGCGACTTCCGGTTAAACAGTTCGCGGCCATGCGTCGTTTTATTTGGGATCGTCCGCACAAAGAATTGTAAGTAGGTAATCCGTTACTTCACCACAACAAATTAGTCCGAAGTGGGTCGGCGGTGTAGTGGCACATTCGCTTGTACGGCAATATGGGTCGAGCACGACCCATGTCGAACATAAAAGTTGATCAACATAAAAATATTTATAATGCTAGTATAGAAATTCTTTCACAACATAAACGTGGTGTATATTTTGTAAACAGTATTAATAGATGAATTTATCATGGTATTCGAGTCGCGTGCAACAGATATGTCTAGTATATTATAACATTATAACTCACTAAAATGCGTTTGTAATGCTCATAAGTAATCACATTTATTTGCGTCCCACGACCCTTGTTTATATTAAATGTTTTCTAAATACTATTCGTTGTAAAGACCGTTTAAAACACCCATATCCTCTAACATGTCTCATTGTTATTTTATGTATTGTAATTATGAATTGTATGTAGTTGGTATTCTGTGCTACTTGATCATTGTTGACAAAACATCTTTTTATAGCGTTGGCATTATCTGCTTAACAAATGCTATCGCGTTATTCATATTTGACTTGGCGATGTTGCTGAGAACTATAATAAGAATAAATCCGAATACGCCAAGAGTCGTGAACTGTTTGGCTTGTATTATCTGTTGCTTCCACAACTGTTGTTTCAATTAAGCTTCTTTGGATCTCGTTTCTATTACGTTCGCAAATGGTATTTCATCACTATCTTTGATATTTTGTATGAGTGGGTTGCTAACAATAAATCATATTATTTAATAATATTATATTATAGTTAATTGTTAATAACATGTATTGAATAATCGATGTACGTTTGCCGGTGCCAGCATGTCTGGATGACGGAAATAAGCGCTCCAGTCGTTAGTGGGTCAAGCACTATTTCTGGCTCTGTTGTGCTTCAAAGCACGCATGAAGAGTTTTATGACCGAGCGATCTGCTACCCGGCTCCTCAAGCCCTTAATGCCAGTTATTCAAATACGCCTATGGACCGATGCGATCATTCTAAATGTAAACTTCGTTGTTATTTATTGAGCACAGTTTTTTATGCGTTTCGTTTTCACGAGCGCTGCAGAATAAATGATTTTATACCCAAACATTTACCATATGTGTTTGAGTAAATATTGTTGTACTACGTTTAGTTTATTTGCAATCAAATGACTAATGCTGAAGTATGATCAATACAAATCGATATTAGCTCGGCTTGTAAAATCGCAGTTCAATCGATAACTCTGAAATCGAGATCAGACATATATATTTAGATTATATTGCCGATGGTGTCAAACTTCTCTAAAACGATAGATCGGCGACGCCGATCCAATCACTCACGCCATAATTCATCGAAATTTACGAAGGCGAGCTGAAACAGCGACCGTCTCTTTCTTATGTACGGGTGTGTTCTACTTTAAAGCGTTTCTTTTCTCATTTCGCAGTTTGGAGCCGGGCCAAGCGCGTTTCCAAGCGTTCGGCCCAGCGGGCTGTAGTTTTCCGAGCCGATCCGTCGAGTCCGGTGTTGCTCCCTCTGATAGGGGCACGTTTCCTCTTCCGGATGAACCCGAGAGAGATCCCTTCGCAGACTTCGCGAAGGCTTTGGATTCGCCGCCGTTTGGTGTGAGTTCGTTCAGTGCAAAGACGCCGCCAGCCGCCAACGGTTTCTCAGACGGTGGAAGCACCAAGGACGACAGCTTCGGAGAGGCCACTTTTCTAGACTTCGAGAACATCGGCGTCAACGCTGAGAGGAAACAGTCGACGTTGGACGAAATAGAGCAAGAAGTGAACAAGGTTCGCGTCGCGCTGGACGAGGACAGCCGCGCGTTGGAGGAGGACGAGAGACAGCAGGCAGAGGCCGACAACTGGAGCTTGAATGTGTCTTGCGACAGCGGTGTGTACAACCGCGCTTCCTCCAGAGACTCCGGACCACATTCCGGTGAGTGTTTCATCCGAATTTCCCTAATGACGTTGAGCAATCGGTTAGCTTATTAAACTCGTAACTTTATTTTTATCGAAACGGCCGTGCAGAGTGGTATAATGCGAATACATCGTTAGGTTTATTTAGTGCGTACACGAGTCACAACTGTCAGTGTCATAAAATAACACGTGAGAGCGTTCAGCGGAGTCCGGTGCGGCCGGCGTTAACTTGTGGTTTGTTTACGTTCTGTTTGGTAAAATTAGATTTACCGAATGCGCCGCTATTCGTATTAGGTCGTTTTGAAAATAAACACAGTATAACCTTGCAGATGTCTCTCGGCTCACTTATTTGGGTCAATGTAATGCACGTGTTCTTTGTCAAAACGTCATTGCATTCGTTGAAGGTAGATTAATCGGTTATTAGGCGATCTGTGTCGTTTTTTGCGGAACTCAATGTTGGCATTGAGGTGGCGAAAAACTTCATTGGAATTGATAACTTTCAACTCACCTTTGATAGCAGTAAATGTTTACATTTAAATTGCATTAAAGAAGTGTTTGTATCAAATTTCAGGTGAAGAGCTCGGCTTGATCGAGAGCCAGGAGATCGTAGAGAATCACACGACGAACAGCAGTAGTAACGAGTGGTCTCCTTCGTCTATCGAGCGTGGTCTACTCGTGATGGACCGTGAGAGGAAGTCTACAGAGACGGAGGCTCCGAGGAGCCCGGAGGAAGAAAGGAGCGACGATGAGGAGAGGGAACACAGCGGCTTCGCACTGGGGCTCGTCAAGAGCAACAGTGTGGTCGCAAGAGCTAGCATGTGGCAACAGTTGCAGCAGCAGGCTAAAGGTATGAAGTTTATGTTCTAATTGGATCAAAAAGCAAGACAGGTCTTCATAAGTCTGGCCATCATTTTCTTTCCAGTGTCGATTTGCTTGTGTAAACTAAAACTGTGAAGAAAGAATTTAATAAACGAAATGTGTATGCACAGATGTATGTTAATGGCTCCATTACAATAATATTTTTAACTGTATTCTATCTTTTGGCACAGAGTACACGACAGTACTGCGTACTATGGAGAATATTAGTCGATATTTATATATTATACGTTATTTATAATATTGTGTCGATGATTTCAGGTACACCCAAACCTCTGCTCCGTCACAGTCGCTCCAAGCTAAAGGAGGGACCTTCAGTGGCGGACAGGTTTAAGAGCCAACCGATATCCTTCACGTCGCCCGAGCAGCCCATCCAGGACGAGCCCACCAACCAGTTGTTTTCTCTCGCTCAGTCCAAGAGCACTGCCAACGTGCTGGACAGGGATGAAGATGGTAAGATACGTTTTATATTCATAAGACAGAATAGACCTTTTTTGAATATCATTTAAATTTCGAACTCATTTTATTTTTAAAGTAATGCTGGTTTAATTTTTTATTGGTTAGGTAAAGGCATGTACATTTGCATTACATACGAAGAAGCTTCCTGTCTTATGTATCGTCGGCTTATGTTTCTTTTTTGCATGTCCTCGACTACTCTACTATGTGTATGTCCCGGGCTCTATAAACACACATCTGCACAATGTTATGTAAATACGCACACACTCACCGGTGGCAGCTAAGTTAGACGAGGACGATCCAGCGAAGATGTCACTGTCGGACAAAATGAAAATGTTCAACGCGAAACTGACTCACAAGCCACCGATGGCAGGACTACCCAGGCCTAAGGACGATAGAGTGCCGAGAACTTCCCGCCTCAGAACGATGCCAGTATTAGCCAGCCAAGTGCAGGAGGCCATGGAGCAAAACGAGAGGCTCACCAAGTCGTTGACCCACGAAGATGTGCCGCGTAATAACGACTTCCAATTAAAAATGGAACTGTTCCGTTCGGCCAGCGCAAAGAATACCTCCTTAGAGTATATTATGAGGCAGAACTCAAAGTTTAGGAGCTTAGGTCTGATTTTGTTCTTATTTTGAGTTTGACTTTGTCGTTTGCTTGGACAGTTTCGCTTCTCTGGGTTCGATTGGTACTAATAACACTGTATTATAGCCTGTAAGGTCTGAATAAGCGCATGCTGTATGTATAATCGCACGATGTATTTGCACGATCATATTATATTTTAACCGAATTTTGTGTTATGTAGTTTGATGATGTTGTTTGGACGAGTTTATTTTTTATTTGGGTGCAATTGCTGGTCTGCTGCAGTTTTTATGGGTAACGTGATATGGAGCTGGGTTACTGTTATACGGGGTTGTATGAGTGAAACGAATTATTATTGGATGGAGAAGATCATAAATAAGACTTATGTTTTGTGGAATTTGGAAATGTTATTTTGAGCTATATAAAACAGTTAGTCACCGCTTGCTTAATATAACTCATGAGTATAAAATTTCGATCGTAATCTACAGCGTGCCTAATGAAATCAAGTCAAAGAGTAAATACATATTTTTTCATTTGGCTTTATAAAGTAACAGTTAAAAGCATCAAAGTCCAGTGAGTTTACTGAAGTAAAATTTACGTTATTTACTAAGAAAGTAAGTATTTATGCCGGCTTATAAAAATTCAAAAATTTATTAACAATAACTTTTTATAAAGAGCAAACGATTCTAAAATAGTACTTATTAAAATTTATCATGTCAATTTCAATTATCCGTATTTGTTATTTTATATAGACATTTTCTGATATATCTGGAATTTCTAGCAAATTTTAGTACCTAAGATTAATTCAAGTCAGTTATCCTTTCTGCAATAATATTTACGGTATTGGCAAAATATTATCGATGATATCTTTTCTTTTTCTATGACGAGTCTCTAAATATTTAATTAATTTGGCTCCTATACGATATACATACCTTTTCTATGACCACATATTAACATTACACGTTGTATTTTATAAAATTCTTTCTCAACCAAGACTTGAGTCATCTGGATAGCTGTCAGAATCCATGTCGTGCAAAGGTCACGACATAGATACAAGCAAGGACGGTGCGACACACCACGTTAATTTAGACGATTGTATATTCTAACTACAATGTATTAAAGTTGTTTTTTGCCTGATGATTTTCTTTGTAATTACTGTTTCTTTAGTATACAAGAGTTTTTGTATAGTAGTTTCAAACTTTGGTGTTATTACTAAACGATTTACTGGTTTTAGTAGCTCTCTCTGAACACTGCAATCTTTAACTAAAAATATTACTATTTTACCCACAGTTTTATTTAGATTATAAGTACTATTGAGCTTCACTAATATAAAACAATATTAACACCCGCTTTCTAAAAGACAGATCAGCACAAAAATGTTTTAATAGACGATCAAATGCATGTCAACTGCTATGATTGGCTGACAGAATTGGTAACAGCCAATCAGATCGCTTGATATGAGTTTGATTTTGATGCGTCATTGATTAGACTTTTAGAAACCGGGTGTGAGTCTTAATAGCTCTTGACGCACTTAACATGTAGGATCGTCGTCGTGTCTTTCCATATACAGAACGCGGACTGAATCACATATTCCTTTAGTATGATGTAGTACGGGTTTGAATAATATGTATTTAATATTATTTGGGATAAAGTATTCATCCCAAACAGACGCAGATAAGATGCACTCCTAAATGTACATTTACCTGACGCATCGTACCTGTTCCCTCTTGTATTATAAATGTATGATTTTTAAGGAATATTTCAAGGAGGAATTCATGTATATGGACTTTACAAATATTCCTACACACGAAAAACACCCAGACACAAAACCACCATTTATGGATCATATAGGTTTCGAACGCACAACACACGCCGTAATGGCAGTGACGAGGGTACCACATAAGCCACTTCATAACCTGTGCAGTCAATTCGAAAAGTGCATTTCGTTAATTCATTTTAGTGGTACCTTATTTTTGTTGATACCTATAGTACACACTGCTACACATCAAGTTAGACAACCTATACACGTATAACTACGCTACATACAAAATAGAGAATTATTCGAAAGGGATGGTGCATAGTGGTGTCGATGTAATGGTAAGGATAGAGCGTAACAAATATAACGCACTCTCTCGCACGATTCGCAGCGTTCAACTTCTAATACTTCAAAGTCCAAACAGTCTAGGTTGATGTGTTGCTGTGTGTACACATTACATCGACACTATGCACTGTCCCTTTCCGACAATGCTCTATTTTGTATGTAGCGTAGTTATGCGTATATAGGGTGTCTAACTTGATGTGTAGCCGTGTGTACATCGTGATATAATTAACATCTTTCAATATTGCAGATAATAAAAACTGCATACTGTATATTGAATTTGATTGATTGTTACAGTTAATTTTTGACACATATTCTATGAAAAATGTGTCAAAATTTAATTGCCCATAGCTAGAACAATTCGTTTTGGGAACATAGGAACCGAGCTTAATATGTCAACTGATCAAATTGTATGGAAAGACGCGTCTTCGATATAAAACCTTATAATGGACAGTCTGGTTATAGCATTGTTACAACGCCGCTTTGTAAATACGGGGCCATGTTTCCTAATGTTCTTGTGTTAATAATATCGTGTGTGTTCCAGACCTGGATGACGACTCGCCAACGGAACGCGCTCAGAGAATGATCACTCCTGAAGTAAGGGGGATACTCAAGTCGGGCTCCACTGTCGTGCCGCGACCGAAGACCCTGGCCAAGGGCGAAAGCTCTGAGGTGTGTACTGAGGTTAATATTGTATTTTCTTTTTGTTTTTTTTTGGGTTGCTTCGTGTTGAAGGGTTTTTGTCTGTGGTTTACCAGTCTAAGTAAATAAGAAGTCGGATGTCATATATAGACAACTCCCTAGTAGGAATTATTCGTGTATCGAGGGTGGACTTTATAAAGATTCAAAGATCGGACAAAGAACAATCAAGGTTACGTCGTGTTCAAAACCAAACCAATCACTTGACGCAATACAGTGGCGGAGTGTCTACTTAAATATATTGGCAATCTGCTAATGTGTTGTACTAATATAAATTTTCCCGCGCTACTAGTGAGAAAATCCTATCTAAAATGAAATGCCTGACCCAGAATTTGAACCTGGTCTTCTTAATCGCTTTAACACAAGCGCAAAACCAACGAACCCACCACGCCAGTCAATCACTCTATGTTACAAATTACATCAATAGTTTGACGAATCACTAAAAGTATATAATTCGACCTATATATTAAATTTAATGATCCATTAAACGTTTAGATAAAAAATACATTACATAAATATAGGTCATTCAAGTACATAAATATAGAACAAAGTTCTAATATGCAACAGTGTATATAAATAGCTTCTAAGGGCGGTATACGGATTGATTGTTAGTAAATACAAGTTAACTGCCAAAATGCCATCGGGATGAAGTATTGATGAATTTGAGTGATGCTGTTGTCACGGGTACCAGTGCCAATGTCGTGGTTTTGAGTATATATAACAGTAGTGCGACTTATGTAACACAACTTACTCTATTTAAAATAGATACATGTCGTTATATATTAAGTCTATTGGTTGAATAACTTTGACCTTACGGCTGTTCGTGAAATCCAGTTCAATTCCTGAGTTCTGCAAAGCTTTAATTGCTTTTTCATATCTGTCTGTCTCCTTAAAAATAGGCAGGCGTGATATATATCCACTGTAGCCCAAGACACTCGCTAGATAATCAATTATCTCCAAAGCCCAGCATCAGATCTTGTATAAATTATGAACGTAATGTAAACATATCCTTTTAAAAAAGGAAAGATTCTTCCAAATCCGTTGAGAAATGTTCGACACATGATACAGCAATAGCAGGAAGTGTTGATATGGGTCCGGTAGACGGCAATAACATGTATTCTTGTTCCATCGGAGTTACGTTAGATAATAACGGAATTACACTATAATACATTGCTTAACCCTTCGAGACATACGACTGCACGGTTATCATATAGAAGAACACCCAGGTTCAGAACAACTATGTGTGGATTATATAAAATTTGTCTCGTACGGGGATCGGACTCACCATACTCGGTACAGTGTCAATGGCGAGAAGACCTCTTAAAGTAGACCAGATATTTAAAAAAGTAATTCTTGATGAGATGAAGACTGATAAGGATATTGATACTGAGACCGTTGTACTGCCGCTCAGGTCTCGGGTTCGATCCTGAGCCACGTATCCTTTGGCTTTTCGTAGTTATATGCGTATTAATTAGGTAATTATCGCTTGCTTTAACAGTGAAGGAAAATCTGCATATCTGGGATATTATCATATATAATATTTTCTTCTGATTACGCGAAAGTTATTCATTGAAATTAAACTAGTATATACGGATTTTATCGCGTTCTTTATTTAACACTCTATTACATAATTTAGAAACTGTTACACTACTATACTACTATTAAACTTTACTAATTTTAAGCTAATTAAATTATTAAAACTATTTATATTTAATATTTAAGTTAAGTTTGAAGTTTAATAGTTTAATTTACACTTTCACCGAAACGTCGGGGAAAGTGTAAAGTTTAATAGTAGTATAGTAGTGTAACAGTTTCTAAATTATATAATAAAGTGTTAAATAAACAACACGATAAAATCCGTATATAGTAGTTTAATTTCAATTATCATATATTTTCATATTTTATACAGAAAGTACTTTTATAATCTTTTATTTAAAAATAATAAATAATTTATTTCATTTAAAAAATTACAGACAGTACATAATGGTATGACATGATTACATAAGAGCTATTTACAATGCACTTTTATGTGTATAGGACTCCTGTCTCCCAAACTAATGACCTGTATGTTGGGAGTCAATGTTCCTCCGCTAGATTTACGACATTAAACAGCAGTGAAGTAGATGTAAGATTTAGTTAATTTACATAGGTGCATATTGCATGTGGATATTAATTTATTATGTCAGTCATATTTGTTGCGACGATGTTCTCAAAGATATGTGCCAGTGTGGTGGACTGCCTATGGTCTAATCCTTCTCACACTGAGAAGAGGCCCGTGCCCAGCAGTGGGACAATCTATATACAGAGCTGATATTATTGAGTACAGCCCGTCTGCACACGCCCTAAATTACAACACGTATTACTCCAAAGCATGCAGCGATTATTTTGGCCGGCCATACACAATGTTTAGACTGTAAACTGATTGTAACAGCAAGCTATTAATGTACCAATGTCGGCAAAGGTCTGTGTTGTGTGAAATATTTGACGTGATTTATTTGTGCGATGTCAATCTGCCGTGATCACTCGATTTAGAACTATGATTAATAGTTTGACTTCCTGAACGGATGATTCAGTGGCTAAAATAATCACAAATGTGCTCGCTACTAGTTGTAATTGTAACTAATATAATATACTGCCTGTCGGCCTCGATGGTGTAGTGGTTAGTGTAACCGACTGCCACGCCTGAGCTCGCGGGTTCGATTCCCGCACAAGTCAAACATTTGTGTGCATGAACATGGATGTTGTCTTGGTTTGGGTGTATAATATGTATGTATTTACAAAAAAATAAGTATATATTATGTATGTTTATCTATTGTCTAGTACCTATAGTACAAGCTCTGCTTAGTTTGGGCTAGATGGTGTTGTGTGTATGTGGTAGAATATTATATAATTATATATATACTAGATTTTGCCTGCGGCTTCAACCGCGTATGTGTAGATTAGGCTAGATTAATACTTTTTCTAGATGAAAGATAACCTATTTTCTTTTCTGTGCCCCTGATAGCGTGTAAACAAAATTTCATGACGATAGGTCTAGTAGTTAAGGCGTGAAAGCGAAACTAATAAACAAACTCATATTCGCATGTATAATATTAAGTTAAACAAAAACAAAAAAAAAGGATTTGAATGTAAGTTTGTTTTTACACTTTCATGCCTTAACTACTCGACCGATCATCATGAAATATCGCATACACGTTGTCAGGGCAACAGAAAAGGATATAGGGTGTCTTTCACCCAGAAAAAATACTATCTCTAATCTAACCTAAGTTACATTTACACGAGCGACGCCGCGGACAAAATCTAATAGTGGATAACACGTACAGGGTAATGTGATGATAACGGCAAGGTGCTCGGATGGTGGGAGTGATTTAGGGGTAACTCACTACTGTCCGTGTGACAAGTTTTGTAGGTTAGGTCAAGACAGAAGAAAATGTCTTTGATTTACAAATAGTAGTTTTCTAAATATGTACGTTCTTTGTTTTAATATTCGGACAGCATGATGTATATTATACAGAAAACCCTGACAGAATATTTTTATAAATATTAGTCTCGGAACTCGGGATTATACATCACGTTTGACCTTTCTGAGATAGAGGTGACGTTCAGTCGTATTGTTTTTGGCAGAAACTCTTTATCATACAGCATACGTTGTGTTTATTACAAACCTCTTCCCTGATTATTATATAAACACTCATGAACTCCTGGGAAATATGCATGCAGTCGACATGGATATTTTAAGCTCGTTTAACAAATTCTATGTTTTCTTTTCTAGGGTCTAAAAGACGAGGGAATCGATAGCTCATCAGACGAAGAATCAGTCTCTGCTTCCAGCGTCTCATCGTCAGAAAAGAGCTGTTCTTCTTCAGACAGTTCTGATGAGCTTCCAGATCCGAAACCGAGAAGATTCCAGCGGAAACCGAACAAGTTAAAGTCATCCAGAACAGAATCTGATGTTCCCAGACATCAAGAGTTATTGCCTCGTCTCCAGGAACCCTTTCCACGGCCCCAAGAGCCTTGTCCACGGCCTCAAGAGCTGTTTCCTAGGAAGATCCAAATGCCGTGCGCAACTGAACTTAAGGAACGTCTCACCCAGGCTAAGAATCCTGATGTGAAGATACCGATGCTTGGCAAACTTGGGAGAAAACCTTCCGAAGACGTTAAGAAAGAAGAAGACCAGACTAGGTGTGTATTGTTTTGTGTCTGTGTTTAAGTGCCAAGCTGCAGTTGTATTGCTGGGTGTTTTGACTGGTAATTTCATTGAAACTACTTTTGAAACAAGGTCACGTACTTAGTTTGTAAAATTAATTTCGACTACGTGGATGACGTAATCGTTTAAGAGGTCGCCTCTCCACCATCGCGCCGAGTTGTGGGTTTGAGTACTACATGGGGCAAAAATTTATGATCCATAAATGGTCGCTCCGAGTCTGGATGTTGTTCTTAGTGTTCCTTGTGTGTATGTTTATATAGTCGCACAGGAATAGGCATGATGACAGAGTTAAATATAAGTGATTCTAATTAGTCCATATTTTGGACTAGCATAAAATATCGGACATCTATTTTTTGTTTTTAACAAAACAATAAAAAAATATTTATATACCTATATACACATTAAATTTCGAGAGAGGAAATTGTGACGTCACACTTTTGTAAAATTTGTACCGAACGTGACGTAACACGAAATTTAAATGCGTTGTATTTTCGTTGTTATTAGTTTGTGGATCAAAAGAAAAAATAAGTGTGCAATATTTTTTGCTAATCTAAAAGACGAACTAAAAACTTTTTTTAGGCATCATGCCTTTTATATCTATTGCCGATGTCTTCAATAATAAATAACAGATTTTTAATGTTTTTGTTGAGCTGGCTACTCACATATACTATGTATTATCGTTATTAATTTATATCGTAGTAATCGCTTATTAGGACGTGAACCGAACACTTATTTAACGATAGCAAAATAATACAGCCATCATAAGGGAAAAATAAGTATTTAACTTTTTTCGATATTAAGATTTTACGTAATTGGGATCAGTAAAAAAGACGCACCTGCCAGTATATTTATAAAAGGTTTTTTTTTACTGATACCTCTTTTTTTCCTTATGACAGCAGTATAAAATATATTTACAAAATTAATAATAATATAATTATTTATTTATTTTAGGGCAAATGTGTTTGTAAATAGTAACATGCTTTAAAGAGGTGTTTGTGATAACGTAATTAACCTTAAAGCCATCTCTCTACTTAATCTTTTAAATCAATCATCACATTAAATTAACTCAAAGTCCTAACGACATATCAAGTACATCTTCCTAATACTCACTGTCTCGTATTATCACAAGGAGTAAATTCTCTACTACATCCTAGATACAGAAGATTCGTCAAGAAGCTGGACGAACCGATCCAGCTCGGCAAGTTGCGGAGGCCAGTGGACAAGCCCCCCACTCCCGTGCAGGAGTCCCCGCTGCAGATCCTCAAGATATCAGCCCTGAACCAGGCAGCTAAGAACAAGTTCTTTGGACTCGATGCTGCTAAGAAGGAGAAGAGCATTGATGAGCTCACTGCCGCTGTTCGGAAGTACATTCCACCCTCGCAAGTGAGTAGATATCTTTTTTAAGTATGGTGGAAGACTAACCTATAGCCCGCCTCATAGCGCTACACAGGAAAGCACAGATGGTGTAGCGACCTTAGTGGTCGTCTTGTCATTGCCGCTGCATCCAGTGTTATGGGTTCGGAACTGCCTCCGTGGCGCAGCGGTAGTGAATGCGACTGCTGTGCATGAGGTCTCGGATTCGAATCCAGGGTCTGGCCAACAAAAAGATATTGGGTTTTTCTGTTTAGAAATCTCAATGCAATCCCAGAGTTAGGAAATTGGCGGTGTTAGACACCCCCGTGCCTCGGAAAGCACGTAAAGCCGTTGTTGGTCCTGTGCCTGATCTCTCTCGGGTCTTGTCGGGTTACCGTCCCATCGGATCCTGAGGGTTAGGGAACAGAGAGAGCGCACACACTTGTGCACTATAATATTTCCTGCGTAGTTGGCCAGTCTCCGTTAAGATTGGCCGCCGTGACCTAAAATACAGTTGGAGGACATTATATACTTTTCATCAGAAAAATTGGAACACCTTGCAAGTTTATGTTTTGTAAGGATTATCAGAAAAATGTGTATATTTAGGAATATATGTCAAATGTCGTTTAATACTGAATAATATGAGGTTTTCAAATCCTAATGTTAATGTTCTAAATTCAAATTAAATTTTCATAAGTTTCGTATTTTGTTTAATAAGTCATTTTTACCATGTATGGAGTATGAAGGAAATTGATAAAACAACACACGTAAATGAAAAAAAAACTTAAGAAGCGTTTATTTAATAACTTGTATTCTCTTCCCGACCTCTTATTACTGCTTCCATACGGTCTTCATCGATCGGATGAGAGTCACGATCAAATGTCGTGCATTTTGCAGCTGGCTAAGTGTTTCTGGAGCAGGAGCTCTTGCACGAATTCGTCTGTTTAATTTTTTTTTATTCATGTCCGTGCTTCTTGCTGGCCATTCTATAATGGAGATACCGCCTTCGGTAACGTAATCTCTAGCGACGCTCGCGGTGTGAGCCCTAGCATTGTCGTGCATGAATATGAAACCGTCGCACGTGGCGTGTGCACAGCGCACCGCGCGAGGCTCGAGGCGCTGCCCGCTGTGCCCGCTGTGCTCGCTGTGCCCGCTGTGCCCGCTGTGCCCGCTGTGCCCGCTGTGCCCGCTGTGCCCGCTGTGCCCGCTGTGCCCGCTGTGCCCGCACAGCTGCGACTGTCTGTGCGGGCAGACGTGGCCCCGACACAAAGACAAGCTCTGTCTTACCGTCGGCGCTGATTCCTCCCCAAACCGTCCACGAATCGCCACCATAGCTGACCTTTTCTTCAATGCACCATTGTGCAAAGCGTTCTCCATCTCTTTTGTAGACCTTGTTCCTTCCGTCGTTAACATACAGCATCATTTTACACTCATCAGAAAAGAGGACTTTGTTCCACTGGAGGTACGACAAATTTAGGTGCTCACGTGCAAAGTTAAGGCGCGCTCTTCGATGGTCTGCAGTTAATTTCGGCCTATTTGCTGGCTTGTGCGGTACCAGTCCGCGTTCCTCCAACCTTCCTCTAATTGTAGAGTCACTTACAGCCACCCTACGTACGACATGAAGCTACTGCTGCAGTTGAAAAGCATTAAAGCGTCGATTTTGTAAAGAAGTTGTTACAATAAATCGATCATCTCGCTCAGAAGTGACCCGATTCCTGCCAGAACCTGAACGGCGCATGAACAAACCAGTCTCCCGATAGCGTTTGTAGACTCTATGAACAGACGACAGGCTTAGATGCAATCTTTCAGCCACAACACGCTGATTAAGTCCAGAATCCAACAATGTCACCACTTGGGCGGCTTCTGCGGGCGAAGTAACCATATGTTTTAGACAAAAACTTTTTCATACGTCCCAAAGTCACAGTACACACACAGTATACAGAACAAAAAGTTTTAAGACAAGCGCAATTTTTTAGTTTTCAAAGGTGAAATGTACTCCAACTCTAAACAGACATTCGTCTCAAAACAGTGAATCATTTAATTTAGGGCCTTATCATACTAGCGGATTGCGAGCGTCCTCAAAGCGGAGCGGGCGCTCAACGAATACGTTACGGGCGCGCAACGAACACGCCCCGCATGCGCAGCGAATTCGTTGCGGACGCGCAACAAGATCGCCGCGAATAGCAACGTGGACGCCATTTTGTATTGTCTCATACATACGTCCCGCCCCGCCTCACTTCAGCCCGTAACGAGACACGAATGTAAGAGGACGTATGTATCATCATGGCATCATTGGGAGACTCGGATATTGATACAGAGTTATTTATAAGTGAAATTCAAAGTCGGTACGTAATATCAAAAAAGCAGATCAAAAAAGCAGATAATTTAGTGACCGTAATTTAAAAAAAAGGCATTGGAAGAGATTTGCAATTTATTTATTCAAGGCTTTACGGGAAAAACAGTCAAGGAGAAAAATTAAGCAGGTAAGAGAAACACAATAATATTTATATGTACTTATGCTGCCATGGTAATGCCCCTTCATTTGAAACAAAATAGTCGGCAAATTTATCTCTTATCGCATTACCCGTGTGACGTTAATCGCTTAGGCGCCCGTCGAGTGCGAGCGCACGTCACTAGCCTCAACCCGCGACCGGTGCCGGACTTTATAAGCGGAGGACGGTGTGAGACGGTTTCTCCTCTTCCGGCTGGCTTCAACATCAAGCTAAGTGTAGCTAAGCTACTGAAGAACCACGGAGCAAGCCCTTTGTATGAATCACGCACTATTTACTGTACGCGTAGGATAGTGAATATTGTTAAATACATATAACTTTTTCATTACTAGACAATTAAAAGTGTTAATTGTTGATCCATCTTTAATAAATATTTGAGGTACTTTCTTACGACGTCTTATAACTTTAACTTTAGATCGTACAAAATTATGCAATATACAACAAGTTTTGACTATTTCTTCGCCAAAGTCTATTCCAACATTTAATGGTCGATGATAAATTCGCCATTAATTAGTTATGATTCCAAAACTGCACTCTATATATCTTCGTGCTCGGCTTAATCTATAATTATATATTCTTTTTGTAGGCGTTAAATAGATGCCGGCATACGGTCGTTGCATGTACTTTGACAATGGAAATGCTTCGTCGCCAAAAAAAGTAAAAGGCAATGCTATTACATTGTTTGTTATTTGTTTCGGTTGTGGAATATTTAAACGATTTTCTTCTTTATCACTTCTTAATTGGCTTCCGTCAAATATTGTTGAATCTGAACTTTTTACATAGGCACCGACATCAATTACTTGTAGTTGGAGTCACAGACGGCTAGCAAAGTCATCGAGAAATACTTTTTGTAGTTAAAATATATGCCGCTATGACACGGTTTTATCATCCTAATGTTTGCCGTCCACTGCACCTATGCAGTTAGGAAAATCAGCATTTTCTAGAAAGCTTTTACTAATATTTTCCCAGTCTACTGTTTGCTTAGGTGGCATACAAATATGAAACAAGTTTTTAATAATAGCTTGACAAGCCTCCCGAACTATTTCTTTTATTATTGAAAATCCTCTTCTAAATGAAAAATGCAGGTCCATTAAAGATCACCCAGTTGCCAAATACCTGAAATATTTCTTTGTTGTTACAGTTGTTAAACTACAAAAAAGATGGAAATTGATCCGCGACGCCTACGTCAAAGATAGGAATAGAAAAACCAGGAGTGGCTCCGGTGCATCTACTTCTAAAGAGAACCTGTATTCACCTCTGCTATCATTTTTGAATCCTACTAGGCGGACTCGACCTTCGAAAATCCCGCCACCAGCAATTTCAGATAATGAGAATACAATAAACATAAGCGACGATTATACAACAAATGTTACAAAAAGGAAGAAAAAATCTGATGATGCTGAGGATAAAATGATTACAAAGTTAATGCAAAGGATGGACGAGAGGTTGAATAAAGACAGAAGAAGTGGTGAAAGTGAACCCGAATACAACTTTGCGTTGTCTCTGGTTGAAGATTTAAAACCAATTCATCCAGACTATAAAATGGATGCTAAAATGGATATCATGGGAGTTTTGAAAAATACAAGCATATGTCTAACAGCTATCCTCCAAACTATCCAGGATATTATACAAGTCCAGAGCCACTCCGAAATAATTCATTGCAACCAATTAATTCTTCACCAAGTGTTTATGACGAGAACAGTAACACTGAAGATACAATTTATAGTGATTTATTTTCAGAATAGTAATAATTTCCTGAATCCTGGTTAGGTACCTCGTTTTATTGTGAAATAATTTAATCGCTACTGTAAAACCACCGTTATGTTGATAATTCGTAGGTAACTAATGATTAACCGATTAATAATATTAAAGAAGTATAATTATCTCCTGTGTACTTATTAAATCTTAAAAACATACCTTATAGTAATTACGAGCCTTTCTTCAGGTGACACTGATAATCTCAAATGTGAGTCTTCATGTCTTAAGTCAGTTTGTATCAGATGCAACAACTCATAAAATGTAAGTCTTGACATTCGCAGGTAGAAACGAAATTGTTCTGGATTATTTTTTATTCCTTTGCAAAACAACACAAAGTAGTCGCTCTCTTCCATTCGATTAATTGATAATGGATCTTCCCAAATTCATCGATGCTTTCGTTTTCGTCTCCGGCGTTTTCGAAGTAACAAAGCCAACAGCAATGTTGCCTCGTCGGAATCCATTTTGTTACCGAGTGTATTGTACGTCGTTAATTCGCTACAAACACGCGACGAAAACGTTGCATATCTGCCAAGCGTTCGCGACGTCCTCGCTGTGCAGCCGCGGCGTGTTCGCGACGCATTCGTTGCGCGCCCGCCCCGCCCCGCAGCCGCTCGTAAATCGCTAGTATGATAAGGCCCTTATAGGATAAACAAATGAAATTTTAATTTTGAATTCAGAATCTTTATCGCTTATCACTGTAATGGCCAAACTGCCAGCTATACAATCATATGATTTTTTTCATGGAATAAAAACTCTTTTGTGTTAAATTAGGACAGAAACCATAAAAACGGAAGTGTTTCTGATGAGAAGTGTAATATGAGTTCTATTTGTCTCTAGGTGAGCAAATCGATGTCGATTCACACGATGGAGGTGCCGGGCTCCGGCAGCGACGGCGAGAGCAGCGGCGGCCGCGAGGTGCGCCACATCAACGCGCGCGTCAGACACAGGTACCTACTATTTAGTAGTACTTGTTCCTATTTAGTAACGCTGTCGAATGAATATAGTCTTCATGTTTTTGAAACTTGCAGACCCATCATAATAGTTATTTATTATAAAATGTATAGTGAAAATAATATACACAGATAAACGACCCATCGTAATCATAGATTAATATGACAAGAAATATTTGTATAATTCAAAAATATTAAACCAGAATGCGAACCCGCGATATGTTTCACGATTAATAAGGTACATGTTCGATTTAAAAAATGTAAGTAACTTAAAAATTCATAAATTGGCATCAAAAATGGTTGCAAAATTTAACGTAATTGGAATATCTTGCTATCACCCTCGCACGCATTTACTTAAACAGTGATTACATCATGGTCGTATCATGCATCCTTATTCTGTCATTTTTTTTTTTTACGCGGGGTACTTTGCAAGTCACATTCCCCATCGCCGGTTTTGGGGCGGGCGATGGGGATATGTCAGGATCCAGCCCCTAAGATGAATTTGGGCTGAACCGACTAAAACAACCGCGGTGTTCCTCACAACTTTATGGCGAGGCCACGCGGATCGCTCTCGCATTCGAATCGCGACCCCGCCAAAGGTTCGACCCACCGATGGACGTGGCGGGTCCCACACAATCCTTATTCTGTCATACCGTTACCCCTACTAACAGATTTGAAAGCCTTTATATTTTTACTACCGTATACTTTTAAATTTAACATTTTGATTAATATTATACTGTTTCATGGAATAAAAGTTTCATCAGTTACATTATACTAAAGTCAAATAAAAAAAAATATCGCGTTGAAAAATTAAAGCCCTAAACATTATTAATTTTTTAATACTTACAACAAAACCTCTTTAGTATTTTAGATTCTTGTCCATCTCATGCATTCGGTATCAAGATACTGTTAACTCATATCATATAAGTCATATGTTTATGTTATAATTAATATTATTAAAGATCAAAGTCGTCTTTTATCTTTATAGTTAGTTTATTAAAATTGTGTAGGTGTCATATTTTTAATACTAGGCAATTAATTTTTATTTTCATTATTGATTTGATATTTTTTCCAATATGCCAACGTTTTTACATTAAAACCGTTCATAATTTGTTAAATGGTAAATTATATATACTCGTTATTGTAGTGAACTAATGTATCTCGCGATATTTATTAAGCCTCTTATCCACTAGACAACAATTGACGCTCAACAAGATTGGCAAAGTTGCACAACATCGCGTGACGTTGCCAGCTGGCGCGCAACATGTCGCGCAGCTTATTGTTTGTTTCCAAGCAACATGCAGTTGAGCATCAAATGTTGTCAAGTGGAGACGTGACGCGCAATAATGTCCGTAGTGTGGTGAAATCAACACTAAAAGAACTCTGGCTAAATCAACTCTGGCGACATGTTGCCGACGACTGGTTATACGTGGACAGACAACGTTGCTAAACAAAGTTCCACGTTGCCGTAAGCATCAATGTCGTGCAACATGTCGTGTGTCAAATGTTGCTTAGTGGATACAAGGCTTAATAAAGACTTGTGGTCACTCTCTTGGGTTACAATCTCTGCTTTGCTCTCTGGCGAATTTTACAAAGATTGAATCAACGGACACAGAAAACCCATACTCGGAAAAATCTATTTCTTTATCTTTCTTCTTTCTTTCTTTTTCGTGTGGTTAGTGGCCAACCTGTTGTCGAGGGATGTTCAAGCCTCTGACATAACTTAAACAACTATCTACCTACTTATCTTTATCAATACCACACATACCTATATTTATGGTGATCACACATTTTTCCACCCAACTGGGAGTCAAATCCATAACACATTTACCACTGGCAGTGCATTGGTGTAGGTACACAGAACATTTTTCCCATTAGCTTTTTGATATTTCCTACTGCTGGGCAAAAGCCTCTTCCAAATATAAATAAGTCATATAAAACTGCATAAGAAATAAGTTTACACACAGTTTACGTAATAAGCAGTTAGTT
This sequence comes from Catocala nupta, assembly GCA_963675205.1. NCBI lineage: Eukaryota > Metazoa > Arthropoda > Insecta > Lepidoptera > Erebidae > Catocala > Catocala nupta. Next base: position 27,939,476 of record OY776095.1, read on the forward strand.
TCACGCGTATTGTGTGTAGTTTTGAGTAATTAATGTTTATGACGTGTGTACGATGAGCCGCTTGTACCATCTGCTGCGTATCAAGGTCAGAGAATACTTTTACAACGTTCATGTATGTTTTTATGTATGAAATGTTTCGTTTTGTTGTGTTTGTGAAGCACTGAAGCTGGAATTAATATGCTATTTGTCTAGTGTTTTCTGGTTTGAAAACTACTTTAGTAAATCGGAATTAAACTACTTTTTACGGTTTTTATCGCGGTTGTTGCGGTGAAACGCGATAAAATCCATAAAAAAGTATTTTAATTTCAATCAACATTCACGTAAATGTGAGAAAGACAATATGATGTAAACTGTTTGAGTACAGTTGTATAATTGATCCGATGGATATTGTTTGTTAATTGAGTAAGCATAGTAATTTGGCATTACTGTATTCAGAATTAATCATACCCTAGAAATACTGATAAATTTCATGAATCCAAATACAGAAAAGACGTACAAATTAATGAAATTAATCATAATAATATTTATATATTGATAACACGGATGGCATAGTGGTCGCCGCGCCTAGGGTAGTCAGGTCTTAAAATAGAAAAGCCGGACAGACCAATTAGTTTAGCCGGACATTTGGGTAAAAACGCCGGACACCCTTAATTTTTTTGTCTTAATTAGAACGATTTTTAGGGAAAGACTGCTAGTCCACATCCTTGCGCTAGCGATACAAGGTGAAACGGACGGTGCGGAAACCAACACATGACAAATGTAAAAAAAATTGACAAATTTACAAAGCCTAACAAAAGCCGGACAAGCACCCACCGTTTAATTTGGCCGCACACGCAACCAAAAAGCCTGACTGTGTCCGGCTTTATCCGGACGCCTGGCAACGCTAGCCTCGCTACTGGCACTGCGCTGAGCGTTTTTGGTTCGAATCCCACACGCGACAAACTTTGCATAATCCACAATCGGTTGCTCTGAATCTGAGTGTACTTTGTGTCTGTTCCCCGCGATATATGATTCATTCCTAATTAATAATGTTTAAACTCTGAAACTATAGACAGTTGAAATTGTGATGTTGATTTACATGCATACCTACAAATAGATACAATTTGACTAATTAATGCTATAGCAATTAGAATTTTAACAACCAGAGGTGGTCGCCCACAGTTCAAAAAGGTCTCGTTGCAAAATCAAGATTCGTAATCATGAATTTACTATCCATTACTTGTCACGAATAAGTTATTAACTACGACTTATAACGAATATTAATCTAAGTATATTGGCCACTCCCTTTTTACGACAATACTAACCAACGATTAATGTGATGTCATACTGCGATTATAAATTATTCGCCAATATACTATAGGACCTCCCGTAAAGAATATTTGTTGTGCTTATATATATGGGGCCAGATATTTTAGTTTGACAGATGTTGTAGTGCAAAACTTTGATAAAAAAGTGATGCTGTATTTTTGGTACAGTCGAATTAAATTAAGATTTTATTAATATTATGATTGTGATTGATGACTTGTGTAGTGTATGTACACAATTAATTGTGTATGTAGGTGTGCGTTGATTTAGCTACCAGAATTCTTGTGTACAAGTAGTTTTAAAATGATTCCTTTACCAATTTATTTATAAATGTCAAGTGCTGTTGTCACCCATGTTCTAAGATATTTATTAATTAGAACTTAGAACTTCCTTCTTAGCATAAAATATTATAGAAAATAATGTTCTTTGCCTTTAAACCTATTCTTAATATTGCATAGTTTCTGATTTTGGAGCCCAGAAATAGTCGCGGACAATTTATGTCAGTGCCATATTACAAACTATCACATTTATAATCTTTATTTATATAAATCTTCTGTGCGTGTGTTTGTAATTAAACTCCTCCTAAACGGCTGGACCGATTTAGATAAAATTTTATGTGTGTGGATTCGAGAATGGTTTAGAGTTGTTTATTTTATTTTCTTGTGGACAGGACAACGGCTGTCGGGACAGATAGTTCATAAGAAAAGAAGATTTTACAAAAAAAAATGTTTCTACAACCTATATATACAGAATTAAAATTACTGCCTATAGGAATTTGTCACGGTCTATTTATATAAAGAAGCAATTTTATTTTTGTAACATTTGCATTAAGGTTAGGCGGATGCCAGCGGTTTACAACTGGATGCAGTATATTTTATTTATTTCAAGCATGTTTTACCACAACCAGCTAGGCATATCAAAAATATTCGGCGGTTAATGCCTGTGCATATTTTACCATATACCAAATAAAAAATAGTTACATAAGTTGATGCAATAATATGCTAATGCGACTAGTTGTTACAATCTTGATTATAATTTCAAATCTATCGTGCTTCTATCATCGACGCATATCAACACGGATAATAGAGCTTTGTTTTTATACATTGTGTTTATATGCATACATTCATATGATGATACACTCACGGATATTTCCCGGAGGGGAAGGTAGAAACTACAGGTGTTCACACGTAACGATCCTGGCATATCTACCTTGCGTTATTCTCTTTCATTATATTCTTTATGCATTCTCGATGGCTTAGGATCGATACCTACTCTTAACCTGGCTTTACTCCAGAATGTATACGATGTGGTCAGAGAATGATTGCCGTTTGTGATTACCAACATTATGTTTATATATACAGCTTCCGTAGGTTTGTGACCGCAAAACTTGAAAAGTTGTCGATGGATTGACTTTAAATTGAGTTTAGTATTTCTATTTAAGATTGTTTTTATATAGGAACCTACTTTTTATCTCGAAGTGCTCACGGGAGTAGGAAATATAATATTTTAACTAACCTAACTAATAATGAATATTATACCGAGCCACAGAGAAACGTAGTCACGTTTAGCTAGTACTTTTGTAATAGTGCTGTATGTGTAACTACACTTAACCTAAACCTATTGAATGGTAATGGCACTCCGGTGTCCAGACACAATAGGTTTTTAATTATGTCTTGTCCAACAATTGACAGGTTAATGTTAATGTGTAGTTCCAATTAGTAGATATGTTTTTGTTTTAATTGATGTTGTCTTGAGAATCCTAACTAAAATTATAGTGCGAATGTGAGTTTATTTGTTTGTTACTCTTTCATGCATTAACTGCTCGCCTGATCATGAAATAGAGTATTTTATCTTTTTATCCAGAAAAGAAGGACTGTCCCCGAGGAATAGCAATTTAGCGATAGAATCTAAAATAACGCGAGCGAGCAAAATCTAGTGAACTTGAGACTCGTTATCATGTTAATATAATATTATCATATTGAGGCGCTCATAGCCAGTTGCACTCACTGATCAGTAAACGATTAGCGAGGTTAAGCAACGTCGGATACGGTCAGTCTATAGATGGGTGACCGCTTAGTGGTATTTCATCTGAGCGTCTCCGTGCTTCGGAGGGCACGTAAAAGGTCGGTCCCGGTTGTTGTCAAATTGACAGCAGTCGTTAAGCCATGTCAGAGGCCTACGGGCGGCTTGAACAACTCTTGACAACAGGTTGGCCACTAACCACACGAAAAAGAAAGAATATTATTATATTGTTTTTATTTTATTTTATTATTGTTATTATATTATTAACAATTTATGTCATATCTTGGGCCCAAAAATGCGGTCAAAATTAAATAAATAATTATTCATGACATCTTAACTAAGTCAGATGCTGTATTTAATTTATTAAAATGTGATAACTCAATCTATACCATCGGCCTTCTAACCCAAATGATATTCATTAATCAATATGTATATTAATTCTGCCACACATCAAGCCTTGTTATATTTAGTTATATTTGCCGCAATAGTTATATAACAACATATAACACGTGCTAAATCTTATAATTTATGCTTTACTTCAACATAATGCTTAGAGGTCAGTCATACATTTCTTGGTAATATTACAAGTTCTCACATAAAACTGTTCTTGGGAATACGAATATGCTTATTATTGTATGTTTTATTTTTTGCGTGGCATATGTTAACCTGTCTAGAAATTATTTTTGATGCTGTATATATTATGAACTTATTTAGAAGAACTTACCTGTACACTTCTCACACTGAGAAGAGGCCCGTGCCCAGCAGTTGGGGCATTTTAATACAAGGCTTATATTTTATTATATGTATATAAGTACTTTAACATTTGTATTGGTAGTTGTTTATTCAACATACTTTTTAATATCAGGTCAAAAAACAATCCCGTATCAGCTTGGCTCTGGAAAGAATTTAGAAAAAATTATCAATAGTCGATATTTTTTTACAACAGAAAGTCTTCTTCTCCCTACCCTTTATTATTCCCAAGTCACTTGGGGTCGGCTTTTCTAGTCTAACCGGATTTGACTGGATATCAGTTTTTCCTCCGCAACCCGAAGGCTAACGATACCCTAAAGCTAGACCAGTGTCAGGATATTATAGGGCACTGACTTCTCAATAACGACTGCCATAGATGTTCATGGCAGCCGGGACCGATGCCTTAACGTGCTCTACGAGGCACGGAGCAGGCGATAATTGATTGACATCAATACGCACATAATTTCGAAAAGTTATATAACTTCCGAAAGTCGTAGGTGCGTGACGTGGGTTCGAACCCGAGACCCTCTGCATTGCAGTCTGTTTGTCTCCCCACTGAGCTATCGCTGCTATTATATTTAAGAATTATTACAACAGAAAGTATAATATTATATTTAAGAAATATTTCATCCAATATTCAACTATCATACTTATGACGCTGTCTGTATGTTTTATGAGAAAGAAATAATAATAATAATATAATAATAATATTCTAACACATACACACAACACTATCTAGCCCAAACTAAGCAGAGCTTGTACTATGGATACTAGACAATGGATAAACATACATATATACTTTTTTTTTTGTAAATACATACATATTATACATAGAAACACCCAGACCAAGACAAACATCCATGTTCATGCACACAAATATTTGTCTTGTGCGGGAATCGAACCCGCGACCTCAGGCGTGGCAGTCGGTTACACTAACCACTACGCTATCGATTGCTACATTAATTATATAAACAAATTATTTGTGCTTTCTTGGCTAAGAATATTAATTTAAAATTATTAATAGATCCAAATAATATTGTAATAATATTCGTAAAGAAATGTGTTGTCAACAACTACTTTTATATTAATATATATCAAGAGGATATTGAATGGCTATAGATTTATTTTTATTTTTATACAATATTAGATGTCGCCTGCGACTTTGCTAGCGTAAATGTATGTTATGGATAAAAGTATGTCCTTTTCTGTTCCCCTGACAACGTGTACCTATGTGAAAATTTATGATGGTCGGTCGAGTAGATAAGAGGAAACACAAGGGCCGTTTTTCCATACAAACGTAGTCCCCTGTTTCTTCCCTGAATAATGATAGTAGAGCAAAAATTGTTTTCCTTTTTTTCATAAATTAATAATTAAAAGAGACATGAGCCTTCAAAAACCTCAAAAATTGGCTAGATTTTCCGCTGTGTTCAAACATCCAGAAAACAAATTTGGCTAAATTATACAAAAAAAAAGGAAAACATAGGAACACGGCCAAAGCCTTTCTTTAATTTTAAATTAAACAAGTAGTTAAATCGGCCAAGTCTTGGAAAAGGAATCAGGAGACTACGAAACGTTGATTTTGTGTAGGTACGGTAGGGTGTTTTGTGTAGGTATTTTCGGTTCAAGCTGCAGTTGCCGCTATCGCGCTCTGCGGGCACTGCGCGACAGCAATAGATTTTACAAATACCTATTTTCAATTCTCTCGCCCTTAATGATTCCTCTTAAGCCGTGAAAGCATATCTAACAAACAAAAATGATATAAAGTATTAAAAAAAATAGTGTTGTGGGTTCATTACCCACAGGACAAGAAATTGTGTGATTGTGTTCTGCCGAGTTTGGATGTTCTTTATTTCCGTTATTTAAATGTTTGTAAATCTCCCGCCACATAAGATCTATATATTAATACGTGAAGCAAAAAATTGTACCCCTTTTGACAAAAATTGCGCGGATGGAGGAGTATGAAATTTGGCACAGTTAAAGTTTATATGGAGAAGGAGGAGCGAATCCTAATATTTTTATAAAATATGCATTAGAAATACATTAAATTAATGAAAAACACTACACGCACACAACCATGCATTTGACACTAAATATAGTGTCTTATCTATGTTTGACACAAGCAGTCGAATCGCGTTCGTAGTATTTCGGCATTGTTCGATTGACTTCCTAGAATGCTTCGTAACTATGATTAAATACATAATTATGTATGCATAGATAAGACACTATGTAAGTATATGGAGTAGATGTCTAAATGAAATGTGATTATAAAGGTATAGTTATAGACAATAAAACCTTAATAATTATCAAATTTAGAATTTAAATAAATTATGGGCGAATTTCGACCTCTTGGCGACCGCTAGTACCTGTTAGTAGCGCTAGAGTTGTCTTCTTAAATAAGATAAGATAATTTAAAAAGTTTATATGTGTTTTACCAAGAGTAAACAATTCATAAAAAAAAAAAAAAGTTCTATCACTTATGTAACAATAATGATAGCTATATAACTGTTTAAAATAAAATAAAATATAATAAATTTCAAATGTCAGACAGTCGGCTTCTTTTTCGATTTCTTATTTCTCCACGTCTTATAACAGAGTTGATTGGTTCAGCCATTAGTATCCGATGTAACGTTAGCGCAGCCGATCTTGTTTACTGCAGGAGAACCGGTTCGATGTCGGTTGATGAGCTTTTAGTATTTAATACACTATCGTTTAGTTGCTTAGACTTAGGTAGATCGTTACCCTTTCGTATAGCACTAGCTACAAGTACTTTTTCATGAATTTCTTATGATTTTGATGGTGGATTTCTATTTATTTGCTTCTTCGTAAAATTATAGGTTTAGTAGACCAGGTCATGAATATCAAACTTTGAGGGTGGATAATAAAGCATCCTAGGTGGCACTGAAGAAGCCATAAATTATATTAAGATACCAGCAATGCCAACAGTGAAGAAAAATATTGTGAGGAAACCTGTATTTATCTGAAAGTATCTATTATCCCTAATGTTATCGAAGTTATGTGAAGTCTGCCAACCCGCACTGGGCGTGGTGGACTATGGCCTAATCCTTCTCACACTGTGAAAAGACTCGTGCCCAGCAATGGGACAGTTGGCTCATATATATACTAGGAATGCCAGCTACTAAACTAAATTACTACGCTCTTAGTGATGTAGTGTGTCGGTGGAACTAATGTTATAAAATTGTTACTGTTGATAAACTTTAGAATTCCTATCAAAAATCTACTTAATCCTGCACAGATAATGGCTTTTCTTACTAAGCAAAGAATCATGGAAATCAGATCAGTCGTTCTCGAGTTATAAGTCCACAGACAGAGACGTTTTGATTTGTAATATTTAACGATGGATGATTCGATAATATTATTTTATATTTCATACTAATTATAGCCGCAAGTCTGTTTACAAATTTAATTAAGTCATGTTATTAAACATCGGTGTCATACCTAAAATAGAATGAAATAAAAATCACGTAACCATGTACTTGAAACAGATAATTCGTTATTTTTTATCTATTGCGTTGATTGTATCGATAACCATTTGTTAAAGTGATATATATCGCGATAATTTTAGATCTATATCAGTTTAACAAACATTCACTGTGTTTATAACCAGTAGCTAGTTTTACAAGCATATTACATACATACTTATATTATAAATGTGAAAGTTTATGAGGATGTTTACATGTCCATTACTTAATCACGCGTAAACCGTTGAACCGATTTAGATTAAACTTCTTATATATATAGACCCTGGATTAACGGATAGGATAATATTTAAATTTTTATCCTGTCATACGTGCCTCACTCAAACAGCAATAGCTTAGTAAGATACTGTTGGACTGCCACGAAGAAGTCGTGTTGGTTCTCAATGCGCACACCTTTGAAGGAAGGAAAACATTGTGAGGAAACTTGCATGTTATGTTCTCAAAAATATGTGAAGGCTGCCAACTTGCGTTGGGCCAGTGTGGTGAGAATAAAAGTACACAGTACACTGAGAAAAAGTCCATGCTAAGCAGTGAGACAGTTTATGTACTGGGCTGATACTTTATATACGTGTTCATGGTATTTTAAACAAGCGATGCCGCGAGGAGTTGATAGTTTTGATAATATTACGAGCCTGTACTATGGGCGATTACAGAGAAATGGTTGAGTGATGCTCATAATAGCTGGTTTAGCCGCAGGTTAAGGAAAGTTATCAATTGTCCAACGAGCGACGAAGAAAATCGTGTGTAGCAGTGCATTAAATTAATCTCTATGTTGATTCACTTCGCAAATAGGTTTCACTTTTGTTTCATTGTTGTTTTTTTACGTAATTTGTTTGTTTAATTTGATGTTGTCGTACGGAACATCGGGTTTTTGTTACGGGATGTTGTCATCTGAGATTAAACGAAAGTGGCGCGTGTGTAGTGGTGGATTAACTCACGCGAAGATCCAGATCAGTTTTAAATATTATATATATATATACAAGACAAAGACGTCTGGCAAGCCAATATATCTATATTATCTATACACAATTGTTGTTTTAAGAAGACACCTCTCTCATTAATATGAATTCCTGTGTCAAAGGGGACCTTACAAACGCTCAAACAACAACACACCATTTGTCTCCTGTGTGGGGTGGTACAACACTAGAAAAATGATTTTTTTATTTTAAAGAGTTGAGAAACACACAGCTCTATAAATATTGTGTTATAAATAAATGAACAGAATTATTTTATAAGGAATTGTACTCAATAAGTAATAGGTTCGGCCTACATTATGCGGGTTTTAACTTATCCGTATAAATTTATAATGCTGTCAAAATGTATTTGTACATCCGTGCTAATCCTTTGGGAATATATGCCGTGTCTTACTAGATAAATTTTTGTTAACACTGGCAACTAATGCGTTTATTAGGAGAAAGTAAAATATATACGTTTTGTGATTATTCAACGTGTAACAAAACATTTTGATAGTTAAATTAATTCTTTAGCAATTCTTTTATCGTTGCTTGACAATTTTGCCAAGTTAATGCATATCTTGAAGAAAAGAAAAGATAATTATTACGTTTCACTTATTTGCATGAAAGTGATTGATTACGCAATACCTATCGTTTCAACTAAAACTCACATCACCACAATGTTGTAAGCCCGATCTAATTTCACACATATTATCTATACTTAACGAGGTAATTCAAATCAAATCACGCAGTTTCACGTCACACGTCTAAGTCCAGCGAGTCCAGACAATTTTGTCTGTGTCACGTCCTGAGTTTTCTCCGGCAAAGCTTTCCAACCACGAAAGTGCTTTGCGCTCGTTTGACTTTATATTACAGTCAGTTTTAATGCTGTGATGGCTCTTTGGCTTAGGCAATTTTGAGAGAATTTATCGGTAAAAATTGCTTTGATGGTATGATGACTTTAAAGCAATTGGAACTTTGAAATTTGAGATAAAATCCGTATAAAGTGTTTAATTACAATGTGTAACATTTGCGTAAACAATGCAATTGGAACTTTTAATAGTGAACGGTGCATAAAAGTACGCTCATAGATGTAAGCCTGTCAACCATCTTTACTTCTGCTATGATTTAGAGTAACATGTGATAGGGTCGAGCATATATCTACAGCTGTACTGCTAAGGTGGATTTAACAATAACTTTACCCGACTCGGTTATCGAATCCGGGATCCTAGCATAAGGATGCTTGGCGGAGGCGCCAATATAACAAGTCTGAAGCAGCGATAAACCAATGGATAGAGTATTTTACTTACAATGGAGAGTTCAGAATCCCACCGAATACACTTATTAAACAAAACACTTATACCACAAAACCAACTAGGCTATGTTTTTACGTTTATGTAACAAAATGTCTTTTTGCCGTGTAACTGTGAATTTACGCACTTGTAACTACTCAAGTCACCACATAATCTGTATATAATGCTACTTTCGCGCAAATTTTCTACAAAGGCAGACGATTTGTGCGCCAAATATGGTAATGACAACCAAAAAACATAATTATCTGCGATTATATGTTGCCTTTTTATATTATTACTAGCTGACCCGGCAAACGTCGTTTTGCCATAAAAAAAATGTTTTGACCAAAAGAATAAAAAATTGTTAGGGGTTGACAACCCTTATCAGTAAGGGGTATGAAAAATAGATGTTGGCCGATTCTCAGACCTACTCAATATGCTTACAAAATTTCATGAGAATCGGTCAAGCCGTTTTGGAGGAGTACGGGAACGAACATTGTGACACGAGAATTTTATATATAAGATGTTAGAAAACAAGCTTATGGCCTGCCTGGTGAGCAGTAACTTCTAGGTTAGGGATAGTTGTAACATCAGGGATAAAACAAAGATCGTCTTCGTATTTTCGACTCTTCAAAAAAGTTGTAATTGTGCCAAGGGACGAAAGTAACTGATCCCATTACAGACAGCTTAAGAGTTCTTGAAAGAGACTAAAATCCCTACTCGTCATAGCAACACGACAAAAGACAGCAAGCAATGATCTTCACTAAGGTGATGGTTTTCTCCAGTCAAGTAGCTTAAGTTCGTAGGAGGTTCAGGCTGAGATTTTACAGTTTGTATCTTTAATAAACCTTTCTATATAATAACTAATATATATAATACAAGAAAGTCTGATACAAAAAGAGAACGTTTGTCATGGTATGGACACGTGATGAGAAGAGATGAAAGAAATGTTGTTAGGAGAGCTCTGAGTATGGAGGTGCAAGGATTATCCAGTAGAGGAAGACCCAAGAAAAGATGGATGGACTGCATAAAAGATGATATGGCCAGGAAGGGTGTGAGTGCTGAGATGACGAGCGATAGAGATTTATGGAAGAGAGAGACATGTTGCGCCGACCTCAAATAGTTTGGGATGAGGGCAGGAGGATGATGAAGAAAGTCTGATACAATTATCGATATCAATAAATCATGCAATAATATTGTCTTGCGTTTAAGAAAATGTTATACATCGAAATTAAATAGTTTCAAAATTATCTAAAATTTCTGTATTCAAATAAACTGAGATAAACACCGCATAAAGTAGTTTAATTATCAAATTTTGCAATGTAATGCTTTAATTGAAACTGCTTTACATCCTTAGTTTTTATTTTTAAGCCGACATTCAGGCCCTGAGCCAGACATTCATCCTGGAGATTATATTTACTTACTAAACTGGTATCTTTAGTCATTTCTAAAGGCTAAGTGTCAACAGAAACACAAATAAAAGAGTCAAAACCTTTCTCTATTTACCTTGAGAAATATGGCATCCTTTATCTAGATGTTATGTGTTAAAACAATCGACATACCCATTTCTCTCATAACTCATAACATTACGAGTATTACATACAAGTTCATCGACAGCTGCGAACATAAAATGTTATAATCGCGTTAAAGCACACACGATACAACGGCCGTGCATAAAAACCGCATCCATTTACAACATCGTTTCAAAGTGTACACGCGGCTACCGCATTTATTATCTTCAACCACGAAACGCACAGCGTAAACGTTTTATTACCAAAAATGGACATTGTCTAGCACCGCACGGCTCTTTACAAACAACTCTCACTCTTATGCTGGTTGTTTTAAGGTTGTTTATGTGATGTAAGGAAGTAACTCGGCCGAGTGGCACACTTGTTTCCTTGCAAAATGGGTAGGAAGCTAGAGTAAGTCTTGTATGGCGAAACGACCTCAAGTATAAGTTGACTGGCCATAGTGTTAGCAGTGTAGCTTTAGAGCGAATCCCATTGAGTTTTGTTACCGTTAAGCGCCCTTCTCATTACATCCTCATTTACTGCCAAATGAGGCTCGACTGATTTATTGACCTTAATTGATCTACCGATTTCTGAGGAGATACCTTTGGAAGTAACTATTGGTATAACTGTTTGTAATTGTTAGCGGGATAGGCAAATGTATGAGTTGTATATTAAATTACGAATTGAACTGGTATAGTCAGATCTGTTTTCTTGTACGATTATTGGGTCGATATTTAGACTTACCTACTGATATAAGGTACGTAATTATATTTGTAAGACAATGCTTATGTTAGTTTTATCTATTAACTAACTGGATACTTTTAAACCATTAAACGCAAGATGTGTCTTAGTTTAGCCATCATTTCTAATTTTGTGCATATGCTTAGCCCAATTTAGTACTAAATAATTGGTGATAGTAGTTAAATTATCTTATAATAACTTTTGCCTGCTGCTTTGCTTGTATGAATCCTTGGGAAACACTGGCCATGAAAAAAAATTGTTTAATAACTTGTTAGTTTAGTAAAAAGAAAAGTTATTCTATCCACCCTTTTATCAAATAACTGGTTTTGTCCGCGGTTTCGTCAGAGAGCAATACTTTTTCCTGTATAAAACGTATCCTATTCCCTTCTTCATACCCCTGAAAAAGTGTTTGCGAAATTTCATAATGATTGATCAAGTAGTTAAGACGTGAAAGCGTACCAACCAAACATACATTCTACTTCTATTTTAATACTAGATGTTCCTGCAGTTTTACTCGCGTTTATCGTTACTGGGCCGCCTTCGTGGGTCGTAGCATGATGTTATATAACCTATAGCGTTCCTCGATAAATAAGCTATCTAACACTAAAAGAAATTTTCTTAATTCGAAACAGTAGTTCCTGAGATTAGCGCGTTCAACCAAGCAAACAAACTCTTCAGCTTTATAATATTAGTATATATTAGTTAGGATTCCTTCGTAATTTACATTTGTCATACGTAATTTCATCAATGATCCATTATAGGCACGCATCTACGTAAACATCTCTTGTATAATCAAGTTAACAGCCTCAAAGACATAAACATCCGACCGTGTGCTAAATATTTTGATGTGATGTAAGTACAATAAACTTTACTATTCGGTATTTATACGCGAGTCGATGCTAGTTTATCGTTTTACTGTGATTGATATTACTCCTACGATGTTCAGTTGACGTTTTAAATAAACTTTTAGCCTTTATTTTGTAATGTATAAACACTAGAAATGCGTTGAACTATATATACATACATTTAAGAGTATACATAAATGTAAAACGCTCGCAGACGTGACATGGTTTTAGGGCTTTTAAGCAACTTTTCACGCAGTTATAGTCATTTTCCGCTGTTACCGCTTTGAGCATTATCGTTTAAAATTCCACACGGGACATTATTCATAAATAATTGTTTTAAGTCTAGATGTATATATACTTCGTGTGCGTGTTTGTGTATATGTTATTAAAGCTCTTACGACACACACATTTTAGCAGTTGTTTTGACAAATTAACAATAATAAGACTTCCTAATATTTTTGAACCTCTATCACTTAAACATACTTACATGCAAACATGTATTTGGTAGCTATAATTAGACAAACTTATAAGAGTTAATAATATTGATACGGTCTGTGTTAAGCTGCTCATAGCTAAATAAGCACGCTCTATACTTATATTTTACTTGTGTTCTCTTAGATTACATATATGTAAGTACTTAAAACTGCGCCGAGCGTAAGACAGATAATGACAGAGCTCGTGCGGCGCATATTCAAATCGGCACGGCCGCCGTAGTAAAATTATATGGAGAATTTGAAGTACTTTTTTGATAAATATGTATCTTTATTGTCAACCAATAACTTAAATATTTGGGACGGATTAATTGTAATATAACTATTTATGTTTTGGTTAAGCTGTAGAATAGGATAGATTTCTACTGTTATAATCTAAAAACCACGTAACATGTGCTTACGTTTTTGCATTTTTCGTGCAAATTTACGTAATTTTGTAGGCGAAAATATTAATTATTTAAAGTTTTTTACACGGAGTAATTGTAATCACATTAATTGTTATGGTAAATGTATATTTTATATTTATATTAAATAAAAAGTGTTGATTTTATTCACTTAACTGTGACCGTCTGTTTTGGCACATTTCGCTCGGCGCAGTCTTAATAAATCAAGCCTGTTTCTTCTCGAAGTAGTAGACAGATAATATACCTACATTTCACCTGTTCTGTTTAAGATCACATTTTATTATGTATAGGGGTCGTAGCTATGGCGGTCTTAACTCTGTAGCCTAACAAAAAATCCTCCATTACTCCATCCGAGAATCGAATTCGGCATCTTCACGAATTGCGACGTTAAAGTCAAATAGAGATCGACGAGACAGTGAAATATAATATTCTTTTTATCTTCATAAATACATCTTTATAGGTTTCGAAGTGGGGAATTTGTCCCCTTACCTCTGTCGTTAGGGGAGAATAAGGTATTATCTCAATTCTCAAGTAAATCTCGAAATATGAACGAAAATCATTCTGCGGTTATTGCCCTCGCGAGGGGCTGTGCAGACAAATTTATATCTCACTTAGAGATTATCACCTGTGTTCAATGATGACAGGTTTTTAAAATTAATTTTCTGCTATATTGATAAATCTTCTTGTATATTTTCTGCACTTACGTTATGAGTATGAAATGTATAATATGTATGTAATAAACTGTTTATTACATACATACATCTCAAGTTCATAAAATTATTTTTTTGAAGCTTCCTTGCAATTTGGTTTTCAAATGCCGAGTATTCTTGTTAACTAATATGCTTGTTAGGAGTGGGTTCGCGTCGATAGTGCAATGGATGGAATTCGAACCTGCGACCTCGAGAAGTCCGAAGCATTATCCATTAGAATACAGCCACTATTATCGCCAGCTACGGTTATTTAATTACGAATATTAAAACAATATTGTTTACTAAATTTTGCACACCGCATCGCTCGCATAAATGTTGGTTAGGTTAGATTAGTAGATACGTTTTTACGCATGAAAGTACCCTATGCCCTTGTCTGTTCTCCTGACAACGTGTATACGTATATAAATTTCATGATGATTAATTAGCAGAGTAGTTAAGGCGTGAAAGCGGAATAAGCAAACTCACATTCTCATTTATAATATTAGTTTAACTCCATTTGGTTAGGTACTTAACTAAAGGTAAAAATTCTTAATGTGCCTTTTTATCTAAAAACTCAGTTTAAAATAAAATGCTGCTAAAGATCAATGTAAATACAACAATAACGATTACTAAATAAATTGAACCGTTAGTTTAAGCAATAGTTTATTTGTTCAATATGTGTTTGTGTTAAAAGTCACATCAAGATTGTTTACCTTTAGTTAAGTACCTAACCAAATGGAGTATAGGATATATTATATTTACCCAGTACATCATGTAATTCATAATATTCTCGTAATATCATCTTGTCAAACTACAACATCGGATAACGGTCCATTGTTAGTTTTTACGATTTATAAATTAGTCCATTGAGCGTACCACCTACCGAGGCGTGTGACTAATTCTTACTTAGTGTTACTAAATCGTTGCAGAAACAATAAACTCTAACAATACATTTATTTGTATCTCACTCAAGTAACTGTTGTGGCCTTGTAATCGTTATCACGAAGCAGATTTTCTTTTGTAGGCTTTAGAAATAAAAGTAGTTTAAGACTGCGCCGAGCGTAAGACGCGGTTGGACTGAATTACAGAGATCGATACTCAAATCGGCGCGCGGCCGCCATAGTAAAATTGTATGGAGGATTTGAAGTGCTTTTTTGATAAATATGTATCTTTATTGTCAACCAATAACTTAAATATTTGGGACGGACAAATTGTAATATAACTATTTATGTTTCCTTTAAGCTGTAAAATAGAAAAAAAATCTACTGTTATAAACTAAAATCACGTAACACGAGTTTACGTTTTTGAATTCTTCGTGCAAATTTACGTAATTTTGTAGACGAAAATATTAATTATTTTAAGTTTTTTACACGGAGTAATTGTAAACACATTCATTGTTATGGTAAATGTATATTTTATATTTGTACAAAAAGTGTTGATTTTATCAACTTAACTGTGACCGCCTGTTTTGACACATTCAGCTCGGCGCAGTCTTAAGCTGCTTTTAGAGAGTTTTGTTTGCGAGTGATTGATAATGGGTTGGGCCAGTATCAGGCAAAAATGTAGTCTATTGCAATTAGTAAATGAACTACCACACTACAAAAATACATGTGTTGCAAGGAACTTTACAAACATTTTTGACTGCACGGTTGGTGTAAGTGGTCGCCTCGCCACTGAGTGTTGTGGGTTTGATACCCACACGGGACAATAATTTGTGTGATCCACATAATTGTTCGGAGTCTAGGTTTTCTTTGTGCCTGTTGTTTCAATATTTGCAAAGCCGTCGTAGAAATTATTTCTACTGAGAATTGTCTTTTTAAGTAAAAGCAAGCAAGCATGAGCATTCAAAAAACGATCACAAAAACACATTCACTTGAAACAATTATTATTAGTGCATCACACACATATTTTTTCCGTGTGGGAATCGAACCCACAACACTCGGTGCAGTGGCATTTTGACTAATATGCTTGCGTGGGTTCACGTCAGTAGTGCGATAAATAGGATTTGAACTTACGACCTCTAGATCGCAAGTGCAATGTCTTGCCTATTGGACTGTTGCTTTAAGTATTTTACCTGGCAATTATCACTCGCATCATAAATCTAGGACCTTGCCCAGGGTACGGCAGTGAGCTCATCTTCTTCTACATAGCATCTAAAAAATCATTATCAACTCTGCCGAAAGTGGTTCACCACTAGACAGGCCTCCTTCAGAGTTTTCCACACAGACCGGTCTAAAATGATATGCTATAGCTGCTTCTAAGTCTAGAATAAGCATCAACTTATGAGCTGTCCAGGAAAACATACTTCTGTTATGTAAAACTGAACTGCTACTATCAAATTTGTTATGAAACTACATATAGTATTCCAGGTTTTGCTCATGGCTGCGCTCGCGCAAATGTAGGTTATGCCAATTTACAATCCCTCAGGAACGGTCCTTCTTCCTGGATGAAAGGTACCTATGTCCTTTCTTATACCTCTTACTAGGTGTATGCGAAATTACATAATGATTGGTCGAGTAGTTAAGTCGTGAAAGCGTAACAAACAAACAAACATTTTTCTTTTTTTAAAGTTTACTTGCAATTTGGATTTCAAATTACTAGTATTCTATCTAACTTAACATAACCCTCCGGCTAAGTTAGAATCCTTGTGTTAGGATTGGGTTCACGTGAGTAGTGTAATGAATGGTTTTCGAACCCGCGACCTCTCGATCGCAAGTCCAATGCCTTATCCATTGGGCTACTGCCGCATAAATTTGCATTTATAATATTAGTCAGGGTTACATTTTGATTGAACACCATCTTATGATAAACTGTCCAGGAAAACATACTTCTGTTATGTAAAAGCGAACTGATACTACCTTCTTTGCTAACAACTACATATACTATATATCGCGGGTATAGAAACTAGGTGCATGTACAACCCAGTAACAAGTTACGCGATCACAGATCATAACCGTAAATACATTGTACAGTATTATCTAGCATTGCCACATTGTGCCTACTGATCTACATTTCGAACATGCAATCGCTGAAATGTACTGAAATACTACCTACAGTATACCTAATGTTAGAGGTGTGGTGGTTTGAAGACATGCTAAGCCAGTCCCGATGATATATTGCTTTTTAAAAGACAACTCTGTATTAATTCCTGTGTCGCGAAGGTCTTTACAAACATTTAAACAACGGACACAAAGAACATCCAGACTCGGACCAACTTTTTGTGGATCATAAAATTTTTTGTCCCGTACGGGGGTCGAACTCACAGCATTTGGCATTTAAACCATTATGCCATTCGTGCAGTCAATTCAGTATCGTCTAGGATAGCTATATGTCCATCTAAATGTTAGGGTTTATAGGCGTGGCTATAAATACATATCATATATTATAAATTAATAAAGGAGTTGTATGATAACTATAGTATATTTACATCCTGGTTATAATATTATAAATATCCATGTATCCAATATATATATATATAATAATTATGTTGGTTTATCCTCCTTCATGCAGGAATGTATAAAAAACGATTCGATGAGTAATTTTACATAGATCTGCACGTCATATTAATAGGCATTTATTCTTCAACAATATTTTACTTTGCCTATTGGATAGGTGTTACTTTAAGATCATGGTAGCTAAGCCTAGTGAAAGCTATTTATTTATATACTTATAATAATATATAATAATAAACTTTAGTAACACGTTTTAAAAATTATTTTACACAAAAGAAATACAAAATTTGAGCCAAATATCGCAAATTATGTGTCACTGTATAAAAGTTGTCAGCGCCTACCGTAACAGAGAACAATAATTATAGTTTTAAGTGATGTGGATTATTGATATAAAGAGAATTTCCTATTTACACAAGTATTACATCAACATCTATTTAAAATAAATATGAGCGCATTATATAAAAATAGCTACAACTATTATATGAACTTTTAAACCATAAATTGAATGCCTACGTATCATTTAAAGTATATCATAAATCAAACTTAAAACGCAGCACAAATGGGTCAAGTGCTTGAAAACAATAAACATGTGCGCTGCATCCCGAGTATTGCAACCAATCAAATAGTTACTGCCGTTTGCTCTATCTAAATCGTTGGAGATACTGAATGCTCTTAATAAGTGCCTCGCGCTCCGATGTTGTTTCATGCTCAGTGAGAACGCTCAATAAATTGCAGTTTAGTTTCGAACGGTTTATGTAATGTTGCAAGGTATTCCTAGAAGTAAACTGTTATTTACTTACTTTATAGTACATATTATCAGCACTGTGTAAAGTGTCCTACTGTTGAGCTTAGTTCTTCTCACTGAGAAGCTTTTTCTCAAGAGTACATATTTAATATTATGCTAGTACCCGAAGAGATAGGCACAAATATACGAAAGCACACGATTAAAAAGCTTTGTTTTAGGAAGGCTATTGCCGTATATCATTCAAATTTGCAGACTCTATTCTGCTACTGAGAACTTTTAACATATCTGAATATACTGCCTAGTCCGAAGAAAATCGAATCCGAGATCTCGCAATTGAACGTAAACATAAGCGCTCATTTATGCCGTGGAAACAACAAGGCAAACATTTGATACAATTCTTATTATTAGTAGTAGGTCGATGACCTAAATCTAAATGTACAGAAGTGCGTTTAGCGTGTTAATGGCGAAGTTCATTTTTACGTGTAAATAGCTACTTCAATCGCTTTAGATTTGGTTTATTTAATACGACCTACTTAATAGCGAACCATTTCTATTTTTGAATGGATTGATAACACCCAGATTATTTCTGCAATGACGCAGTGGGTCCTGAAAATAGATAAAGGACTGCCGTACCGATGACTCGCATTTGCATAAAATTATAATGGAGAACGTAAAATGTTGAAAGAGAGAAATATGTGATCTAGTGAGGAGTGCTTTTTAAAGGAGTCGATTTTGCATGTAATAAATCGTTATAATAGCCATAATAATATTTACTAAATTAAGAATTGGGACAGCCATTTAGTATTTGCCCAAAGCAATATTTTCTACAAACCATAAGGATAGTGATATACTAAAGTTTGATAGAATTCCAAAATATTAATAAATATCTACCTTTAATCTTTACGAACTACCAAAAGCATAGGAAACATTTATCTTTTTGTGAAATATCATTCATCTATAAACTGACGTTGCTACTACGTCATAGAGCAAGGCCAATAAAAAAGTATTATATCTCAAAGCTGGTGTCCAAATGTCAACTAAGAAATTATTACAAACATTATATCCATATTCTTACAGTGTCTTTGTCTAAGAAAATTTAACTCCAATGATAGATGAACTGACTTCTTTAATATCCCCGATGGCAATTTCCCTGTGATCTCATGTCACTTTCCTTCAATCATTTTGTAACGACACAACTAATGTTCAACATCAACCGCGGGTAATTTACCTTCGTAAGTACTATAAATCTTGTGAGGTTTCTCCGAGTGCAAGTAATTAACGCTGGGCGCCTTATTGTGAGGGACTCCATCAAATCGTCTGGAAGTTACACACATAGCTTTCACTGAAGTGGTTAACGTTAGGGCTGCTGCCTTTATCAGAGTATTAAGAAAGAACAATTTCTTTTTCTGTGAAATTATTTTATGTTGATTAATTTTCTCTTTCGGTTCGGATCTTTAGTTTTAGTTTAAGTTAAGAAGGCTTAAGAACCATTGTCTGAATTAAGTGTTTGCCTCGCGGCTGCGCTGCTACTAGTGCGCCGTGTGTTGTGGGTTCAATCCTCACACGGGTCAAAAGTTGTTTTGAGTCTGGTCGTTCTATATGAGCGTTGTTTAAATGTCTGTAAAGTCTCCCGTGACACCACAATTATTCCTATTACGGCAGTTGTCTTTTATATACTTTATGCGGACACGTTTAACAACATCTGTCACTTAAAAGTTATAAAATTATATAAATAAAGCTGATGAACAAGATATTTTTACGTGACAACATTATTTTTTTACATTTTGGCCCAATGCAGTATTTCTTAAAAGAAAATCGAATGGTATCATAAATTGAAAAATAAAACAGATTAGTAGATTAAATTACTAAATTATTCATAATTCTGTTTTCTAACAAGACTAGACTATAATATAATTCTTTCGACTTTACAATGAACTTGACTTTCGCATTTTATTATTTTATTTGATGTTGTTGTGCATCGATCAAATATACTTGATCGATGTTGTTGTGTTATTAAATTTTATACATATATACACCAATACAACCATTTATGTAGCTTACCTAAAAGTGTTGACATGAACTTGGTTAAGGAAACGTTTTAGCTAAAATCCAAAACAATTTAAAAAGTAATGTAAACCAGCTGACCTTACAGACGTTGCCCTGACTTAGACGTACCGTTAAACACGCGAGGTTAAACAAAATGAATAAAATCGATAAAGTCGTTCTCAAGTCATGGGAAGGGAAACAGGGATTCATTTTTATATATGAAGATATACGCGACAGCCCTAAGTATTTACCTCACCTCGATGATTCCAACATAATAATATAAATTTCATGAGTCATACTAAGTAAGATGTAACTATCGCCTTCCGTATTCCCAGGTGGATTACACACTGTCATAAAACACATAAATACAGAAGGTCAGGTCAACGCGCGAAAGTAAACACACACACACACACACACATAAACTCGTGTTTACATTACATGTGTGAGAATGAATCAGCGCATTAAAGGATGTAATGCTTTGCCTCGTTCTGTATACAGCGAAAATTATTTAAGATTAGCTTTTGCCAGCGGTCTCGCTTGCTCGGGAACAGTACTCTTTTTCTAGATAAACGGTTCCCTATGTCCTTTTTATACCCCTAATTTTATGATGATCAAAACAAACAAACTTATATTCGCATTTATAATATTAGTTTGGATATCATAAGGTAAGGTAAGGTTTTATGTCAGATCTGAACTCGCTATCCTGGTGTCTATCCTGTGACTATACGCACCTGTCTTGGTTTCCGAACATTGAAATAGGCGTCTACATCTTTTATAACATTTTCTTATCTTAAATAGCTTGAACGTAACTATTTGCTTACAATACAAAGTGCAATATTGAAAACGTATACAGAATGTGCCCTTTAACTACTTAATAATACGACTGCATTCCGCATAAATTCTGTAACACGACATACGCCCTTTTTAAATGAAAATGAATATGAATATGTATATAGAATACTATTTCGGATACAACATCTGTCAAAAATGTGAGTTATTTTTGTAATCTACTAAAATCTGATGTTGCGTTGTAGCATTCTGGGTATTGTTATAACTAGTTCAGTGTGTTAAACCTCATTTTTTTGCAGACCAATGACGAAACCGGCGCAGGCGCCTTAGTTTACGTGTTTAATTAGAGTAATTGTTTGAAATCGGAGATTTCGCTTTGTGGTCAGCGTGTTACAAATAACGTGTGGTGTACCAATTGTTGTGATTGCTTATTTACGTTGTAAAATTGTAATAGAAATAACGACGAATCAGTATATACACATATACAATCTTAAGTCTATAATCCCGAAGGTTAAAGCAGAGATGTATAACATTCATATTTTTCTAGCTATGGTCTTAAATCACACGTAATAAGGTTTGACCTTATTGTCGTTTACTGGCCACAATTCCAGATTATTGAGAATTAATTCTCAGTAAAAGAGGAATATAATAGCCCTTCATTCGACCCGGGAATCAAATCCGAGATTGCAATCCAGTCGCATTAATTACTGTTTCGCTACCGCAGAACAGCTGAAGATATTCAGATTTTGATTGTATGGCATCTTTGTCATAATCTTTCTCTTTCTTCTAGCAAAGATCCCGTGTCGCTCGGTCACAAAAATAACCAAGTTTCGTAAAAACTATAATGAAGTTACAAATGTTTTATGTGTGGAAATCGAACCGTAGTAAGTGCAGCTATTTCAGTTGCCTCAGCATTATTACATCGAATAAATAATACTGTCATCTACATATTTGTTTCGAGTCTGGATGTCTGTTAAGTCACTGCGATACAGGGATTGTGTCCCGTAAGGCGTTATCTTTCTAACTAGAAAGTAAATTACAGTTACACACATTTAGTTTCTAATAATACGTAGATATATGTAAAAATAGATCACCGAAACTAAACTCAGTATTGTACCGACATACAAATAACATTTACCAGCCATGGCGATAAAAAAAATCTTTGCCGTATAAATTTTCTACACGAATTTATACGACAACCGAGGCAATTTGCCACCCGGTACAAAATGGGCACAACTCATTCATGCAATTATTTATTGCGCAACACAATAGGCGCGCTCGCCATAATAACACAGGTAACGCGGCTGGCCCACAAACCTGCGCACGCGCACATGAGTGTAATTAAACGCTTTTTATCACATGCTTTGAAGAATATTAGGGTGAATCATTTTGACTGGCAGGTCCAGTCTTAATATTTGATTTTCTTTTAAACTAATCTTTGACTAGGGTTTTATTGACGTGGTTTATTATAACCTAGAACATAGGTTATAATAGGTACTATGTTATAAAAAAATAGTTATATTTAATTGGGCTAAATTTTTATAAAATTAATAAATGACATTGCTCGGTCTAAAGGTTGCGGGGTCTTAATATTATGTTGATTTGTATTCCTTCGCCCCTCATATGTTTTCTAACATTGAGATTCATAGATAGATAAGATACATACACAATATATCTCTCCACATCGCTTTATTAAATGATGATCATTTAATAAAGCGATGTGGAGAGGCGAAATAAAGAAGGCTGACCCAGCACCATGTGGGATACTTTGTCTAAGAATCCGACATAGGTAGAGACAAATAGAGAGAGATATTTGTTATTCAAAAGCATGCGTCAAAACAGAATAGAAAGGGATTCCAACAGCAGATTGTAAAAAATAAGTAATGCATGAGTGCAGTACATTGTCAAAGAGTATAGCTGTTATTGATTTTGTATCGCTACCCTTTGTCTATTTGTGCATTCAACCGGAGAAGCTAAAAGCTTTGGAAAGATAACATCGCGTTGTTATCGTACTGCAACTAACTGTTGAACTGCATCGATAATGTGTATCTATATGTATTGTGCAGATGTTTGAGTGGTCACCTCGACACTGGTAGTGCGCTGAGTGTTGTGGGTTCGATCCTTAAACCAGAATTGTTTTGGATTATAGTTTTATGGTTGTTATTTTTTTATTACACTGCTGGTTGTATATCCTAATGGATCCAATTCGGATAAAAGTGAGTGCAAGCTTATGCCAAAAAGTTGCAGTTTAGTAGGGCTTCTAATATAAAAAGTTAATTATAGCTTTCTCTGAACTTTTGATTTTGATTAGCCTATCCAAATTGAATAAAGTGATTCGGAAATTTATGTATTAATTTAAAATCTGTTAGAAAATCTATTGACATGTTATATGCTCCGAATTAATAAAACCGTCATAGCATGAACTAACAAACAAAAAAAAATAAAATTCTTTCAAAAGCCGGTGCTCTATACTAGTGGCAAAAAACATTAGCACATGATCTATCATCAAATTGTTAAAATTTGATTCATTATAACTATACCACATAGGGTCGCTTTCATCCAAGGAAAAGCAGCTACTATCCACGAGCGAGTGAAAAAAAAGCTAGAAATATATAAGTATTCACAATCCTAGATTTAAATCACCTTCCTTTCTCAAAAACGTAACTCAAACAAAATGGATTTTACAAACATTAAAACAATTGTCACAAAGAACATTCAGGCTCGATACATCTATTTGTGTATCACACATATTTCTATGCAGGGATCAAACCTATCCGCAAATAAGGTACATACAAAACGTAATATGGTCAAATGCATATAATTCGCTCAAACGGTATTAACGAGGTATCAACTGCAGTCTCGAACGGATATCTTATTTAGCGAGTGTTATGATATGAGTGCCGCCGGAGACGAACAGGCGTTGGTATTAACGCTAACTGTGACTCAAACTTTAGATCGAGATAACTTTAATATTATCTCGTGTACGCAGGGTTTTTTGTCGGTAGACAAGTTTTACATCCTGTGATGACTTCATGTTGATATTACGCGGGTCTGGTTGGATTTTTTGCTGACACCGCGTGGTTCTCCGGTCTATTTGGTCTATGTCCTGTGAGCATAGTCATGAAATTTATATTAATACGTGAAGAAAAATGTTGTAGTCCTTTTTAAGCATATTGCTATATGACATTTATATGGAGAAAGAATGCAGGAATCGAATTTCGGATACTAGCCTTCAACAAGTAAATAATATAAAAAAATATTTTATAGGTATGTAGGCTTGTGAAGTAATCTATAAGTAAGTCTGAGATTAAAATATGCGTACACGGTGAGTGCGTTAATACGCCAAGTGTGGTACGTTCGAATCTCACACGAAGCAAACGTTTTTATGTTTTAGAAATGGTTCTTCTGGGTCTGAGTGTGTTTTGTGACCATTTTTTGAGTGCTTGTAAAGGCCTTCGTGATACAGTCAGTAACATCAAGTGCGTAAAGTGACATTTCAAAAAGAAAAAAAACCGTAAACTAACGACTTGGACTTACCTTTTTATATATTCCAAGCGTAACGTTATTATTCGTGTTAAGCCCATAATACGTCCCAAAACATGGACTAGGTAAACAAAAAGCAGTAAAGCAACGATCAGGTATCAACCCTTCGGGATTAAAGTTCAGTGACTCCTGACTTTAAACATGAATCTTAGAGCGATATTTCACCATCGCTGACACATCGATAAGTGGCAAAGGTCATAGTCCGATCCTGTCTGACGTTACGTTCCATAATTTAACTCTGGTCAAGATGAACACTTGAATTTCCTTCGGAGAAAACCGTTAAGATTTAAGTCTTGTTACTTGTTCGGAACGGCAACGTCGCAAATTAGTGTCATATTTTGAGGTTATTATGTGTGACTAACATATGCGCGCGGCTTCCCTCGCGGGGTACCTACATAAATAAAAAGCCTATATCCTTCTCCAGGTTTTAAGCTATATGTGTACCAAATTGATTGAGAGGCTAAGCCGTTAGGTAAGAGACAGACAGAGTTACTTTCGAATTTATAATATTATAGTAAGTATTAATATAAATGGGACGTATTTTCAGAAATGTTTTTGATACACTATAGATTAACGTCAAAGTGTTTTATAGATGGAATATAATTATACTTGTATTTCTTTTAATGTATAAATATGTCATTTTACTATGTAAATATTGGGTCGAACATTTTGATACGTAATGTGCATAGCAAAAGGACTAAAATTATGCCTTTATTTCATCTATTAAACACTGTGATTTTAGTCTATAGTAAATAAATTATATATACCTACGAATATTATAAAGAGGAAAAATTTGAATTTTTTATTTCTTTGTAGCGGTTTATCTCAAAAACGACATAACCGATTTTAAAAATTCTTTCACCATTAGCATGCAAATGCTAGATAATTATAAATCTCCTTAAAATATGACACGTCTTTGCAACGTTGCCATTCTTAACAGGTCACAAGACTTAAACGCTTCTAAGTTCTTGTGAGATGAAACCAGCAAAAAATGGGTTTTGTTTACAGTAACTTATTTGTTTTGGTACCTTTAGAACGTTAAACATAAGGCAAATAGTTACGGTACCTTATTAGACCGTCAGTTAAGTGTTAGAAAGTTGTTTTGTGATAAGCCATGGTACTTCATAAGTGTTATCTGCTTGTTCACGAACGGTTTTCTGGCAATGTTATTGCTATATGTGTCGCCTATGGTACAACTGTTTTCTTTTTATTTATTTGTCGTGATTATTGTACTGTTTTTTTATTACATCAATAACAACTTTACAAAAAATAATACCTAAACTTATGTGTACATTGAGCAGCAAAATGTCTAATTTATATTTTAGTGACTACTGCTACTATACCTAATAGCAGCGATAGCTCAGTGGGGAGACTAACAGACTGCAATGCAGAGGGTCTCGGGTTTGAACCCACGTCGCGCACCTCTGTCTTTCGGAAGTTATATGACTTTTCGAAATTATGTGCGTATTGATTAACAATTATCGCCTGCTCCGTGCCTCGGAGAGCACGTTAAGCCGTCGATCCCGGTTGCCATGAACATCTATGGCAGTCGTTATTGGGAAGTCAGTGCCCTATAATATCCTGACACTGGTCTAGCCTTAGGGTATCGTTAGCCTTCGGGTTGCGGAGGTCAGGTGGCAGCCGCTCCGTGTAAACACTGATATCCAGCCAAATCCGGTTAGACCCGAAAAGCCGACCCCAAGTGACTTGGGAATAATAAAGGCTAGGGAGAAGAAGACTGCTACTATATTTAATTAAGCAACCAAAAACCATAGCAATAATAAATATCACAACAAGTCTTCGAGTTGTTTCCTCGATTACCTATTCTTGCATTTATTATTACCCTTAAACCTCAAAGGCAAAGTCTAAAATCCGTAAAAAATATAACTATTGTTTGACACGTCCACATGCTTATACAGGATGTCCGGTAATTAATGGATAACCTGGAAATGTCTTATAGTGGAATCGATGGTCGTTCAGAAAAAAGTATGAAAAACATCTATCCTAACTACTACCTGAGATATGTGTACCATAAATGAATGAAAGCCATCGGTTTTTTGTTGTTTTATTATTAAACACTAATTATGCTAATAGATAGACAGTCAAAAATATGCTATGCTAGATAGCTTGCACTTTTTAATATATATTTACATTTTTAATTTTTTTTTCACTTTTTCTGAACGGCCTTCAGTTCTACTATAAGATATTTCAAGGTTATCCATTAATTACTGGACACCCTGTATATGTATATTAGTTTTCCCCATGGTTTCCCGTTCCCGTGGGAATATCGGGATAAAAAGTGGATCCAGGTCTCCAGCTGTCTACATACCAAGTTTCATCGCAATCGGTCCAGTAGTTTTTGCGTGAAAGAGTAACAAACATCTATACATCCATACAAACTTTTGCGTTTATAATATTAGTAAGGATTAATAATACATCAATAATCTTTAGGCTGCACATATGGCGGAGATGTTTGAAGTGGTCGCCACTGCCATTGTGCTGAATGTTGTAGCTTCGTTCCCCATACGAGTCAAAACATTGTATGATGCAGAAACAGTTGTTCTCAGTTTAAGTGTTCTTTGTGTCCGTTTTATGATTGTTTGTAAAATCTAAAGTACCTAACACAGGAATCATTCTTTAAGCGGAAGTCTTTTAAAGGAAATATCCCTTATTTCCCCTATATCTGTATTAATATTATAAAGCTGAAGAGTTTGTTTGTTTGATTGAACACGCTAATTTCAGGAACTACTGGTTAGAATTGAACAGTTATTTTAGTGTTGGATAGCCTATTTATCGAGGACGGCTATAGGCTCTATACCATCACGCTGCGATCCACGGGGGCGGCGCAGTAACTATAAAAGCGGGTGAAACTGCGTGCACATCTAATATATAATGTCAGCCCTGTATTAAACTGTCTCACTGCTGGGCACAGGCATCTTCTCAGTGGGAGAAGGATTAGGTCATAGTCCACCACGCTGGCCCAGTGCGGGTTGGCAAACCACATATCATTGAGAACATTTTGAAGAACTCAGATATGCAGATTTCTTCACGATGTTTTTCTTCACCGTTTAAGCAAGCGATAATGAACTATTTAATACGCACATAACTTCGAAAAGTCAGATGTACGCCTTGGGATCGAACTCGAGACCTCTGTATGGCAGTCCAACGGTGTCCCACAAGGCAATCGCTGCTTTTTTCCTTATAAGGATTGCTAATGAGCTTTGTAACCAGCAAATTATGCCTCATAATTAAACCATTTTTAATTATTGGCCAATCAGTGTTTGTAATTGTTTCTTAATGTTTTGATCATACTTATTATTGCGCATTATTGCAAGTGCACTTTGTTACACAATTAATAATGTAGATAATACGTACCTACCTTACTTAACCGGCAATTAATAACTCTAATTATTGTAATAACTATTTGTAATTAATGTGTACGAGGTATGTACATATTTATATTTAATACATGTTGTAGTTGTCTATATAAAATGGATCAACTCTATCTTTCTTGCGTTATTGGATTTTATAACACTCGCAATCCAAACTCGTTGGTATAGAGTATCTTTAACCTGGCTTTTCTATGGAATCTCTCTAATTTAACCCTTTATGTACCTATGTACACCTTGATATTTAATATTTTCTTCTATCATTATAAGTGAAGCTAGCTGAGCCGCAACTTCGTCTGCTTCACATAAGATAATTTGCTCCGATTTTGCAACATTTTTCATTTATGCACTGCTCCTATTGGTGGTAGCGTGATGTTTTATAGCTTATAGCCTTCCTCGATAAATGGGCTATCCAACACTGAAACAATTTTTCAATTCGAACCTGTAGTTCCTGAGATTAGCGCGTTCAAACAAACAAACAAACTCTTCAGCTTTATAATATTAGTATAGATATATATTCATGATCTTACGCCTGTATCCCTAAAGCAGGTGTATACACCCACGTTTTGCCAGTTCTGGGTCTAAACCCAGGGACACACGAGACCTTAGTTTCACGTATTGAGGGACGAGGCAATAATTGAAGTCTAACGGGCACAATTCTCGACTCCGTGCTGCTAATAAATTTAATTTCTAGACACACAATAACTCTTTTCCCGATCCGCAACCTGAGACATCATGCATAACCGTCGCATTAACTACCATACTACACCATGTTATATTAAGTTGATATTAGTATGGTTAGTAACTTATTCAGAACAGTGTTTAACTAGTCCTAATTAGGACATCGGAGATATTCTACAGAAAGGCCAGATTAAGAGTCCGTGAGCGCCGAGAATACATGAATAATTATATTGAAAGTGAGTAAAACGAGAGGTAGACGGCACGGATGGTGCAGTGGCTTAAGTGATTACCTCGCCATTGCCGCTGCCCTAAGTGTTGCAGGTTCGAATCCCACATAGGACAAACATTTGTGTGATCTACAAATGTTTGTTCCAAGTCTGGATATTCTTTGTGTCCGTTGTTTGAATGTTTGTAAAGTCCCTCGTGATACAGGAATGATTTTTAGTGCGAGAGATGTCGTGTTTAAAAGAAGGAAACAAAAAGAGAATTTATATGTTTCTGCCAGAATCGTTGCTAGTAGAAATCCATAGTCTATTGCCTACCCCTACGGGAAATAAGCGTGAATCTATGTATGTAATTAGCACATGTTATTGAACATCATCCAACACATGTGACTATGTACGGCGGTAACAAACACCGGTTTATTCCTTTATGACCTTATATACTAACAGGAAATAACAGACTTAATAAATTACCTATAGGCACATACAACATCCATGTTTCACAAGATAAAGAAATAAAATGTTGTAAATCGATTACCGAGTCCAATATCCTAACTAATATTATTAATGCGAATTTGAGTTTGTTTGTTTGTTTTGGTACATCGTGAAATTTCGCATACACGTTGTCAGGGAAACAGAAAAAGACAGAGTACCTTTCATTAAAAAAGTTCCGTTCCTGGGGGATATAAAATTATTATATCCCCCAGGAACGGAACTGTACAAACCCGCCGGCAAAACCTAGTATTTAATGATATATATAACTGAATTGCCGTGCCCAATCCAAAAAAAGGTTTTAATCATTTTAGTTTGTCTTTGAGGATTAAAGTTAAAAATTAATGCATGAATAGAGAGTAATCTAAGGAACAACTTGAATATTGGTTTTGATATTTTATATTGCTGTTGTTTTAGATTACTTAGTCACTAAAATATAAATTATTTATTTTGCTGGAAACAGTACTGTTACTAAACCGCAGGCAAAACCGAGTAAATGATAAATTCAAATGACTATTACTAACTGGTGGGGTAGAGTAGTAGATAGGTGGGGAGACTAATGGATAACGATATTAGACAAGTTATATTTATAAGAATGATAAAAGTGTACATAATGTATCGATTAATTAGTTGCTTCCTAAAACTAATTGTGAAATAATCGATTCTTATGTAAGGGTAAGATACGCACTTCACCTTTTAAAGTTTTTGCTTCACGTATTAATATATAGAAGATATTACTTCTATATATTAATACGTGAAGCAAAAACTTTGTACCCCTTTTTACGAAAATTGCGCAGACGTAGAAGTATCTAATTTGGCACAGTTAAATTTTATATGCAGAAGGAATGCCGAAACCTCATATTTTTATAAAATATGCATTAGAAATACATTAAATTAATGGAAATCACCATACGCACACAATCATGCATTTGACACACGCAGTCGAATCGAGTTCGTAGTATTTCGATATTGTTCGTCTGACGTCGTACAATTCTTTGTAACTATAGTTACCTATACCTTATCTATATGTAATAGAGAAAAACAGAAAACAAAGTAGCAAGCTTAGGAATTCTGGTCGAATTTTAACCACTAGACGACCGCTAGTATGTATCAATACGTGAAGAGAGAACTTTGCACGCCTGTTTAGAATACTGTGTGCACGGACGATTGTGAGATATGCCATGTTTAAAATTTATATCAAGTAGAAGTATATACTGTTTCAAATTATTATAATTATTATAAGCCCGTAGTATTCTGCAGGGCAAAGATAAAGATCTATTCACTCTCCTCCCTTCTACCTCTATCTAAAGCCGCAACGCCTATTTTAAAAGGAGTCTACTAAACTTAAAAAATAATTTCATCAGTGAATTTCAGTCTTAATTTCAAATCACTCGGTTACTGCTAATATGTTATAATTATGTATATTAAATATTTAATATAAAGAACCGCATAATCAAAAAACTATGTCCAAGTTCCCACCTGCAATCAAATTTGAGGAATTACATTTATTTTGTATGTAATTGGCTTAGTACTGTGATTGATCAACTTGTGGCTTAACTAAAAAGTTAGCCACAATTTCCTCACAGTACTAATTGATTTTAATTAAAAATATGTTGCCAATAACATGACAACACCTTGTTATGTACTGATACTTTAATTACAATTAACACATCGTGTATTACATTTATATAATGGTAGGAAGCGTCAGTTGCGTTGAGCACTATCTAAATACTCTGCTCACTGTTTAATGTTGAAATTTTGATGTTACTTGGTGGAGGCAGACTGCATGTTATGCATGTTTGATGCAACTGCGGTACGAGGGGGATGGCTAATAGCCACCGCAGTCCCTAGCCTCAGTCTAGCCTCACTTTATTCCACGACAATACTTAAATTCCTCATTTTAATTCGTACGTCCTTTGGGTACTCCAGTATAAAAGTATGATACCTTTTTCTTTTCGTTTGCAGAGTGAATATTATAGTTCCGAGAATCTCTAATTTGTAAAAACTTTGTTTTCAAAGAATCTGGACAGATTTTAGACAGTGCACATAATTAGTGATGTGGACATATTTTATCAATGCTATTACCCAAACTGATGCAGTATCAATATCACGTGTATTTGCCGGACATATGTGTATGTAATTTTATATTTAGACTTTGCTGTGTTTTTACGACACAGGGACTTAAAGTAACTAAAAGCCAAAAGCATTTTACTTTAAGTCGTCATGAGTGTTACTTTGTGACTTAAACAAATTAACTATTTTTGACTTTGACCGAAACGAAAAATTCAAATAGTCTATTCAAGCACTATTCCTAAAACGTTTTTAAGACAAACATACTTTTATTAGCTCCCGTGTCGTATTTACCAACAGCACCCAAAGGTGGACGAAAGCTATTGGGTTCAGCGACTTTGCCAGACGTACCGATCGATTCTGCCGCGGCTATAAACTCAAAATCCGACGCACAGTTCCCCTAGTCTAGACTCGGTCTAGACTAACTTTATTGGAACTACAACGGCACCCACGACAGCGATCCAGTTTAGTTAGAAGCCAAAATCACGTTTGGCTAACTCTTGAAATAAGTTAATTTGTACCCTTCCGTATTTTGCGTTCTGCATGCCGATGTTCACTGTCTAGACTGGCATTATATTGTTAGATAGCAATAATAAAATATCTGGGTTCGTATATATATTCAGTAGATTGAATCTGCAACGTCTGCAGCATAAAACAAACGTTATATGTTTGATTTGATTAAATAACCTAAAACATTTTTAATCCTAAATAATTAGTCTAATGTAATACATGCTCGCAATGCCAGTAGCCGCCAGGGGTGGAGGGACATCGCTTGACGTACGGCAAATGACTTCGGTGCGCCGCAACCCTGTCCATCAATGATAGCCACGACCACTCTGACAAGAGTGACTGACTAAGGGCCGGTTTTTCAATCGTCAGATAACTTTTATCTGAAGAATAAATATGGCGGTATGACATATTTTCTATACAAAAGCTGTCAGAACGTCAAACATATTCCCCAGATGAAAGTTATCTGCCGATTGAAAAATCTACCCTAAGAAGAATACATCCAATATGTTCTTGAAGCATTATTTCGTTTGACAATATTTTTTTTTTTGCCTGATTAGGTAAACCCATATATTCTAGACCGTCGCTTAATTACGATTAGACGTTGCAGAAATAATTTATAAAATAACAAAGTAAACATTAAATACAAAATATTACCACCGTAGACACTATACACACTAGTACTACGTAGTACAATTCTCTACTGTCCTATTCCTACAGTACCCAGTACAACCAGTACAACACAACCATTTATTAAGTAATAAACCTTTTTCTAAATGCCGAGACCATGTCGTTTGAGGTTTCTGCACTTCCGTCCAAAGAAACAGCGCGTCAAAACCAACAGCCCGTTCAACCGTATCTATAATTACGTCACAATTTTAAGTGATTTTTATTTTCTACATCACTAGTGTCATAAAGTTTCGTAATTAGAAACACCGCTTTCGATTTCAACAGAATTGTGTGAAACGGTAATGGCGATTCATGTGCACTGGTTCTTACGTACGCAATATGAATAATATTTTCGGATGTAGGTTAATATACAAGATAGTAGTCACGGCTGATGGGTCTGCGCTCGCGTTTCGATTCTTAAATTAGAGCATTATTGACAGTTCAATGTACTAATTTATGTAATATTGTTTCAGGTATGGCCTTCAATCATCTTTGGTATATCAAGTAAGTTACGATTTCGTCGTGGGAACAACGATATGAAATTCTCAATCGTTTAAACCACTTCGAATGCTTCGCCGCAGTTGTCTTTGAAAAGTATCGTTGTACCGACTGTCGATAAAAACTGGATCGTGACGTTTGTCCCGCTCTTCTGGGTCGAACTCACGCATTTCTCCCACGTTTCCTACCAACTATAAGTCACGACCCTTTTTTTCCAACTCGATATACTAATTTATGGAGATAAGAATTTTGTTTACGACTAGACCCAGCTTTTTTGTAATATCCAATAGTCGATCAGACGGATGTTGTACGTAAT
This sequence comes from Catocala nupta, assembly GCA_963675205.1. Lineage (NCBI taxonomy): Eukaryota > Metazoa > Arthropoda > Insecta > Lepidoptera > Erebidae > Catocala > Catocala nupta. The sequence continues at coordinate 27,973,394 of OY776095.1, forward strand.
TATTAGCTCTGATTTATTTTTTACTGCTCACCTTTATGGGAGTTCAGTAATAAAATTTCAATTGATTTATGTCTATCTTCTTCGATATCATTTTAGACACGTGTAAGTTCCATCTTGTATTATTGTCAGCAGTAAATATAAGTTATAGTAAAAGGATAGACTTCGCAATAAGGTCAAAGTGTAGGACTTAGTAGGGTAAAGCCACCTACGGAGCTGTTCCAGGTACACACAACAGTAAGTGTCGGCACATCGTGATATTTAACCGCGCGATGTTTAACGCACGTGTTGGACGCGACGGTAAAGGTCACCCGGTGAATAGACACGCTCCGGCAGATGCTACGAGCACAATACATTATAACTATAACAATAACATACGTCTTCCAAACAAGAATAAGACGAGATCCCGAAAATACTCTTACATCTGTACAAAGATATGACATTAGACGACACTTAAAACGACAGAAGTTTCTCGTAAATTACCAGACTCTTAAAATGTAAAAATATCTCTAAGTCTTCGGTGACTTCAAGTACATTGTTATGTGAATGAACTGTGGTGGTGTGATATTACTTAGGCCATTATCAGGAATTCCATTCCAATAATACTCCCAAACAATGTGGATTCTGTTCCAGCTATACAGAATTTTCTTCATCCACTTGTATTTGCTTTCAGCCATTGTATTCTATCTCAACTATCCCTGCATCGATAGCCTTTATGCCGAGGTCTTCATTGTTTATTCATTACAATAAGGTGCTTTTGTCTTTGATAATGTTATATCAGAGGATGCAACTTAACATGATTCCGTCATTGTGTAGATTGTTTTGTCACGTGTGCTATATTTTGTAACTTTACGCATCTCAATAACAAGCTCGATTGTCTTTTAATGAAGTTTGTTGTAAGTGTTATTAACTTATTACAGTTGCACACATTTCTGGTTTCTTTTTCGTTTTGTTGAGCACGGTTTGTGTGACTACGCAATTGCAGTGACACAACAAATTGCGTCTCACTTCACGGAAGCCCCGAGATTTGGACATTGTTTGAATTGTTCCCTGAACCGGCTTGCTCTGTTATACTTTATTATACTTTTCTGTGTTCAGTTATCTCGGTTTGTCAAGATTTTTTAACGATGAGGAGTGCAGTTTTATATTATTTATAAAGATTGCCTTAGAAACCAAAATGATTCGTGCATCATGATTATGAATGAAATTGACAAAATAATGTGATCTTGCTTAGTTTATGTTATGACTAAAGTCCAAGAAATATGATGTTTTAATTTATGATACGTAATAAAGAAAAGTATCATAATATATCAAACTGCAATAAAAGTATATTGAAATCAAAAAACAGGCAGGAAGACATAAACATAAAGAGATAACGAATACTTCATAAACATTTAAAATGTAAACGATTTACCGAAGTTGATATATTAACGTGTTATATTTTGGAGCGAGCACATGAAGAGCATTTAAAGCGTGTTGTTTGTTTACATATCTCCGTAGTACGTCCATGTGTATGTAACGGGCCGTTAAGATGCCGCGGGGCGCCTACACCGGCAGCCACCGGGCCGAACGCTCACAATACAATACCAACTTCAGTCAGTCGCGCGCGGCACGCCCGCACGCTCGCATTTCGCGCGTCGGCTCCTTCACGCAACAGCTGATCGCGACCTCCCGCAATTCATAAACAAATATAATAACACAAACTGTATTAAAAATCTACACTATGAAGACATAAAACCGAGATATATGATATAAAAACTCAGCTGGCGGCCAGTGAACCAACTGCAGCGCCCGGAACCCAGATCGATATCCCGAAAACGGTCCTGCGACCTCCACCTATTGAGCCAGCAATAATTCCGTGCAATAATAAACTGCAATATTAATGTTTACGAATATAATTAGTGACTTTTTATTTAGTGTACGTTCATAAGTAAGGGATTGTGCAAACCGCAAGAGTTCATCTTACAAGTGCTGTGCCCGTGAGAATGGATTTCCTTGACTGACTTTAATATCAAGTGGTTTTGCTTCATCTTCGACAGCATTGTTTAACCTGTAAGTATGCTCGATATTTATTCTGCCAGTTCCGTTGCTCGGTTTATTGTTTACCGTAATAACACTATCCTGTTACATCCACGTTTGTCTTACGAATTCCTTATCAGTTTCGCCGTAGCTGTTGTATTACATTGCAGTTAGCTTTTATTGATTTGCAATTATCAATTATAAACATTGATTAGCTACGAACATCGAGAATACATATATCTCAGACATGGATAAATTCGTTATGGGACACAGCTGAATCGATTTTGAATGTCTGTTAAATAAAAATATTTATCCCACAAAATTCACGGTGTATATCGAATCACATTGTAAACATTTTTATCATTAGATAGCGATTAATTCGTAATGATATGTAGCTATCTATGTACATACATCGAATTTTGCGCAATTCGCTGTCCCTTTCAGCTGTGTTGTATTATTGTGTTGTGTGTGTTACTGCAGTGCACCCTTAGGCGGTCGCCGTCCCGTCCTATTATTCCCGGGGTTGACTGTGAACTTGAGGGGTGCGTTACCCTCGCCCGCCGGCACGGAGACAACCCGGCGGGTTCGCCAATACAATCACAACGCGCAACTGAAATATCGTACGTGGCGACTAATCGATTATAAACTGAAAGTGATCTAAAAACTAATCAAAAACAGCATAAATGTTCACGTGTTGAGTTCGTATCGATACGTCACGTTTAACTATTACTTCAGTAACTTACTGATTAATTGCTATGCAACGACCGTAATATATCGATTGCTTTGTTTATGACAATGTTTTAGGCTTGACTAAATTATAATACTGCATTGTTTACTACTCACATGTTTGTAGTATTGTCAGATTGACAAATGGCCTTTGTAACTTTCACTTGTGCCGATTTCCAATCGGTTCGTGTTTGTTGAAGTCCTTCAACTGTATCAAATTCGGATTATTCATCTCTAGTAACGTAAGGTCCCTGTCATTGTTTATAATCTGCACTCGCGACAACTCGACCTCGAACATGACTAAGAACTTTCACTGTCGTTGTAAATTATGTATCAGGAACTGGCATTGTTGATACTTAAATGCTGGCTACTGGTTATCATGGATTTTGCTAACGAATAGTCAAGTGATGAAAGTCCATAATTAATTCGAGATATGCTTTAATAAATTCGATTTTTATTTACCTCGAAATGTTAATGACATAGATTTTAACGAAGTAGACAAGTTTTATAAGTGTAGGTGTTCAATTTGCTTATTCCAATTTCTAAGTAATTTTATGAATGAATTTATATTTTGTTTATTTATCAGTTCAAAATTGATGCTTGGTCAGTTGAAAAGTTTTGATTTCTGTGGATAGATTAACATAATATTTTGAACTGATAATGCGATGCTAGGTTGTTAATATCGATGTAAGTTATACGCACACGCGTCGTCAGTATTGATTGCCATTCCGTACGCGTTATGTGGAGACTCGTTGTCTGTCGTAAAGCGGTCAGATCTCCGTGATCATCAAGTTTCACCGTCTTTTGTATTCCAGGAAGTGTTCTCAAGTGTTAAAGAAAGCGCATTTCCCGTAGATCATGTACCTTGAATACGTAATATATCTTATAACTTTTACTTACCTTGACCTCAAAGAGGATTATTGCGTTTGTCGTTTCCTCTATCTTTATTTTTATTATGACCAGTTATTTTAGAGTTTGTTTCTTTAATGTTCATGGGGACCTGCCTCCAATCTGTGGTTTTATCGCAAGACTTGCACCTTATATAAGAAAATACACGACATATTTTAGCAAATTCTATGCAGTATTTGTGTCTTGCTTTGCTTTGTAAATTTCTAATATGTAGTTTGTTTTAACAGCTTTGGTTCTTCGTGTGGCTAATGACACTTATTATTTGATTTTACTATCATTTCTCAGTATTCGTGTCCGCGTGCTCTTGAGCGTGTCCACGGCTTTTCCTCGTTCAATCATAGGGCTGAATTAATATTGCACTCTATTTATATCAGTTTCGAGTTCAAATTGCATTTAATCAATAGCGCTGCATCGTGTAATCGTGCATTATCGTCATAATTATATTTAGTCATTTACATTTTACAATCATGTCTTCTATTGTTCAGTTTAGGAGGAACTAATTCGATTCTGTCAATTTAACTACGTTGTTTTTGCTTGTTTCATTAATAACGACTAACAATTTTACCTATACCACAAAACTGCATGTATCCTTCTTTTATTTAAAACAAGACCATTTGGTTAGGTAATATATGAGTAATTTCAAAGTTTAGATCGTCCAATTTGCCTCATATACTAAAGGTCACATGTATCCTGTGGAGATATAAACAAATCACCAATGTAATGGTCCAGGTAGCGAGGTTAAGTCCCGTCTCAGTGCGATTTGCACAGCGATTGTATTTATGAACCTTCGCGTGCTTTGTCATTACTGCTGTTTTTCGCTTCATCTTAATGTTCTCTAACGTCATTTATTGTCATAGTCAACGGCTTTTGTTCTGCACCATTGAGCTGTCATCATTATTCTTTGCCTTCTTTGCTACATTGTTTTTCTTGAAATGTAAAACTAATATGAAAGGGATTTTGCACATCACTCCATTCATTCTAAGTATTAGTCTTGAATTTTTGATGACGTTGTTTAGGGGCAAGGTCTCGAATGCCGACGTGCGAATCGTTGTCAAATACGTGTCAAGTCGTTATCCCGGACGCCATGTTCAGGAGGCAACATCTTGTACCTTGTTGTTTTATCGACACCATTCACCTTTAGGGAGAATATTGTTTTATTTGTTTGCAAGGGAACTTGGGATAGCTTTGATGATAATTGAAGATTGGTTTCTTTAAATAGCTCTTTCAGTATCCAGATCCTTCCTCATTCAGTACTTGAAATCTTGAAGAGTGTTTCGATATAGCCTGGATCAGCTTACTTATCTCAAGTGCCAGTCCATTAGTGGGTAGGTGTGGTCCAAATTTAGGATAATGAGTGTCGGTGTTATTGTCACGGCAATTAACCGTTCGAGCTGGGGTTCGCTTCCGGGCCGACTATTTTCAGTTCGTTGATTGATAGGTGCAGCCGACTCTATGAGGGGTTTTGTTCTATTTTGAGTTTTTGTCGTTTTGTTTACAGATGTTTGAAGCTAGTTAGAAAGTGGTTATTCTTAGTGCATACGTGTGAGCTTTATTTACCATTGTACTGTAATGTGATCCTTATAGTTACATCTATATCTGGTATATGTATTTGAGCTGGATTATAAATGTTAATTATTAAATATGTATGATAAATAATGTAGACTATACATTTTGTTATTTGAGTTTATCCAATAAGATTCAGAACCTATTGGGGTAATAAATGGTATTATTTTTCAACTGGTTTCTGCAATGTTATTTCAATTGAGATCTTAATATTTGGCGATATAGTTGTAAGTAAGCCTCTAGATTGCCTATTGCCGGATCAGGCAGACTATTAACAAGCTTTTTTGTCGGAACTTCTCAGTAGCAGTACAGAGTCAAAATAAGTAAGTGCTTGGCGGGAATAGGCTCGCCCACTTTGACATATAAGTAAAATTGAAATTAACCACTTTATACGGATTTTGTCGCGTTGTTTATTTTACTTTAAACACTGTTAATACATAATTTTGAAAACTCTAACTATATATACAAATACATTAATTAATGAAAAAACACTACACGCACACAACCATGCATTTGACACACGCAGTCGAATCGCGTTCGTAATACTTCGACATTGTTCGTCTGACGTCGTACAATTCTTTGTAACTATGGTTACCTATACCTTATTTATATGTAATAGAGAAAAACAGAAAACAAAGTAGCACGCTTAGGAATTTTGGTCGAATTTTGACCACTAGGCGACCGCTAGTTAATCATAATTTGGCTTGTGACTTTAACCAAGCCCCATACGTTTCCTTGAAACTGAAGATACCAAATTTGGTATCTTCTGCTTTTGACTATAAATATATAAAGGTATTTAAGATCTTCTGTTTTTTGACTTTATTATTGTAATACATATATAAAAAGTCATCACTACAATCGATTAGTGAAACATAATTGGCAGCCGCCCAGCGCTAACTAGTTATCGAACCTGTTAAAATGTCATCAATCAACATTGTATATGTTTTTGCTGTGCTATAATTGATGCGATACACTCGTATTATAGCGTCGTTAATGCGTGTGGATAGGGCTGCTATCTGGTTTCTATATTACTAGGGATGGGAATTTATAATTTAATACATATATGTATTTTTATTTTTTTTAAAGCCATGTCCCGCGCTTGGAATGACTACTGTGTCGCGGAGGACTTTACAAACATTTAAACAACAGACACTTAAAACACCCAGACTCGGTACAACCATTTGTGGATCACAAAAATTTTTGTCCCACGTGGGATTCGAACCCACATAATTCAGCGCACTGGCAGCAGCAAGGCGACCACTAATTATTCTGTCCATGTAGTCAGTTTTTATACTAAATTATTCTGGTATTTGCATCATTGTTACAATTATAATGATTGTATATGTCTGATAAATTACAGCTAGAAGAATAGTCGCTAATAAATTAATGTTTTGGCACTTTCTAGAACAATTTAACAGTAAATCGTTTTTATACTAATTGTAAATATCTTTATATATGTATATAAATCTTCTGTGTGTGTTTTTAATTAAACTCCTTAACGGCTGGACCAAGTCTGGCGAACTTTTTTGTGTGTATTCAAATGGATTCGAGAATGGTTTAGATTTGGTTTCTCATTGTTTTTTTCCTATCTACAGGTCTTCTGTCGAGTTCGCTAGTCTTTATATATATATAAATCTTCTGTGCGTGTGTTTGTAATTAAACTCCTCATAAACGGTTGGACCGATTTTGATGAAATTTTTTGTATGTATTCATGTGGATTAGGGAGGTTTCGATTTGTTTTTTTTTTATTTTTCGTATATACAGTACAACGTCTATCAGTTCCGCTAGTAATATTATATATTTTAAGTTAACAGAACACTTATGATGATTAAACTAAACATTCACCTGCATATGTAAATAGAAATCGAAATTCACCATATTCAATTTCTTAGGCATATATAACATTAGAAGACTCTAATTTTGTCTCATAGGCATATTTTTATACTTCATTTTGCTACTGAGAATTTCCTATTATAAATGCATTACAACCATTTTTCACCAAGTGTGGTTTTAAATCCCACGTCCAAGAGGCAAATGTTTTTCCGTCTGTCCAACACCTATTACTACGCTACTATGAATTCCTTGCTAGAAAACCCCAATGACAAAACAAACCAGAAATATTGGACACCTAATTATTCTGGTACCTAAGTAAACTATATTGTATATAATAGGTATTGTATATAATAGGTTAAGGTGTTTTGAAGATAGTTAATATAGACTGTAGATCTATTTTTTTTAAATTCTATTTAATAGCCACAGCACTTTAAATGAGACAGCTTTTACATAAGAAACAATAGCGTTATGCCCTTCTCAAGAGGTTACTCAGAGTCACATTTCAGCATCTGTAATTAAGTTGTTGAGATTTCACAAATTTTATGTTTATTATAATATACTATTAAGTACATAGAGAGATAAAAATTTGGTGATTTTGTGTGTATATGGAAAGTAACCTCAAAAAAATTCTTACGCTATTTGAAAGGTACAGTATTCATGACATAAGCTATATGTTCACTCTAGACGAAATTAGGTCGTGTCGCTAGTTAAAAATACTTTGGCACGCGTAATGGAAGTCCACATTTGAAGATTGGCAGTTGGGCATGCACTCACGTTTGCATACTATCTGGTCAAATGAGGTTATATTATTCCGCCATATTTTATTATAAAAATGTTTTGATATTAGTTTCTAGTCATAGCAACCCTATGATTGGTTTGTATGCGCAGAGAAATGCGCGGTTTACCAAAGACCACGCCCATGCTTCATGCGCGCGCGCAGACTAAATGTTGTAATAAATATCTACATGATGCGTTTCTATGCCATTACTTTTATTATACACACGTTGTAAGGAATTCTTGATACACATTGTTGTATTTATTGTTATTTGAGAATATGCAGACTTTATTGTATGTGTAGTTAATAGAGTAGTTCTTTCATAATATGTAATGTTTGGAATATAAAGCCTTACTTACTTACTTTACTTCCCACACTGCTGTTACAAAATGTTTACAAACATTAGTAAACATTTTAGCAAACATTTGATCACAATGTTAAAAAATGTTTTAAAATGTTTTCATGTTAGGTGATGTTTACTAAACATTTCTAAACAAAATTGTTTGTTAACAAATTGTTACAAATTAAAACATCTGTTATCATTTGTTTGTAAACATTTATTCAGACGACATGAGGATATACTATACTTTTCTCTAGCTCTTAGCGTTTGGCGCATCCAGTTAGAGCGCTTTTCCTTTATTTTAAACAAAAAATAAAAGCTAATCCAATGAGCAAATCTTCTTCCATTTTCGTGTAGATAATATGTTTATGTATATTATGTTTTAAAATATTAAAAATGTTTGTCAGTTTTCCATCAGTGTAGGAGCACTCAAAACATCTAACAATTTTTGACAGAATGTAACAACTCCTAACATTTGTTAATAAATGTTTAGTGTTAAAAAATGTTTGTAAACATTTTGTAACAGCCAGTGTGGGAGCACCATAAATAACATCTGACATCTGACCTATCTGAGTATTTGGGATTAAACAAATTTAAACTCTGTTGCAATTACTTAACACATATATAATATTAGAATTTATTGTCACACAATTATAGTTCAAATTGCCTAACTTCCGAATTTAGAGTTCAGTCGCTATATTATCAAGAGTGCGATATATAATTCCTTGTTATTTATACTAATAACAAATAAATCCTTTGATTTAAAGTGTAGACAGTAATCATGTGGTACCTCAAAAGATGACTGGTGAAGTAAGTAATACATCTCTGCCTACCCATTTGGAGATTTAGGTGTGAATATATGTGTGTTTGGTACACAGGTTGACAAGCATATTTGTAACTAGTTTTAATGGTTGAAGTAGTCACCAGACAACTAAAAGTCATCGCATGTGTAGAATCGATACAATCTATCTATACTAATATTATGAAGCTGAAGAGTTTGTTTGTTTGTTTGGTTGAACGCGCTAATCTCAGGACATACCGGTGCGAATTGAAAAATTGTTTTAGTGTTGGCTAGCCTATTTATCGAGGAAGGTTATAGGCTCTATAACATGACGCTATAACCCACGGGAGCGGCGCAGTAATCATAAACGCGAGTGAAACCGCGGGCACATCTATAAATAATAATTGTATTGGGTTTTTTAGAAGTGCAGGATAGATCGCCTTGCACAAACAGCGCAACAAATTCCTGTGCAGTTTCGAAAACGCGCGTGTGTTATCCTTAGTGTTATAAACGGTAATAGACTATTGAGACCGTCACGGTTTTTAACTCCTGCAGCTTGGCTTATCTTTGTGTTAGCAGTGCGTCCACGACGGTAATGCCCAATGCATTAACGTCGTGAACGTACGGGTTTTTGTTTAACTGGGATTCGAAACCATGGCTTTTCAATCGTAAGTCCCAATGCCATCCTAATGGCTATCACGGCATAATGTTTGGAATATACTGCCGTCATAAGGAAAAATACGTATCTAAAATTTTTCTCGAAATTATCTTTTTACCTATTTGGAATCAGTAAAATAAGGAACATCTGCCGGTATATCTAAAAATAATGTTTATCCTACGTCGGTTTTCTTTATGATGGCAGTATATCTGTATAGCAATAAAGTCTTATCAACACCACTTCATAGTATCAAAAATGTTGAATGTTTAAATTCATGTTACTTTTTGATTTGGACACTTGAACACACAACCATCTACGTCACCAGTTATGTCTTCCAAAAATATTGTCGCAGTGACGTAGTTTAATTATTAAGGAAATGTGCGTTTCTATGTCAATTCATATTGTAATGTAGTGCAAAGAAAAGGCGACGATGATGGTTTTAGTTTTACATATCAATATTTGTTATATACTACATAACATATGTATTAGTGAATACATTATAGAAGTCGCTGTCGGAAACAGGGTATACTGGTTTTAGTCCATAGCTTAAAATATACCTAATGTTGAGGGCTGGTGTATTTGTCCAAGGCAGTTCGAAATTATATATAAATCTTATACATATAAAAATCTAATTATTCGAATTGTCAAGCAAATAATTTATTCGAATGCATTTGTGGTTGACATCGATTGTGTGATTACTTATTAGCTATATGCAAATTCGAATTTAAATAGGGCCAGATAGTAAATACGATACGGGGCTTTAACAGCAAGGATAATATTAGGAGGATGTCTGCCGCATGTAAGAACAACGTCGCTACGATCGACCACGACTTACTATCGATCGTGTCATCATCAAGTTTCAAATATTCGATTACTATTCGAATTGTAACCACCAAAAACGAATTGAACGATTCGGACGCGAGATCATACATGTATCGAATAATCAAAGACTGTTCTCGTAAAAATTGCACATCGCTGCTTTGATATACAGTTACCCATTATCCTGCTAAAATCTAATGCGGTTTCCAATTGATAAAATAGCGACACTACGCGTAGGTAAATAAATCGACACAACCATTGTACCGTTTAGTAAAACAAATAAATTGACGGGCACGTACCCGCAGAATCCATGCATAACGCGCTTATTCCAATGGTAACGGTGCTACGTGAGAACGGGGTCAATTAGGGTCGACGGTAATGAATGTTTGCGCCAGCCGAATACACTGAACTGTAACTATTTCACTGATAGAGATGCACCGTTGATAGGGGTTTAAGGAGACTGCAAATAAACGCTCGAAAATCGGGTTAATGTTTACTACCGTTTAATTGTAATGGGATTATTCTTAAATGAGTTAATTACTGGTTTGACAGGCTAGAGGCGTATGTGTGAACATGACTACTAATTATGAGCTGACGAATTTGATGCAAAATGTTAATACTTTTGTTCGACCCTACAGGATAAAAATATGTGCGATTCACAAATAGGTTTTTTGAGTTATGTGAGTGGATCAATGTGAAAAGCGATTCTGTCGAGCTTTGTCGTAAAAAAAACATATTTACGCCCACATTAGTCATAGGAGCCTCTCTCTCTAGTAAAGTATCTTGGCAGATTCTTTACTAGAGATCCCTAAGAGCTAATTTTTCCAATGCTGACATTGTATTGTTTGCGGTAATTTTGTATATTTTCACTGCTCATTATACATTCCCTTATATCTGAGAGGTTTATGAGAACAAATATAATCTCTGCTATAAATTGTGTTCTCTTTCTTTCTTATAACAATACATGCCCAACACTATACTCAGTCTTCCAATTTTAGAAATTCAAAGCACTGACCGTGGTACACTTACTACAACAGAAGCACAATTCATAATAACAAGACTAATAGCTCCGCAATGGTACGTTCACCTCACTGATTTTACCAATAATTGAGGACATTATTACACAAAGCTATTGTTGTTGAAACCACCCACATGTCAATATTTCATTTCGTGCTTTCTAAACTCGCAATGTGCCATCATCGTTTGATCTAATTACTACTTGCTCTAATTATGCCACTCACTCATGCAGTAATTTAACCTAAATCCTTTGACGGGAACGGCTGGGCGTTTGGACAATGGCTGCCAGTGTGTGACTATGATAATCTAGATGCTGCCGCGCTGGTCTCTAGAATTCTAATCTATGGAGGCGCGGCTAAATGTTTAACTTATACATTGACTTTTTAATGAAGTATTGTTAAGTAAGATTGTTTGCTGTAAACCAGGATTTGGGAGAGTTATTAATAACGGTAGGTTGATAAAATATTATTTTAAGACGCTTTAAAAATATACGAAGTATTTTTTGGTGAAAAGAACTCTAAACAAACAAATCTATATAGGGCATCTAGATTCAATAAAAAAATATTGTGTCTGGACCACGGGTTTGGGGCCAAGAGATATATCTAATGTTTAAAAGTAACGCAATAAGAATAGAGTCAATTTCACCTTACTTACTTACATCGCTGGCTCAGCGATTCAAAGTGGATCTTGGCCTACGACATTAAAGTGCGCCATTATGTCCTATTTTGTAATTGCACCTCGTAATATTAATACTTATTTGAACATATTATAGGCTACATATATCACCTATCTTTCGATCGCTGACCAAGTTGACCGAATAGTGGCAAAAAATTACTGAAGTTCTATAGTAATATTTAGATATTCAGTAGTATATGTAAACTAAAAGACGATTGTTTGACGAGTTTACGATCCATTCTAATAAGATCATCTCTATTCAACCGGCACGTGCTCGGATAACAAAATAAGCGCTTTTGTTGTATCTCTTTAAATTATTCTATTCGAGTATTAGGTGTGCTGTATTTGGATTATAAACAATCCATTACCGTCAAATTCATAATCATAAATACGCCGGCATTTTCTTAAAGGGCTAAAGAATTGTATTACCAGAAATATTTATAGTTTCTTAAAATATATTATCAGCTTACAGCACGTTGACCAACAGAACAACTATGGCTAGGTAATAATTTACAAGACAATAATCAGTCCAATTAATATTCTTAAACCGCTTTTTTTTAATTTTGCTTTGTAGCACAGCAGATACACCACCACTCATATTTTAACAAATTAGAGATTCTCAACACTATCGGAAGAATAAGCTAATTTATATATAGGTAAATTTTATTTTAATAAAGGGAGCTGTGTAAAATAAACGCATAACAATCAATTTTATTTTACGCAACATAGTAAGCATGACCATAGCGAATGTAAATTAATTATTTGGCATCATTTTTCTTGGATCTAAGGCAATTTTTTCTGGCCAACGTTAAAAAGCCATTAAGAGGTAACCAAATTATAAAAGGCAGAAAATCGCGTAACTTCTAATCGTTTAAGCTAATATTTTCATGACAAAGGCGTTTTTTTCACCGAATTGGTACGAAAATACAAAAACCTTTCATTACCGTCATTCGATTGTGTTACAAATTGCTTTTTTTATCGCTTCTCTATCCAAAAGAAGATCATAAACGGCTGTGAGTCATACACAAACAACGGATTTGTGATTTGTATGACGGCACTCCTATTACTCAACCGCGAGAAGAGGTACCATTGCGCCTCCCACATTACATCTACTCGAAATCGAGATAGGTGCTTTTGAGGTGTTGACGACTGCCATGTTCTGAAAGATGGTTTCAAGGATGAACCGCTTCATTTTATTTAAGCTAAACACTCACAAGCCTTGTCTCGTGGATTCTGCCGTGAAGATTGCGCTCCCGTTTGCAACCAGGTTTGATTTCCATGTCAAACTCGAGTTAGTTTATAGAATTTTCTGATAGCAACTTCTCAATATCATGGTGTCTGTAAAAGTGTGCGGTATACGTATTCTAATAGCGACTTATCGTCAGTAGTGGTGTCTAAAAATTGTATTATGGACGACTTTATAAGCTTGGTCTGTACGTGTTACTTTAAAAATAGCTGCTAAATATCCTTCACTTTCCTCTTTAGGGATATACATATGTATGTGAATATATAGATATAATATATAGAGTCTATATATGTATGTATGAAATACAACCCATAACATCATAAATCCCGTTTGCTTCCATTAAGTGTGGGAGATCAACTGGTTATCGGTCGGTATACCATTTAATTCGAAATTAGTATGCCGAATTACCGGCGCCTACACATCACAAACCCGTGGAATGAGTACACCGATACTAGTCTAAACAATAAGTTCATTAAGCCCACGTGAGCGGACATCATTAATTAATCCATTTTGTTTCAAGCCGCTCATTCTGAATAATATATTGTTTCGTGAGTATGATAAATGGATGAAACTTGGGCGGTAACAATAGCAGAGTACGTTTTGTTGTTATTTTGCAAGGACGCTATGAAGACCTTGAGAAAATTTTTAAGCGGTATAAGGGGCTGGTTCTTCTTGTGATAGGAGAAAAACGTACAAAACGATGAGGAGCTGTGATGACATCAGGTGACTGTTAGCGGTCAGCTAATTCAGTCTACCAGTGCTATATGAAAAGGTGGCACAGGTCCTGATTGCTAGAGTCTACAGCTATATAAATATGATACGTAAATTAAGTGATTTATGTCTTTGTAAAAAGAAAAGATAGGTATATATTTGCTCGTAGTCTTTTAATACATGATAACCTTTTATTTGACGAGTGATCTGGTAATTGACTGATAGCTGTCTTTTCTTTTTTAATATCATCTTTAAAAATTCAATCCGCGCGCTATACCCTAACGTCACATTAATGTTTGGACCATGTGGGAATCGAACCAATAAGATTAATGTAGAAGCGAGCTTAGCATCTAATCTATAGCACCATCCGCGCAAAAACAGTGATATAATAAGTTCAAATAACAACTTAACCGATAGCCATTTTGATACACCTTATTCAGATTTAAACGTACAGCAGGAAGTAACTAATACTCGCTGCTTACTTTTCATTTTAAGAGCCTATTATACTATGACACGTGATTAATACCCACAAGTAAGTGCCAAAGGGATCAAGTTACACTGGTTGCTCTCAAGGTGCTTAGAACGGGATTAATATGGCGCTCGTAAAATCTCGCCCATTAACTTTATAGGATCCACATTAAACTGAAGGTTCCTTTAACCTTAAGATTTATTTTACCTTTATCACTAATTCCTTTTTATCGTTACAGGCTAATGGTGTTAGAGCATTTTCTGTACGAATGCGCATCTAGGGAATTGAACCCCAGACTACCCAAACGTTCTCAATCATAAGCAGAAATGTATGTCTAATTCAATAAGACAGCCTAGTCTAGTCTAGTCCTGATCAAATAACGTTTTTTTAATATACATACATAGAGACAATCTGAGTATACATATGTGAATTATGCCTGTATTTCTTATCTGAAGAAGAAGAAGACATTTGTGTATTACACTTATATTTACTAATATATTTTAAGTCCCACATCTTTATAATGAATACACAATTATCTCTATCAATTCAAATCTGTCAAAATGCACATAATGGTGCCAATTCTGTTGTCACAAAATTCTCTTATCTTAGCTAAAAACCTCTAAAATTTAGTATAGTCCTGCCACTTTTAGCGATTTCAGAATACGAAATGTCGTTTGACAGGACTAAACTAAATTTTAGAGATTTTTAGCTAAGATAAGAGAATTTTGTGACAACAGAATTGGCACCAACATATAACACATGAAAACCTTCACGATTTAAATCCTATGTTACACCATTTATAAAGGTCACTTTTTTTTACTACTCCCGCTCTATTCTTCATTTGGTTAGGTAAATAAAGGTAAACAATCTTGATGTGACTTTTTACATAAACACATATTAAACAAAAAAACTACTGCTTAAATTAACGGTTCAATTGATTTAGTAATCGTTATTGTTGTATTTACATTGATCTTAACAGCATTTTATTTTAAACCGAATTTTTAGATAAAAAGACACATCAAGATTGTTTACCTTTAGTTAAATATCTAACCAAATGGAGTATAGGTGTAATTCCTGTGTCGCGGGGGGCGTTACAGACATTCAAACAACGAATACAAAGAACAGCCAGACTCGGAACACACATTTGTAGATTACATAATTTTTTGTCCTGTGTAGCATTCGAACCCACAACACTCGGCGCAGTGGCTGCGACGAGGCGACCACTTAAACCTCTACGCCAGCGCCATCCGTGTAGAATCAGATTAAATACTAAGCTGTATTGCTTGTTATATGAATACTTATGTTTTGATATTGTCACTAAATGAAACGTTGCCAAAAGGACGTTGCCAAATGTTGATAATGAAATGAAAATTTGCTAAAGAATTATGTGTAAAATATTATGACACCCTATTTGACACTAGTACCTCCTCCACACAGGCGCATTTTCTTTTCCGTATGCGTAAATCCTGAAGAAAAGAGAAAGTGGAATGAGTGAGCGAGTTGTTGGCGAATTGCATCACAATGACATAATGACCGGCTGTTCCTTCGCGTTTCTATTTGACCCTTCGTTTCTAACGACGTTTGTAATTTGCGCGACAATCACGACGTGATGGCCTAGGCGACCGCCTCGTTCGTCCAGTGATGTAAGCGTATGTACAAGCAATGGCACAGTGGTTAAGACGCCGAATCTTAGTATGCATAATGATGCAACGGTTTAGGTGCTCTCGGTAATTAATGTTAGTGCTCAGTGCTGCAGTTCGATAGCCGTATAAATTTTTGTGTAATTGACAAATAGTTGATCGAAGACTAGATGTTTTTGTCTATTGTTTCAATATTTGTGAAATTCCTTGACGATGGAATTTGAAAGAGTGTTTGTGAGTTTAAAGCAAATATGTTTTCATTGGCTCAAAACCCATCATATCCCTATACCTGAAGGTAGCAACTAACATAAATGCACGTTCTGTAAACTCACTAACCGATTAATACTGACGTATAAGTGTTGCTTTGTGACCTAAATTAATACATGATTTTTAACTAATGCAATGAATAAATCTACTAGCTCCCAATCACAAGTACAATACTTCCATTGGTCTACCGAAGTAATTATCTTCAAACACACATATGATTTTGAAAAGCCATAGGCTTGTTAGGCCTTGACGTTAGACCATAAAATATTTTCTCCTATTATATCCTACCTTCCATTGTTGAGCTGTCAGGGTCAGTATATAAAAGAGTGGTGCTTTGTTTGTCCGTCCGTGTTCGCTTCCGTCGTGAAAGCCGCTCGCTTTCACTCAATAACATAGTGCGGTTATGTGTCTGACAGGTCAAAAGGGCCTGCGATTGCATTGGCTTTTGAAATTGGAACTTCGACGATTTGACAATACGTTTGTGAATGTGGTAATGATGGCATAAATCTGTATTTTCTATTTAAACTCACATTTCTTTAAACTATTGGGTTACACCTTAACGATGACGGAAAACATCGTGAAGAAACCAGCGGTAGCCGACTGGGAAACTGTTGAATTGCTATGCAGAGCTCTCGAGTTTGATCGCAAGGCATCTCTGATATTTCGGAGTTATATTAGTTTACGGAGTATAAATTAGTTAATTATTGTTTGCTTTAATGGTGAATAAAAAGTCATGAGAAAACTGGCGTGTCTGAGTATTCATCGTAATGTTTTCGCATATATGTGACGTCTATTAACCCGCACTGGGCCAGCGAAGTTTTCCAAGATATGTTACCTCTGCCAACACCCGCATTTGGTCTATCGTGGTGGACCCTTTTCACACTGAGAAGAGGCCCGTGCCCAGCAGCAGGACAATATACAGGGCTGATATTATATACCTCAAGGATTAGGTATGGGTCTTACGATAAAGATGTCAGGACTTTATACTTGCCTATTATTTTACTGAAGTAAATCCACTTAAAACGCTAAGAATAGATGGAGCAATTAACAAGTGCACTAATAATACATTTGATAGTAATCTTTTAAATCAGTTATGAAAATTGTTGTCTGCATTGGGAAAGTAACTAAGTGCTAATTACTAATATGCACGACGTGGTGTAAGTCCGTGTCTGATCCACCGATAGTAGGGTCATGTGTAGCTTGCTCTTTGAGTTATTAAACGGCTTAAAAAAAAGAGGCGGTTCTCAATTCTACTGTTTGTTTTTGTTTACAATTATTCTGCCAATTATAACTACATAGTTGTTAGAAAGATTACGCAATCGTGTCATTTTTACTGTACATGTAGGTATAGTCTTGAACCGGGTTTTATTTTTATTTTCTGGAAATAATCTATTATAATGTTCTAAGTAAAGTACCACGTAACCACAGATTTTGCCAGAACGAAAACTTTTATCTTTAACTCGTCAATAAGCTGAAAACTAGACAATGAAAAAGCTTGTCCAAGATATGCAATCTTAACTATAGGTATTATAAATACAAATATGAGTTTATTTGTAACGTTTACACGCCTTAACTACTCTACCTATCATCATGAAATTTTCCTCGCGTAGTCAGCAGTCAAAAGAACATACCTTTCCTCCAGAAAAAGTTCTGTTTCCAAGGGAGAGAGATTTGTTTATTTGATAAAATCTACATTAACGCGAGTAATATAAGTCGCCTTAATGCCTAAAGAAGACATCGTAAGGGATCCTGCATGTTTGACTGCCGGACTATGGTCTGTCAGAATATGTGAAGTCAGTCAAACCGCAAAGACTAGCATGAGTGCGTCTTCCAATCCTTCTCATGTTAAGAAGAGGCCTGAGCCCTTTGTTTATCAGTTGATAAACAAAGCTGGCAGCACTATACATTTTCGAGCTCTGGCACTTTCATGATTTCAACAACGCTATAGTTGGAATGTCCTGCAATGCAGTATGACGCGACACAGTGCGAAAGCTGTTGGCTATAAAAGAATCGGTTCAAACATAGTGAAAACCCGCTGACTCATCGCGTACTATCCACAACAAAAAGGCCTATAGGCTTCAAATTTGGCACGCATGTTTCTTAAGATAAGAGGCTTGTGTTGAAAGTCCTAACATCCAGTGAGTTGATCTCTCATTTATAAGCCAGTCAACAGATTTACAGGTATACACGTAGCCTGGTTATTTATCGATATCTAATTCTCCAATTGGTTGAACTCTCTGTTGGTTCTCATTTGTATCCAAGTCTACAGATTTACAGGTCTGCTCAGACTGGTTATTATCGATATCTAATTCTTCGCAACCGAACTGGAGGCATGAACATGTGTATATGAATTTTCGCTTTCTTTGTGCATTTTTAATATCTTCCAATATAGATAAACCGCTTCACGCTCTCTTAATAAATTAGATGTAAGATTACTACGATGATGGTACTGGTTTTATAGTGTGTATCAGAAACTTGTGGTCATATAAAAGGGTTGTAAAGTATGCCGGATACATCTGGCCAGTCAAGAAATGCACGAACAAATGCTATGAGCTAAAAAAAAGAAGTATATTTATTTATATGACTATGTGTTTGGCATAATTCTGGGTAAATATATGAATATATGTGTTCGGAATCCTCGCTCTATCGTTACTTAAATTAAAAGGAAAAGTAGTAATAAGTATAATATGAAGATTACAAAAAAATAAAAAATTACATATCTTCATTTTTAGGGTTCCGTATCTAAAAGCTAAAACCCTTACAGGGTCACTTCATTGTCAATGTCTCTGTCAAGAACCTTTTCTTGTCTGTGCTTGTTTAATTTTTCTCACTATGGGCACAGATTATGTAATACAACGGGCAAAAATTTACAGTCTCATATAGATCCGCGTGTACACCGTTTTACAGTCAATATTAGATTTTAATGTATGTATATTAGTCATGTGTTTCGTTACATATAAAAATAAAATTTCCTAGTAGGTGCCCATCAGTTTATATCAAATTGAAAAATAGAGTCAAGTCGTACATATATTGACTAAAATTAACTTGAATAGCCAGGTTTCTTATTTGTATGATATGATATGATATGATGTTATATGATTACGTACACAAATTCGTATGCTTAAACTGAAGACCTAGTGTCTATTAATCATCACTAGACTGCACATTTATTGCTAGACGTAAAACTTCTTTAAAGCATGCCACTGATCATGTAAGGCGACGGTAGATCAGTGGATAAGATAACTTACGATTGAGAGCTTGTGAATTTGATTTCTATCCATTGCACTACAGTCGAAAATCATTCTTAACACAAGCATTAAGTTGAGTTCGATACGGCTTTTTACTTACTTTTTATAAACAAATAATTAACATAATATATTAACAAATTATTTACAAGATATATAAACTAAAGAGAAAAATAAAACAACAAAATTAAAAAGCGTCATAATAACTTATTACTTACGTACTTACTTTTTTGTTTCATTATTTATTTCTCATTTGCACGTCCTATTGGACAGAATACGCTGCTATTTGATTTTGTCATCTGTTATTTGTACTATGTTCAAATCAAATCAAATCAAAATTCTTTATATGCGTTCTACCAATAAATAATTTAAATTGAATTGAATAATAATAATAATATAATATCAGCCCTGTACATAAAATGTTGGACCCACTGTTGGACAGGACCCTTTTCAGAGTTATTGACTTTCAAAAATCTTTTATACTCGTATTTCCAAAACAAGATAAACATGTATGCCAAATTTCAAGTTTATAGTCTTTAAACTTGTAGAGATTTCGCGGTGACTCATATAACTTATATAGAGAAAAACGCCGGCTGTCTTTCACCAAGGCCACGAGGTTCATAACTAGATGTCATGTATATATATAGTTCTATATATAGTTTTATATATAACTAAATACAGTATGTATTCTGATGATTCTAACCTAAACTTTAATTAATTAAAATAGTGTTTAATTAGTTTAAACGAACGTAACGAATTACAAATATGGTATTTAAGTTCATTAGCTCACTAATGTATGAATTACTGACCAGGTTAAGCCTTTTTATTCAATAAATTTTTTGACATATATAATTTCACGACATTATTCTTACATTACTGACATTACTCTTAATAAAAGGGTAGGCAGAAGTATGTTACCACATTTTTCAGACAACATATTCTCAGTAGCAGCATGGAGTCTGAAACTGTACCTGGTAGAGGGCAATAGGCTCGGCCCCTATTACAAGACCTTAACCATAACTGGCAAAATCTAGTTGCAATACACCTCTACTTACCCCTTTGTGGATATAGGTTTAAGACTATGTATTTAGATGAAACTAGATTTTATCCGCGGCTTCACTCGTATAAATATAGGTTAGGTTAGTAACAGTACTTTTCTGGATGAAAGGTACCCTATGTCCTTTTCCGTCCCTCTGACAATGTGTATGCGAGATTTCATGATGATCGTTCGAACAGTTAATGTCTGAAAGGGTAACAAACAAACTCACATTCGTGTTTATAATATTAGATATACACAAGGAAATAAAACTTAATTTACAAGTTTAATAATCATATATCCATTAGGAATACCCGCGCTCCAGCGACCACACGTTCTTATCATTTGACACCGATTCGTAATTGTCGACTTAATGATTCATGTTATCTAATAGTATGATATTGTTTCTTTACTCATTATGTGTTACCTCATATGTGAGTACTATACCGCGTGTCGTAATGAGAGCGAAAAAATATGTATTCCATGTAAACTATTCATGAGTAATGTAGGTGTTGTTTTATTGCAAAATAGCTGTTGTAGTTTTTATCGCATTTGGTTGTTACCGTTTTATCATAATACGCGATTAAGTGGTGCAGCTGCAGTGAATGCTATTGCTGTGTCGGGTGAATCAATACTAATATTATAAAGCTGTAGAGTTTGTTTGTTTGTTTACTTGAACGCGCTAATCTCAGGAACTACTGGTTCAAATTGAAAAATTATTTTAGTGTTGGGTAGCCCATTTATCCAGGAAGGCTATAGGCTATATAACATCATGCTACGACCAATAGGAGCGGAGCAGCAATGAAAAATGTTGCAAAGACGGGGAAAACATATCTTATATGAAGCAGACGAAGTAGCGCGGGTCAGCTAGCTCAATATAAAGTTGTTTTACTGTCATATAATTAAAAAAAAGGTTGATGGTATTGTACAAAGCCGTGCCTTGGCAGGCACGTAAAGTCGTTGGACAGCGTTGACCGACACGACCAACATCATTTGTTGGTCGTGTCGGTTTACCATCCTATCTCACTATAGACTGAGGGAATATAGTGAGCACTAGAGTTTGCGCATACTCATGTGCACTGATGGCTAGTTTCTCAAAAATTCAGAAGACATTATAATTATTATTTATCTCAACATTTAGAAGAGAAAGATAGAATTACGGAAGCTTGTTCACAATAATTTGTTAGCAAACAAATGACTAGTTACGATAAGTGTCGATTGTACTTTGAGACTAGATAAATATAAAACTAATATGTTTATGCACTAAATCAGTGTTGAACATATAAATTACTATTCATTAATGGCCTAAGAATGGACAGTCTTTTATCGTGGAATGCTCACTTGGATCATATAAAAACTAAACTGTCATCCCTAATTGGATCACTTCGAAACATAGTTAAATGTATTCCGAACAAATTACGCCACAATATAATTATAACGCTTTAGTCAAACCTCACTTGCAATATCTAATAGAAATCTGGGGTAATACTTCTAAGACTAAATTGGACGAACTACAAATTATGGAAAATAAACTCGTAAAATTGATCTTCAATTAACCACGCCTTTCACCAACACAAAAAATTACAAAGAAACCAAATTTATGAATTTAAAACAATTATTTATATACAATACGTGAAATATTCACGTATTGTATATAAATAATTGTTTTAGTACGAAAACTTCTAAACAAAAATATTAAATTTAGTTTATCATTCACTAAGATTAAACACACAACCCAACGTAGTACTAGCTGAGCTAGTTTCTTGGTTTAAAAAAATTGTAACATATGAAGGAGCACAGCTATATAATAAACTACCATCGCACATTAAAAATGTACACTCAATTGATGTATTCCAAACCCGATTAGCTCAATATGAACGTACATCATTCACATAAGTTGTCCTCGGGCAAATTAATACATAAATAAAGTTCCTACCTTCAATAATTAATTTGAGTAAAATGACGAACTTTTAACTATACTTTAAGTTATTATTGTTTTCAAGTAAGTGAGTTTTTTGTTTTTATTGAGAATAAAGATTCTTTAAACCGAAATTAAGATTAAATGTAATATTTGCAAAATAGTACAATATTATATTCATATATTTTAAAGGTACATATTGTATAGATACTTTATTAATATGTGGATTACCTAATAACCCAGAGGTGAAATAACAAATTTTACATGTATATATAACTAAACTGGGTCCAGAAAACCTTTTCGTAAAATATATAAATTAAAATATACCATAAAATTTCAACTTGTTAGTTCTCACGCAATTTTCTATACTTGCTCTAAAGTGGCCAGACAAGATCCGCAATCCATAATCTGCAGTAATAATCTTGATTAATTATTGTAAATATTGTTACCGTATAAATACGCATTTTTGCTCTGAGTATGGGCCGTGTAAACTCTAACAAGAATCTTAAGCTTCTATATTATAAGTGCATTTATAACTGTACCTGTTTAGTTATCAAATGACGCTGTTTTTGCACTGAACAATTAGGCTGTAACACGTGGGTCCAGAAATTTGCATCGACATAACCTACATTAAGGCGAGCGAAGCCGCGGACAAAATCTTGTCTTTTAATATTTAATAACGTCATCAATGTATCGTAGTGCAGTTGATAAGAGATATTTTGCAAACATACAAAAATAATGCTTATCCAACGCTTGCCATTGCCCATTGAGTATAAGATAAATATATTTTTAATTACTTCTATCGAAAGTTACAAAAGAGTTTATAATACACAATAACAAAAGTGCTTAGTAAACACTTAAGTTAGTAATAATTATGTTTATAAAGTTCAAACAATGGTCTATTTGTCTACTTCGAGATGTTTCACAAGTGAATAAAGATATGAACCACTTGTGAAACACCGTAAAACGGTTAAATGATATTGTTTTATGTTTACGCGAATGTTATACATTGAATGTGTGTGAAAAACATACATTGAAAAATTTTATAAAGTAAAATAAACAACGCGACAAAATCCGTATAAAGTGTTTAATTTCAACGGTTAAATGAAACACAAACTTTAGCGATTATATCACATGCTGCGGTAATTATCAGAAGCTGACTATGAGTCCTCAGATTCTTGTCGTGGAAAGTGTTTTAAGGTTTAGTATTGGTTTAAAATGACACTGTTATTCGATTTTTCTATCTTGAAATTCTCTATAGCACTACGGAGTCTGGAACTGTATCTGTTAGACGGTTATAGGTTTGCTTGAGACTTCAAATAAAGCTGTCTAAATATATGTAGGTGTTACACATTACTGCCTGCATCTTTAAATATATAGGTGTGATGCTTTATTTGTATGTATGAAACACTGTCGGCGAGAAGACCAGCATTGATCTCTAGCGCGGACAATGCATGTAATCCTTTTCAGTCAGAGTCAGTATTCTGTAAGCTTCTTTTGATATTCCTAGTATTCTAAAAGTTAGTCTGTAGAAGCATATGATATCTTATCTTGTGTGGGGGCCATCCCTTCCTCTACGACTATCCCAGTTTATGATATAGCGTTCCTCTACACCAACCAATTAGGCTATAATAGAGGAGCCGCTTGTGTGGGGGCCAGTCAGTACAGACCGGCGACACTTCGACCCAGTGGGATCTTTTCTGTCGACTTCCTCAATAACGACTGCCATAGATGTTCATGGCAGCCGGGACCGACGGCTTACCGTACTCTCCGAGGCACGGAGCAGGCGATAATTGTCAATCAATACGCACATAATTTCGAAAAGTAATATAACTTCTGAAAATCAGGGGTGCGCGACGTGGGTTCGAACTTGAGACTCTCTGCATTGCAGTCTGTTGGTCTCCCCACTGAGCTATCGTTGCTCTTTAAAAAGAAGCATATGATAACGTCACTAGATATTGTCCGCGGTTTCGTTAGTGTAAGCTATGTCAATTAATTTCTATCTCTCGCGAACAGTACTTTTCTCAGGGTGAAAGGTACCATATGTTCTTCTCTGTACCCCTGACAACGTGTATGCGAAATTTCATGACGATCGGTCCAGTAATTAAGGTGTGAAAGTATAAGAAACAAACTTACATTCGAATTTATAATATTAGTTAGAATGCCGTCAGAGGCTTAAGCTATTTTGTGACTTGCAATGTTCAGTTTAATGACGTAAAAAGCCTTGTATATCCGAAAGCGTATCACTTCCCTTCAAAACAGACTGTAGGTACGTTTTAAGTCGGTCATTGAGGACGAGTTGTTAATTGAAAACGCCTGTGTTCTGTATTCTCTTTATTTGCGAGTATATGTGTATGTATAATGATTCGTTCACACTGCGAAACTGAGATGCACTTTTTATTGAACAGTTTCTAGCTACATGTGTACATTGAGGTGTTCTATTTACTAATTAAAATTTGATGATAACGTTACCTTGAATGCTTATAAACAGATAATTGAATAAAAAAAATGTCTTTTTTTGCTAGCGTTAATTTAAAGAAATATTATTCGGTTAGTAGATTTCTGCACTTAATCCTACTGTTAAATATTCAATTTAATTGTTTAATTATAAATTTACAGTGTAATTAGTTGCAAGAACATTGTTTTCACAGTCAGTTAGATATAGAGATTATAAATAGGCGTGCATATCCTCTAGTATTAAGGGATTTGATTACGTATATGAATAATAAATAATAATATTGACAAATTAAACGTATAGGTGCACTCCGTCTTTCACTTAACAATGTAGGTGCAGCTGTACGCAATATTTTCCAATATAATTCAAATCGAATTAAACACATTACTAATTTTTAATGGTCTTCCCATCCAAAGAGTCGATTACCTAAATAGAGCTTTTTGAAGATTTCTAAGCTATTGCTTGTAGAGTGGAAATCCTTGCGATGTCCAAAAATCGTGGACGGTTGGTGTTATCTTCACACCCGATTGTTTATAAGTAACGCGCTACTGTAGAACATGGATTTTCGCCAATACTCAGCAGGTTATTCGTTGCGTAACAAACGTTTCTCGCTAGACACGGCTTTATGTAGGTACTCGTTAGAGGGTATTAGCGACTCACTGTTGTGCTCTTAGCTAAATGATAGATACTTTGTTATTATCCGAACGAGTAGGCGATTTGTTTTGTTTTGTACGAGTCATGGGGTTCTCTGTGAGATCCATGCTTCGTAATTATGTTGAATGTGTTAAATGACTTTTTTATTGTTATAAGTCGGTAGTGTCCCACTGCAGGGCAAAGATTCCCTACTTTCGTTCCACGTCTGTCTAAAATCTCTTAAGACTTTTCAATGATTCAGCTTGTTTTGCTATTTTTGCCTGGTTCGGTCTACGTTAAATGAATATAGATTTCAAATTGCTTTGCTTCTTAGATGCATAAATAAAAAATGGCAGCAATTAGTGACAGTCATAAGCTTGATTTTTTTATCTGAGTGACGGATGGCGCAATGATTAGAGGTGACCTTACTTAAGTGTTTCTTAAGTATGCTGAGTCTTCTTGGGTTTCATATGGAATTAAAATTCGTGTAAGGCATAAGTAGCTCCGAGTATAAGTTGGATATTTTTTGATGGTACAGACTACAGAGATTGATCGTTTGTGCGACAATTTTCTTTTTTTAGCGGGAGGATATTGCAAATCTGATTCCCTAACCTACTTGTTTTACGACTTTTGTCCTATTGTCTATGTATTAAGTTTTGCATTTCCAATACGTAGAAACGCCATTAAAATATAATGCGTACTATCTTAATGTTCAAGTAAAACTATTAGACCTAATCTAATAGTTGGAAGTTAAAAAATTAAACAGCGCAATTATGATTATTGCTAAACAGAAACCAGCCATTGTTTAATAATTATACAATTTATTAGAACAGGTGCATATAATTAAATCGGAAGATTGGTTAGCAGTAATTACGCCTTGTCATAAAATTATTGGAGCGGTCATTCACCTCATTACGAGTAATGCGTCAAGTTGACACAAAATACCGTGTATATGTGTAATGGACAAACTTAAGTAGGTACATAGCAGTCCAAAACATACCTGCACATTTTATCTTTTTTTAAATGTTTTGCACTAGGAATAATTTCTGGGTCGCGGGGGACTTTATAATTAATATTCAAACAACGGACACAAAGAACATCCAGACTCGGAACAACCATTTGTAGATCACACAAATTTTTGTCCCGTGTGGGAATCGAACGCACACTCGGCGCGGCGGCAGCGGTGAGGCGACCACTTAAACAACTACGCCTCGCGTGCATTCTGCCATCTCTTGCCTCTGCAATAAAAAGGCGTAAATCGATGTATGTAAAGTTTAAGGCAGATAAGTATATAAGTTTTTACTTAATTATATATTGTTGTATATTATGTATGGAAACAAGGACGGTCTGCTTTTAAACTGTTGAACTGTAAGAAAAAGTAATCGCCTCGGCAACTGCCAATTATACTAGTTGAAGGCTCCATTGAGATGTAAATATCCCTACATAAAATAATTTCAAGAATATTTTTGTGAAATTTATACTAATATAAAGTCAGACTGCAATCTCGAGGGTCTCGAGTTCGAACCCACGTCGCACACCTCTGACTTTCGGAAGTTATATGACTTTTCGAACTTATGTGCGTATTGATTGACAATAATTATCGCCTGCTCCGTGCCTCGGAGAGCACGTTAAGCCGTCGGTCCCGGCTGCCATAAACATCTATGGCAGTCGCTATTGGGAAGTCAGTGCCCTATAATATCCTGACACTGGTCTATCCTTAGGGTATCGTTAGCCTTCGGGTTGCGGAGGTCAGGTGACAGCCGCTCCGTGTAAAAACTGATATACCAGTCAAATCCGGTTAGACTAGAAAAGCCGATCCCAACGGACATGAGAATAATAAAGGCTAGGGAGAAGATAAAGTTTGTCCATAGCTAAGACTGTATCCATATCTAAGTATATACCGTAAAATATATATTTTTGTCCCACTTACATCACTACCTTTTAAATATAACTTTTTATTATTCTGATTTCAACAAGATTTAAAAAGGTAAACTTTCAAAGGTAAACTTTTCATATTCCCAAAATGTTCCAAAATTGTTAAATTTCCTGGCTAATGCCACTGTGTTGAGAGTTGTGATCCTGGGGTAAACATTTGTGTGATCGCAACATTTACGATGTTTAATATGATTTGTGTCCGTCGTTTAAATGTTCCTGTTTTTATAAAGACTACTTTCACAATAAATAATTAGTACAGCAACACTCGAATACACAAAAGGAATATTTACGTATGGCAACCCTACCAGTTGTCACAGGCGGCAGGTTGTCGTGCTCGATTGGTCAAGTAACAGGTTCACATGTGGGTGGCGGATATCCCCCCCTCTCCCCCCACTAACGGTCGTGAAGGGTTAACATTATGCTTTGTTTACCGTTCGCTGTTACACTCTCTTGAATAATAAACAAAATGTAAAAGTGCACTTACGTTCGACTTGAAACATTCAACATGAACACGTACACACTTAACATTGTGTCTGTATGTATGTTAAGAAAAACTAGCGGTCGCCTAGTGGTCAAAATTCGACCAAAATACCTATGTTTTTTGTTTTTCTCTATTACATATAAATAAGGTATAACATAGAATTGTACGACGTCAGATGAACAATGTCGAAATATTACGAACGCGATTCGACTGCGTGTGTCAAATGCATGATTGCATGCACATTTTATAAAAATATCAGGCTTCGCCTCTCCTTCTCCATATAAACTTTAACTGTGCCAAATTTCATACTCCTCCGACCGCGCAGTTTTCGTAAAAAGGGGTACAAAGTTTTTGCTTCACGTATTAATATATATATATATATATATATATATTAATACGTGAAGCAAAAACTTTTAAAAAGAAAAATATTCTTTTGAAAACATAATATACCTAATACGTCATCTAAATGACGTATTATGTTTTTAAAAGAATATTTTCGCGCTGGGAATAATTCTAGTATCGCGAGAGACTACAACCAGTCAGACACAGACACAAAGAACATCTAGACTTGGAACAATTATTTAAGGATCACAATATTTTTCTCCTGTGTGAAGATTGAACCTACAAAACTCGGCGCAGAGCACACAAAATATACTATTAAATATTTATAAAATTATAATGATTCTTACTTACTAGCGAACCGCCTCGCCTTTGCACGGGCAGAACAAAATCTTAACAAATTAAACACCTAAACTAGCCTCATGAATCACTGTCAATTGGTGAAAACTGCATGAAAATCCGTTTAGTAATTTTTGAGTTCATCGCTAACAGACAGACGCAGCAGGGGCTTTGTTTTATAATATGTAGTGATATAGTTGTACAAGAACTTTACGAAGGGCTGAGACTACGATCCTGATATACTCTTAATTCATTCACCCGCATTGCTTTTTCCATATGTCCGTTTTAAGAGTGTTTTTAATTAAGCCTAAAATATGCAATTTATTTTGCTTAAATTATTTTATGTTAAAAGTGTGTATATGCGAATTGTAGAATGATTCAAGATACACTTTAACACTCAACCTAATTAAAATTTACAAATAACGTACATGACTACTTTTTTGTTTTTATGATTGTGTGCGACCGTGACCGGTCTTGGTTTCGAACCCTAGATCGGTCAAAACGTAATTGTGTTTTTCTGTGAGGTAAATTTCAGTAGCATAATGGAGTATTTGTATATGGTCGATAAGCGCCAATATGCTCGTCAGGTCTTAAAAAGATAGCTAGCCATGTGAATCATACACCTCTGCTTACTCCTTCAGGGACATACAAAAGTGAGCCTAAACATACCTACATAGGTCATTTAGTAATTTTGCATGACGCATACTAATTGTTCTAGGTCAAAGGATACTCCTGACTAGAAGTGAAATTTTAATGTTATTTACGAGTATTTTAGAGTACATTATTTAATTACAATCATTAAGCAACGGATTTAACACGAAATTGTTTAATTGAACTAATTTCCGACGATATAATTATAGTCTATACTGCACTTTTTCGCAATTATGAACAAAGGAAGGCATATATTTCATAATTTTCTTACCACTTATTTATTTTTGAAAGACAGTTCCTACATACCATTTCAATAGCTTTACATAGCTTTATATAGGTTAAAACCATTTGACGATCCATGTGAATTGAAACCCACGATCTCTAGATAGCACGATGAGCTTTAACTATTAGGCTAATGCCGCTTTTATGCAGGCAAATCGAGTTTTAGATCTATACTAATATTATAAAGCTGAAGAGTTTGTTTGTTTGGTTAAACGCGCTAATCTCAGGAACTACTGGTTTGAATTGAAAAATTCTTTTAGTGTTGGATAGTTCATTTATCGAGGAAGGCTATAGGCTATATAACATCACACTACGATCCACGTGGGCGGCGCAGTAACCATAAACGCGGGTGAAACCGCGGGCACATCTAGTAATACATACATAAATAGTGTCACGCTGCATCCCTGAAGAAATTGAAGTAAGTATATTAAATTTAGTAAGTATATGTGATTGACCAGCTGTATTTCAGGTTTCAGGTAGCCTATAGCAAGCGAGCCTATAACTACCTAGCGGGTACTGTGAACGACTCTGAGCTACTACTAAAGGTTTCATTACGAAAAACCAAACAACACTTTGTCCAACCCGGGCTTCGAACCCGAGAAGTCATGCACAGCATCAACGGCCGTTGCGCTACTGAGGCAGTCTTAAATAAATAAATAAGTAGGCATAGTTATACAAGTAAAAAAGAAAGAAAGAAAGAAAAGTAATTTATTAAATGAAATTAAAAATAAAATATAAATAAATAATAAATTAATTTATACGGCTTTGGTCGTGATGTTTATTTTAGAACACTTTTATTACACAATTTTGAACTATGACACTACTTTTATAGAACTTTACTACAATTTAAGCTATTTCAATTAATTAAGACAATATTATATAGTTATACAATTTTAGCAAACATACTAAATGATTCTGTAATAATATTTAATACCTACCACTTCTGTACAATTTAATTTTGAATAAGTGACCTCAATAACGAAGGTCACTCACAATACCGAGCTGAGTTTCACTTACACTTGACCGTTTAAATGTTAAGTCATAATGGCCGTACTTATTTCACCATGATTCATCTCGTATAGTAGCCAAATATTTAAATAATAGATAAGAGTTTACCGTACTTCGATCCCGCGAAAAAAAATTCATACTGGAAAGAGTGAGCTCACACATAAGATAGAAAACGACAGTGTACAATCCAAATCCTAACTAACATCTCTTAATGAGAGAGTGAGTTTGTTTATTTGTTACGCTTACGCGCCTTAACCACTTGATCGATCATCATGAAATTTTGCATAAATGTTGATAGGAGTACAGATAAGGACATAGGGTACCTATTATCTAGAAAAAGGTACTATTTCCGTGGGATAGAAAATTATTGATGAAATCTAGATAAATGCGAGCAAACCCGCGAGCAAAATAAAGTATTCAATATAAGTGGGCGTGATAATACTATATTTATATCAGATGTCATGTTGTCATTTTGTGTCCGATGACATCTTAACGTCCAGAAATGTGACTGTATTTAAATGTACTAGCGATCGCCAAGTGTTCGAAATTCGCCCATAATTTATTTCAATTTTAAATTTGACCGTTATTAAGGCTTTTTTGTCTATAATTATACCATTATACCCTTATAATCACATTTCATTTAGTCACCTACTCTACATATATATGTATGTAACCATAGTTACTAAGCATTTTACGAAGTCAACCGAATAACGCCGAAATACTACGAACGCGATTCGACTGCTTGTGTCAAATGCATGGTTGTGTGCATGTAGTGTTTTTTCAGTAATTTTATATATTTCTAATGCATATTTTATTAAGATATTAAGATTCGCCCTTCCTTCTCCATATAAACTTTAACTGTGCCAAATTTCATACTCCTCCAACCACGCAATATATACCATTATAAACCATTATAAACCATAAGATTATAGTACAGCAACTATGATTTAAATATTTCACACTAATATGCTTATGTACCACGTATTCAATTAAACTAATCACGCTAACTAAAAACGGTATAGATAATATTATCAACTGTCCTACACTTACACGAGTGTTATATACCGAAATACTATTTCTTCTACATAGATCACTTAATATTCATATTATGGAGTTGTTTAGTATCCAGGATCGCGGCACTCCGAGTGCCCATGAATTTGCCGTTTCATCCGATTCCATAGGACGTAGCTTAATTTTAAGAAAATATTCTACTATTGTAGTACTTCTACAATATAATACCTTGGACGACCGGGACATAAAGTCTGAGACCTCTAGCACAGCAGCCGAATACCCTACCGCTGCGTCACCAAGGCTTAATGTATCGAGCTTTACCACGAACGAATGGCCGTACTGTTCTCTAAAACAGGTATTATTTCGAAGGTTATAATCACCGCACGCACTTGATTGCTCAACGATAAGTCATTAAAGTCATTGTTCTTCAATGACTCGTAATCAATCATTTATATTGTACTTTATCTGATACTATATTAGTTATTGATTTATAACTACACTAGCTTTTGCCCGCGGCTTCGCTTGCGTGATTGTAGGTTAGGTTAGATTAGTAAAAATACTTTTTTCTCGATGAAAGTATCCTATGCCCTTTTCTGTTTCCCTTACAACGTGTATGCGAAAATTCATGATGATCGGTCGAGTAGTTAAGGCGTGACGACGTAACAAACAAACTCACATTCGCATTTATAATATTAGTTAGGGCTTTATCTGATACTGTGTTAGTTATTGATATAACTAGATTTGAGATTATGCAGAAATGTGTATGATAGGTGTAAAATCCTTATCCCTATAAACTAAAAACAAAGAAACATAATTTGCATTTAAAGCAAGACAGAACAATAATTTAAAAAATAAGAAAACCAAAATATTTATTTAAATAAGATAATAAAAACAAAGAGTAGAACATAAGAAGGTTTATAGAGATATTAATATTATACATATAGAGGAAATGTATTTTTTTAGTACTAAATAACTATAAAACTACTGGTCCGAGTTTGATAATTCTTTTACCGTGGGAATGCTACTTTATCCGAAAGTAACATAGGCTATATAATATCACGCTACGAGCCACGGGAGCGGAGCAGTAATTACAAACGTTGGTGAAACAGCGGGACAGCTATTAATATTATAAATGGTAAATAAATTAAATTGATTTGATTTTTACGGCTCAACACTCAAACAGTGCTAAAGATAATTTGGTTTCAAGGTCTATTGTGAGTATAGAAGAGATAGGCGATATTTAAAGAAATGAGAGTGTGAGCGAATTACAGTTTGTTATCATGAATTTGACATTGTAAATAATAACATTATCGCTTTTAAACTTTGAACTTGACATTAAGGTAAAAGCGATAAATATACAGTTTCTGAGCTACATCATCTTAGTAAAAATTCCTACAATATTTCTCTTGCATTTTGTGGAGGTTTGTTAATCCACATTTATTATATATTTTTTAAACAACTCCTGCACCAGGAGTGTCGCGGGGGACCTAACAGACATTCAAGAAACGGACTCTAAGAACACCTAGAAGCAACTATTGGTGGATCATAAAAATGTTTATCTCGTGTAGGGTGAGGCGACGACTTAAACCTCTACGTCAATCGTGTAGTCAAATTGATTACTTCAGAAGTATATTACTATTAAATTCATTTAATATAGCCAATACAAATGATATTTCAAATGTTGACCTCGAATGAATGGAGTCGTGACCTGCGTGGCACTTGACTGTTCAAACGTATCACCCGATCACCTGACGTGATTATACCTACTGTGATTCATAATCTCACCGATACAACTCTTTCTCTCAAACCGGTACCCCATTTAAACGGCAGGAAATTTTCCTTAACGAAGCTGTATGAAACTTGTGAGTCATTATTGTTTATTTATGACGCATAAATTCTAAAACTGTGCGATTATGAAGCGATAATGTTGTATGTTCCGGCGTATCAAACCACTGTAACTTTGATAACACAGATAATTATGTTTTATTTTTGTGAAGTATTCTTGGTGTCTCAATAAAAATATATAGGTACACGTGTGACTCTACGGGAAGCAATGTTTTACTAACATCTTATGCTCTGGTCAAAACATTGACAGATAGTGCTAATATACTCGTAGAGTACTCTAAGTTCCATACATATTGCGTCAAATGAAATCTCAAATATATAGTTATTCTTTGTGTCTGTTACGATGACTGAATTTTGACTGCACGAATGGTGTAGGTGATCGCCTCAACAATGTGCATGCTGCGCAATAGCAGTACTGCGTTGGGTGTTGTGGGTTCGATCCTCACACGGCACAAAAATATGTATGCTCCATACAGTTGTTCCAAAACTTGGTGTTGTTTGTGTCCATCGTTTGAATGATAGTAAAGTCGACACTATGAACATGCCTAAATCAATTGGTTTAAAAAATAAATAATAATAAATCATTACATGTTGTTTGCCGATTAGGGGTATATAACGTATAACAGACTGCATTTTTGAAGTGATTACTTTTTTAGGCGCTTTGAGCACTTTTTGGGTGAACCAAAATCATGGAACTCGCGTCATCGTCACCGAACGCTTTCCATGAGCTATATGTATACTGTGCATATATGTGTACCTTTAGGGTGAACAAAAAGCGTGAAACTCGCGTCATCGTCACCGCACGCTAGTTACTTAGTTTTCACTTCTATCGACAGTCCACAAAGACGGCCGCATGTTTTTTTTAAAGTTATTATAACATAAAATATATTTCTGACACAGTTTCTGATTATAAATTATGACCGCTATCACTTTTAATAGCATTCTTCTGATTTAAATAACTATCTTTTTTTATGTTTCGCATAAACATTCGCATATATAATATACTTTTTCCTTTTATAGAAAAGGAAAGTTCCTACAAAACGTGTCTGTTTGTGCCTATATCATTAGCCCCCGTGTGGTGAAGACAGGATTGCAATAAATTAATATCTAATAGATAGTCGGAGTTATAAACATGGTACTTGTTGATAGATGATGTAAGCTTTGCACGGAGGAGTAATCAGCTGACGTCAGGCACCTGCTGCTGCGGAATTGATGGCCTAGACTTGCAGGTCATCGACTTTGAGCCGTAGGGATTTCTATGTAGTTGAGACGTAGGCGCATTTTTCGTTGATTATTTGTACGGCGTATAGGCTGTTTTGATTTTGGTTATGAAATTTGTTATTGAAGGTAGGTTCATATGTTAATTTGTTTCTACATTTATATGAAAATTACATATGTATTGTCCACGGGTTCGCTTGCGTAAATGAAGGTTAGTTTAGATTAGATTAGTAACAGAACTTTTTACCTGACTACGGCGAAGCCAAAAGGAAGGGTAATAATTTCGGCAGTCTGGGTATGTATGTTTGTATGTTCCACCGTAGCACCTAAACTACAGAACCGATTTTAATGAATGAGATATCAATAGATTCGTAATAATGGCCCGGGTGACATAGGCTGTAGGTATAAATTTTAGGTTCGTCCTTTTTAGACCCGGGCAGTAGGTAATTTTGGCAGTCGGGTTGTAGATGTTAAACTTTGTTGGAATGATATGTCCTTTTCTGTTACCCCGATAACGTGTATGCGAAATTTCAAGATGATTCAAGATTTTTGGTCGAGTAGTTAAGGCGTGATAGCGTAAACAAACAAACTCACATTCGCATTTATATATTAGTTAGGATTAGTTATAAAAATTGTAATTGTATATTAAATATCGGACAGGTTGTATCCAGAAGGGTATTGCTTACAAAATTACATCTGCAGACTTTACTGGAGGTTTCAAAGATATTTCGTTTCAACTTAAAACCGGTCATGGTTTTCTATCCTTTTCCTATGTTGTTATTAGAATGAGATGTAGTTTTTTTGCTACGAGACCGGTATTGATATGGCAATGGATATATTCTTGGACTGTTATGAGTGTTATGACCAAACATTACGATAAAAAAAATATAAACATACGGCGCATGCGCAGTTGGATTTGCGTAGGACAAACATTACGTCAAACGTGTGTGCTTATGTTTACGTACTCCGTATTATGCCATAATCTTTATGTACTAACGTTATAAGCAGTTTTTACGTTCGCATGTCTTAACTGCTAAACCTATTTTGATGAATTTGCTTTTAATTCAATATTGATGTAGTATTTTATAATATTTTAAACCATAACCGCTAAAAACGCTTATAAATTTATAAACATGTTTGCTACGTCGCATGTAAATGCGTATCAGTTCTGAAGATACTAATCGACATACTACTCGTATTATGAAATATAATATAAAGAATATATTATATATTACTCTAGAATCTATTTCGGGACACTTAACATGTACACAAACGCACGTACATCTTAGATATATAAGAAAAAAATTACACAATACGAAATCATTTTCCCTCAGCTTCTTTACTCGCAATGATTTTCCGATCACGTTTCATAAATTGTAAGTGCTTATTTGCAAGGCTATACAAATGTGTCTATAAGCCAATCAATATAATTATTTCTTATTCATACCCTTCCAATATACTTCTGATTAAATTTGTTGCGGGATATAACACTTTTCTTGGGATGAGTCGATTGTTAGAAATGTTTTTATGGTCACCACTGCTGTATAGGCGAATTCATAAGGTGTTACGGTGTTTTAATTGTGAAGGAGATTAGTCACAGATTTATATCATACGCATTTTCCTTTCTGAGATCACAAGAAAAAGTGTCCGCCCTAAGAAAAGAGAGCTCACACTCTTTGAATATGATTAATCGTGATTTTACTTTATTTATTAATTCGAACGTCATGTTAGCTATGTCTGCCGGATAGCAACTTAACGATCACGAAAAGTGACCCTATTTATACGTAATAAGACGCAATGATTACAATCTTTCCGATTACTCCAAAGAAATAATAAGTTATCAACCAAGAAGGAAGAAACATATAACGAATGTTTTTATGAAATTGCCTCACTAGTAATAATTCCTGTACTTTAAAAACATTCAAATGACGGACACAAAGAACATCTAGACACGAAACAACCATTTGTGGATAAAAACATTTTTGTTACATGTGGGTGGTGGTATCTATTCGAAACCACAACACCCGGCGCAATGGCAGACTACTACGTTACCCGGGCAGCCAGTTTTTGTTTTAAAATATTGATTTTTCGATTTCGTTGCTACAGCCTCTTCATTTAAACGTCAAAATCCCAATTTATATAAACTAACCAAATTCACGTCTAAACTGATAAAATCAAATAAGCTAAGCGTCGCTAGTTCTCGTGAGGCACGCTTTTGCTTGCCTGAGTTTATAGCCAACGGATTTCGTAAGCAGTCGTCATGGAATCCGGTACCGACGACGCCAAGGAGTCAAGTGTCTTACAACAAGGCTTCAGCTTTATTGAATACTAGTAAACTAGCTACCGTGCCTGGCGTCACTCCCATTGTAGAAATTAATATGATGTGCTAAAATATATGTATATTGTAGTGTAATCCATACCTAACTAATATTATAAATGCGAATAACTTTGTGTGATCCACAAATGTTTTTCTGTGGGATACGAAACCACAACACTCGGCACAGTGCAGCGGCAGTGGCGACCACTACGCCTTCCGTAGTCATGAATTAATCCCAATTCAAGAAATTACGAAACTGGTATAACACTTATTCTGATAGGTTTATATACAAACAAATTCATTTATCCGTATATAAATATCGATTGGTATTAAGACATCGCTTAATTTAGGTCCCGTAGGTGCCTCATAGAATTGCTAATAGTTGAAAGGCACTCGGTACTGTTATGAAATAGCCGCGTGGGAGAACGCCACAGCCTTCGGGTCAACTTGTCGCGCAACGCCAAACCCTTTTATGTTCAAACGGGATTGATTTCCTTCACATATACAGCGTGGAACAGAAAGCTGTGGTCATATTTAAGTATCACATAATAAAGCCCTTGTATAATGGAAAGCCGCGAAGAATTAATTCATTCTAGATATATGTACATTATATTTACTATAATATGACGACTTGATGGCGTAGTGGTTAATGTAACCGACTGCCACGCCTGATGTCGCGGGTTCGATCCCCGCACAAGTCAAACATTTGTGTGCATGAACATGGATGTTTGTCTTGGTCTGGGTGGTTCTATGTATAATATGTATGTATTTACAAAAAAAAAGTATAGGTATATGTATGTTTATCCGTTGTCTAGTACCCATAGTACAAGCTCTGCTTAGTTTGGGCTAGATGGTGTTGTGTGTATGTGTAGAATATTATTATTAATATATTATTATTATATATCAGCTATCAGTTCTATATTAAGTGGACAGTTTAATGCTGGGCACGGGACTCTTCTCACTGTGGGAAGGGTTAGGCCAAAGTCCACCACGCTGCCCCAGCGCGGGTTGGCGGACTTCACATATCTTCGAGAACATTATGTAGAACTCTCAGACATCCAGGTTGGGGATAGCGCACATATGTAGGTTATTTTTCATATATACATACATAGATGTCCTATAATATGACCACACCTTTCTGTTACTTACTGTATGTGTGTGTAATTTCATAATGCGCAGCACATTGGCATGTTTAATACCGCATTGCTTTGAAAGAATGTAGACATTCGAGAGAAAGCGTATATAATCCCTCTTCTGATCTGTCTTGCAGTATTTTAATTGGGCACTAGTAATAAAACATTCGTTATGCATTATAATTAATTGATGAAGCAGCATTAGGAATTACATTCGTGTAATTTGGTTTGTTGATTAAATAATTCATTAGAAAATAGTTTTATAAAGTTAACTCAATAAATAAATGGGCAATTTTATATACCTAAAGCTAGCTACTCGCGGTTTCGTTAATATTTTTACAAGTCAGGCTTTCCTAGGCTGCCTTCCTTTAAAAATTAGATGCCTATTTGGCCTGGCAATATAACAAACCAATACTTTCGAGATTATGCTGATTTTAAAACTTAACGTAATAAGTTTCTAATACTCTTTAATGTATTGCTAGTTTATATTTAGATTTCGAGACTCATCAAACTATTTGGCAAACATTCTTTATTCTTATGATGGCCAAACAGTTATGCTAGCTATGTATTACAAACATTTGCAATCTGGGTACGGCAGAAATATTAGGTACGTACTTAAACTCACGACTTTTTTCTCAAATGGGTACAGAGACCACGGATTTTGTAATTTAAACTAAACGTTTTACACGGATTTCAATGGTGAAGGAAAGCATCGTAAGGAAACCTGCATGTCTGAGAGCTGTACATAATGTTCTTAAAGATATATAAAGTCAGTTAACCCGCATTAGGCCAGCGTGGTACACTATGGCCTGACCCTTCTCACACTGGGCAGAGGCCTGTGTCCAGCTGTGGGACAGTTTAATACAGGGCTGATATTAGAATACGGCATTTACCAGGACCTGATATGTTTACATGTTCTTGTACCTATCTATTTATATTTTACAGTTTGTTGTATTTTCAACAACCATGTCACAGGGAGACTATAAAACTAGCCTGCTAATCCGTATATAGCTTAATTTCCATGTGTAATAGCTGACGGATATGAAAGTTACCCGTACCAATATGGCTAACTCTCCCATCCGAAAGTATTTTCTTGTCGATAATTGCTAGGCAGGATGCTGCATGGATGCAAAGATGGCGATGCATTGCACTGAGTGTTGGTGGGTTTGATCCCCAGTCGGAACACAGATTTGTGATCCACAAATAGGTATTTCGAGTCTAGTTGTTTCTTTATGTCCCTTATTTAAATGTTTGTAAAGTCACATGCGATAGGAATTATTCCTAGTACGGGAGTCGTTTAAAATTGGAACGTCTTACTTCTCTTAGGTACTGTTGACAATCACAATTAGACCAATTCACTCTTAAATTATGACCAGAGCATTAGGCGACAGCCTAATATGTAAATGTCGTAATTAACCTCGACTAATCAAGTCAAATGCAATACTGTGGACAGTCTAATGACTTAGCGTAGGCCTAGTTAGCCGTAATAGCTCAAACAATTATTATGTATATTAGATAATGGTCTATTTGTACTGGGGAACGAGTGGGCGATAAATAGTTTAAGATAAAACACCTGTTACGGTCCAGTTGCTTTTATAGATTGTATCTGGTTTTGTACTAAAATAATGGCAGTGCTGGATTTATTCTAGTAGGTATCGATTTGTTTTAAAGCATTATAGAGGCTTGTGTTTTGGTATTAGGGGCAATATTCGATACATAGATGATGTTACTTTATAAGTTATTCGTAATGTCATATGTTTAATAGAATACAATAGGTATATGTATCCCCTATATATTAACCATTAGTAAATTATTTTACAGATTTTGGTTTAATTTTATTGATAACGGTAAATGAGATATTGGTGCCAATTCTGTTGTCACAAAATTCTCTTATCTTAGCTAAAATTCTCTAAAATTTAGTTTAGTCAAACTACACGTCGTATTCTGAAATCACTAAAAGTGACAGAACTAAAATAAATTTTAGAGATTTTTAGCTAAGATAAGAGAATTTTGTGACAACAGAATTGGCACCATTATATATTGTTATACTTTTACTACTTTGTCATTAAATAACTTTCGTGAAATCTAACGTTTATTAAATTCTCAGTAATAATATCGATTACTTGATTCGCCTATCTATTAGAGCCAGAGGACTTAAGACATGCCTTAGAATAGAAATATAAACTATAAGTATTTTCTGTGTTAATCAATTGAAAGATAACTTTAGTTTTAGCTTACATTAATATAATCGACACTTATGCACATATATACTAATGAAGAAGCAAAGGGTTTGGGTGTAATCCAATGTCAATGAACTTTATTAATGAGTCATTGCTACGAGCAGCAATAAAGTACCACTGCTTAAAACGCTGAGTTGAACTAATGTGTTTACAAGGTCAAACAAGGTATTACAAGGTCACAGATTTGTTCGACCAATGAGAACGTACTATTTAAATAGTACATATATTATATCCTAATAATAATTCTGACAGGATTTTTTATATGTGGAAAACAGGCATAAAGTCCACCTAATAATAAGCGTAACACGTGTTCGCTAAACCGGAGTATCATTCGTGCATTGGAGATACAACAAAAATATTTGCTACCACATCGAGAGACAAAGAGTTTTAAGGTAAGGCCGTAAGCTTGTTTGCCACTTTAGTAGTATAAAAAAAAAAGTTTTGGTCCTTATACTGGTACCTCAACGTCTTCTAGCGATTCTCGGGTAGCCCTACTTGGAGTAGGCACAATATCTTATTTGTACGGGATCTTTTGAAAAAAGGATACATTTCTTTTCTGGGATTGCTGCAGTTTTCAGTGGCAACGCTTCTATGCTCTACCTATCGTATACTATTATATAAACATTAGTAGCTTACACAAGATTAATGAGTTGACTTTTAATACCATAATGGCAGTGAATACCTAAGCATTCAGTTGTCCCGATAGTGCACTGTTACCTTAACCTATAGATATATAAGACCAGAATCATTCGCGAGTGCCTGATCCTAGGAAGCAAAAGTTTGAAACTATGTGGGAAAGATAGGTATGTCAGTCTCCGGAACTCTTACTTACCGGGAAAAACGCAGCGATAACTATTCGTAAACTGTTTTCCTATAAAAGGATGGTAGCAAGCAAGCCAACGCATCCCTACTGTCGCGAAATAACTGACAAAGTCGGATGACTTTTGAAGATTTGGTGACATTAAAAAAAGACTTATAAGATTCTTAGACACTAGAACTTATAAAAAAAATTGTAAGACACTTTGTATAGGTCATCGTTTACAATCTAATAAGTAAGAGGATTCTTACTCATGAGATTATAAACAACATACAACGTGTCTTACAATTTTTAGCCAGTCAAAATAAAAGACTAGTGATCCAAAATTGACTTGATATTTACTTAGCTATTGTAAAGAATTGAAGCATGATAAAATAGACTTCAGCTATATGTCATGCTTGATTTGTTAGAGCAGCTTCAAGGCCATGCGCCTGCGCTCAATACTTATCGGCGGCACATTATACATGCGCTCTGCATCTAAACCAAGCGCACCATAACTATAGGAGGCGAATGAATTGTACACACGTGGCCCTGACCGCATCTACCGGATACCTATCATATAGTTATTTAAATAAGTAATTTTATGAATATTTATATGTATATTGATTTTGATGATTATACTTTTAGTATGAAGTCACGAAAAGATTTTTATTGGATACTATTAATTTCGTCAAAGAGGTATAAGTGATAATGTGACTTAGGGTTCCGTAACTTTTAAACAACGTAAGACTTCTTCTATATTTGTGCCAAAAGAATACTAGGAATATTAATGTCTTATGTTTACGCGAATGTTATACATCGAAATCAAACTACTTTATACGGATTTTGTCGCGTTGTTTATTTTAAAACACTTTTATTGCATAATTTTGAAACTCTACTACTCACTACTATTATTGAACTTCGCTACAATTTTTACTATTTAAATTAATTAAAACTATTTAAATTTAAGTTTACATTTTGCCCCGATAACGTTTCGGCTGCTTTACAGCAGCTATGTTCACGGGGAGACTAAGATGGACGGGGATCTTAGACAAAATCCGTTTGAAGTAGTTTAATTGCAATGTACTTACTAGGAATATATGAATTTTTCAGAATTAAGTCAGTTATTGCTGATCGATGTTAGTTTTGTTTATCAATGTTACTCTATTTTGTGTGCTAAGATTGGAAAATGCAGGCTTCAGGCCATTTTCATAATAAAATTAAATAAGATTTTTAATATATTAGGCTCTTTAGACTATCGATCCAAGTTTTCAATATTAATCTCTAGCGTTCTCTAAAAAGGTATCTCAAAGCAGACTGATATCAATAGCAATAAAGGCATCCCATAAACATCGATTTAAAATTGACAGAGTTATAATAAAAAAACATCCCAATTAAATCTCTCATTTTCCAATCGCAATCGGTTTCCAATTAAGTAATTAATACGTCTTTGTAAACACACTTTCGAATGACACAATAGTGGATTAATCGAAGCATGAATCGGAATTACTGGCGGTTGCCGCGTTGATAGCCAATCGAGAGGACTGCTAATCCGTTTTGCGGTAGCTCGGTGCATTGCTAGCGGCTATGGGAAAATGTTCGGAAAATGATCGGCATCGGCGTTCGGTCGAATGCGTTCAGAAAGCGCCAGCGGCGGTCAGAAACCCGCGCTAACTACACAGCGGTAATAGACATAAGCTGTAATGAAGATTATGCGTATGTCGGTTCGTAATCTCCGGTATGTGATGGGCTAATGTTACCATAATTCTGTACGTAATGAGAATTAGTAGCGTAGGAATATGCGTGGTCTTCATATTAGCTGGAGTGTAAGCAAGTCTCGGCGTTCTATTACTGAGGTTATTACCGTGAGCTTTGCTAAGGCACTGAATACTTATTAGTATTACGACTAAGTACACATTAAATTGTAAGTAATTAAAAACCTGTTTGTAATATTAATATGTGCAGATTTTATTGCTGTTTATTTTGTTTATATTTCTACCGATACTTTTTAAATTATCTTTTATATAGTATTGTCTTCTGTTTACGCGAATGTTATTCATTGAAATTAAACTATTATATACGGATTTTATCGCGTTGTTTATTTAGAACTGTATTACAACATTTTGAAAATATTACACTACTACTGATTTTATTTTACTAATTTATAAGCTAATAAAATTATTAAATCTATTAAAGTTAGTGTAAACCAAAAATAAATAGATTTAATAGTTTAAATAATTTTATTACATTATCTTTTATATTCATTAATTAGTAGGTACCATGTCTTACTTTGTCTGTGATTCGGTAACCCTTTACTTTTCAATTTCCCTAGTAACTTACCATCACGCGGAATGCAATCGTTATGTATGTGGCGACGTTTTAATATTGAAAGTTAAAAGGGAAACCAGGAAGTCCCAGGTTCAGTATGGGGTTTTACAAATATCACTAATAACAACACATATAAAAAGAAAAGAGACTGGTTACTCTTTATTACTTCTTATCGATTTGAGTTGTCACGAATTTGATGTAAGCTGGTTAATAGGATATTAACCAGCTTACATCAAATTCGTGACAACTCAATACAGCTCTAACCCTTAAAAAAATAAAGGATTATTTTTTGGGGGTTAGAGCTGTATCGACTTGCCGCCGATACACACTATTGTATTTCAGTTATATTTGGTATTCCTCCAAATGACAGATTACTACAAATAATTTTTTTTTGAAAATCCAATATAGCTAGTTTTAATACGATGCAATATATATATGTGTTACAGTCAGTCAAATCATTTTATTCTTAAAATCTAAATATAGTAAAAGTCTTTGGATGCTCACTATAATGTACCCTATTACGAAAGGTGAATAAGAGATACATTTGTTACTTTCAATCGATATAATAATATCGATACGATCGCAACAAGTGGCACGAATTACGTATTATTATGTAATATACATGACGGGTTTTATTCGACGTCGACATTAAATATATCGTATTGTATTTTGTCGTCAATAGATTTACTATCGTTCGTAGTTCTGTTCACAAGCGACAATCATTACGTAAAGTTACTTTGACAATGTGTTGGTGACTTCATTCGTCTGGTTTACGTAGCTCTTTGATATGTTTGGTTTTAAAGTCAGAATATCTGCCT
This sequence comes from Catocala nupta, assembly GCA_963675205.1. Classification (NCBI taxonomy): domain Eukaryota; kingdom Metazoa; phylum Arthropoda; class Insecta; order Lepidoptera; family Erebidae; genus Catocala; species Catocala nupta. Next base: position 28,017,867 of record OY776095.1, read on the forward strand.
GTTTGAAGGCAATAAAATTGTGTCCCTTTTATTGCAAAAGTATATCCGGTTTGCTAATTTATAAGACGAAAAGAGATTTATAAAAGAAGGTCAAATGTGGTATAATTATGCTCTTTTTATTTTTTTTAAATAAGACGACATTATAGTTCCTTAAAAAAGTCAAATGTAAAATAAAGGTTGTAGTCAATGGTCCCAAGTAGATGAAATTATATAGTGGACAAGATTCACGAGCGTGTCTAAGCTTTATTGTCCCGCGGAAGATAAAAGCCTGTGTACTGCTAGCTAATCACCTAACTTTATTAATTGGAGAGGAAGAAAAATCGTATGCAATATAAAATACAGGAAAAATAACAATCATAATGATGCACAGGTGGTCTTCGATCACCACTTTGATAAGGAAACGTTTATCTGTTTCGATATTAAAGTGATTTAATAGATTGGTTTCAAACGAAGTTAATTTTCTAACCGCATAGCGATCATTTGATATTGGATAACAAAAACCATCACATTCGGCCTCGAATCTAATACTTTTATATTTATTTCGACGTAATGTTATTACTAAAGTATGAGATACAATCGTTCGATAGAATGGACGTTAGTTTAATATCTTAATCGCTCCTGCGGTCACCGGTGACCGCGAACGATGGATGTTCTGTTGTGTCCATAAAACATTGTTTACTATGCGGAAGTTGATGTATTATGTACCAAAACAAGTGCGATATATCGGTCAATAGACGTAGCAATATAACTTTATGTTGGATTATTATTCTAACACAATTTGTACCGACAGCTAATCATTACTCGAGTCGTTTGGTACTTGTACATTGAGATAGGTAGGTACACGATTTTTATCACTCGTTAGTAGTTAGTTTAGTTCATTAGTTAGTAAATGTTAGATGATATTAGTAATGGTCAATATGGGTTTGCGTCATTAGCGATAACAATGATGACATTATATTTCATATTTATTTCTATTTTGTTTAAGAATTTTATATTTTACAGCGGATGTGATTATTACTGTATGATACGTCGCGTCTATATGAGAAAATCACAAAACATTAAAAAAGTTATGTGGAAAATATATAAATGATGCGATATATCGTACCGACAATATTGTCACTTTTGTTTAACTGTTTTTTGTTTATCTGACTAACACCACTGACTTCGTTCCTAATATGAGTGTCCTTTGTAACCGTTGTTTAATGCTTTTATAGGTCCTAGTAACACAGTCATCCTTAGTGCGGCTTTTCTAATAAATATAATTATCAATTATAACAGAATATAGCACCTATGTGGACATGCCTTTACAGTAACATCAGTTTTTTATATGTATAAGTGATCGTATCGACCTAGAGGTAGACAAATAAACATAATATATCAAAGCTTAGTCCGTCTACAATTTCTGCGTGACTTCCTAGAGAGGCTGTTGTAGTAAGGTCAATCCGGTGCTAGGAACAATCCGCTGGCTAAGGTCTTTGTTACTCAAGATTCACTTGAGTGCCATTTTGTCTTTGTGTTGGTTTATGATTGGTGGTAGAGGAATCGTTTGGATTACTTTTGCCACTTGACGGCATTTTTTGTTCTTTGTGTGGATGAAGGTTACGAGCTTAGTTTATTTCTTTTTTAAGTTTGTTAGTTTCTACAGCTATGCTGAACTGCTTGTTTTAGGAGTGGGTGCACGTCTTTAGTATATGACTGCACGGTTGGCATAGTTATTCAAGTGGTCTCCTCGCCACTGCACCGAGTGATGTGGGTTCGAATCCCATACGGAACAAAAAATTGTGTGGTCCACAAATGGTTGTTGTGAATCTAGATGTTCTTTGTGCCCGTTGTTTGAATGTTTGTAAAGTTCCCCGCGGCACAGGAATTACTCTTAATGGAGCTGTCTTTAAAAAAAAGAAAGAATATATTAAACCCGCTACCTCTCGTTCGCAAGTCTCGTGCTTTAGCTACTGCGCTACTACTGCTGCAGAATTGAGTTCAACATTATTGACTAGTATACTGATTAGCCTCTCTAGCTAACTTGTCTGAGCAGTTGTTCGCCTTCAATAGATTTATGCACGGGGATTGAACTTACGATTATTAAAAACCTCTTGCGAAACAAAGATAATATAGTACTTATCATTTTATTATGCTTAATTATTAAATGTACCTACTTATTATTGAGTACTGGTTACCTTATTCATAAAATGGAAATATAAAATTTAAAATAATAACCTTTCTTTGAAAGTATAGACTAATGACGTATTCTGACACATGTATTATACCTATTTCTTTGCATACATATGTTGAAGTATTAGGTCCCATATAAATACATTAACTTATTGCAAATAAACACTACACTGCCTTATTTGCATCAACAATAACGATTAACTCCTATTAACTACTATATATTTCTAAATAACTATTTAACAGAAAATGAATACCATTTTGCTTTACCCGGAACATGAAGAGTTAGCAATTACTTGATGATTCCGTGAGACGTATACGTCATTCTATACATATCCGCCGACGTCTCCTTACTGAAATTCCATCCAGCGATACGTCAGTCGTTTTTCCCAGGGGTGTCGTTTGCGCACTCAGGTGAAATGCAAGCGAAGCATCATCGTTTGGCTTCTGTGTCGTGAAACCTGCACGATGCATGGCGCCTTTTGTTCCCACTTGCTGTGCCCCTTTTGTGTTGTAGTCCCGAAGATTAATGTTTGCTTATAACTGGTGTACGCTAGATGTGGCAGATGCACTTTATATTTATTAGGTGATGGAGCTTGGTGTAGTGTGTTTTATTTTAGATCTGTTTTCGTGTTAGAGTTACTTTATTATTTAACCCGTAAAAAATGTTTTTCTTCAGACCACTTGGCTCTTCAATTAATTAACTCTGAGGAGATTTAAAGAGTGCTCGGATTTGTTCGGCAATCTCAAGTCAAGTCAAAAATCATTTATTCACTTAGGTCACAAAGTAACACTTATGAACGTCAAAGGGATTAGTGAGTTTATTACATTTACTGAATTTACATTTATGTTAGTTGCAAGATTCAGGCAAAGGTCGCCATCAACTTATAATTTTAGTATTTAACAACTCATTTATGTACCAGGTGTTGCATTCATTATGCCTTATGTCATTATCCATATAAAACTAAGTTCTCAAAATAAAGAAAACGTTAATAATATTATGTAAGAAGCATTTGAGGTATGAAATAATATTTAACAGTAGGTAGCCTTTGTAATAGACAGTAGTATGACATGAAGACGCATACACTTAGACTTTGTGACATGAAAAGGTAGTTCTAGTGTCTATATATAAAACTTTTCATAGGTATACATATTTCTTTTGTTATAGATTCTATGAGAGATAAATGTTTTTGTATTCACTTTCCGTTACTTAAGCACACTTTCATATGAAAACGTAAAACAAATATTAACATATATATACTTAAAGCTAAAAGAAATACTGCTACAAAATACCATGTCTATACATTGAACGTAAACTTTGAACAGTTTATAAATTGTGTAAAAGTAGTGCTTTTAAGAAAACCGTGATAACATTCGTATGAAGTCATTTAATTACTATAGGTATAACATTCGAATCAAGCATCGATTAAGATGCAATGCGAAGATTACTATTTAATTTAGTATGATTATACATACCGATATAAATCCACTACAACCCAACCTTAGATTAGTTAATCGAAATATAAGTCATGCCGCACACGATGTTCACGAATTTTGTCTTACGAAATAATGACATTAGAATAAATTAAATTTCATACTGATGATAAGTACTATATTAATTGTGGGTGTAATTAAAATCTCTCACGCATGGTATGAGTTTTAAGCAGAACAGGAAAGTATATGATACCCTCTTATTACGTGTTTGTGTGATGTTGGTAATGTGACTGATTTTTTGTTTGCCTTGTTTACAGGTACGTATCGCAAGGCATGACGTCTTATCTTGTAGATCACAGGTAAATTATAACTTTACTTTACTTTTTTATTTATGTTAATATGTGTTATTTAACTGCATGTATTGCGCAATAGTTTAACTACTTAAGCCATTGTTAGAGCTCTACACGAAGTGTTGTGTGTAGGAGCTCCCCACACAGTTTTTCTCGTGAACCACACGAGAAAAATTGTTCGATCTACAGATGGTTTCTCCAAGCCTAGGTGTTTTTTGTGTCATTTGTTTCAATGTTTGTAAATGGTAGTGATAGAGTAGTTTATTAATAAAAAAATACATATATACCTAACTAGTTGGTAGTGTGGCATTTAAATGCAAAATAAATATGAACTATTTTGAAATTTTAATCAACTGAATTATTTTGCCATATCAAAACTGAAATTATTAATATTTTTAAACCGTACTCAATTAATTCAAGAATTAACGTGTATATGTTTATTCAATATTTGAATTTTATCCTTGACCAATCACAGCTCAATTCAATGCCAAATTAAGTATGTAATAGAGGCTTTCGATACACCGAAAAGTCTACAAGATTCAATTTAAATATTGTTTAAATTTTACCAACAAAAAGTGTCTGTAGTCAGTGTTAGCTGTCATTGAAGCCTAGTCTATATTCCGCACAATGCAAGTTAATCTCTAATGCAATGTTTTGCCATGACCGCAATTATCGTCTATCGTTCTACTATTGAAAAGGACAATTTATTGTTAAGGCTTCTTGTGAATACTACTTTGATTTATACACAATGGATTACTTAATATTTTCATAATAATCTAAGATTTACGGATATCTATAGGTGCCTTAGCTTTCGAACTTTAATCTAGAAACCATACAATTTACAATAAATCGTTGCTAATTCGAGAGAAGGACAGCTTTAGGATAAAATAAAAACAAATCAAAATAACTTCATTCAATTAGGTCACAAACGTTACAGTTATACTAATTACAGTATAATATAAATGTAGCTTTACATTTACCTTTTGTCATGTTTAGCAAAGTAAATATCTACATAATACCTATATAATTTGTTTTACATCGAAATAATGTAAGCTTTATAACGCCCGATAAAGTCGTAATTTTATGAAACTAACTACTAATATTGTTTGGGTCCAATAGGAAGGACATTGTCAACCTGTAACTTTTAAGATTAAAATTGGGTATTATAATATTGTCTTCTGTTTACGCGAATGTTATTTATTGAAATTAAACTATTTTATACGAATTTTAGGAGAGTCTCCCCGTGACCATGGCTGCTAAAAAGCAACCGAAACGTCGGAGATAGTGTAAAATTAAATACAGTTTTAGTAATTTTATTAGCTTGCTATCCATAAATTAGGATGTTTGGTGCCCAACTCCGTTTACCTTAGAGAATATAGATTCTCTAAGGTAAACGGAGGTGTATAACATCCACGTTTCGCCAAGTATGTTTTATCGCCAAGTATGTTTTAGCGCCAAGTATGTTCTATCGCCAAGTATATTTTATCGCCAAGTATGTTTTCGCGCCAAGTATGTTTTATCGCCATGTATGTTTTAGTGCCAAGTATGTTTTAGCGCCAAGTATGTTTTAGCGCCAAGTATGTTTTAGCGCCAAGTATGTTTTATCGCCAAATATGTTTTAGTGCCAAGTATCTTTTATCGCCAAGTATGTTTTACGGCCCAGGCAATAGAAGGATATTGCCGTCCCAACCGCTGTGCTACTACTAAGAATTTCGTGATAGAAAACCCAATTATTATAATAATACTTTGTCCGATCCGGGAGTAAACCCGTGACCTTACGCTCAGCAGTCGCATACACTACTGTGATTTATATGTTTACGACATTTTTATCAACAATTCAAGCCTAACATTTGTAACTTTTAAACATATCTATTCTTAAATCGCGATATGCCCTTTATGCGTAAACTTACCAAAACAAACTATATTGCGTAAACTTTTGAAAGAGACAAACGATAACATTACAAGATACGATTACATCGGCTTTTAGTTTTTTGCTTATATCTTTTATTTGAAAAAAGTCAACATACCATTAGGAATAAATTCTGCGTCGTGGGGGATTTTACACACATTCTAACAACGGACATAAAGAACATGCAGACTCTGAACAACCATCAGTGAATCACACAAATTTTCTTTCAATAAAGAACAATAATAAAAATATTAATAATAATATTCTACCACATACACACAACACCATCTAGCCCAAACTAAGCAGAGCTTGTACTATGGGTACTAGACAATGGATAAACATACATATATACTTTTTTTTTGTAAATACTTACATTTTATACATAGAAATACCCAGACCAAGAGAAACATCCACGTTCATGCACACAAATGTTTGACTTGTGCGGGAATCGAACCCGCGACCTCAGGCGTGGCAGTCGGTTACACTAACCACTACGCCATCGAGGTCGACATATAACGAGAGTATAACGAACACTTTTATTGCTACGAACTGTTTTGTTTGTGTATTTATTTTATCAGTTCCCCTATAAGCCTTACAATAGACTAAGCACTTTGTGTATAAAAACAGTTTTGACTGCACGGATGACGTAGTGGTTTCAGTGGCTACCTCGCCGCTGCCACCGCAGCAAGTGTTGTGGGTTCGATCCCCATACGGGACAAATATTTGTATTCCACAAATTGTTGTTACGAGAATAGGTGTTCTTTGTGTCAGTTGTTTGAATGTTTGTAAAGTACCCGCAATACAGGAACGTGCAGGCGTTGTCTAAAAAAGACTAAGAGAAAAAAGTCCTTGTATAAGCGTTTTCAGTCCCTCTATGAGTCTTAAATAGACTAAGAATTGATTATAAAAACAGTTTTGAACAGTTTAAACGCTCATACGTAACTGGTCGTGTTATGCACCAACGGGCACGAATTAGTCTCAGTGGAACAGAGACATTACCATAGGCATGTATGCCGTATGATAATGCATGTGACGTAACAATACGCGTTACGGTCAAAGAACCGGCTCATAAACAATTAACAACGTTTGAATAATAAACACACAAACACACAACGTTTCGTGTACAAAGTAAATTTGTCTTAAATAATTTTGAATTGCAAATTTACTATTTATTTTAGGTAATTATATTAATTGTTGTAAATTGCATATTCCTATTTGATAAACGTTAGAAGTTTTAGTTTGTTTAATTAATTATCTTATATTGTATGGTGTGATAGCTCAGTGGGGAGACCAACAGACAGCACTGCAGAGGGTCTCGGGTTCGAACCCACGTCGCGCACCTCTTACTTTCGGATGTTATATGACTTTTCGAAATGATGTGCGTATTGATTGACAATTATCGCCTGCTCCGTGCCGTCGGTTCCGGCTGCCATGAACATCTATGGCAGTCGTTATTGGGAAGTCAGCGCCTTATAATATCCTGACACTAGTCTAGCCTTATGGTATCGTTAGTCTTCGGGTTGCGGAGGTCACGTGGCAGCCGCTCCGTGTAAAAACTGATATCCAGTCAAATCCGGTTAGACTAGAAAAGCCGACCCCAAGTCACTTGGGAATAATAAAGGCTAGGGAGAAGAAGATATTGTATGCTGCGAGTACATTTTTCTTTGAATAATTGTATATCTTACTAATAGGCTCCCGCGATTTCACCCTGTCGCTTAAAGCCTGGCAAAATTAGTTTATAAAATATATAGTCTATATTACTTTGGATAAAGTAGCTTTCTAATGGTGAAAGAATTTTTGATATTGGTTGTGCCGCTTTTTAATTTATTCATAATAAATAATACGTCTCATCAATACATAATTTGTAATCCAAATGTTCCTGTGGCAATTTTCTATATCTAACTAAAACATATTATGGAATTTGAACATAAAAATGATACCTATTATTCAAGCACACAAATTCCATAGATATCAGTTTATCAATGCATATTTCTGCAGAGTTATCAAACGAGCCAGACAAATACTCCCCTATAATTAAAATAATAATCAGTGTGAATGGCATGTCGTAGTCTCGTTTGAAAACTATTTTTAATTTAATATAATTATTATTTACCCGGCGTTTCCAAGTGCTTCGCTTGTGGAATAAAACTTTGTCTATCCGTGATCACGAGTACTGCACTCGAGACGTCGGCAATAAAAAGATATTTAATAAACTTCCCTTCGGTTTAAAACTTGGAATAAAAGCGTCACCGTACATAAAAATCAGTTTTATTAATAACAGAATACCTACTGGTTGGAGAACTTTAAATTATCTGAATGTTGTACCAATATTAGATAGATGCAATATGATGTACGATGGACTGCCTCTTTGGCACAGCGATAGTAAATGCGATCATTGTGTATGTCTCGGGTTGAATTCTCGAGACGGGCAAAATATTATTGAGCTTATTTATGAAGAAATTTTCAGTAGGTAATATTACGGGGTCTACAACTGTGGTGTTAAACTGTTATACCTAGTTAAAAGATGATAGAATATCCAAGTGCGAGGTTGTTGTATGATATATACATATTTAGTCGTACGCTAAAGCTAAATGCTACGGAAGGGTAGGCAGAGATGTAATTCACTCATAATTCGCCAAACTATATAATTAGGTTCCACGTAAGCCTATGGCCTTTTATCAGGCACAATACTGCTACCGAATTTCTTGTCAGAAAATCTTATAACGCTTCACTCGAAGTGGGAATCGAATTTTGGAACTTATGCACTGCATTCGCATCTATGCATCTAATGAGGCAATATGATTTATATATTATATACTAGCTGACCCGCGCAGCTTCGTCTGCTTAACATAAGAGAATATGCCCCCATTTTGCAATATTTTTTTTTATACTCTGCTCCTATTGGAAGTAGCGTGATGTTACATAGCCTATAGCTTTTTTCGATAAATGGCTATCTAACACTGAAAGAATTTTTCAATTCGAACCAGCAGTTTCTGAGATTAGCGCGTACAACCAAACATTCAAACAGCTCTTTAGCTTTCTAACATTAGTATAGATTTGTAACGTTATTAGGTTAAGAAACCGAATCCAAATATATTCTCTAAGTCTAAGCGGCTATTTTAATTTTATGAGTCATTATTTTTATACCACTGATTATGTGAGTTCTTTATAGTATAATGGGCGAAAGAGGATTTGTTTACTGAAAGTACTTATAAAAGCCGTTTGAACTTCGTTAAGAGGATTAGAATAATAAGCTCTTACGGTATTATACGAAATGAATATATAATTAGAAAGGTTGTTTATGTTTTCTATAGCTTAGGAATTTCTAGTGAAAACTGTTTTGTATAGTCATAGCTGTACTTTTCCGAAATATTTCTGCGTTGGACCAACGGCCTAAGGCCTTGGTTTCAATTCGCGGTTTGGGCTAAGTGTAATAGAAATGTCTATCTGCAAACTCTAAAATTTAAACATTGAGAGTTTGTAGATGATAATAAATCATTGCACAATTATAAAGGCATTGTAACACTGCGTATGATTTTTAGTGATTGAAAATAGCGTTCTATGATTAAGATTTTCTTTTATATACTTGTGTGTATCAGCAGACTAATAGGCCTAATCATTACTGATATTATAAAATCGAAAGGAACTCTATCTGTCTGTGTGTCTGTTACCTCTTGACAGCTAAACCACTCAACTGTTTTGGATGAAATTTGGTACAGAGATAGTTAAAAACCTGGGGTCTGGCATAGGCTACTTTTTATTGATATGGGTACCTCGCGAGCCGCGCGCTAGAGCTATTAAAATATAACTAGCGGTCGCGTAGTGGTCAAAATTCGACCAAAATTCCTAAGCGTGCTACTTTGTTTTCTGTTTTTCTCTATTACATATAAATAAGATATAGGTAACCATAGTTACGAACAATGTCGAAATACTGCGCGATTCTTCTGCGTGTGTCGAATGCATGTTTGTGTGCGTGTAGTGTTTTATCATTAATTTAATGTATTTTTAATGCATATTTTAGAAAAATATGAGGATTCGCCCTTCCTTCTCCATATAAACTTTAACTGTGCCAAATTTCATACTCCTCCGACCGCGCAATTTTTGTAAAAAGATGTACAAAGTTTTTGCTTCACGTATTAATATATAGATTACAGGTTATTCCTACAGCTCAAACTCTTGCTATGCTTCGCACCTACACAAATTATAATGCCACACAAAATGAACTAACACTTCATAAATATTTACGTATTAAGCAACGATCAAAAACCATACAGCACTTATGTATAAACTATTTTATTTAAAGCGGGCTTGTTACAAATGGGTGCATATAATTTCGACTAGGCCGTGTTCATCCGCCATGGCGGTCAGTGAATTTTATCTCGTAACGTCCGGCCTTTGTGTGTGTGCGTGTGTGTTTACATGTATGTGTTATGCTCGTTTTCCACGCGAATTTATGTTTTTAATGCGTCCGCTAACAGTTACGTTCGGAGCTGTCGTGTTGTTTGTGTTTGTATGTTTGAATTATTTCATAGTGAATAAATTAGAGTACATCTGAAGTATGAATATTTCTAGGAAATTTTACAACATACATATTACATGATAGGGATGCTGATTATTAAAAGATGTTTGGGTGTTTCTAACTAGTTACTCAATCACGTGTAAACCTTTGGACGGAATGTTTAAAACTTGGCACATAGATAGATATTATTCTGCATTGACACATAAAATTTTTTTTAAACTGCTCTGTGCAGAAACTAGTGTAGGTACTACGATATTATTCCAAAGACTTTTTACATATATATATACATAGATTCACGCCTGTTTCCCAGAGGGGTAGGCAGAGACTATGGATTTCCATTTGCTACGATCCTGACACAATTCCCTAGCTTCTTTCACTTTTATCACATTCCTTATACACGCTCGCCGGTTGAAGGTGCTCTTAACCTGGCCTTTGTCCAGAACGTCTCCGATCTGATCAAGAAACGTTCGCCTAGGTCTTCACCTTGCGATTGTTCCATTCACAATAAACTTAAACTACTTCTTACATATCTACTAATAATATAAAGAAACAAAGAGGTTTGTTTGTAATCTATAAACACTAAAAGTACCGAGTCGATTTCATTATTTATTTTACTATCAGAAAGTTACTTTATCCAGAAATATCATACCTACTACATAAGATCACGCTTCTAGGAGCAGTACCTAATCAGAAACGTGGGTGAAACCGGGGGACAGCTTGTAGAACATAAATGCACAATATAATCTGTTGGTGTAATGCGCTGTCGCCGCGTCGGTGCATTTAGGCGAATGCTTCCGAACCGACGCTCGGACAATTAACTTATACACTCGACGGCCTTAGACGGTATCGGTGTACGTCAGGAAATTATCATTACAGAATTTGACGGCAAAAGCGCAATGAAGAGGAAATCGCCTGCAAAATTTAACAATCTATTGCATAGGAAAATGGACGATGTTAAACCGAGTGGCAAAGAGCTGTCTAATGCTCGAAGAATCAGAGTTGTATTATATTCACATTTCGTTAGTCATGTGGTTCTACCTGGTATGGTCCCAAACACCATGCTGTTATTAAAAATACTAAAAGACTAGCTTTTCCCTGTGTCTTCGCTCGCGAAAAAGTAGAATAGGTTCAGGATGAATGCGCGAGCGATCCCTGTGCCCCTGCCATAAACCCTCTGAAGGAACACCGTGGTAGGTTTAACCGGTAGGACTCGGGAGTTTCTATCTTTCCCCGGTAGAGCCCAACATAACCCCTCCGCCTGGCATCATACGCGGCACAGCATTCCCCCACGTAAGAAATAAAGATTATGTTAGTAAAAGTACTACTCTTTTAAAAATAAAATATAGTTTTTATTACTCGGTGATAATGTAGCTTTCTAATGATGAAAGAATTTTTGAAATCGGTTGTGTAGTAAATCCTTACAAACAAAACATCAAATCTTTTTTTTTCTTTTTTTTTTCTTTTTTAATAGATAACATAAGTCTTTACCATTAAACCAGAAATCGAAGGTTTTCAAAAATAAATACCTAACCCGGATATCGAACACAAAACATCATGCACAGCAGTTGCATTGACTATCGCTGTGCTGTCAAAACGATATAAGCTAAAAATATTGCTTGGTACTTATTTTTCCCAAGTCGCAACGAGTACGCTCTTGCGAAATGAACACTTTATGATAGGTATTAAGCTAGGCGAGACTGGAGACTTAATAGGATTCGCTGTCTATCCGACGTTGGAAAACTCTCTGAAATAATAATTGAGAATAGGAAACAAGTTAAGGTAGGAAGGAGTATGGTACACCTCACTTAGCTTGTCAAACTAAACGATCTTTAAAAACAGTAATTATGTACGAAACTGCAGGTTAAGTTCTATTAAAAAGGATCATTGTTATTGCATATCTAATGTGTAAATATAATGGCTTTTTAGCAACTATAAGCATATTTTTATTCAAAAGATAATAAAAAAATAACATGCCGGCAGTCTTTGGGAACTGCCGATAGAAGTGACAACTAAGTAACTAGCGTGCGGTGACGAGGACGCGAGTTTCACGCTTTTTGTTCACCCAAAAAATATCCATATATACACAGTATACATATAGCTCATGGAAAGCGTTCGGTGACGATGACACGAGTTCCATGATTTTGGTTCACCCAAAAAGTGCTCAACACGCCTACAGAAGTTTTCACTTCAATATACATAGTGAATCGAAATATATTATTAATTTTAAAGCATACTAACATGCAAAGTCTCTAAAAATGTACATATCTATGATATTCTCCAAACAGTAGACTAGGCCAGCGGTCAGCTCTGGCGAGCCTATTACTTGCCACCGGACACAAATCTTTTAATTAATTACACTTCTCCCAGTCAAGAAATAAATTCCGAGACCTCTAGCACAGCAGTCGTGTTCACTACCGTTACGTATATAAATGTGTCTTTCAAAACTTTATGTTTTCAACACAGATTATTATTTCCATGACTTCTTAAAACAAATTACGTACCGCAAGTAACTGTTGCGGCTTTTCATCTGCGCAGAATTTCTTCTTTTTAAAACCTTCCGCAGACATCCGTATTTTAGTAATTACTCTAAAAAGGCCCGTAATAACTCGTCCTTTTTATAAGTTCGTCTTTTCAAGTCACTCCTGTGGACCGTTTCCATGCAGACTGGAGGTTTTTAATCTTGAATCTTTCTCTTAAAGATGCGTCGACTGTCTTAATCATACACGCCCTGAGATGCATTCAGACGAGCGTTAGTAACCGTCTCACGTATGAGATGCTGTATTGCACTGCCGTCTGGGTTCTTAAGATGGCAGTCATATGGTAATGATGGAGGGTAGACTGAAAGGCTCAAGTTGAAGGAGAATATTGTTTTGTTGTTGTGAGTCTATTGTTTATTTGTAGTCACGGTTTCTTCTTACGTTTCGAAAGATTTTTGAGTGTTTTGTCTTGCTTTTTGGTTGTGATACGATAGTCGTTTCCGTGTAGGAATAAATGCAATCACCAAATTACTTTTGAATTATTAATTTGATTGTATGGATGTCGTTGTAGTTTAAGTGGACGCTTCGTCACTGTCAGTGCGCCAATTGTTGCCGTTTCGATCCCCAAATTGTGTGATCTACAAATGTTTTGTCTGGAACTTGGGTATTCTTTAATTGTCTCTTTTTTCTATGTTAGCAATTGCCATTACTGCATTGTACTTTTATAATTATATAAGTAAAATAATAATACGAAGCCGTATCGGTCTTATAACAAAAAATAAATAAAGCTAAAAGAAGTTTGTACCCAAGTCTAAGTTTTAGTCAAATAATATTGTTTGTAAACATATTATAAGTCTTATGTAAGACCTAAAATATTGACACTATAATTTTTCTGCATTAAAACAATAAATTCTGGACTTTAACATCGTAACTTCCATTCACATAGATAATAATATATAGCGCCTGCCACAAATCGTATAGCAAGCAAACTCGTTTCCTCATCAACTGAATTATCCGGCAGGCGTGTCATTACTCCCTTTTTGAGTACAATGTCCGAGAATCCTACGCTTAATTTGCACTAACGAGATGTAACACGGACGAATCCGACACAACATATTATAATATACGATAATATGTATGTAAGCTGGGGTTATTATTATCACTGAGTATTGTGAGTGACCATTGTGTGTGACGTATTACTGTATAAAGCTGGGTTATTTGATGTAACTGCGGTGATGTGAAGTGAAGTGATCGTAATACTGACTAGTTAGAATCTTTGGAGATATATTCACGCTTATTTGCCAGATGGGTAGGCAGAGATGGTAGATTGATTATGTATATGAGAAAGTAATGTCATAATTTTAATTAGGGTTTTAATCCAGTGTTAAACATGGGACAAAATTGTAGTATTTTAAAGGTGGTTTTAATAATTTACCTTATGTTTTGAATATTGCGAAGTTTTTAACTCGCATTACTAACGTATGTCACGTTAGTAATGCGGTTTAAAAACTTCTTAGCTTTATTCTTGAAACTGTTCGTAAACAGGATTTGGTATTATTTTTATTAAACCATACTCGTGTTGCGCTATCATTAGATAATATTACATACCTTTTTCTAATACGATTTGCACTGTTGATCACTTGCAACAATGCCAATGAAAACATACAAAAAACAAACACTCCTGCCGTCACCGTCAGATTCTTGTATAGCCGAGACGTATAATAGTATACAAACGATATCAATGTTTCTATTAACAGCATTCTTTAGCATGTTTGTAATGCTCATTGTCGAATTGTAGACGCAATTGTTGAGGTGTCTAATTGGTGACAATAAGACACCTCAACAATTGCGTCTACAATTTATTTTGGTGTTTACGTGTTAAGTATGATTTCAGGTCCCACGTAATAAACACATTCTTGACACAAAACCCAATAAAACTTTCCAAGGTTCACTTAACAGGGTTCAAGTCAAGTCACCCAGTCGCATTCACTACCTTTCTGCCCCGAGGCGTTCAATCAACATTGCGTCTCCAATATCTAAGATAAGACCTTCCTTAACTTCACCATCTTACTCTCAAAGATCGCCTACTGAATAAATTTAACATAATCAGTGGTTCTATTAGTCTATGGCACGCCTTCACGGCACCAAGTCTACAGGGAAATAAGAACGGCCTGCAATATTCATATTCGTTATGTTTTAATAAACACTAGATTGCACTGCGCGTAATAATCTCTTGTTTTAACTTACATTTTTGCTAACAAACATGGCTTTTGTGCACGCTGGTCTCAAAGTTAATATTTTTCTTTCATCGCCTGCAAAGAAGCAGAGTGCTTTTAAGATTGAAGGTTGAGAGAAGCGGAGCGTGGGGCGTTTCAATATGTATGTTAGTATGAAGATATTATAATGTATGCGAAGTGGCTGAAACTATTTTCTAAAGGCAAGTCTTGTCTTAGGAATAATTCTTGTTTCGCGGTATACTGTACAAAAATTAATGCAATGGACACAACAACTGTTTGTGGATCAAAAATGTTTTCACGTGTGAGTATTAAATTCGCTATTGTTGGCGTGGCGTAGTAACTAAGTGGCCTCTTAAACTGTTGCTAGTTCTAAGTTATTTAAATGTTGATTTAATTTTCTGTTGAAGTGAATTTCTTGGTGAGAAAACGATTATGTCAAAGTACATGACGTATACCTTAATATCAATAAGTTTACGTTTATATAATCAGCATCAATCACGGTACATTAATTTTAGTTTTAAGACCACCTTTCTATTGGTCGTTAGCCCTAAAAGTGACCTAAAGATTATTTAAAAACACATTTCGCCTTGTTCCACGCTCCGCCCGTTTCATACTTTACGACCTAAAACTTCCACCCCTAGTCTAGACGAGGGTGGAATGAGGGGTTTACATTCAGCTGACTTCGCTTTCCCACCGCGTCTTATTATTTTGCGAAATAAAATGTTTTGTTTAGCATTTTTACCACTCTTTTTGCCATTATTTTCCAGTTGGCAACATTTTTCTTGTTGTAATTGTATCCGGATTTAATGTTGCCGGCTCTAAAGATTGACATTTCCGTATAAAGGCATTATATTGCTGAGTAATCGTAGATCGCTTGTTGAAGGCACTCCTACGTGTTGCCCATTATTATCTAACTGTTTTATTTTGGGTGTGACAACTAGTTCTATTTTTGTAGTGCCGACGAACGGCATTAAGCTTTTAAACTATTTCGATCACAAAACTCATGAGTGTCGGTTTATTTTTTTTAGCCGCAGATATATGATAAATGAACAGAGGTAGTATTGCATTCACAATATTAGAGTTTGTATTAGAATGGATATCTATATATAAATAAGCAAAGACAGTTCAGTACCGTTTTCTCCTCTGTTGGCAACCGATTTTATTATTATGGTATAGTCCAGTACAAAAATTATAAATGACAGTTTAAAAGCATATTAAATGTTTCGCATGTCCACTGGATGAGATGTGTTTCAACCTTTCAAAGTTGTAACATCTTGTTTATATACCATTTCTCAAGAAAATAAAGAATTCTACTTCTTTTTCTAATCGTTATGATTGATTTTGGGCAAATACTAATAAAGTTATAGAAATATGTACCTCATTCAGATAATTATTGCCTGCATCTCAATAACAACATCATATAACCAATTTCCTTACCTTGCCCATAAAAGACGCAACTAATTATCACATATTCAGACGAGCTAGGAATCTAGAAAGGTACGAAACAGCTTTCTAAGTTATTGGCCTAGGGGAGATGCGGCCCTTAGAGTTCTCATTTGTACGTGCTCTGTAATTATACCCAGCGAATGTAGCTGATGGATGACAGGTAATGAAAGGATGTTCCTGCGCAAATTGATGTGGTTGGGAGGAGAATTAATGTCTTGACGATTTTAGATTAGCTATGGGTAACTTGGTTATGCGTACTTAAGTAATATCGTAAGGTAATAGAGTAACATTTCCGTCGTGGATGTCTTATAAATAATATATATAATATCAGCCTTAGTGTTAAACTGTCCCATTGCTGGGCATAGGCCTCTTCTCAGTGTGAGAAAGGTTAGAACATAGTCCACCACGCTAGCCCAGTGCGGGTTGGCAGATTTCACATTTTTTTTATATAATAATATCCTACCACATACACACAACACCATCTAGCCCAAACTAAGCAAAGCTTGTACTATGGGTACTAGACAATGGATAAACATACATATATACTTTTTTTTTTGTAAATAAATACATATTATACATAAACACCCAGAAACACCCAGACCAAGACAAACATCCATGTTCATGCACACAAATGTTTGACTTGTGCGGGAATCGAACCTCAGGCGTGGCAGTCAGTTACACTAACCACTACGCCATCGAGGCCGACATTATGTAGAACTCTCGCGATGATTAGCATTATTTAGTTTATTAGCAGTATATTAGCATAGATGATATTAATATGAACATAACTTCGAAAAGTCAGATAAGCGCCTTGGGATCAAGAACTCTACTTTGGCAGTCGATATAAAAGAATAGCATTAAAAAGGGACATCCTCAAATAAATATGATAGAAATTATTAGTTTATAGAAAATATGTATACATATGTAGTTAGGAAGATTTTATTAACTGTACTCATCACATCGCGTTCTTAATAAAACAGCGACTTAACTCGAAATTTGGGAGTAAGGCAAACTCTAATCTTGTGCCTATAAATTCTAATAATATATTCGTGTTAAATTATTGCAACAGAGTTCAAATTAGTTTGATCCAAAATACTCAGATAGGTCTCTGTTTTATTAAGAGTGCGACATGTCTTTGTATGAGTGTGCCTGTTTTTGCGTTGTACTGAATCGATATTGAGTTTAAGGTTTTCTAATTGTATGTATTTTGTGAAGCAAACAACCATTTTCCACTATAAAGATCTAACTTCATTCAAGCGAAGATATTCGAATGAACTATGTTAATGGTTTTTAGATAACTGATATAGTTACAATTGGTAGGTTATTTCTATATTGCCCATGATAAATAGAAATTTCGATATAAATTTATATATAAGTACCTTATTCCTTAAAATGAGTAGTCGGAATTATTTAATATACTGCCTATTAGATTTTATATCCTAATAGTAATAAAAACAAGTACTATATAGATATAAAATCACTAAAGGGTTCTAAAAATAAATTATTATTGAAAACAGTATCAATAACTTTCATTGTGTATCGAACTAAAGCGTATGACATAATGTACATGAATTATTTCTAATAAGTGTATTGGTGTAATTATATATAATTATATTCATATACATATTTGACATGAAATGGAAAATTACTTGTTTATTAAGCAGAGTTGTAATATATATATAATTTAAATCATACGTTTGTATCATAACAGTAGATGTCATAGCCAAGCAAATGTTTTATATTGAACTTTGCTATATATTTTATACTAGACTAGCTGACCCGCGCAACTTCGTCTGCTTCACATAAGACAATTTTCCCCGTTTTTGCAACATATTCTATTGCCGCTCCGCTCGTATTGGTCATAGCGTGATGTTATATAGCCTATAGCCTTCCTCGATAAATGGGCTAACTAACACTAAAATAATTTTTCAATTCAAACCAGTATTACCTGAGATTAGTGCGTTCAAGCAAACAAACAAATAAACTCTTCAGCTTTATAATATTAGTATAGATGTAGGTTAGGTTTGTAACAATACTTTTTTCAGGATGAAAGTTAAGTTCCTTTCTGTTTCCCTAATGACAATCGGTCGAGTAGTTTAAGCGTGAAATTGGAACAAACTAACAAATTCACATTTGCGGTAATAATATTAGTTAGAATATTGTAGACAAACAAGACGTGTAAGACTTTTCTTTACCATGACTCTTCTCTATATCGACATTTTATATTACACTAGATGTGCCCGCGGTTTTACTCGCGTTTATGGTTACTGCACCGCCCCTGTGGGTCGTGGCGTCATGTTATATAGCAAAGTCAAAGTCAAAGTCAAAAATAATTTATTCACTTAGGTCACAAAGTAACACTTATGAACGTCAAATGGGTTAGTGAGTTTATTATATTTACTGAATTTACATTTATGTTAGTTGCAAGGTTCAGGCAAAAGGTTGAGCCTATGAGAAGATACCTGCAAGAAACTCAAGGCCACTCTTTTAAATCGCCATCAACTTATAATTTCAGTATTTTACAACTCATTTATGTACCAGGTGTTGCAGTCATTATGCCATATGTCACTGTCCATATAAAACTAAATTCTAAAATAAAGAAAAGTTGGTAATATTATGTAAAAAGCATTTGAGATTTGAAATCATATTTATCAATACGTAGCCATTTGTAATAGACAATAGTATGGCATGAGGACGCATACACTTACACTTTGTGACATGAAAAGGTAGTTCGTGACTAAATGTAGTTAAAACAAAATTTACGTTATTACTTATAAAGTTTGTTTAAAAGAAAAGAAAGATACTTTAACACCACCAAATAAACACGAAGTACCTTCACATAACTAAATTGACTTATATAATACATACATTGTTTGAATCCTGTATGAAACAAGCAACTAGTTCCATGAGTTTTTATCATTTAAGTAATCATTGATTGAATAATAGCCCTTCCGGATAAGCTGACTTTTAACAGCACTTTTAAATTTTAGTAAAGGTAAATTTATAATATCAATCGGTAGTTTATTAAAAAAGCGTATACTGAGTCCCGCAAATGAATTGTGAACTTTATGTAAACGATGATACGGACCTACCAACTTATGCTTATTTCTAGTGTTTAAGTTGTGAATATCACTATTCTTATTATATAAGTGAATATTATGTTTTATAAACATAATATTCGTAAATATATATTGCGACGCAACAGTAAGTATACCAATTTCTTTAAAACGCTCTTTCAGGGAAACTCGTGGGCCTAAATTATAAATGCTACGTACTGCACGCTTTTGAAGAATGAAAATTGTTTCAATATCAGCTGCCTTACCCCACAATAGTATGCCATAGGACATAACGCTGTGAAAATAACTAAAATATACTAGTCTTGCAGTATCTATATCAGTAAGCTGTCTTACTTTCCTAACCGCGAATGCTGCTGAACTAAGTCTCCCTGCAAGACACGATATTTGAGCGCCCCACTGAACTTTATCATCTAAAGTAATGCCTAAGAAAACTGTGGATTGTACAAATGTTACTGTTTCATTATTTAAATTAACGTTTATGCTAGGACTCTTTATATTAGGCAATGTAAACTTAATACATTTTGTTTTTTTTGAATTGAGTAGTAAATTATTCGCCGTGAACCAGTCCAGGACTTGCGCGAGTGAAGAATTAACACCCTGTAAATTTGGTGTCTTACGGTCTACTTTAAAAATAAGTGATGTGTCATCAGCAAATAGTACAATGTCGCACAAATTCTGTACGAAGAACGGCAAATCATTCACGTACGCTAGAAACAGAAAGGGTCCTAAAATTGAGCCCTGTGGCACGCCCATTGCGACTGGTAATCCAGAAGATCTACTTCCGTTGATTTCAACGTGTTGTAATCTATCGCTTAGGTAAGAACTAACGAGGTCGAGTGCAGCATTTCGAATTCCATAATGCCTGAGCTTTCGCAATAACGTTTGATGTTCAACGCAGTCAAAGGCTTTTGAGAGATCACAGAATACGCCAATGGCATCTTGCGAATTTTCCCAAGCAGCAAAAATATGTTTTAAAAGTGTAACACCCGCATCTATTGTAGATCGACCCCTTCTAAAACCATATTGTTGAGTATGAAATAAGTTGTTTACGTTAAAGTGGCTCTCTAATTGCTGTAATATAATTTTCTCAAATATTTTACTTATAGCAGGTAATATAGAAATCGGTCTGAAATTACATGGATCACTTTTACATCCATTTTTAAATAATGGTATTATTTTGCTACATTTCATTAAATTTGGAAAAATGCCCACATCAATGCATCCGTTGAATATTGCAGCTAGGTGTGGCGCTACGTTATCAATAATACTTGTAATTAATTTCATAGAAATACCCCACAAGTCAGCTGATTTTTTTGAATTAAGTGACTTAAATACTTTTATTATGTCATGCGGATGTACATATTTAAAACTAAACAGGACTTTACACTCCACCACGCTATCCCTAACCAAGGATTCTGCTTTTACTGGGCAAGACCTTAAGGAACTAGTTGTATTAACAGGTATCTTTGCAAAGTAGTTATTAAATGTTTCAGCTACTTGCAAGTTACTTGAAATTATCTTAATATTTACATTAAGTTTAATAGTATTATCACGCTGCTTGGTGCGTCCAGTTTCATTATTAATAATATTCCAAGTAGCTTTAATTTTATCGTCGGCATTTCGAATTTTGTTTTTTAAATAAAGGGACTTGGCTGTAGCACAAGCCTTTTTAAATAATTTTGAATAATTTCTAACATATTTAATAAAATTTGGATCAAAATTATATTTTTTTATTCCATATAATTCATATAACTTAGCTCTACTTGTATATATCCCAGGTGTTGCCCAATCACAAAACTTAACTTTTAATTTTTTGTAAAATGTCTTCATTTTAAAAATTTTGTTATATTCCAGTGTAATGACGTTAAGCAAAGACTCGTATAGTTCGTCTGGACTATTGCAATCTAGGTCCATATTGACAACCTTGGCATTAATGTTATTCTTAAATTCCTTTATGCGATTAGATGTCATTGGTCTACATGTGATGATAGTTTCTTTTTTAATTGTATTTATAGGAAATACAACCTTTTGCCCACAGTGGTCGGATGTCAAATCACTCAATATGGCCCTATTTAGAAATTGGCATTCGCAAAATATATTGTCTAAGCACGTAGCAGAGTGTGATGTAATTCTGGTTGGTTCGAAAAATAAATTATTTAAATTAAATGATCTAAATAAACTAATAAGTCTTACAGAAAGAACTGATCGCTGAAGTAAATCAATATTAAAATCACCACATACTACTATATGCCTATTACCATAACTTAAGCGTTTTAAAATATCCTCCATTACTGTTTCGAATACACTAAAGTCACTCTGCGGTGGTCGGTACACGCAAAGTATGACATGTTGCTCCAGCTCCACACAAGATAATTCAACAGTGCGCTCGATAGAAAGATTTACTATATCATTTCTTTCCTTAAATTTAAGATTATTACATACATATATTAGAGAGCCACCATGTATAGAATTCCTTCTTACAAACGCACTTACAACGGTATAATGTTCATTATTAAATATTAGTTGACTACTTCTTAACCAATGTTCTGTTAAGCAACATATTTGGATGTCATGTTCTTTAAAAAATAAATCTAATTCTAACTCCTTGCCGGATAGACCCTGAATATTCTGGTGAATAAGTCTAATACTATGTGACTGCCTATCCTTTGTCTCATCTAATAGTTTAAACTAATAGAAGTATCAATATAGGAATTAGTAGTAATATTACTACTATGATCTAAAATCTTCACTACCGTACTGGTACCTGTGTCTCTAAATAATAATATATTAAATGCTAATAACTTAGCAAGTTGTTTTTTATAAAAATATGAAAGATACATTGTATCTTTAGTCAATAAAAATCTACTAATAAACTTATTAGTGTCAAAGAATTTTGTATAATTTGTATAACATGTACTGTTATAAAATAATAAATTCAGATTTTGAATATATCTATTCTGTTCCTGTGTTAATGAATAGGAATAAGGTAAAGCGCAAAGAATAAAGTTACACCCTACTTTACTATGTAATGATTCAATTACCTCAGTTAAATGTAAAGCCTCATTTTTTGTGACAGATAAGCTGTCACCATATAGAATTACTATGGTCGATTCAGAATTCAAAGTTGTCATTTTTAACTTATCAGTTAAAGTACTTAACCTAGCCCCAGGGGAACAAATATTTACACAGGGAGACTCTGTATAAGAATTTATGAGTCTACTAAAACCTACACCGATTTGGTCAGAAAACATGATTAAATTTTTATTATTGTTATTCTTAACCAAATAAGACACAGACATATCTTCATGATAGGAAGAGGAGGTGGGACAACTGTTAACTGACTTCAAATCACAAACAGCTGACAGGTTGTTATTAGGTTCAGCCTGTAAGCACTTACCGCATATAGTATCATTAGTTAGCGAGAGAACACGTTCCATGTTCTCCCTACCAACTCTGGCAATTTCATCATATTTCTGAATGTATTCAGAAGTTTATAGCCTGTGTAGCCTATAGCCTTCCTTGATAAATGGGCTATCTAAGACTAAAATAATTTTTCAATTCGAACCCGTAGTTCCTGAGATTAGCGCGTTCAAGCAAACATACAAACAAACTCTTCAGCTTTATAATATTAGTATAGATAATAATAGAACACGAAGGTTTCCAGTAAATCAATTGCTTGGCTCCAAAATCAACTTGTATTACAAGTAGACCATTTCGCTAAAGATATTCATAGTCATACGTGTAGGCATCTCGTGTTTACATTGGACGTGTAACGCCACACAGTGTCGGCTGTGACGTGAGTCTTCCGTTTCCTGCGGCGCTCGGCGGCTGTAAACAACATTTCCATATTCACGAGACATTTCTAACAGGCCCTGCCTTCGGTGAAATGTTGCTGAAACTTTCGTGCATTTCGTGTAGTTATTAACGCTAATATGAAACTGACGGCCACTTGAATTTTGCCATCGATTTTGTTGAATTTACGTTTTATGAAACGATTTGGGTATGGACTTGTTTTTTGAATTTTATATAGAGTAGAACTTATACCTACGAAAAGGTAGAAAAGAATTTTATTTCGCTCATATTTCGTCAGCTGTGGTTTGTAGTAAGTCGGCTTATTGCTGTGCACCGTGCACAGTTAACTACTTCTGCACCACCTAGTCAGATTTAGATTAACTTTCGTATTTGCGCATGTAAGACAATGAAATTAAACTGCCATATACCAATTTTATTGCTGTTTATTTTGGGTACAACATTATTTTTCTAACTCGACTGTTTTGCCTATACTTTAGCATCGCTGGGCTTTAGAATCATTACTGGCTGTTACTTATAACTTATTACGTTTTTAAAATAAATAGTTAATGTCGATGTAGAAGTATGGAGTAGCACATACAGCTGAAGACATACAGCCTTCATGTTATGTCGTTTCACAGATTTGTTTCACGTTTTCACTTACGCCTACTATACGAAATAATTGTGCTCGAAGTGAAATACTGCAAGGTACACCCGGTTTTCACATTGTGGCTGTCTCTATTTAGAGGAGGTCGCTATTGTCAACCTTTTTCTATTGTAATAGTTGGAATGGGCGATGCGAAGGTACGTGGCAAGTTCCTCTCTTCATAAAATTTAGCTGATTCATTTTGTCGAGATCAAAGTCCAATTTTGTATGGAACAGCTTTTTACCCCCGCGATTTCGGCAATGTCCCAGAACAAAAGTTGTTCATAATAACAAGTATAATCACCTCTGAGAGGTTTTCACTATACTAAGAATAACCTTGTATATAGGACATAAAACATGACGTCAATTTCTCGCCTGTCTCAAAACTTACTCAATTGTCGCGTCCCATCCTGTAGACATCAAAACATTCCGCACTACATCATTACAGCTGTGATATACATACTGTTGTGAAAGCGAGAGATAGCGCCGCTTTGTGCAGCCTTTTCATCTCGACTCCATTGTGTAGAAATGTCACTGTATTCCGATGTGCTGACGGTTTCGTGCCGTTTTGAGTTTTCATATTATGTAAGTACTGGGTTTTAATTCGATTGAAAGGAATGAAATGGTATTTAATAGAATTTGTATAGTGGAAAGTATTTGAAATATATTGATTTATAATGAATAATAATATCAGCCCTGTATTAAACTATCTCACTGCTCGGCACGGGCCTCTTCTCAAAGTGAGAAGGGTTAGGCCATAGTCCACCACGCTGACCTAGTGCGGGCTGGCAGACTTCATATATCTTAGAGAACATTATATATAATTCTAGACATGCAGGTTTCCTCACGATGTTTTCTTTAGAGAGCGATAATTAACTATTTAATACGCACATAACTTCGAATATTCAGAAATGCGGGCCCTGGTATTGAACTCGAGACCTCTGCAGTCCAACGATCTCCCACTAGGCTATCGCTGCTTTTTTATTGATTTCAGTAGTAAATATATGCAAAGGGGTTCTACTAAATTTAGAATGGAAATACGTAGAAGTACACTTTATATTGTGTGTTCGAACCTTTTTAACTTATAACACTTTGATTGTATACCATGCCTCAAACGAATTAAGGTTCTATTTCTATATTTATATTTGGTTAGTTTTTTGGATAGCTTAATGGTAACCAAACTTGAAAAGGGATTGTGCTGCAAATGTACTAGATATAAATAGACTAGTCCCCTGCTAACAGAGTAATGATGCTCTAAAGAAGATAATCTTATACTTCGTAAAGACAAACATACATATAACCACGGCTGCATACGTCTGAAAGGGTAGACAGAGTAAAGATACATGTATAAAATCTACGACACGTCAGTTTTTTTTGGTCGCAATAAAGGCGATCGCTGTTGCCGTCTACCGAGCAAATTTTCTGGCTACGTGCTGCTTCGTGAAATTCCAAAAATAAAACCCAGTCACTCTTTGTCTGGCCTGGAAAACGAGTAGAGAGAGTTAATACAAACATACAAAGGCAGTTCTTTATATTAAGTTTCATATTTTACGAGTGTTTTGTATAACATTTATAATTATTTTACCTAATTACACGATACATTAACTTATATTTCATTAACACAACATTTAACAATAAATAATTACTTTTCTACCCCTACCGCTATTTCATAATAGTCTCCATTAATAGGTTTGTGTTGTTGGCAACAACGTGGGGGAACAAACAACATATCGGCGGTTTCCGAACGATAGAACACGGTTAAATTATCTTACCTTAATTTGATGTATACCAGGAAGGGAGAATGATCTGATAATTTATTTTCCGTTACACAAAATGTATTTACCTAAATTTACCAATGAATATGGTTCCATTATCTTAGATAATACAGCATTTAAATTATGTTCCTTTTTATTTTAATAAATACGACTCCTGCTTATTTCATTGCGAGTAATTAAAATCCACACGGCTCAGTTTTAGTACCAATTAATAGGTATACAAAATATTCTACTAAAGATACAATCAACTTTAAGGGCCCGTCTGCTGGTTTGTAGTGGCTGTAGAGTATGGACGCTTATAGAAAAGCGTCAAACTGACATATTTGACGCCTCGTCATAAAAAGAATCACCTTTTGCTGACAGCATAACTTCTCCTTTTCAAGTCTAGAAATTATACGCATCACAGGAATACAAAAGATAGTTGCTTGGCTATAATCTTCAGAAGGTTTAAGGCTTTTTATCAGTTAAGCTGCCGCAGAACGGAAAATTAC
Source organism: Catocala nupta (assembly GCA_963675205.1). Lineage (NCBI taxonomy): Eukaryota > Metazoa > Arthropoda > Insecta > Lepidoptera > Erebidae > Catocala > Catocala nupta. The sequence goes on from OY776095.1 coordinate 28,044,186, forward strand.
AAACTGCTTACTATCTTTCTTAAAATGGCAATCACCACTTAAATCACCATTACACCAACCAGCCATGCACTCATTATACTTATTGCTTGTATTTATTAAACAGCCAATCACAATTAATATATTAATAGCCCTCGTATGATTTTGATAACAAAATCTTTATCACAATATAATTTTATGGCACTTTTAAAGCGCCCCGACTGCATCCATTTCCTATCTTGATTAGTTCTAATATCAGTTTTCAATTCGACTCGATTATCAACTAATCGTTCGATAACATTGTATCACACTTATCGATTATACTGACTAATAAATTCGATGTGTCATTGTGTAACGTCAAATAGCAACGCGTTGCGTGATAATTGCAATCACAAAAAGAGTACTTTATGTCATAACATGTCAGTTATTTGATGTAATATCGCTTAAATTAGATTTAATTGACATAATCACGAATACCTATAAATTCTTTGCATGACACTTTTAATTGCAGTAATAAGAAATTTGAATTGCTAATAGCAATATCTGTTAGTGTTCGAAGCTAAGTAAAAGAGCGCTTTATGATACTCCGTAATGCATTAAAACAAATCCTGTCTGGAGTATAAATGTGTAACCACTGATGCCGAATGACCAAATAGCTTGAAAAAATGCACTGTTATTCAAATATATTGTTGGATACATTACATTCCCATACTCTTTAGAAATATTGTCATATTCGACGTGTGACGAATCTGGGTGTTTTTTGTGCATGTTATATTTAAGTATGTGAAATGTTTGTAAGGTCGCCCGCGACACAAATCATTCTTATTGCGGTAGATGTCATTGATATAACAAGAAAAATTCACATAAGGTACTGTGAAGTATTTCAATCTAAGCTAACTATATCCCATTCTAACGAATCATCGGTTCGTCTAAACTGAAGCACATGGGATTTTCCCAAAGGGGTTCAGCGATAATCACTACGCATGTCAAACGGACAGCGATCGCAATTAGTTGAGAAATTGCACATCTGGCATTGCTGGTAGGGCGTGAGAGCCCTTATTGGTAAAACCCATATCATAATATTCAGTTAACGGATTTTAAATGTAAATACATTGATTAAAAAATGTAAACACATTAAATAATTTGTTTATTTTAGTGACACTAATCACTATTGCTCAGTTATAACTACAATTGTCAGGTTAGACAACGCTGAGTGTAGCAACAATATGTTACCAATGAATTTATATTCTCTAAACCTGCAGTATTTTAGCTCATATCTTTCAGATTCAGACACACTAGGAATAATGCCTGTGTCGCACAGTACTTTACAAACATTTAAACAATTGACACAAATAATATTCAGACTTGGAAACTATTTGTGAATCACACCTAACTTACAACACTCGTCGCTAGCTCGCATAGTAGTGGCAGGCAACACTTAAATTCTTAAAAATGTTTTATAACCTTTACACAACTGATCGCAATTGCTATTTAAAGTATAACGATAAACCAATTTTTATATCGAAACAACAATTTAGTCACAATGCATTTAAAGATAAGTACTATCGTAGATTTTTATTTTGTGTATCTAATATTTGTGTTCAGTTTATGTAATGTTTTATATCAATATAGTATTGTGAAGTGTTTAAAGAAGTTATCTTGTAATTTTAATTGATTTGGTTAATGATCGTTGTCATTTTATATGGAGACTGTGTTTTAATTAGTGTGTAGTGTTAATAGTTGATTGCTTTTGTTAGTTCTGGTGTATAGGACTATGCAAATAATTGTTTTTCTCACGCTTGTAATGAGTATATTTGTTTTTATGTGATAGGCTTATTACAAGACTACAGGTTTAGGTGTGGAATAGAGTAGACGTTATTGTAGTAAAGCGATATATAGATAGCACGGATGGTGTAGTGGTTCAAGTGGTCGCCTCGCCATTGCCACTGCGTGGAATGTTGTGGGTTTGATTACCACACGAGACAAAATTTTGTGTGATTCAGAAATGGTTGTTCCGAGTCTGGTTGTTCTTTGTGTCCGTTGTTTGAATGTTTGTAAAGTAAAAGATAAAGTATTTCGAACTAACTACATTTTAGAATTGAGCTATGAAGTCAAGTCTTGTAGATGGTACATCTATTGAAATAAAAATTTAATGGATTTTATCGCGGTACTTATTATATATTATTTTATATTATACGGTATTATATTTATATTTCAATGTGTAACATTCGCGTAAACTTAAACTAATACTAGAGAAAAGTATGTTTTTATTATGAGAATAATAAAACAAATTGTTCCAGGAATGTGTCTTAGCTAATAAATCCTTATAAAATAGTTGAGAATGGAGAATAAAAAGAATATAAACAACAGCATTATTTTAAATCGAACTGCTTTCATTACTGTCCAATAAATCGATTGCTTTCATAACCATCAGTAACAAACTATCAATTCCTGACATTCGTTTCATAGCGAAGAAATTGATTCACCATCCATATAAACTTACGCAACCAATTTAACATCAGCGACCTAAAGACTGTCCTATTAACGTCTACATCTCAATTGTAATAAACGACAATGCACACGACAAATATGACCAACTAACCGTGCAATATCTCCATAACTCCATTTATCATCATGACGTTACAAAATACCAACTTAACCTGAACTACGACGCACTACAACATCTAACTTCCTAACACAAAAGCTGCAGATCAAATTATACTGGCTATTTTGTTTAAATATAGCACTGTAATAATGACCATTTGGACTTGACCCGTGTTATCAGATACTTCGTAGTTAATATGTTCTATAAGTCTGGTTCTAATTATGCTGGTTCGCTGCACTGTATTTAATTTACGAGTTGTAGCGATGACACTCGCAAACGGCGATTCGATTCAATTACCTAGACGTGCTTTATTGAATGAATTTTTCGTTCAATTTTGAACTCTATAGCTACGGGCTGTAGTACTCTTTATGACATTTTGATTGAGTATGTCAATGCAATCTGCATCGGATGTCTAAGTGTCTATTTTTGGGATCCGTTATGAATAAGTAACCCTTATGGTTACTTTTCACCGCCTTTTATTCAAAGACTATGTCTGGTATTAAACTAGAAAAGGGTTCGTAATAGAGTAAGTGTTAAAATAAACAGAAATATATAAGCTGTTCTTGATATAATTCTGGGGACTAGCGGTCGCCGAGTGCTCGAAATTCGACCAAAATTTGCCTGTAAGATATTGCTGATATATAATTATAGGGTCTTATCTATGTGATATATGTAATTATATATTGATGTATGTAACCATAGTTACGCGTTTCGACAGCGTGTGTCAAATGCATGGTTGTGTGCGTGTAGTTCTTTTTCATTAATTTAAAATATTTCAAATGCTGATTTTATATAAATATTAGGATTCGCTCCTCCTCTATGAAGAACCATATAAACTTTAACTGTGCCAAATTTCATACTCATCCGTCCGCGCAATTTTCGTAAAAAGGGGTACAAAGTTTTTTCTTCATGTACGTATAGATATTAACACTAATCATACTTTTAGCTATAGCTCACATTCAAGTGCTATATCCTGCTCTATACCTTTAAGATAACCAGGGGTAGCGTACTGGGAAAGTAAGTCCTATAGAATATTGCTACCAGATATCCTAGTGTACCTAATATGCTTGGTTATAGTCGCAATGGATTATTTTGTTTGCCACTTTAATTATAAACAACAATGCACCACAAATATCTGCAATAAATTAAACTTATAATTGACCAAGTTAGGTAGGTAATAAACTGAAAAATCTCTATAATACTGGGAGACTGCAGACATAATTATATTGCCATATCTTTACCATCCCAACGAAATAAATAAATAAGTATTTAATTTGAAAACTTTACCGAGTCCGGTTACTACACTACACCAGCTATCTCTGCTCTGTTCGTACCAAAGTCAAATCAGATACACTAAAAAAAACATAAAATATGTTCGTCCAAAGCTTTATACACAATATATGTTTTCGCAATACAACTTGTAACGTGCGGAATCGCATAAATTCGCAATCAAAAGTCCCTGTAGTTCGGAACCGAGTTACAGTATCGCATTTGCCGCGGCACTGCGGAAAAGCCAACCGTAGGAGGCTGTATTTCAGCCACGAGAGGCACAGACACACACACAAATACACGCACACAGATATACATTATTCGTCGTCGATGTACGTGCGTGCTTAGATAGCGCTTGCTTCGTGCACGTGTCGGATATGCTAGTTTTAGGGTGCGTTTACAAAACTGAAATATAATTGGAAGGTTTTATTTTGGAATTACGATTAAAATTGAAATTGAACTACTCATACGGCTTTTATCGCGTTGTTTATTTTAAAAACACTATTACTATATTATTTTGTATCTAATAAGCTACTTCTATTCAAGTTTACTACTATTTGAAGCCATATGAAGCATATATTTGAGTTTGAAATTAGTGCTTTGAGTAATTCCGAGGCGATACCACAAATTAATTATATAAAGATGGTTACCTCTACACATTGCGTTTCAGTCTCAGATTAAGCCGTATGTTGCTCGACTTGATTTGAAACTGTCCCACGCACGCGCCTGTATGGTCTGTATCCTTTTAAGCGTGATGTATTGACCGGCCATCTGCTTATTTATAATTTGTGGCGATTAAGCCTCTAAGGAATTCATATTTATTGCATATTAACGATGTAGATCCATCAAAGCTCACATTAAGATCAAAATGGCCAGCTTTGACCAAAACTTTATCGATTTAGCATAAAATTAAAACTTTGGATCTGGTATCAATTTCCCAGTTAGAATAAGTTAAAAATTCATTGCATAAATTAGCGAACCTCTAATTCGTCGACCCAAAATTAGGCTGTGATCGGTCAACGTTTTTAAATAATTGTGAACCTTAAATTTACTACTAGATAGATGTAAATTTCGGTTTATGCTAAAATAAAGCTAGACCTCTTTATTTAGTCCTTTTTTACCAAGTGTGAGAAGTCCTGTGTTCTAAATAGACTAGACCGCTCTGAAATAGGTTTCACGGCAATGTCTAGTAAAAACTCGTTCAGGCTTGCTTTCAACACATACATACGTCATCCAATATTATCCATAGAAGAAGCAGTTATATGTCAAGATGAAAATAAATGACATATGGCGTAATAATAGATTCGTTCTTTATTACGTGGGAATAGAGATGTGGGTGTAATATAACTCCGTATCCATCCCAACATATAAGCACAGTACTCACGTAGCTATAATATTTATTTTAGAGTATATTGTATCTATATCATGCATTTCATTTCCATTTAAATCTATTATTGTTCCTATTTTCTTTTTATTTAAAAGTTCACTAATAATAAGATATCTATTTACAAGATAAATGGAAATCCATTTTTTTTTACACCTAACAAGACAGACAACTTTAGATTTATATTTTGTATCACTCATTTGATCATGGTGAAACAGACCATGAATCCTAACTATATAATAAATGCAAATGTGAGTTTCTTACGCTTTAAATATTCGATTGATCATGATGAAATTTCCGATGTAAGTTGTCAGGGGTACAAAAATGGACATAACGTACCTTTCATCCAAAAAAATACTGCTTTCGAGGGAAAGAGTTGCGGAAAAATCTAATTCTTACTAATATTATAAACGCGAAAGTTTGTATGGATGTATGGATGTATGTGCTCTTTCACGCAAAAACTACTGGACCGATTGCGATGAAACTTGGTATGTAGATAGCTGGAGTCCTGGATTTGCATATAGGCTTGTTTGTTTTATCCCGATACTCCCACGGGAACGGGACTTACGCGGGTGAAACCGCGGGGAAAACTAGTATAAAATAAATGAAATATCTATTAGTTATGTGTGTAATTTAATGTATGACAAGCCTTAGCAGAGCGTCGGTTTGCGACAGGCGGTGTCTGCACATACATACATATGTGTGCGTGTGTATTAGTTTACCCTCAACGTGCGATCTATGTGTGCGTACTGCTGCCTATGGGAAATTCGCATCAGGAAATTGATAGCTTACCTGCGTTTGTTATTTATTATGGCGGTCGAAAACCATTTAGTTGGGCAGTTTAGCTGATAAATTACTTAGTTGATTTAGCTTGGTCCATCAATATTGTTATATAGATATTGTGCTAGAAGTCTTGTACAGGAAAACGCAATGGATATTGTTCAAACACTGAATGATCGAGAAGTCAAATAATAATATGCCTTTCGTGGCAAGCGAGCTAGACTGATAGTAAGTAATGACCACTTATTGTTTGCTGATTTTTACAATGTCAGAGGTATACGCAGTCAAGCCCTCTATCTTACCACTTAGCCTTATTCAAACATACATGTCATAGACCTAATGTATCCTGAAATAAAAATAAAAAGGGATTCACTACACTGACGTCACTAGCTGTATCTTTAAGTCTTACGTAACAGGAGCCAAGCTTATTGCTTTCTACCAAGCACATTTTCAAACGCCTTCCTGCTATAGAGTGTTTACTAACAGATAACCCAACAACACTGCACGACCCGGAAATCGAACGATTCAACGAGGTGCGTGGCAGTCTAGTATTATGCATAACTGTTGCTCCAGTAAAAAAAACTTAAGCAAGCAGAGCAAAATGACGTCACAAAGTCTTACCAAACGGTGCGCTCGAGTTTGCATCAATAACTAAAACTCATGTAAGCGACACACAGTGACGTCACAATGTCTTACTAAAATGAGCCCACACCTTTGCTTCAGTAACTATTACTTAAACAAACAACGCATAATGACGTCACAATGTCTTACCAAAAGGTGCACTCGCGTTTGCTTCAATAAGTAAAACTCATGTAAGCGACATACAGTGACGTCGCAATGGCTTACTAAAATGAGCACACAACTTTGCTTCAGTAACTATTACTTAAACAAGCAACGCATAATGACGTCACAAAGTCTTAACTGTGTACTCGCATTTGCTTCAATAACTAAAACTCATGTAAGCGACACACAGTGACGTCACAATGTTTAACTAAAAGGTGCTTTCCTAATGAGCGACGTGTCTTTGTTTATGCGCACAATAGCGAACAGCCGCTAGACAAAGTTTCGCTCTTAATATCCTGCAAATTCCTGTGTTGTGTCCTCGTCTGTTAGTGCTGTGTGGTGCTTTGTATTGGAAGGCTTTCAACAGTTTGGAATATTGTTAGTTTTAGTTCATTTAATTTAAAGTGCAGCAGGCCTCTGAGTTTCAAAGCCTGAAAGCATGTATTGTGCAGGGGAAATAAAGTGTTTACGGATAGATCTTGTCAGTCTCGGTGTTATTTGAAAACATTATTGATAAGCAAATTAATTTTTTTGGGGAAGGTTGTTTGCCGTTTGGATTACAAATTGCTAGTATTCTAGTTAATTTTGCCTTCAGCAGCTAGAATGCTTGTGTTAGAAGTGGGTTCACGTCGGCAGTATAATAAATCCACAACCTGTCGATCGCAAGTCCGTTACCTTTACCAGTGTGGTGTTTGTAAAAAGACATATCGTACTTCGGTTTAAACTCTACACCGCGAGAGATTTAACAAACATGAACATATTCAAAATACATCCAGATTTAGCGCAATTATTGGTGGATCAAACAACACAAATAATTGTCTTATGTAGGTTTCAAACCTACAGCACTGGCCAACTACACCATCCGTGCAATGAAATGCTACTTAAAATTCCTTTACTGAACCTCACTAAAGCAATGATCGCCAGTGTCAACCATTGATTTATAAGTTACTACTAGCTTTCTCTCGTTCCACGCTTACGATTACTGCTACGCACCTGTGCTTGGAGCCTTCTTTAAGAATAGAGCTATTATCATCAAAAAGATTTTTCTTATCCGACTGGTAGTTCCAGAGAATAATACGTTCAAACAAAACAACAAACTCTTCAGGTTAATTATATTAGTATAGATAACGTCCTATAGCACTTCAATCAAAATTGAACACACAACACTCTTCATTTACTATTTTTGCAGCACTTACATTACCGTTAAAAGTGCTTCGTACAAAATGCAAAAGCAAATACCTAGATCCCTTATAAAATGTACTGACGCCTTTAATCCGGCGTGCGCATCCATAAAATGCATTACACGACGAAGCTCTAAAAGTGACAATTAATTAAGTGACGAGCATCACATTATGTCAACATACGAGCAAAGCCTCTTTCGATACACCAGCTTTGCACTTTGCACCGACTGTAGTATGCACTTTGAATATTACTATGGCAACTCGATCTGTTTATATTCAATATATTATCTTACAAAAAATGTGTTATGCGCCCATTTCGCTGGCTATGATTATAGGTAACCCTAGGCCCCTAATGCCACCTGCAGGACAGTGCCAGAATCCGTGCTGCTTCTAGGACTTTTCTAACAGAAAATTCCAGTAATACTTTGTCCGACCCGGGTATCGACTCCAGCTTCTCACATTAGTTTTATTACAAAAAATTTCATCACCGTTCTATCAATTAGCATCACGAATTATTATCCTTAACTTAATCTGCCAAAATTATGCTAAGGTGAGCTAGGTGACCTACAAGTATTTTAAACCGAGAACAAGCATGGGACCTACAAGTATTATAAACCGAGAATAAGCATGGGACCTACAAGCATTTTAAACCGAGAACATGCATGGGACCTACAAGTATTTTAAACCGAGAACAAGCAGTTTTACACAATCCTAGAAGTAGATAGTTTTACAGTGTCTGCTTATCATGCCTGCTGCCTGCATAATAATTTTAAGTTTGTGTAAAGCTAATAGCAAATGCCTTACAATGCTATTAAAAGCGCCACGATTACAATAAGAGTGAATGGAACATACGATATGTGTCATTATAGGAAATGGAAATTCGTACTCTCTGCATACCCTTCCTAGAGACAGGTGTTTGTCTATTATGTATACCTATATGTAAAAGCGCTATCTAATGCAAGGTATATTAACTGATCAATGTTTCGGCTATGTAAACGTATTAAACGAAACGTGAAGCCAGGAATATGTAATAGTTTGACGAATAAACCTTGCGTGTTTTGTTTAAATCCGTTAGCTAAGTTAATTTGGGTCAATTTAGCTCTATTAAGATATAGGAGCTTTATGATATTATGTTCAGAACTTTTGTAAATCTATTTTACTCACAGCATAATATCACGATTATTATTAAGCCGTATGCATATTGGATTTGTATTAGTTTGAACTATATTTAAATCCTTAGACGCCTCCGTCCAGTCAAAGCTTTTTCTATTGCGTCTAGATATGAAATATAATTTATGGCAAAAATATGATTTAGCACTCGTAAGCTCTACCGGCTTTAAAGATACCGGATCATAATGTATATTATCTCTATATTATGTATATATCAAGCTTAATATAGACATCAGGGATACCTTAAAAGTCTAAAACCTTAAAAGTATATTAAATATATTTTATCGTTATTGTTAAACACACGTGTGAAAAATTACCAGAGAGATTTGTATGTAGTGTCCTTACAATATATAACGCATATATCTCTCAAAGCTTTACACACACATACAAAATTAAGAGAAATTTTTAATTTATTTACACACGCATAAAGCGTAAACACCTATAAGCTGTTTGACACAACCACCGGCGTCTTCCTTTACTTAAATAGCGAGGACTACTAAAAAGTATAAGAACGCTTCCAAAAATTGTGCACTGTAGAGGGTCACAAAGTTTTCACTCGGCAACAATCAATTCGAGTTCCACTAGTAACGCCAAGGCCTCGAATGCGAAAAGCTGCCGCCCGCCCACCAGTCGGCAAGCACACGCCGTAGGGCGCGCTCGCGTTACGTTACCGCCTTACCGTTCTTGCCGTTCTTACCGCTTACTGTATTACTAGTAACGTAAATATACGTGAACGTGCGAGCCCTTTGTTTTCAAACACGACGGTTTGTATATTGTATATTGGCTTTTATTAGAAATCGTTTTAGCGTTTCGATAATGGTTATTTTAATTTTTATTTGGTTTACAGTAAACTGACTTGTGATATGTTTGTGCTTTAGAAAGGTCAGGACTGCGGTTATGTTAAATGATGTTATAGACAGTGTGTTTTCTTTTTGTTGAATACGTGAATATCTCGTACAAAGAGATTGGGTTATCTGAATTAAGCTAAAGGGACGGCACATAGATAAGTTATATTGTAGTATTGAAAATGTCTTATAATCTTAAATGCAAGGAACGGTAAGAAAACAACGAGCTTTTTTAAAATTCTCAGATTTTTTTTATATAAACGCTGATAAATCTTTAACCGGAAGCTATTCATTCGAAAAAAAGAATTGCAAATGAACAATTCATTTACAATTTATTTAACAAAGTCAGCTATTAAAAAAAACAATTACAACAAGTTAAGTTCACTTCGTTTTTTAAAGTGGTTGTTTTACCACCAATTCTGTTATTAGTTATATTTTGGCATTAAAATGTCACTCACTTTTAACTACCTTTTACCTAGGGCTTCGTCCCTGTGAGCCCTATGAGAATGCAAATCGTGATAAAAAGTATCCTAGCTTGCTAGGTTGCATCCAAGGTCGTTCAGCGGTTTATGCGTGTTTGAGTGACAAACATCCAAATACATTTTTTTCTTTTCTTTTGTGATTTTACAATTATTATTTTTATAGGAAGCTATAACATGTAAGCTTTTTAACTGTACCTTATATGTTTCAACTAATAAACATACGTTATTATGATAAAGTATGGTGTCATTCTACGTTTGCGTAGTGTATTTTTACCAAATTGCATTTAAATCGTTTCAGTAATTAACTGGTAAAAAGCAGCGCGCTCGTTTTCTCATTTGTAACATTTAGTTTGACACTAATTATGGGACGTGCTTCATGCAAAGTACGGCGTGGTTTGCCGTCTTGAGAAATATTTACAGTCTTGAACTTCAAAGTAAATGACTCTTTAATAAAATTGTAGGCACAAAAAATACTAAGTTTGCCTTTGACTTCGGTTTTATAGTTTGCGGTCTTTATCGTAGAGTAAATATGTATTATATGACTTGAAGTTTTTGATGTTGTGTGAATTCAGTAGGGTGGCTTGAGGTCAATAGTAGGGCAAGCATTTCTAATAAATTTGAATATAAATGTCCTTTGAAGACCTTTAGAATCAAAGTTATTGAAAAGATTGCCTAACTTTTGAAATACGTACTTACGTACTTTACGTAGTTATTTACTTATGTCAATAAATTCTATTTGAAAAGCCTATATTTTAGTTTAGCAGCGTACTTATTCATTTATTATGTATTAATATTGCTTCTGCATTAAGTTTGTGTGTACTTAATAACTAATATTTTATGCAAACCTATTTTCATTTCTCCGGTCAGAAATAATTACTTTTATCTTATTCCGAAAAGTTAATTAAAAACAAAAATAACTTCTACATTGAGATCACATTAGGGTGCGGGGACAATGCAAAAATTAAGACAACGACCAGAAAATTATTATTAATTAGTTTCTAGTTCTGTACAGGAATCAACTCTTTCAACTGTCTGAGCATTGTTTATATCGAGATGTACACTTAGACCCCTGTGTCTTCTTCATAATCCGTGTTTAGAGCAATATAATATGTTATTTCTGTCAGGAAAACAGAATGACAGAATCACACTAAACATAATAAACAAATAAAGAGTAATAAGCACATCTGTATCAGCTATGCCAAAATAATATAAAAAATATTTTGCGTTACTGAAATATATTAAAGAGTTTCTCGAACAGAACGTCACCCCGGAGTACCCGCTGGGCGCGCGGTGGTCAAATTCAATTGTCACGTATGCATTCTATTCTATCTTTCATGTAGTTTTTCAGATAGTTGCAAACCCCATTTTAAAGAACTCAAAATCTTAACTTTACCCTCCATATATATCTTGGAAATGTGTAAATTTGTAAGAAAAAATCTAAACATGTTTACTAAGAGAGAAGACACCCAATGTAGGTACGCACTACGCCATAGGGAAAGGCTTAAACTGCCCACCTCACGTTTAAAACAACACACAGACAGCACATATGTGATGTCTATAAAAATTTATAATAAACTGTCGGATGAAATTAAAAACGAACCTAAATTTAACCCATTTATAAATAAATTAAAAACACTACTATTAAACAAATGTTATTACAATTTAAATGATTACTTGACTGACAAATTACAATAATATAAATAATAATAATACCTGCAAAAATAATAATAAAATCACTGACATAACTGACAAATTACATTAATATTAGCAATATAAATAAAGATAAACATATAATTATTGACATAACTCGCAAATTATATTAATATAATAAAAGTATCTTTAAAAATAGTATTAAAACTACAAACATAACCAATAAGTTGCAGACATATTATATACATCATCATCAAATTATGTAATATCAATATATAAAATTAATATTATATCCACTATACCTACAAATACACATAGAATAATTATATATAAAGGAATGTTCATTATAATAAAATGAAAAGATGTTAAAAATTGATTAAAATACAGTATATATGCATTGCTATAAGTAATACAACTGTCATGTTATATTAGAAATAATGCAAAATTAATATAATTATAATTAACATGAAACAGAATAAATCTAGAACAATGCAGCTAAAGCCCTCTTCCTCCCTTCTACATTTGCTGTGCCTGACAAGGTCCATGATGATACCATGTATTATTTTAATAACACCAAATTAACATTGTGGAATGCAAATAAAGTATTGAGTATTGAGTATTGAGTATATAACTTTACGTTCACACATAACGTGTTTGATAAAGAGGGAATTTCAGTTAATAAAATATGCCAGCTTGAATAACGAGTGTGAACGTAGCAAAATAGATATATCAGTTTCGTCAAAATTCCTAGTTTATGTTCACCAATTTTGGGTACATCCTAGACTGGCAGGCGACTACGAATTGCAGGATTTACGGATGTAATAAATACATACATACACTTAAGTATAGAGACAATTTTTATGACATATAGTCATATAAACTGTTATACCATGATTAGTACAATATAATAGAATAAGCTGTATTAAATAATAATATAAAATTTAAGCGGGCAGAGAGCTGTCTATTCGATAATTAATCAAATAATTCAATAAAGCTTCTTCGCATCTTTACAAGACAACTATAAAACCCTTTGGTTTTAATTCTTGACGCATTCAATCGGAAACTTTGCTTTTTACTACTTTTATTTAAAAAAAATTGAGGGGCAGACATGCCTTTTTGGAATAGGCATTTGTCAAATTTAAACTTAATGTGTACTATCGTATAAACTATTTTAAGTTACGTTTTACTATGAGTTCTGCTTAGATACAGCAGCAGCTGTTCTACAAAAATTACCGAATCGGCGCGGCGTCGATATATGTAAAATACAAACTGTAGTGATTGCGAAATAATTTCTATTATCATAGATACTTGGAATGCTTAGACTATCTCTTGTTTCATTTGAAGGTAGGCAGAGACTACCCAGAACTGCTACGAGATTCTAAGAAATCTGTTGTCTCATTCACCCTCATTACGTTGTTAAAACACTTTACTACCGTGCGGCATACAATAGGAAATCAATTGTGATTGTTAGCGGTAACCGCAGTAGCATGAACAAAGTCACGATGAAAAGCTAGCTTAGAATAAAAATATTTCCAAAAGCAATAAGTAAATATGACTAATCACAAAATTCATTCTAAAGTAATCTAAAAAGGGGTTTATTACCAAGCTCTAAATTCATTCACACATTCATTCATACATTCAACATTCACTTTGAATAGAATGAATAGTATTATCGCTTTGTAGTAAAAGTATAAAATAATCATATCACTTCCCTAATGAACACAATAAGAATAAAATGTAAAGCAAATAATATTCTTAGTATATATAATAATAAAGTTTTACTCAAAAACTGAAAATAAATACGAGAACACTTTCGGCAAAAATTTTTTTAGTATATGGGCAATTACTCCTCTAAAATTAATTTATGCGTCGTGGCGGACTTTTCGAATATTCAAATAACGGATATATAGAACACTAACATTCGGAACAACCATTTGTAGATGACACAATTATTTGTCCTGTGTGGGATTCGAACCCAGAATACTAGAAGGGTCAGTGGCAGCGGCGAGGCGACCACTTAAACCCCAATACGTCATCCGACGCGTCATTTTTATTAATGATATTGTCTTCTGTTTACGCGAATGTTACTCATTTAAATTAAACTACTATATATACGGATTTTATCTTCAATTAATGAGTTAAATATATACTAATACTAGTTTTCCCCGCGGTTTCACCCGAGTAAGTCCCATTCCCGTGGGAATATCGGGATAAAAAGTAGCCTATGTATGAATCCAGGTCTCCAGCTATCTACATACCAAGTTTCATGGCAATCGGTTCAGTAGATTTTACGTGAAAAGTAATAATAAATTACTACTACTTTACACTACTACTACTTTTATCCCGATATTCCCACGGAAACGGGACTTACGCGGGTGAAACCGCGGGGAAAATCTAGTATATTTATATGTTTTCCGGAAGGATGTTGCCTTTATGAAAAACAAATAAATATATTTTACGTACATTCACATTAACATAAAGACCTTTAATTTAAACAAATAATGCGGTAAACTCTAAATCATTGAAATTCGCCGTGTAAGTTTATACGTACTGCTCGTGCAAAAATCATTTTACTACAACATAGTTATAATTATATAAAATAAAATCATACTACGATAATATTAATTGCTCTCATAGCACAACAAAGAAACATAATATTTACCTTATTGATGCTCTATTATAACAAATAACAATTCACATTGTTTACTTATAAGCGAAATGTATATATGTATATACAAGGAGGATAACTCGTATACATAGAGTCGCATAGTTCTACCATCGACGTTCCTTATCAAGGATTGCTACGAACGGCCATAGACTGCCAACATTTGGCTGTCAATGTCAGTATACAAGTGCCATTGTCCGGGTAAACATTGTCCTTCGATCCATTATTACTCATAAATATGCAATATATTGTCTTACTATGTATATAATGTGACAACGTGGTGTGTATTTAGTATTTTATATATAATAAAGTGTTAAAACCGCCAAGATGTTGTCGATGCGACAATTCGAAGAGAGGCTGTATAGCTTTCAATCTTTGAAAGAGAAGTTTGAACAGACCAGGTAAATGTTTTGTTTGGAGTCTTGCTTATAGGTTAAATGTCTTAAATTATATTTTATTTGAAGGTAGTTTAAATTTCAATTTTATAAGTGTGATGTCTAAAATTCCTGCTCTTATTTATCATATAGTATTATTGAATTTGGAGTCTATCATTTATTGGTACATAGGGATATGAATTGGTTTTCAAGATTGTTTAATTTTAAAGTAAATTTTGCATCGAAATCTTTGTTTATGTCAGCTTGGCGGGTTTTTATTTATGTGTTTATATTGTTTTTAATCAGATTGTTTTGATAGTCTAGGTTTTTGTGTACCTATTCATTAGTAGGCATTATCGATGGGATGTAAATACATAAATAATTTTTTATTTCCATGTAATTATTCATGATCCGAATTATTTAAATTGTAACTTATAATAGTATTAATTAAAGGTTTATTTATAAAAATCAAGCCATTTTACTACGCGAAGCAAGAATGTAAATTACCGTCAAGTTTAATATACCATGAGGCGAGATATGAACCTGCAACCTTGGGTGACTTTGCCAAATTTGTTATTGTTTGATAGTGATAAATGTCCTAATATCGTAGGCATTCCTCTAAGGGCTAGAGCCTCTTGTCACCTACCGGGTACATTGCCAAACACCGTACTACTACTGAGAAGTAAAAATGATATTTCCCGGTCCGGTAATCGAACTTGGCACGTCCCAATCACTCATGAACGTGCATACTTACGCCTTGGACTCAACGAGCCAGTCAACTGATCAACCAATTCTACTTACGTCTCACTATATTCAAATAGCACAATATTACATTAGAGCCATTCATTAAAGACAAATACATTGTGCACTGTGCCAGATATACTCGATACAATAATGTCAACTATTGTTCGACTAACATGTCATAATACACCGGAGGGAAGCCCTTGTCCAGCGGTGGGCAACAGGAACTAGTGGCCGTATTGTTATGTTATCAAGTCGCTTCTTTATCGCTTTTGAACATTATTGGGATACTAAGGGCCTGTCTTACGACCTGCAAATAGCATTTATCTTTAAAATAAAATTCTTCTCATCTCTCTTCTTTAACTTAACAAGAGTGAGATAGCATGCGATTTATCTTTCGGATAATCTTTAATTGATAGTGGTGAAAATGGCCATAAATGGTTTAGCCATTTTGATAGTCTTAAGTTATATCTGGTACATAATCTGGTTGGTTTTTAATATAGTTCAGCTTTATGTTTCTCAGTATGCGTACCAATAGTTGTATAATCTATTGAGTCGCAGTGGCACACTGGTGGCTAGATACAATGCATTTTTATATATGTATGGTATTCTTTGACAGATTAATACACTGATTATTTAAATACTGTTTGTATATATGGACAAATTCGGTAATCTTATGTCACATGTCATAAGTTTGCTCTTATGTTTGAGCGAGCGTGAAATCCTGGGTTCGAATCTCAGGTCTAGCGAAGAGTGAGTGAAGTATACCTCTGCCCTTGCGGCTATATAGTGATTGTTTATGCCTATATTATATACAGTTTGGATATCCTTCCAAATCTTCTGGAATTTGATTGAAGTCATTATATGCCAACTACAATTAGATTCTCAATCAAAGAAGGTAATATCCTTGTCGTCAATCTGCCTTAGAGAAACACCTCATATGCTACTTACAAGTTCCTCAAACAAAATCCACTCAAAAACCAATAAATAAACCCAAAAATAAGTCTCGTCAGTCAAGCAGTCTGACGAAGCATCGAACCCAAGACCGTTATTGCTTACTAAATTCTGACCGCGAATACGCTCTCGTAAATATAGGTTACGTTAGGTTAGTAACAGTGCTTTTTCTGGATAAAAGGTACCCAATGACCTTTCCTGATACCCCGACAACGTGTATGCGAAATTTCATGATGATCGGTCGTTCATGAAATCCTAACAAACAAATTTATATTCGCATTTATAATATTAGGGTAATATCAGCCCTGTAGATAAACTGTCCCACTGCTGGGCATAGGCCTTTTCTCAGTGTAAAATCTTTATATATACATATAATTCTTCTGTACGTGTGTTGACAGTGAACTCCTCTTAAACGGCTGGACCGATTTAAATGAATTTTTTTGTGTGTGTTCAAGTGGATTCGAGGATGGTTCAATTTTTTTTCTTATTTCTTGCCTCTACCGGATAACGTCTGTCGGGACAGCTAGTGTATGTATATAATATAAACGTTTATTTATATATGTTTATCTTTTGTTTGCAGAGTGGGAGGCGGGGTGCAGCGCAGTGCTACACATGCCGAAATGCCGCACAAAGGAGGCACTATCGCCGAAAGGTAAACACTCCCTCATAACGTGCATGTAGCTAGATTTATACTGTCTAGACAGTGAATAGCCCTACGTATGACTTCTGGGGAATCTATAGGTATAACTTCTCAAACTTTTGTAAGCCATGAAAATTAAGGCATGTTTCTTGTGTGTCAGTGATGCAGCGGTGTTGAATGCTTGACGTATTTCGCGTTATAAGCCCAGGGTGGACAATTTTTTCTGTCAAAATGTCTTCTAGCAGCGTGGTGTCGAGAACTGTGCCGTGGAAACGGCAAAAGCTTCGCTCCTTAATATGTTTACGTGGGTTTTAAAACTATAGCTGATGAAATGAGTGTACCTACCCTTTTTTTTTAAAATAAATATAAGCGTGGGTCTACGTATACGTAATATCCTCGAACGGATAGGTAGAGGCTTGAAAAAGAAGGGATGAGACCAAAGTGATTAGGTTTCCGGCGCTCCTACACTTCGAACGAAATGCTACAGTACGAATAGTCCTACTTTACGTCGATATTCTGTGAGAGAATACAAATATTCTTCTACGGTCGAGCCAGCCCATTCATACTAGAATGACGTTTTGCTCTAAATCTTAAAAGCAACAACTGTTAGCAACTTATTTCTTCCCGGTCCCGGTTGTTGCCAAATTGACAGCAGTCGTTAAGCCTTGTCAGAGGTCTACGGGCTTGAAAAACTCTTGACAACAGGTTGGCCACTAACCACACGAAAAGAAAAGAAAAAGATTAAACGAGAAACTACATAATTTCATTGTTACAAAACCTCGATAAATAAAAAGGGGTAGGTTGAATACCGAAATTGCGAACGTTGTCAACATGATCTATTTATAGACGAAATTATGTGTTAGTAACATATCTAGCTTTTGCTATGCTTTTTTATTAGCTATGGTTAGATAAACGCGAGTGATACCCTTTGTATTGCAACCGATAAAAATCTACAGTGACCGGTTACCATTAGGCGGATAGTCTGCTTATTTGCCACCTTATTCCTAACTTAATATTATAAAAACGAATCTGAGTTTGTTACGCTTTAACGTCTTAAAAACTCGACTGATCATCATGAAATTTCGCACATAAGTTGTCAGGAATAGAAAAGAACTTAAGGTACCTATCATCGAAAAAGTTCTGTATCTAACCTAAGCTAGATTTAGGCGAAAGAAGCTATGGGGCAAATACAGTAGTAGATATAAAAAGACAAGATTAAAGAAGACTAATGTTCAGACAGACAGCAATTAACTGCCTCAGCAATTTGCCATCAAAAGTTTCTTCATTCCTACCTATTGTATTAGCAGCAATTATGATAAGCTAAGGGTACCTACTACCCTACTTATGACATCATAAGTAGGGTAGTAGGTACCCTCAATAAATGAACAATAAATTAGGACAAGGAAAAATACCGATTTAAAGATAAGCTTTGATGATTAATATTGCGATGATAAGCAATCAACCTCTATTTAAATCAGTATTACGAATTTTGTTAATGGACTTAAACAATTGTGTCAATAGACTGAAGGCGGGTATTGACTGATAGTACGTACTTACATTTCAAAGATTAGTGTCTGTGTCGAACGCTATATAAGTGACTGCGTTAATCCGAATTTTAGTAATTGTTATGTAAGTGGTTTTCTCTTTTTCGCTCATCGTAGGCGGAACCCTACGATGACCGAAATGTGCCAAAACAGGCGGTCACAGTTAAGTTGATAAAATCAACACTTTTTGTTTAATACAAATATAAAATATACATTTACCATGACAATGAACGTGTTTAGAATTACTCCGTGTAAAAACTTAAAATTATTAATATTTTCGCCTACAAAATTACGTAAATTTGCACGAAAAATGCAAAAACGTAAGCACGTGTTATGTGATTTTCAGATTATAACAGTAGAAATTCTATTTTACAGCTTAAACGAAACATAAATATGTAGTTATATTACAATTTGTCCGTCCCAAATATGTAAGTTATTGGTTGACAATAAAGATAGATATTTATCAAAAAAGCACTTCAAATCCTCCCTACAATTTTACTATGGCGGCCGCGCGCAGATTTGAATGTCGAGCTCTGTCATTCAGTCCAACCGCGTCTTAAGCTCGGCGCAGTCTTAAGCAAAGAATTTGTTTTTGTATGAGGTTTAGTTACTGGACGGCTTTGAAATGCTTAACTATGAGCACTTTAACTGCTGTGCTGAACGTGAGATACCATATTCAATTCCAGAATAAAAGATTTAGGTTAACGTGAGGAGATTAACAGTACCTGCATGGTTTTAATAGGAGAGGGAAGGAGAGGGCAGTAATATCTAGCTCCTGCTTTTAAAAATCGTCTGCCATGCCATCGAGATGTAATATTCTCGAAATAATTTAATGTCTAGTTCAATCGCTATGGTTTGCCACAAAAATGACAATACACACATCCTAATTGCCTAATTACACATATCTGCATGTCGTTCACATAAATCAACGTTGACTTCCACCAGTAATCTAAGGATCATCTTTAGCCTGGTGCTTTTAAACTACCTTCTTCATTATATGCAGCATAAATAGACTTTAGAATTACGGTACAAAGTTGATTTTCGCTTATCAAAGTTTGCTACATGTGTCGCTTTTCGGCCATTGTTCACAAAACAATTTTAAACTCATTACATTTCATTACTACAAGGACACCAGACAAAGTAATGAACGTTTTAGTGTTAGAAAATTAGTATGAAGTAGCGAAATAACTTACAATAAATTTATTTACTTTAAAACAACCAAAAAGTAAAAATTAATAATTTTAGGTAATTCAATAGTTTTTAATAAGTTTTGTTCACCTCTACTTAGACTACGCGTCAAAACAGACGCACATACACAATAACGCGCAAACACACAAACTTGCGCACATTCACACACACGGTGCATAGCATTTCGTACTCTATGGGTCTGCTTTCTTACTTTTCTGTTTCCACCTCCACTATCAATAGAGTTATTTTATTATTATTATATTAACAGTTAATTTCAATTTAAATGCTTTATTACTCTCCATACGTACTACTGTAGTACAGCAGCGATAGCTCAGTGGGGAGACCAACAGACTGCAATGCAGAGGGTCTCGGGTTCGAACCCACGTCGCGCACCCCTGACTTTCGGAAGTTACATATTATATGACTTTTCGAAAGTATTGATTGACAATTATCGCCTGCTCCGTGCCTCGGAGAGCACATTAAGCCGTCGGTCCCGGCTGCCATGAACATCTATGACAGACTATCTTCGATTGGCATGGATGGATCGTCGTGGCAATTATGAGATAACATGTTTTAGATTCCTCTATTCTCAGTTTATCGAACATTATGTATATTTAGGTAATTAACAACATACAGATGTGAAACAGGATAAATCGTAAAAATACATATAATCTGCACTTCCTTCCGCGCGATATGTTAGACATTTAAAAGAAGATGCTATTTTATTATGCGCAATACTTCCGTTTACATTCAGTAAAAACAAAGAACTTGCCATCGAAATGTCGTAGGTTTGATTCCCATCTATTGCATATCCTACCGACAAAGACCAACTCCTAACATAAATAACCTCCTAACAACTGAAAGGATTAATAGGAATACTAATAATTTATGGCAAATTTATGGCTGATTACTAACAATTTAGTTTTCAGTTTTATTAACCCCTTCAGCTTAGTTAATGATCATTGGTCAGATACTAATAATAACAGACCATATTCCAATAAATATATTGTGTTGAAAGGCAAACAGGCAATTTTCCTTCTGCACAGGTTGTATCCAGTACTTACCGTATAACTAATTATAGTTTAAATAATCGTTAACTGGTTTTACCAGATCTAAATAGAGTTCAATTACATTTGCATATGGTACATATGCTAATTGTCAATAATACATTATATTGATTGTTTATTTTTGACTACGATTTGTGCTAATGGAAAATCTGAATGGATGGTGCAACGTGTTCTATTTTATCTAATTGTTGAAATAATTTATAATAATCAATGGGATAATAGGATATACAGAGAAGTATTACACCTACATTTCACCAATAATAATTTTAGCTCGCATGTAGTATGGAGTGAGCTTAGCGAGTATCGAACCCTTGACTTCTTGCCGTCGTAATCACTACCTGACAGACTTTGTAACTGCCCGAAGTATTCGCCCTAATAATAAATTCCTAGAAGCGAATCGCAGCGCTACCTACGATTACTTAAACCACAATAAAATCCGTGACGTCGAATGCTGATCAAATGTTTAATTAAAATTGGTAATCACATTTATTGTAAATATTAGTATTTCATTGTATGTTAGAGAATAATGTTAAACTGTCCATCTTGGTCAATATTTGGACAGTTGGTTAAGGAAGTTTTGAGTTGTTGATAACGAGACTTTGAAGAGAAGCGGTGTCATTAGATATTGTAACGCATTTTAAAATTAAATTTGACTGAGTTTGACTTTATTAGGCATACTTGCACATTCGGTGCGTCTACTGAGTATGGGAATTCTCATTCGCATCTTTTCAGATAAATGATGATCTTTATTTATTTATTTAATAAGGCACACAAAACAAAACATAGTGCATACAGTATAAAACTTATAATCTACTAGCTGTCCCGAAAGACGGTAGTCCTGTACAATCAAAAAAAAAAATAACCAAATCTAAACCATCCCCGAATCCACTTGAACACACACAAAAAAATTCATTCAAATCGGTCCAGCCATTTAGGAGGAGTTCACTGTCAACACACGTACAGAAGAATTATATATATAAAGATTAAACAGTGTTGGTTTACACATCATGATTATTAGATATAGATCAGTACAAGCTGACGCTACAAAGCTCTAATTAAAAGGAAATACACACATAATAACAGTGTTACTGCCCGAATTGAGAATAAAATCCGAAACTGGTTGCATCGCCATTCCCGCTGCGCGAAGTGTTGTGGGATTGGATCTCACACGGGTCAATAATTTGTATGACTCATAAATATTTGTGACGCGTCTGGATGTTCTTTGTGTCCGTTTTTTTAATGTTTGTAATGTCCCAAGCGATGCAGGAATTATTCCTAGTGCGGGAGTTGTCATTTTAATGTAGATAGTAAAAGTAAGTAAGTCGGGCACGGTACCAAAGTCTGTGTTACTGGTAGAAAATCTTAATCACACTATTAACGAAGCCGAGACATTAGGCACAACAGTCGTATACGCTAATATGCCACACGGCAGTCTACACTGAATACTCATTAATACAGTATTTGAACAATTCACTCGATAACGTACGCTTTAAGACGTGCATATGTACCTAATGCTCACATACGTTCGAAAGCAGTTAAAGATAATGAGTTAGATAAAGCATTCATAGGTCACCGCGACCGTCGGGAGGACAATAAGTATTTAACTATTAAGGGCACGCAACTTTGCTATCAGTTTGTTTACTAATAGCTTATAATGTACAGAGAAAGTACGTCTTACGTACATCATTTTGTAATAATATCAGCCCTGTATTAAACTGTCCCACTGCTGGGCACGAGCCTAATTTAAGTGTTAGAAGGATTAGGCTATAGTCCACCACGCTGGCCCAGTGAGGGTTGGCAGACTTCACATATAATCGAGAACATTACGGAGAGCTCTTAAACATGCAGGTTTCCTTAGAATGTTTTCCTTCAGCCTTACAGAGAGCTATAATTAATTATTTACGCACATTACTTGGAAAAGTCAGAGATGCGCGCCTTGGGATCGAACTCGAGACCTCTACGTGGTAGTCCAACGGTCTCCCACTAGGCTATCGCTGCTTTTACTAACAGTATAAACTGTTAGTAAAAGCAGCGATAGCCTATTAAAGAGAGAAAGTACGAATGACACACGGTAATGTAAATGAGAGGACTGTTAAGCAGAGGTTTCTGAGTTCGATCCTAATTATTTTCCTACTGATTTCAAGAAATATGTATACGCACATGTTTCTAAAATCCTGCTTTATGAATCGTAGTTTATCGGTGAAGAAAACATTGCGAGGAAACCCAAATTACAGTCTGGCTTGGTGGCGCAGCAGTATCGAATGTGCATGAGATGGTGAATTAGATTCCCGATCGGGATTTATTAGGTTTTCTCATTACCAGCACGGAATATGGAACTCTTGCACGGTAGTTGACGCCGCCACTTTATACGTGGAACCTGAATTCATAGCTAGCCACATGTACCAGTCCCTTTGGGGGATAGGCATAAGAGAGGGCTCTGCATGTATATTGATCAGGTTAGATATGATCCTTTAATATAAAAGGACCCGTTGATAACTACCTCGACAATACCGTGGCAAATATTGCTCTTATTTTTGCAGTCGACCATGCGGTTCCAGGTATGATGCTCGAGCCGAGAAAATTATTTTACGATTTTCTGTTAGTAATTTCGCAGAAGCAACATACCGCCTGAAGATATGTCTAATAATAGACTCGTTCCTTATTTCGTAGAAACTAAAAACAACTGGTGAATTGTGGGTGAAATACGCCATCTTTTAGGGATTTACAAAAGTGAGTCTTATACGCTCTATACTTACAATACATTGGCTTTTACTAGTCGAGACGAAGTTGTTAGTAGCTACGTTCGCCTTTATAATCTAATCATAATATTCTTTTGTGGCTCAAATACTTCCTCTGGTGATTGATGTGGGATACTAATATTTATCAAGCGGTTTTAGTACGTATATATATACAGCGTGTGACAGAAAGGTGTGGCCATACTTTAAGACCGTAATGAATATCTGAAAAATAACCTGGCGTCCTGTCCCTTCTGATCAAAATAAATTCAATTCGCCGTCACTAAATAATTGACAATAGCGGGCTGAACATCTTCTCCAATTTTATATTATTTTTGGAGTAGCAATAGCCTTTTTGACAAACTGGTGCTACGCAGGGGGCCCAGTTCGATACCAAGACCTTACTTCTGACTTTACGAAGTCATGTGCTTGAACATCGTGAAAAACCTATATGTCTAAAAGTTCTCCATAATGTTCTCGACGATATTTGAAGTCTGCTAACCCGCACTCGGTCCGACGTGGTGAACAATGGCCGGACCCCTTTCTTACCCCACACTAAGAGGTCCGTGCCCCGCAGTGGGACAGTTTATACTAATGGCTGTTATTATATAGTATTATAATGTGAATATAATTTGTTTACAGGCTGGCTGCTCTGCAGGCAGCGGGCGCGAACGACTGGAGAGCGCGCGTGTGTCGCCTGAGTCCTGAGAAAGATGACAAGGAGAAGGAGAGCAAGGCTATCGAGCGAGTCAAGAACAGGATCAACGTTAGTACACATGCTTATTAAGTAGTATAGTAGGTTTAATATCTGGTTGTTAAAATTGCTTTTGGTCTATAAGGCAAGTCTCAGCAGAATGATGATTATAACTGTATATAGTAGATGGTGACGTCGTCGTCTGAATGCTGTGCTTCCACATTAAAGAATACTCGAGCCATCCCAGTATTTTTTTGTATATTTTTATACAATCGGTTTCGACCGTATTAAATTTAGTTGAGCCGTTCTAGGGTATTGCCATCTGTTGACAAACGATGAAAACTAAATAAAACGTGACAGATATTCCGTGCGTTTATGTTAAACGTGGACTATTTGTGTGCTAAGATTCGATCAGATCTGTTCAGTGGTCTTGTAAGATACATCTAAACTAGCAAGTACCCTCAAAAAATTATATATTTATGATATTAGTAGAATAGTTAGTAAACCTTGAAGGCATTGATTAAATAATGTTTTTACGGTTAAATTGAAGATTATGTATAAAATTTCTTACCCGATGTATAAAGTAAGTCATAATATGCAACTAAACCCACACTGTTTAATTGAAACTAAACTACTATATACGGATTTTATCGCGTTGTTTATTTAACACTGTATTACATAATTTTGAAACTACTACTATTACTGAATTTTACTAATTTATAAGCTAATTACACTTTCCCCGACGTTTCGGTTGCTTTTCAGCAGCCATGGTCACGGGGAGACTCTTTAATTTAAATGTATAAACAAACATAAGTACTACTTATTTAGAATATTATCTAAATTATTTAGTAGTAATATATCTTAGCATAAAACTGAAACACAATGAAAACACTAGCACAATTATAAATGCAGCCCATCTAAAAACGCCTATTTTAAAGCTCAGTACTCAAGAGCCTCCGTAGAACATAGTCGCATTTGCCATAAAAGCGTATTACGCACCATCTGCCTACGGCAACTAGCTTGCTAATTCAAGTGCCGTGCCTACCTTGCAGCGACGCTTTGACAGTCCCTTGATGCCTTCAAACAGTCCCCTGTTCCCCTATACAAGGCCCTTGGTAATAAGCACACGTCTCCACTTGAAGATTGAAGGGCGCACTCCAAATCTATTGTGATACGCCAGCACCAGTCTGTTACCATGCAAACTTCGCTACATTAAAGTACTTTAGATAAACGAAAGGAATATAGTCTGTATGTGTATGGTTAGAAGGTGTATTGTTGTGTGAAGATGTATAGTTGCTAGTGTGAATTCATCGCTTAGGGTAATTTTATTTAAATTGGCGCATCTGTTATTTTCATATGTCGCTATTAGGTAGAAGTATAAAATTAATAACCGTGACATAATTGTTTTTCTAATATCATGTCAATGTTAAGACAGTATTGCTTGGGATATAGACATGATAAATCTAAACCTTTAGATGAATAGATGTTTTTAGTCAATCGCGACCAAATTACTGAACGAATATCGACGAAATTTTACACGTCAGCCTAGCTTTTATTAAAACCATTACAGATACGTTTAGCCGAATGTGTTATTAGATGCCGCTGTTATCTTTTCGGTTGTTATAACCAACAACCAATCAGGTAAAACCCAAAGAAATAACATTTATCCAATAAAATACTATATTACAACATTTTATGCCATTAAAGGTAATAAAACAGAACTGGATTTTTCAGTCAGAGCATAATAGCAGCACGCATTAAACAGTAAATAGGCTCACCAGCATTTTCGTAGACCCATCACAGATAAATCCGGGTCTTTTTACCTCTGCGTAAGCCTTTAGAGCTTTAAGGGTGATACAATTCCAAAAAGTATTTTAATTTTAGAATCCTAAAGTCATAAAACGTTTCAGGAGGCGAATGCTTTGTATAGTATAAATATGCAAAAGTTGCTGATCGATGCTGGTCGTATACTGTCAAGGTCGGCGTGTGGTGCCAGCTCGAGATATCCCCTGTAGATGCAGCTAATAGTTGTATTGGAGTCGTCACGATTCTGTCTTCACGCAATGTACTATTGGATTCGCTTACGTTGGTTATCGAGAGATTGAGCAAAATCAATGGTTAATTTACATTAATTTGTAGGTTTGAAAAGGCAACAACCTGCGTAACAACCTTCGTAGATCATCGTGCAGGGATGAACCCATAACAAACTAGTATAATTCTTGACAGAGATTCGTTGACTTTCCATAACATTCCATTTTTCTTTCACTCTTTCTTTCATTTCTTTTGCGTGATACCCTTGATATTATTAGTTAGGTTACGGTAAACACTAACCATAATGTGAACCGTATGTTTGTCACCTTAGTAATATAGCAAGACAAGAAGCCCTTAAAGTTCTATTCGCAAGAACACCACACAAAATTATTTGACTGCGAATTCCTGAATACTAGAGACATTTTTCACTCGGCTGCAATTTATAACATAAGATTTATTATATACATGAAATATTATTATTTTAACTATATATTAAATACCATTGCAGAAAACGTGTGGCTCGTAAAACATAGGAAACACGGCATGTTCCCATTATAACGATTCATTAATTTTATTAAAAAAGCTTACGGGCGCGGTCTCCCACTCACGTAAACGTTTCCGTGCGAAATGCTCTGTTTTTGTGATTGTGTCAGGCTGAACGAAATTTATGTAGAAGGTGCCTTGTTTTCGTTTGTTGTGTTGGCTTATTATCTTATAATAATATTCAAAAATCTTTCCTTTTTGATTGCCTATTGGTTTAAATAATAAGATTGTGCCAATTGAGTTCGAATGTTGATCACGTTTCTGTTAAAATAATATCTTATAGTTTAACGATAACCTACCATGAGAAGTATATACCCGATGATAAATAGATTTTACAAAGCCTATGGTTTTGATTGACCCCAATTTACTTATCTGTATCCAGCGCAAGGAACAAAAATGTTCTAGTTCTCCGCTGCCAGTTTGAAAATTTCTACTTAATACAGAAACACACTACAAGGTTGGCTCACACTACAATCTTAAATAAATTTAATATCACAGGATTCAATTGAATCACAATCAAAAATATGGTCCTGAGATGATTTAACTATTCTTATGTTCTCTGTGTCTGCTTTTTTACGTTTGCCAAACTCCATGCAGATAACACAGTGATTGAGGGATTTTAAGAAGCCTCGCACACACCTATATCCTTACATAATATGCACACATACATACAGTCGTTGCACAGGCACTTATAACCTTGTCACTACTGAACACGAGCCTCCTCGGTAAACAACAGAGGAAAGGCCAGAGCCTCGAAGCTTACTAAACGCGAGTCATATTAATATTTTAAACAGTATTTATTTATTATATATTTATGACCAGATAATGATACCTGTAATCAATACGTGAAGGTAAAGTTAATAAATGGCAAAGAAATTTATTGAATTACGTTTATGTTATTGATTTTCAAGACTATGTTATTGCATGTTTTGGACGTAAAATAATATTTATAAATAAGAGTTACGAACTTAATGCTAAGTTGGCGGTAAGAGGTAGAAATTATTCTGCTGATATTAAAGTTGCTCTGACCATAAGCTGCAATAATCACGTACGAGTACATCAGAAGGGTCTTAGGTATGTGTGCCGCAAAAACATAAAAAGCAAAGGAATATAGCATCTGAGAAGAACTATCAAGAAACTAGAATAAAAACAGTTACTATATGTTTAAGCCTTTTCTGCCTTACCTCATATATTTAAGTAGAAATTGATAAAATATTAAATTACAGCTTTATAAACTCTAAGCGTTTGTCTCGGGTCTGGAGCACCCACATATCGCTTTTTAAATTAAGGACAGAGCCAATACGGATACAGATCAACGGGAAAAAAAAACAATTAAATATACACAAATCAAAAATCGACCACCGAACCCCATGTTTCGTCAGCTAACGTATTCTAATGCATTACTAAACCAAAGAATCGGTTTAATTTTATTTCATTATTAAAATAGCAATCGTCCTAATAAAATGATGTACTAGTAGGTCACAATAAACTATGTAGTTCAACTGCTATCGTAGGACAAAAAGCTTCCGTTCACACAACATTCAACGATAACAAATTACATGTTATTAACCTCACACCAATGTCATTGCTTGTTGTAAAACAACCACGCCTTCCTCTATGAGCTTTGCCAAAACGAGTTCAAATCGCGTGTTTTCACCTACATTGCTTCACGCACAACTTTTCATTAAGCAACCTTATAATATTCAAGGGATTTTCGAACTTGTCCACGTATTAATAAGAACGATAATTAAAGTATTCCTGAAGGCTATTTCCTTTCGTAACACGAGGTATGTTGACAGGTCACGGTACAGTTTCCAGGGTTATAAAAACGTTACCCTCAATTCTCCTTGCTTTATTTGCTATCCGTCACCATTCTAATTGAAAACTGACTGATTTATGGCAATCGAAGATAAAGAAAGAAAGTCTTAAAAGGCTTGTTAAAAGGTCCCCCTAAGTGTTAGCCGTTGATTTGATAAATTTTATTAGAAATTGTCCGGTTATATTTTAATTTTGAACGACGGCGCTTTTAGTGAGCTCTTAAGTATTTGACGTTGATTTTCTCTCATTTTCTGTGATCATAATTTGGCTTGATTGTAATTTTCTCTTCCCCCTTTTGTATTACAGCGTAACAATTTGTTTTACAATTTATTGAAATGACTGTTTAACCGACTGTTTATAACTTTGATATTAAACTACTTACATAGGCTTTTATCAGAGATTATTTTAGCACATCTCATTTATTATTAATATTTTTCAATAATAATAATATAGTAAAACAATATTTAACTTTTTATCTCGCAATATACATACTTGTCAACAAAATGTGTAAGAAGTTTACACGAAGATGTTGCCATAGATTTTTAACCGAAAATATTTACAAATTGTGTAACAATTAGCAAAGTCAGTTCTTATTTTTTAACGTTTTATATTCATATTTTGATACTTACAGAAATATAACATACCCAAAATTAGAATTCGTTCCCACAGATATATTAAAAACAACCAGGTTACATCGTTATTCAAATAAGAATGTTCCCTAAAGGAACATTAAGAAAACATGATTCGTCCCAAATCAATATAATATGTTCCACGATCCAATATTGTCCCGTGCAAATAGAATTTCCCACAAGGCGGTTGGCAGAATCCCTCGATTTATCATGAATAATGTCTCCACTGCAAATTCGGTATTAAACAGAATATTAATACCGTCTTCGTTGCGAAATGTGCCTCGATCGTAAAGTAGGTAATGTTAGTATATAATATGTATATATGTATGTGTGGTCCTATAACTGTTTCATGTAATGAGGTCTTATGTAACGTTTTTATGGGACGGGTATGAGAAGTCATTGCATGACGCTAATACTATATTTATTTGAAATACGATTTTGTAGGATTAACGTGTCGAAAAAATGCGTTTCCATGATATAAATGTTATGGATAGTAGTGGTACTACAAGTTGTATAAAAAACTATGTAGTTCTAGATTTTGATTTTGTGCCAACGAAGCAGAAATATTTCCTTTCTTTCTTTTTCATTTATTATGGTGCATGCTGCAAGCATATCTCGATTATGATGTAAGCTTATAGGTACAGTAAAAATGCTGAATATAATTTTTAACACAACTTCTTATATTAAGTTTCCTTACATACATAATATAATGAAATTCTACACCGATGGCAGGTTCCAACTCCGCATACAACTAAATTGTATCCGATCCCAAATAGTATCAACTATGTGTTCTTCGTGTTTTTTGTATCAATAATTGTAAAGTTCCTAGTGATACAGTCATTATTCCTAGAAATATCTAGTTGTCTTAATAAATTATTAAAATAATACTTTTTTACCGTACGTAAAGAAACATTATTTATATTGCCAGAATAGGCTTCGAATTAAATATCAATATCAAACATACTTATGTCAAATGATTTATGAGTTTCTTTTCAGGGTTTCCTTAACAGTATTCACATTTCCGATTTACATACATCCGCAAATATCAGAAATCATTTATTGCTTTCTCATTCTATTTATATCGAACTGATATTGGCGAAATGGAATCTCAAAAGAACTGCATAGTCATGACTCCACTCCCAATCCGTAGTTCCGTCGAATAACGTAGCATATGTAACTTACATACTATAATATAATATTAATATAATATTACAAATGGAGAGCCGAATTTCAACGTATAACGTCGTATCTTATTTTTGGTATTTTTTATGTTGTGATGTATTTTATCGTAACTATTATATATAAATGCGAAAGGGAGTTTGCTTGATTGTTACGCTTTCAGGCCTTTAGTACCTACTTTACCGATTATTATGAAATTGTGCATAGACGTTGTAAGGGTACAAAAATGGACATAGGGTATCTTTCATCCAGAAAAATTGAGCTGTTCCAGAGGGATAGAAGTTTCTACTTTAACGCGACCGAAACCGCGGGAAAATCTAGTATTTCTATAAATGGTCAGAGTCAAATTGCAAGGTATAGCGTCGTATCTTATATTTGGTATTTGTT
The DNA here is from genome assembly GCA_963675205.1 of Catocala nupta. Taxonomy (NCBI): domain Eukaryota; kingdom Metazoa; phylum Arthropoda; class Insecta; order Lepidoptera; family Erebidae; genus Catocala; species Catocala nupta. Next base: position 28,075,500 of record OY776095.1, read on the forward strand.
TCCATGCTGTGGTTCTTCATATTTTTAATAAGACCTCGTATTTATGCACGGTGCATTTATATAATAAAAGTGCGGTTAGCCATTTGTCTATATAAACCCAAAGTGCCGCATCAACGATAATAATCTAGTGTGGAAAGCTTATGTAACGAGAAATTATGTCACTTTATACTACGGATAAGTATCAAAAAGCTCATAAGTACAATAATAAAAATTTTGCTTCGTTAAATGGCGGTGTTATGACCAGGCACTATCACATTTAATACATTTACATTAAGTTCGTAACATAAAATAGCATGGACTTACGTTTGTTACTATATAGCCTAAACGTATCGGAATTTACCCCTCGAGGAGAGGAGCAAACCTCTCTTTAAAAAAAAAACTCCCGCTAGGATCTAACAATAATTCCTGCATCGCGGGGAACTTTACAAACATTCAAACAGCGGACACAAAGAACATCCAGACTCTGGAAAACTATTTGTGAGTCACAAATTTTTTGTCCCGTGTGGGAATCGAACCCACAACACTCAGCGCGGCAGCAGTGGTGTGGCGACCACGTAAACCACTACGCCATCCGCTCAGTCTATGACACCCACATTTCAGCAATTATGTGTAAGGCCTCACGTAACAAAGAGCGTCATTCAGCCTCCTTGCTGCTACAAAAAAATTTCCATAGCAAAAATCCAATGAATCTTTGTTGTTCTCAGGAGTCGAACCCAGGACAGACTGTAAACCTAACCGACAGCTAATACCGCAGAACCATGGCGATTACCATATTACACTTTCCTATTATCTTTCACTCTCACGCAATAGGTACGCACTATGCGTGCCAAAATTACCCTCACTGACTAAATAGTCTCGACCTCCAAACCACAACGGATATTTCGTGTCGGAAATTGCAAACTTAAAATAATTCACTTACTTACCAAATTGCAAAATTGCACACTTGACCCCGTAACCTGGTTGTTTGTAAATGTTAAAAAAGAAAAATAAACAAATTATGTGTTAGGTATACGATTAGTATAATTGGGGAAATTATTTACATTTAAATGTCATATTGACATGTTAAACACTGTTTTTGATATGTAAATAATACAATTTGTGGTACTTTTTAGGGTCCAGTCCAAAGAGTGGCACATGAACCCCATGACAATGTTCTTTAATTGCTGAAGTTCTACCTTTAAACAGGTCTATCTCCTGAACATGTATTGGCAACCGGCAAAATTATTCACAAAATAAATGTTATTATGGGGATATCCTAATAACATAATATATTGCCTATATTTCACCGCAGCAGTGGGAAAAAGTGCATTAAATCTATATGATTAGCTATGTTTTAGATTCCTCATAATAGGGTTAAAGTCTATCACCGTCTACAGAATTTAATTTTCTAGACCAAATGCATTGCTATGAAATGAAAAACTTAATAAGAGTTCCCGATCCAGTAAGCGAACACCAAGACCTCACGATCAATCGCACAAATAAATGCAAACTTTTGGATTGGACATAGGATCAACAGGGCATATTTATATTACGGATTCCATCAAAAAAATATTAAATATTGAATAAAAGTTTAAAAACTATAATCCCACTACGTAAAAAAGGGGTCTAAAAGGGGATGAATTTAAAATTTATATAGCCTATGTCACCCGGGCCATTATTACGAATCTATTGACATCTCATTGATTAAAATTAGTTCAGTAGTTTAGGCGCTACGGTGGAACATCCAAACATACATACCCAGACTGCCTAAATCCTCTTGCTTTTGACTTCGCCGTAGTCGGGTAAAAAGAACACCTAAACGAATATTATTTTTAGTGCAATATCTGCCTGCAATATACTTGGCAGAAAATAAGAGCCATGTTATATAATACACGTAAATATTTTGTACTAGACATTGCTTGGCTTCACTCGCTAAAATGTGGGATAGGTTAGGTTAGCACCAAATAAAAAAGAATCATCAATAAGTCAAATTAAGAACCTCGTCTTTTATTTGAAGTCGGTTAAATGCACTTTATACACGCATTACTGTCCGTACTGTTTTAAAGTTTCATCCATCCATTCACCTTTCATCTTTCGCTGTTATAATATCTCGTAACCTTTACCATGACTTACGGGTTGCTGTCATATTATTGGTAGTCCCCAAAGTTCAGCCTATCTTTAGCTTAACAACATTACTATTTATAGCATAGCTCAAATACCGGCGTGACCTTTCGCGGCCTTTTGTTTTTACTATGAGTTCTAAAACGAAAATGTATCAATTTGTCACGTAACATTAACTTGCGTACGAGGTCTCGGTTTTGATTCCCGATTCGGATAAATGTTGAAGTCCCAACTAATATTTTTAATGTGTATGTAAGTTTGATTGTTACGCTTTCATGCCTTAACTCTCAACCGATTACCATGCAAGTTGATATACACGTTGACAGGGGGTACCAAAAAAAAAGCACTCTTACAAACCTAACTTACATTTATGCAAGTGAACTCGCGTGCAAAATATAGTTTCTTTATTTTTATACATCTAAGGTGGCAAACAAGCATACGGCCCACCTGATGGTAAGTGGTCACCGTAGCCTATGGACGCGTGCAACAACAGAGGCATCACTTGCGTGTTGCCGACCCTTTTAAATGAGACTCCTATTATATGAAACGTAAACCATTGCCTACGTATGAGCATTACACATGCAGTGCTGCCTATTTCATCAAAGTTATACAGTCGTGTTATATTTTGATTTCGTCACCTCATTTGCTGTACCATATTTTAACGACCATAAATATTACATTCATATTTAATTTCATAAATGCCGTTTTGCGATAATGTGTTAAATAAATTATTTACTACGTACCTACCCCAATATGCTGAAAAAGATTTATCCTGTATTTACCGAGGCGACAAATTGAATCTGTCCGCTTCGAGAGCGGGCTTTATTAGATCACGTGTCAGCGCCATCTATGTTTGGTGGCGGAAATTAAATGTGCGCCAGTAGCGCTGCCGGCGGTAACATGGGTAAACTCGTTATGTTGCGCGGGAAATGTGAAACGTCGCTTGCACGTTTTGCAATGAGTTTTGTTTGAATTAATTGCAATTTTGTTACGTTGAATTTATTTAATTACGAGTAGTGATATGCATTTAAAATATATTTCATGTAGGTTACAAAGTAACAATTATGAATGTCAAGGTTATAATTTAGGCATTCGAATTCAAACTTGATTTACGAAATTCCTGTCAGCTGCTTTTTAACTTAGTTAATTAATTACATTAGCGACCTTGAAATTCTAAAGGTAGTCAGTTTGATAAACAATATAAAGCTGGCTTTTATAACGTTCTACTACCGTGTTGATATTTCAGCACATAAAAACATAAACATCCAGCATTCTAGGTTACATTTGACTGCATAATTGAAAGGGTATCACGCGTGCATAGCCATAAACGGCTCATCGTATAACCCTGCCATATAGGGTGGTATGGCATGGAGGTCGCGCTTCGTATGTCCCAGGTGTCTACGCTACATGACTATGTTTTATAGAACTTGACGTCCAACAAGGAGACAAAAAGGTCGGGGTTTTAAGCACTCGGTTGTGTTTTTAGGAAATGTTATGATTAGTAAAGGATTTGTAAGTTTATGTAGTTAATGTAAAATCGTGGTCACTTTGTTTTAGTTGACTTTAAGGCTTTTAAAGGCTTTAAGTTTGGGTTAAGTGACGTACTCTGGATTAAATTCACTTATAACTAAAGATATATGCTTTTTAGATATTGTCAATAAGAATAAGAAGCTCAGAGCTACTCAATACACCTTTAAAATTAGTAGGAAAATTTGGGTATCGCATCGAAGCAGTCCGCATTGCTTAAATAACACAAACATGTCTGAAAATCTTCGGTCTAGAGGCTTTTCAAAATCCACGTATAAACCGAATAAAAACCATGTATTTTTATAGCAAGCTAAACTAAGATTGATTTTTTGAGCTTTCAATTGACTTCTTAGATACCCGTTATTTTGGCAAATTTTAAACCTGTCTAAGTGTTGAATACAACTGCCAAAAAGACTGAAAAGTAACTTCCATAGACCAATGTAATAAACATAGACTATCCAATATATAAATATTGAAGAAAACATAGACATCTAATCGATGACCGGCCGCAACCACGTAACTTTATCCGTCTGGATTACAAGATCGTGAAGTACATTCTAGAAATTTTACGTATCAAGCCTTTGTTATTATCAACATTCTGCAAGCATCTACATTTAATACCTCTATATCGTCAAAAGTTGGAAATGACATATACCTCATATGTCGTTTTAACTTGGACGTCTTCGAGCAGAATGGTTTGGAAGTCCACGGTAGAGCCTTTTGCCTGATGGGCAAAAGAAAAGTCTAAGAAAAAGAAGGTCATTTTATCATCTTGTCATCTCTCTCTTTCCACCTTAATCAAGTGATTTATATAGTGTTTTTGTGGCAATGTTTATTTTGGCCGTAGGATTTGATACGGGTGCAGTAGAAGAGCTAACATGGTGAACATTTCAGCTGAGGATAGATTGATAGTTGAGTTGGTAAACTGATCCGTATATTGTAGTGTCTACTCTCACGTTTACCAGTTCGTAAGTGTCTACCGGGTCATTTTGTGATGTGATGAATTTCCTCACAGGAAATACTTAAAATAGTTTGTGCGATATTCTAAGTACCTATGTACGATAATATCTTGTTTAATATAATTATGAACAATAATGTCAAACTAAATGCCGTTTAGTTATCCGCAAAGCCTTAAGTTTTTCCTTTTAATATGACTAATGTCTGGTTTTCTATAGATGTTCCAAAAACGATTCGCTTATGTCGTAAACTTGAATGCATCAGTCAATACCATACGTTATTGACTGATGCGTTTTCCTGTCCATCATTGTTGCTACTTAATGTTAGTACATCTTAAACAAATTGCCGAAGGCTTGCTGCTTGCGGATGCGAGGATTACAAATAACGATGCTCAAACATTTTGAATGTAGATCGTAGTATGTTAATGGTGTTTCTTATTGACTTTTCGCCGATGGAATATTCTAGAAATAAACATTCGACCCTCCGACCAAATTACTGCATTCGTCTTCCTTACAAACATCACACTTCCAAACAAAAATACTACATTAAATATTTAAAGGTGAAATATCAAATCGTTATGCTGCTATAATAACCGAAAAGTATAACATTTTTTTACTACCTTTAGCTATAAGTGATATTCCAACAACGCAACGATCATGTGAACTCGCGTTGCCTGCGCGTGCGCAGTGTTCAATAAATTACTATTAATATTCATTGCATAATTGTTATTGGTGTGTGTTATTCATTTTAATTATTTGTTAAACTATATTGACTCATAATCATTACATAATTATTTAACAAAATAAACATTTTGCGAGTGATTATAAAATTAATGGTGACTTAAAATTAATGGTGAAATATATAAATATAGATTATAAAATTAATGGTGAAATATATAAATATAGTTATTTTGAAATGAAAATTTAGTTACCGAATCCAATACCACCGCCTTGACTCGAATATTTATCTGTCATTATAGAAATTCGCTTGGCACACACTACTATACAACTTCATATCCATCAGCGGGTTACATCAGCACTTCAAAATAGTCCTCCACATCTTAATAAACTGCATCATATTTTAAATTAACAGCTACATTAGCATCCACCTAATATGTACAATATGAGTCATGTGCACCTTTTAATTTGCCTTTTATATTTGATAAAGACAGATAATATGCAAACATGCATTCCTACTAAACTTGCTGATTTTGGAATATTTTACGGTCATCGGTCACATAAATTTCTCACTTGTAAAGTCCATTTTATCTGTTTAAAAAGCAATGAAGTGTTTATGTTGATACTTTATAAAACTGTAAAATCATATTAATAATAAAAACTTGGTTATTATCCACGTCTGTAATTTTAATGTGTGCTAAATTCTACACGGCTCACCAACAACAAGTAAAATGACAAAAGACATAAAAAAAAATACATAAAATATACAAGACGAACACACTTTTTTCTCAAAAACAACTTGAAAGCAAGTCTACAGCTTCATTAAAGCAAAAATTATAATAGTATTCAGAACATAAATAAAGCAATTCAACAACAGCATCGAGTACCAGATTTTAATTAAACGAAACACGAAGGAACATGATATGTGGTTCGCTTTATAGTTTTGTATCACACTCATTAGTCAAACAGTGCCAACGAAACGGTTATGAAAGTGCTCCACATAAGTTTTGGCTAGAAGCTAAATCTAATTATAAATTTTGGCCAATGCGAAGTTAACACAAACCCAATGACGGCGGTTTTAATAATGACAGCGCGTAAAGTAAACTTTTCAGAGCGGATCATCGTAAATCGCAAGGTGGGATGAGATCATTATTATAATGCACGCAAAACGTATCCAAACGCAAAAAATAATCATTGTAACCATCGTAAAAAAACGTCGAATTGAATGACGAAAACGCTAATGATAATGTGCTTAAATGATATGATGATACACATGTAAAGCACGCTAATAAATATAATCAACGATAATAGGTATATTTATAAATATACAAATTATATCTACATTATGTTAATAAATTCGTAAACGAAGTTACGAATACGAATTAAAGTTATAAAATATCGTCGTGTGAATATGAAACAGCAAAGCTTTGTTTAAATAATATGCGTTTGACTTTCCACGACAACACTCTTATTTCTCACGTTATTTGAATCCGGTGTCGCTTTACTTTGTATACATCATAATGCAATTAGGCATTGTTTGCGGAACTGTAGCTTAGTAATATCGTGCGACATATTACAATACAATAAAGGAATTAAAAAATGCACTTTAATGTCACCAATGATCTAAAATAGTACCTTGTAGAACTCTTAAAGTTTTGTTCAGAGTGGCTTTTGACTCATCCTCGTATATCAGTTTCAAAATCTTCACTAATTATTTTCCGAAAACTTGCAGGATCGTTGAGCAAACAAAAAGCGAATCTTAATTCGCATGTATTAAAAATATTATTTGCGTTGCACATGCATCAGCAATGACCTGGGTAGCCGGCGAGACGCACTGGCACCGTCAGTTGTTTTGGGCTTGTCGTCCCAGGCGCGCGCGCATTCACTTCGGCGATTTTGTATTTAAAATCGTATGTGATATACGCGCGAAAATTTTCCTGTACAAGTGTCGTTAATAGATATTGTGTGATAATTGGTAGGATTAAGGATATTTATAGAGTTTGCTATCGCAATTTCACTGATATGTCCTTATTTTTTATAGCCAGTGGTAATTTTGTTTTGTTAGTTTTTATACACAAATAGTGTCGTGCTTACTGTCTACGATTGTTTAATAAACATTAGTGGTAACTCGCGTTATGTTTTCGAAGTGACTTATATTATTCGCGGAAAGTGTTACGTTCTTTATCATCGTTATCATAGAGTTATCAGACTATCTTTGGTTGTGACCTTGTAATCTGTAATAGGTTACCGTAACGCTGTTTGTGGAAATTCGTATTTCATTACGTGTACTTTCAAATAGAATATCTCTATCAGATCAGGCTTCATTGTAATGTAACTGTTTATTCATAACGACACTTTCGCTCCTTAACCTCTGTTTCTATCTTAGTTAAACATTAAATTATTCTTTGTGTTTGCTTAAAGGCATGTAAACATTCTAATTCTCGACGTCCGTATCATTTGTATTCTATGCGAGTTGGGAAATCCAATTTGGACGCATATTTGTGTGTCGGTTGTTGATAGTATAATTGTGATGGATTTGTCCTATATTGACCACACCGTGCTCTCTATTGATGTTTATTAGGCCACCGTCGACGGGTCACTATATATACTCTTCATACATAATTATAGTTATATAAATAAAACAATATTTCATCTTCCTGTTTGTTGCTAATCGTAAAAACCAGCGGGTTTTATTCTACATTATAGTTTAAATATTGCCGATGAATTAGCGTCAGTAGTTTTTGTTGATTTCTACATTAGGTGTGGACAAGTTAACATATTTGGTACAAGCGCGTCGCGTCGTTGAGTTATTGCGTACATTGAGGTGTTTAGATGGAATCTAGCTTGACGCAGCCTAGTTCAAAGCAATTTTATATTTTCCTGTTCTGTGTAGGCTTTGTAATAGGAAAATCGGCAAAGGTAAACCTCAATGGTTATTGCTGTTATTATCAATATTCAAAACAGTACATAATAGCGTATATATTGACGTAAGATTATGATTAAACAGCTGGTTTGATTTGCATTATAACCCTAAGGCTTATATTCAACAGCACGGCTTCGTTGTAACTTTTCGTTTTCTAAGATTTTCTTCAATTTCCTTATGGCGTGAGGTCAACACGGTTCTATATTTGGGTGTGTTGTATCTCGGGTCAAGGTTCCTCTCGAGCCTATAGCACCGGCTCTGGCGCTCCTATGTTGTAGACATTTTTCATTATATACTGATGCGTCATTGTTGCTGCTACTGGTCGTATACAATGTTTACACACGTTCTAGGACCTGCGCATGAGTCACACGTGCCGCGTCCGCTGCCAGATGATAATGACGACTGCTCTCAGTGATCAGTTCGCTTCTGTCTGTCATTGTACGCGCTTTGTTTACACTGTGTTACTATTGGTTTTTCTGTTCATCAATTAATGGTCTCGCACTTATGCAACAGTGATTGCAGCGTCAATTAACCCAGTGCTTTGTGTTTTATTGGACGATACTTAGTACTCGTTGCCAACATAAACAGTGTGTGAATCTTGTTTGTAAAGCGTTATTGCTCAATTGAATCCTCATTATAAATGGAGCGCGAAGCCTTCAAGGACTTTTAGTAGCAATATTAATATGGAATATCGATCTTGCTTTGATCGGTGAAGTGATAACAAAATATAAAAATGTTGCTCGAAACTATCATTGGACTCGGAGTGCTAGTGTTTCTAGTGTGGAAATATATATTCCCGCAAAAGGCAGAGCCAGTACAATGTGACAAGTCAGAACTAGTTCAGCAAGTAACATCATCGGAGCAAAAGCCAATTGAAGAGGAAGCTCCTGTCGAAAATTTTACACACAAATCTAGTTTTATAACGAAAGAAAAAATTATAGATAGTTTGGAAACGAAATCACAAGTTTTAGTAACGCGGAAAAATGATAGTGACCTAGAACTACAAAATATAATATCTTTTAAGACGGATGAATTGATTACACCGAGTATTTTGCTAAAGCAACGCCACGAAAAACTCCTTAGTGAAAAACTAGCTAGACGCGAGAGCCCGCCAAAAGAAAGACTAGCGGAGTTTCTAGAGAAAACTATTTTGAGCGATGACAAAATACAGTCCATTATTCAAAACCTGTCTCTTGATAAGACTGAAATACTTATACATGAAGAGCCGGCAAAAGTACTCTACCCCACTTCTAAAGATATAATAGCACTGACTAAAGAGGAAGGACACTCTTTAACTGAGAAGGCTGTTTTACAGCAGGGCTCTATCGATAATATCGCAGATAGAATAAAACGATTAAATATAAATAACATTGTAAAAGAGCCAAGTGAAACCAATATTCTTAGCGAACAGCCGATTGTAGATAAGGCAGAAGAGAAGCCTTTATTAAAGCGACTACAAAAACAACCAGGTTTCCCACCAGGTCTCAACTTTGGTTCAGTCATTGGAGAACTCAAGAATAAAACGAAGAACGGTGGATTAAAACCCGTTTTCAAGAAGTTTGATGTAGATACCGTGGATAATGCACAGGCAGGTTTCCTTACTTACTAAAAACGTAAAAAACAACCAGTTTTTCTGAAGCTAGGGCTACCGGATGCACACTGCGTTGTTTGCACATGCATTATATTTCCGTAGCGTGCTTATCAATAACAATTTGTTTTGGCAATAGGAATTAATACGCATTTTTTATAAAGCAGAAAGTATTAAAATACCTAGAAAATGTTCGCGAAGTTGGTTATTAATAAAAACTGTTGTAGCAAGCCAATATTTATGATTTCTAGAAACAGACATTTAAGACATGTCATTCGAGTTGAAATGATAGCCGGTTATCAGTCCGTGAATGTGGATCAAATGTAACGTAATTATGTGTTTACGTGACAATGGGGTTTTCGATACGCAATAGAAGGAAGATTGCCTTAATTATAGTGTCGCACCTTTTTGTTTATTATATAATGACTCAATCACCATCTATATAATTATTACACGTCAGCCTACTCGTGTCATCAGATTGATGTATATATATCGTACCAGGTATATGCAATAAAGTTCTTATTTAGCTCAATGTATTCGAGACTTATTATGAGACGCTTTTCTTTTAACAAAACAATCTAAGTAACTTCAACTAGTCATCAAATTACGTGATAAATTTATACTGCATAATCCATACGATCATTGTTTAGCCAAGTCCTATTGTAGCCAATTTAACCTGTCTAAAACGTCGCGCAATTAAAAGTACCAAATTACATAGTAAGCTGTGTCACGCGATACGATAGTTTAAAAAGCAGTTACAAATTTATCTAATATTGATGTTTTTTTTGTTATAGGAATCTCTAAATACAGCTGTAGAAGATAAGAAAAAGGTGAATATTGATGAGAACGAAATCGGATCTGGGAACATTTTAGCCGACAGAAGGAATAAACTAGAAACCGCTGCCCAAGTAAGTCATAAACTTCATATTGTATGCATTTCTCCCTTCAATACATTTTAATCAGTCGAGAAGACGACATGTCCACGTTTCGCGAGCGTTATTACTTGGACGCTTTTCAAGAAAAATAAACTGTGGACTTCGTTCCATTGTTTTTTTCGTTACATATTTATGGAGACATGCGACTAAAAATAGGACAGTGTAACGTAAAATGGTTTACATTTTTTGGAAAGTTCGCGATGTTTGGTGTGGTGAAGAAGTTTGACTAAGATGTTTATTTCATTTAAATCTATAGTAGTAGTAACATGCATGCGGACCTAATAGCTTAGGCATTCTGTCAAGGGTAGTGCAGAAATAAAAAGTGAGGCGTACTTATTGTTTAAAGCTTTGCTATTGAAATAATATTAATACTCTACTTGTATATTAATGCTCGATTAAAGAACCTATTCATTGAGCTAAGCTGCGATACGTATATTCTGATTACGTGAGGTGTTAAATCATCGTGAGAAAACCCACACATCAATTATTTATTAACTTGTAAACATGTTCTTAATCAATGTTCTATGAAAACTATAATAGGTCAATTGTCACAAGCTGCATTGCAGAAAGGATTCAAGCATTTATCACGATGTTAGTCACTACAATACCCTTCAGCCGTCTCAGAATCAATTACATACTATAAAGCCAGCTTTTACAAGTTTACCGCTGCATCAATATTTATTTCTTTTATCTCGGTACAACCTGTTCTCATGTCTTCATGTACATTACTATCTTCCTTTTGACATTCTCTTTCTAGGTCATACAGCGTCGCTCTCACGTTGGTTTTTGCATGCGTTATTGCATTACCTGTCGTGATTGCACGATCTTTCCACGTAACATCAGTTTTTTGCGAGTGTCGTCAAGTGTCATTGCATCTATCATTACACCACAATTTTTATTTATTTGTTCATCAAGTGAAACATATAAATCAGCATTCGATTTTATAAATGCTAAAGTTCAGACCTTGCCTACTTGTTTTAACAATTTAGAGTTGCGTAAATTTTGCGTTTTCAATGGCCGAGCGATTCTGTTGATATACGGAATGCGGTTTCAACGATTGTCCGACCTCTCGAGCCTTTTCAATGTGAGCTTTAAAGTAAAACAATTTATAATTGTGCTAATAAGCGTATCCTTTACTGTTGAGGATATTTAAAGATCAAGGGCTCAATGGGTATTTCGAGTGGATAAGGCCACTTGGTATGTTGTGTGCAGTAAAGCAGAAGCATGCACCGGTGCGAATATTGCTATTATGAGTAACTGACCGCAGTGATTCATGTTGACCGATAATGTTTGAATTGGTCGGACATGGTTTAATAATTCATACTGTGTGACTTGTATCGGTTTTGTGTAAATTGTTTCCTTACATTTTATTGTTAGTGTCATTTTTGCTCGTTTATTTTAGTGTGGTCAAGTTTATTATAGTCGTTTTTGATAATTAAAACGTCTTATTATTATAATAACGTGTTGAAACGTATGCCGTTTTGTAGTTACGGAGGTAAAAGTCAACCGAATGCGTAAATTTTTCGATTTACTTATTTCCTATAAGATGATCTTTTCCCAAGAGTTTTATCGATTCCGTTAACAGACGGAAATTATGTCTTTGGAGAGGTTTGCCTTAGGATGTACAATACTCGTATTGCGTACAATTTGTAATACTGTATTTTTCTAATGTATCTTTTAGCAGCTTCTGTCCGCGGCTTTGCTCGATGGAAAACTATATTTTTCTTTAGTTGAAAGGTACCTATGTCCTGATGTGACTCTAATAAGAAATTTCGTGATGGTCAGTCTAGCAGTTAAGACGTGAAACAAACAAATGAACTCACATTCGCATTTATAATATTGGTAAGGATAACTGCCATAACATTTATCTTCGACTAGACTTTCAAATCCGACTGGCAGTGCCATAGATTAGTACGTTCAAACAAAAAGGTAACAAACTCTTCAGTTTTATTATATTAGTATAGATGTTTAGAATACCTATTACCTATTTGGGTTTCAAAGATCGTATGACTCTATGAAAAAATGGATATTTAGCCAAATCTGGTAAGACTTCTTTCTTGCCAGTTCTTGTCATTGGTTCAACAGCTTTTCTTTGCTAAACATGGCAATAGGTAAATATAAATTTACATTAATAAATGGTTCTTTTTTTAATTCTTTTTTTATCGAGGCTTTTATCCACAATGGCATGCCAGCCTCATCGCACCTTAACCTAAATTACACACAATTAAAACTAACTAACAATAATCATTGATAGCTAAACATTTTCATAAGTAAATCAGCTATTTCTATAGAAGGTTGAGCCAGAATGATTAAATATGGTGCTATATAATAAACGGATGTTTAACGTTCATAAGTGTACCTTGACCTATATGAATAAACATATTTTTGATATTTTTTATTCTAACTGGTATTCATTATTCTACTATATCTTGTGTAGGGGCCAGTCAGTACAGACCGGCGACACTTCGACCCAGTGGGATCTTTTGTGTCGACTTCCCCAATAACGACTGCCATAGATGTTCATGGCAGCCGGGACCGACGGCTTAACGTGCTCTCCGAGGCACGGAGCAGGCGATAATTGTCAATCAATACGCACATAATTTCGGAAAGTCATATAACTTCCGAAAGTCAGAGGTGCGCGACGTGGGTTCGAACTCGAGACCCTCTGCATTGCGGTCTGTTGGTCTCCCCTCTGAGCTATCGCTGATCTCATTATTCTACTATATACTTGAAAATAATAAGTTAAGAAAGGATAAGATACTAGAACATATTGTAGCAGGTGCTTATATTGATAAGTTATGTACTTACGTGTCGATGAATCAACAACTACATATATTGTCCAATCCAATCACATTCGCACTCGCATATAGGAAAATTATACGCTTTTGCTATAAGCTTGTAAATGTTTGCACGGTATTTATATCGTATAAGTTATTAAAGTAAGTACGTAAGTAGATTTGATATTTTTGTTTTTTTGTAAGGAATCACCTCAAAACTATTCAAACGATTTAAAAAACAAGTTATGTTATCACCGAGGCTATATTTTATTTTAAAGTACTGTTACTAACATAACCTAACCTGCTTTTACGCGAGCAAAGCCCCGGGCAAAAGCTAGTATTATATAGGTAAGTCAGGAAAGTAAGTTATTAAGAGTTGCTGGTAACTGATTTTGAGTATTGTATACGTTAATGATAGATAACATAAAAGGAGCACTGATAATCTTGCCACTTGCCATGCGTCTTGTACCTTGTGGTTTCGAGACCTCATGGGACAAACAATTGTTATCGTTAATATAGTTGTACGGACTCTGAGAGCTATTTGAGTCCGTTGTAGACGCGACATAGGATAATGTTTTGTATGTAATGTAATTGTCTTAAGTAAATTGTCTTTGCGTCTCGATGGTCAGCGGTAACAAATGCGACTGCTGTCTCGGGTTTGAAACCTAAACAAAGTGTAATTCGGAGTTTCTTTAAGTTATTCTTACCCATAGCCCGTCTACCAGAAATGTCCTTACACTTGTAAGGACTCTTCTGGTAGACGCAAAAGCGCGTGGAACTTAAACTCACGTTGGCGAAATGTGGGTGTGATACGCTTTGTCAACCTCTATATACAGGATGTCCGGTAATTAATGGATAACCTGGAAATGTCTTATAGTGGAACTGATGGCCGTTCAGAAAAAAATATGAAAAAAAAAACTAAACTAACTACTACCTGAGATATGTGTTTTTTTAAATTACCATGTATATCTTTCTTGTATACTACGACCATAAATGAATGAAATCCATCGGTATTTTGTTGTTTTATTATTAAACACTAATTATGCTAATAGATAGACAGTCAAAAGTATGCTATGCTAATATAGCTTGCACTTTTTAATATATATTTTTTTTAATTTTTTTATAAATATTTTAATTCACATTTTCTGAACGGCCTTCAATTCTACTATAAGACATTCAAGGTTGTCCATTAATTACCGGACACCCTGTATATTCCATTAAAAACGTCATTGACTAACGTGTAACTTTTTAAATCTGTACTTGAACAGCTTTTCATGAATGTTGTATCTTGTTCTAGGGTTGGCGAAAGCGTGTTCCTCAGAACGATGCGTCGCTCTTCACAGTGGCTGGTCGCTTGGAGCGTGACAAAGTGGTGACGTCGACGCCCCCTCTTACTCCGCCGCCTGCGCCCGCGTCCGTGGTCGTAGCGTCGCCCGGGATACCTCCGCCTAATAAGTTCAAGTGAGTATTTGTTTTTCTTTCCCGAGTTTTCTCTAGTACGTTAGGAAAACACCCGGCCCTTTGGGAGGCTTACCTGGGCCCAACGTGAAGAGGCCTTTCGACAGATTTAATTTAGAGTGGTATACGGAGACATTAGCTCTAGTAGGTTTAGGAGACTATTGCTACATACACACACATTTTTAGAGTAGTAGAGCCTTGCTGATTTTAGCATGAATGGGCCGGCTCGACCGGGGAAGGACTACCCTCTCACAGAATATCGGCGTGAAATAGCAGTATTCCTACTGTTGTGTTTCGTTCGGCGAGTGAGAGTGCCGGAGGCCCAATCACCCTCTTTCCCCATTCCCGCTCCTTCTCCTTCCCACTTCCTTTCCTAAAGGGTTGGCAACGCGCAAGTGATGCCTCTGGTATTGCAGGCGTCTATAGGCTACGGTGACCACTTACTATCAGGTGGGCCGTATGCTTAGTTGCCAGCTTTGAGGAATAAAAAAAAAAGGACGGAACCTAATAAATCTGAGCTATGGATAGGTGTATGATGGCTGTATTGAACTTAAGTTAATAAAGATTTGCGAGATTTTGAATGGATCTGTCATACAATTCACGATCATTCTAATATTTTTACAGAGGTTTAGATTCGTAATTACATAATAGTATTTAGAAGGGTTTAATAAATTATTTTAGACATTTCTTTAGTATTGTACCTCCAGCAGCTAAATAACCTTGTATTGCGTTCATGCTGTAAACAGGGTCCAGACACATTAAATAAGCTCTGTAGTATAGTAGTCCAATGTGATATATGTTCGCTATACTAGCAATTCCTTTTTTCGGGTGTTCCTATTATTTCAAGCGATGTAAGGCTGCAATAACCCGCAGTTCTACTGAGGGTTACTGAGGGTATTTTCACTTTTAGGGCTGCTAGGGGGTATTTTACTGCAAGGCTACTAAGGGTATTAGGGTAGGGTAGGGTAGGTCGCTGATGTAGTCTCGTTTCCAGCGACCCACCCACTATACAAAGCAGCGAATTGGCACGCCTTGGAGTTTCGGTCCGTAGATCCGAAATACGGAAGAGCCAGACATAACCCTCTCGCCTCCTCTGCCGAGGGGGTATATATCAGCTGCGTTTCCACATGCAAAAGAAAAGAAAAAGTATCTTAATACGTTCGTTAAATGCATTCGAAAACTTAGGTAACCATACCAAGAAGAAAGATTACAACAATTTTAATATTTAAACCACAACGTGTGTTTAGACCGTTAAAACATAATATTAACTGTTAAACACAAATGATTGCACAACTAGACTTAATTACTTTCATAATTTATACGACTGGCCTTACCTTTGAGGTTAAGTCGTTTGAAAGTTGCATATTACTTGTTGTTACTTAAACTATGACTTATTTGTTACTTAGGTGTTTATTTCGAACATAAAATTTATAGCATTTATGATTTTTAGATGCTTGCAACCTCGTTGGTACAGTGGTAGTGTATACGACTGCGGATTATGAGGTCTCGGGTTCGATTCCCGGGTCGGACTTGGAAAACGTTACTAAGATTTGCCGTCAAGAATTTCTTAGTAGCAATTTATTAAGAATTTCTGTCAAGAAGTTTTTAATAATTAGCACGGAGTTAGGAAGTTGGCGGTGTTTCACCCCCGTGCGTCGGAAAGCACGTTAAATAGTGGATCCCGGCTGTCATGAACATCTATGGCAGTCGTTATTGGGAAGTCTGACTGGTCTAATCATAGAATGATGTTATCCTTCTGGGTTACGGAGGTCAAATGGCAGTCGCTCCATGTAAAAACTGATCACCTAAATCTCGTTAGACCAGAAATAAGCGGACCCTGGCATAAGTTGGGATTAATAATCGCTAGGAAAAAGAAGAGATGCTGGCAACACTAGTAGTAATTATTTTACCAAAAAGGTATATTTATGTTACTAAGTAACTAATGTAGAGAGGCTGGCAACCCTACTAACAGTAACACAAGGCTGTTTTGACTGCGATTTTCTATACACATCCCTATTTAACCAGGTATGATTTTATGCCTCCCATAAAAGGGGGCGACCCTATTGCCATCTATCAGGCACAATTGAAGATTACTGTGGGTTCGATTCCCATATGGGACAAATATTGTATGATCCACATATAGTTTAATTTTATGGTCTTTGTGTCTGTCTTTTGAATGCAAAGCTTCCAGCGATACAGGATTTGTTCCTAATGCGGGCATTAGGAACAAATCCTGTATTATGTATAAAAAAAATATCCAAATATGTCAATCAATTGTGTCTGGCCATCGGTGTGCCGCTTCGACTCAATAGATTAAAAGAAATAAATAAAATAATAATTTGTTTATTCTTGACATACCCAATCACATATCCCGAGCCGTAAACCTGGTATTTTATGCACAGCAATCGCATTCGCTTGTGCTGCCGAAGGCATTATTTAATCAAATATCAAACAACGTTTATTACCGACCAGCCTTATCAATAGAGCATAACAATCTGAAGTACTTATCACTCACAACAATCCTTGATCCTACTATATACACTATATTTATCCTATATATACTATATACATGACTCGTTCTCACATTACATTTGTAATTTAAACTCCCCAGGTCTCGGAAGCAAACATCTCCTACCAATGGTTTCGCGTCCGGTCCGCTTCGTTCCGCATCTTGTGCCGTTGTCAGCGCAGCCGCAGTCGAAGCCAAGCCGAAGGAAACGGCGAGAATAGATCGAGAATCGTTCAAGAGGAGCCATTCCGTCAGCGAGAGCATTAGTAGGGCCGATGAGAGTGAGTATCTTGTGATTTGATATTGATATGTTGTAATGTTATATGTGTGACTAGTTTCTGCACGTGGGTTTGGCCGCGTGACACCTACAGAGACACATGCATAAAAAAATCTTAGGTGTTAAGACTGCGCTGAGCGTAACACGCGGTTGGACTGAATGGTTTTTGGTATTCAAATCGGCGCGCGGCCGCCATAGTAAAATTGTATGGAGGATTTGAAGTGCTTTTAGATATTTTTTTATTTTTTTCTTACTTTCTTTCTTTGTTGCTAAAAAAGTTTTATACATTTACAGTGTCAGCCCTGATTCCCAAACTAGCGTGAGCTGTATGTTGGGAAACAGTCCTTTCCCAATATGTATCTTTATTGTCAACCAAACTTAAATATTTGGGATGGACAAATTATAATATAACTATTTATGTTTCGTTTAAGCTGTAAAATATATAATAGATAGATTTCTACTGTTATAATCTAAAAATCACGTAACACTAGCTTACGTTTTTGCATTTTCCGTGCAAATTTACGTAATTTTGTAGGCGAAAATATTAATTATTTTAAGTTTTTTACACGGAGTAATTGTAAACACATTCATTGTTATGGTAAATATATATTTTATATTTTTATTAAACAAAAAGTGTTGATTTTATCAACTTAACTGTGACCGCCTGTTTTGGCACATTTCGCTCGGCGCAGTCTTAAGTCAGGACATGATCTATCCGTGTGTAAAGATTCATCCAAATCCGATTAGCGGTTTACGCGTGATTTAATTAGTAAACAAACTTTTACAAAAAATATTTTGTAAAAAATATTAGTATTTTATAAATTATAAACTAGCGATAGCCAAGTGATACCGTTGGACCGCCTCACAGAGGTCTCTAGTTTGAACAAAAACGCGCATCTCTAACTTTTCCAAGTGATGTGCGTACTGAATAGTCAATTATCGTTCACTTTAACGGTGAAGGCTAACATTGTGAGGAAACCTGTATAGCTAAGAGTTGTCCATAATGTTCTTGAAGATATGTGAAGTCTGCCAACCCGCTCTGAGCCAGTGTGGTGGACTATGGCCTAACCCTTCTCACACTGAGAAGAGACCCGTGCCTACAGTGGGACAGTTTAATACGTGCTCTCCGAGGCACTGAGTAGGCGATAATTGTCAATCAATATGCACATAATTTCGAAAAGTTACATAACTTCCAAAAGTCTGAGGTGCGCGACGTGGATTCGAACCCGAGACCCTCTGCATTGCAGTCTGTTGGTCTCCCCATTTAGCTATTATCATTCAAAATATCAATAATTTACTGTCTAATCATAAAACAGAATACTTAAATAACAGCTGTTCCTATATATTTCTGTTTACTGTGACCATTGTCAGTTGTTATCAGTATGTATAAGGTTATGTAAGGTCGTAGGACAAAGCTTGAATTAATTACTTTACATATAACATATGTTATTATATGTTATATTATCAACAGTGATAATTGTAAACATTTGATAGCAATACGCTTAATTAATTTACGTTTTATGAGCACTGATAATATTAATAGAGTATTGGAATTGAGATTCGGTCGTGGGATCGAAACCCATCCTTTGAACTGCTGACGTAAACACATTGCTAACACAAGCATTTTAGTTTAGGTGTAGTTAAAGGGAATGCTATTTATTTGAAAAATATATTGCTTGTATCTTACCTTAAACAATAAGTGTAGCTATAAGTATCCCCGTGCGAGTTCGAACCCACGGCACACACGTAAGATTTTATCCTTTTTGTAATCATATATTACCCAAAAATGGATTGATTGAATAAAATGATTTATGATTTAGTAAAATTAAGTGCAGTTTAAATAAAATGTATAAATGACTTGCTTCGAAGGAAAACATCGTAGCAAAATATGTATAATTGTGAGTTTGCTGACAAATTCTCGAAGATTGTGAAGTCATTAGATTGACGTCAAAAACGTCCAAGACAATTTTATGAAGAAGTCTGCCATCACACTGTTGATTTAGCAGACTTCTTCTAAAATAAAGTAAATGGACCAATTATATCAATTACATTTATATATATAGGCCTTGAGTTCGATCTGTAAGCGTGCATCTTTGACTTTTCGAAGATATGTGCGTATTAAATAGTTAATCATCACTCGCTTTAACGGTCAAGGAAAAGATTGTGGGGAAAACTGTAGGTATGTCTGAGAGTTCTACATAATGTTCTCGAAGATATGTGAAGTCTGCCAACACGCACTGGGTCAGCGTGGTGAACAATGTCCTACTCTTCTTACATTGAGAAGAGGGCTGTGCTTAGCAGTGGGACATTTTAATACAGGGCTAATATGATTATATTATGTAAATCCTGTATATCATAATATGTTTTGCAGAAGAAGAGTCACCAAGCGGCGCGGAGCGTTCAGGACAACCAGTTCGAGTGCCTCGAGCGGACGATGAGACGTTCCACGCGTTCTTCACGCCTGCCCTACAACAGGAAAGAACAGCAGAGGCTGAGGGTGTTGATGTGGATCTGGATGCCATTGATAGCGGCTCCAGGCAAATGTAAGTAGTGGGACAACGTAAATATAATACCACATATTATAAAACAAGGTCCCCCACCGCATCTGTCTGTCTGTTCGCGATATACTCAAAAACTACTGAAGGGATTTTCATACAGTTTTCACCAATAGACAGAGTGATTCATGAGGATGGTTTAGCTGTATGAATTGTTAAGGTTTTGTACTATCCGTGTGAAGCCGGGGCAGGTCGCTAGTATAAAATAATAATTAAATACGTATCATAGATGTAATTTTGACTTTTGACTCGTCTAGGATTTCGAAAATTTACTTCTTGTTACGAATTTTATTCAAATAATTATAAATTAAATATCTTGGATATTTGCCAATGAAATTTTCCAGAATGGTCAGGTTATAGCACCCTACGATTTTAAGTTGAAATCTGATATTTTGGGTGGACACTAGATGACTTTGTGGCGTGGACATTATTCAATTCTGGGATGGTCAATAAATAAACTATATAATGTTGGTCTCTTATTCGATCAGTTAATGTCCAAACAAAATGTCGATGTCAAGCTTGAAAAACAATTGCTTTGATTCGCAACGGTCACCACTTTACAACAATACCTACTCGCAGATGCACAGACGTATGTGCTATTATAAACACACTTGTTTTCCCCTGCAGGTTGGCAGGCGAGTGGGCCCGGCGAGCGCGCGTGGGGCGGCGCCACCAGGCCTCGCGCAACCCGCTGCGCGCGCTCGCGGCGCGGACGGACCTGCGGGACGAGTACGTGCCCACGACCACTCCCGCGCCGGTCAACAACAAACAGAACTACGTCCTTGAGAAGTGTGAGTACTAACTATCCTTTTAACTGTTCACAAATTCTTATAAAGATATGTGGTTGTGGTGTGATGGTGGCAATTAAGGATTTTCTATTATGTTTTGTTATTTTTATCATTTATTTGATTTATAGGTACTAAATAATTTTCAAAACAAATCCAGCAACCTATCTGAATAATATATTACTATGGAATCCCCTGTACTCGAATCTACTCCGTACGTGACCGTTTTTTATTGATACCAAGGTATTGGAAACAAAGGACATTTTGCGAAAGAAGCATTCTGCGAAATGGTCATTTTACGAAAGGGAAATTCTGAGTAAGGGATATTTTGCGCCTTATGGGCATTTTGCGAAGTGGATATTCAACTATTGGTATAATTATTATTATTAATGGAAGATCTATAATTTCTAAACACGAAAAAGTTTGACGCTTCGCTTATAAATTTAAAATATGTTTACTAGGTTGTATGACTTAATCATAAATGTATTATTAGATCCGATCACAATTTTGATAAAACAATCATTCTGAGACAGCTGAGATTAGTATGAATTGCCTTAAAAAGTGGAGCTGAATTTTATAGGTTATAATAAATTACCGAATACATGGAAAGACTTAAGTATTACTGCATTTAAACAAAAAGTTAAACATTTCTTAATAGAACAGGCTTATTATAATATAACAGACTTTCTGAATGAAAAATACTAAATATTTCGATGACATTTTATTATTCATAATATTATTATATAATTTTGGATATTATGAACATGACAATGACATTTAAATTTGTAATCATACTTGACATTTTATTTAAATTAATAATCAAACTGACTTTTTATCTAGGTTAATTGTGATTTAACATACAATTTTTATGTACATTTATGACATTTATATAATTTTTAGTATGAGATAACTATGTAATTGGATAGCGGTTTTTTGTTTTATATATTATTCTTTTGTTACAATGACGATAGCGTTATCTTTATCTTTGTATTTGTATGCCACAGTATGAGGCTGAACATGCATGGACTTTATTGTTTATACTATATTGCATTCTTATGTATACCATGATCTAACAAATAAAGATTATCTTATCTTATCTTATCTTATATTAATCTACGAAGTTAGGTCGAATATTATCTAACATTTATATTGTAACGGAGAATGAAAACATCGTGAGGAATCCTACATGTTTGAAAGTTCCCCATAATTAGAAAGGGTATGATCGAGGCACCGATTCTTCACGATAAATGTTGCAGATTGTTTGTGCCTACCAACTATTGTCGTGGTAAAAAACAGCGATTGCTGGCGATTCCAGCGTGCCGTACTGAGGCACGCTTTAACTCACCCATACCTTGGTTACGAAAACAGTTTAACGCTCTCTTGGACTTTAACCCAGAAGTTGATATTTTTGCGGATGAATAGAAAGTATTATTATTAGAATGTATGAGGAACTGTGAGCAGAATGCGTGAATGCTACATTTTAAATTTATAGGTATTATGTTATATATAAATAATAATTAAATAGTGTAATTGGCACAATTCGTTCTATTTGATGTAAATAAATAAATAAATATTATCGAAGATATGTGAAGTCTGCCAACCAGCGTGGTGGACTATGGAGTCCACCACGCTGGTTGGCAGACTCAGTGTGAGAAGGGTTAGGCCATCCTAACCCTTCTCACACTGAGGAGAGACCCGTGTCTAGCACCAGGACAGTGTCAAAGGGCGGATATGTATTAATATTTATATTGTATCTCTACAGTGCAAGCGAATGGCGGTTTAGCAGCGGAAGCCCTAGCCGCGCTGGCCAGCAAGGAGGACTTCTCTTCGGTGGCGCTGCGCAGCGCCGCCGTCACCACCAGCGCGCATGGCACCAAGCCCACCATGCTGCTGCAGGTCAAGGGACGGAGGAGAGTGCAGGTCTGTAGCCTAGCCACTGAGAGGTAGCCTAGCCACTGAGAAGTAGCCTAGCCACTAAGGTGTAGCCTAGCCACTGAGATGTAGCCTAGCCACTGAGGTGTAGCCTAGCCACTGAGGGGTAGCCTAGCCACTGAGGAGTAGCCTAGCCACTTAGGAGTAGCCTAGCCACTGAGAAGTAGCCTAGCCACTGAGAAGTAGCCTAGCTACTTAGGAGTAGCCTAGTCACTGAGAAGTAGCCTAGCCACTGACGTGTAGCCTAGCCACAGAGGAGTAGCCTAGCAACTGAGAAGTAGCCTAGCTACTTAGGAGTAGCCTAGTCATTGAGAAGTAGCCTAGCCACTGACGTGTAGCCTAGCCACAGAGGAGTAGCCTAGCAACTGAGAAGTAGCCTAGCCACTAAGGAGTAGCCTAGCCGCTGAGGGATAGCCTAGCCACTAAGGAGTAGCCTAGCCGCTGAGGGATAGCCTAGCCACTAAGGAGTAGCCTAGCCGCTGAGGGATAACCTAGCCACTAAGTGGTAGTCTAGCGACTTAGGGGGTAGCCTAGCCACTGAGGAGTAGCCTAGCTACTGAGGGGTAGCCTAGCCACCGAATGGTAGTCTAGCCACTACAGATTCATTTCTTTGTAACAGCACGAATGGCGTGGGTTTAAGTGTTTGCCTCACCATGGCGCCGTGTATTGTGGGTTCAATCCCAAGCAGGACCAAAGTTTGTGTGGTCCACAAATAGTTGTTTCCATTCTTAATGTTTCTTGTATCGGTTGTTTGAATATTTGAATTCCATTTGACACAGAAATTATGGCAAATGTCTAAAAAAAGAAATACCATAATCTGTACATGAGCTTGTAAGAAAAATAACATGTTTTATGATATATACTAACTTGCATTTCAGACGCGCCTGGTAGAGCCGGTACACACAAGCGTGAACCGCGGCGACTGCTTCGTGCTGATCACGCCTGACCAACTGTTCCTCTACATCGGACTTTATGCCAACGTTATTGAGAAGTAAGATTTATTATACACTAGATATACTCTGCCGTAACACTCAAGTAAATGTAGTTTAGATTGGTAACCGTACTTTTTCTGGATGAAAGACTGAATTACTTCTATGCTTCGGCTAATTAATGAGTGAAAAGAACCAATGATAATACTTTAATTTCCAAAGTGGTAGGCAGTGGTGTGATATACTTACATTTATGGTTACCTAGGTTTTAATTTGATTGGGAAAATGTAGTTGTATATATGCCTTTGCGTGCTTGTCCGAGAAACAGGCGTGAGCTTGTGTAGGTGTGTAAGTATCGATATGGCCGATATGTGGAAGCGAATAAAAAAATAATGGGAAGCTATCACATAAGATTACTTAAATAGTGTTTTTCGCAAAATGTTGTTACTAGACTCTATCTTTCAGGAACCG
This sequence comes from Catocala nupta, assembly GCA_963675205.1. Taxonomy (NCBI): domain Eukaryota; kingdom Metazoa; phylum Arthropoda; class Insecta; order Lepidoptera; family Erebidae; genus Catocala; species Catocala nupta. The sequence continues at coordinate 28,099,900 of OY776095.1, forward strand.
CAGCACAGATATAGCAATGCACATCCAGAACACAAAAGACTTAGGCTGCAAGACCTCCCCAGGGATCATCAAAATAGACGAACAAATCAAGAACTTCAGCAACAAACATTGGAACCAATTTTGGTCACTGTTGGGTATCACCGAAGACGTGGAGAACTATAAACCTACAGAGACTGGTCATGCCGATGAAGACGAAATCTTCGAATCTTGCATCATCCAAACCAATATGTGCTATGAGGTCATGGATGATGAGCTGGTGCCAATTAAGGAGTACTGGGGTCAGACGCCAAAGATCGCCATGCTCAACCAATCCAAGGTCATCGTTTTCGACTTTGGATCAGAAATGTACATCTGGTACGGAAAGAACGTACCGCTTGAGAGTCGACGTCGCGCGGCGCAATTAGCTCAAGAGATGTTCGATGAAGGATATAACTACGAGGAATGCCACATCAACCCTCTTAACGCAGCAATGTATCAAGGGGCACGCGAACCTTCCGACCAACCTTCAAAAGCGTCGAATAACCGACCAGAATGGGCGATCTTGTCCAAAATCACACAACACATGGAAACTATTCTCTTCAAAGAGAAGTTCCTCGACTGGCCCGATTACTCCAGAGTTATCAAGGTGAAGTCCCCTGAAAACAAGTCCAACAGCGTTGAGATAACGCCGTGTGATGCTGAAGAAATGTGGTCGAATGAATACCAGGATCCAGATCTCATTTTAGAAGGGTCCCATATCGGCCGCGGCACGCATTACTACGACAAAGAAAACATGCGACATTATGATATCAAAACCAAGTCTGTACGCAAATGGGTCATCCAAGAATACGATTATCAGAAGGTGGATAACGAATCGGAAATTGGAGAATTCTTCTCTGCCGATAGCTATATCATCAGATGGGAGTATCAGATCACGGTGAGTGGTCGAGAATTGAATGGAAAGCCTTCCAAACACAACGTTACTGGCAGAGACCGCTGCGCATACTTCTGTTGGCAAGGCCGTGACGCCAGCTCCAATGAAAAAGGTGCCGCTGCTCTCTTAACCGTTGAGTTGGACAGAGAAAAGGGCCCGCAAGTTCGCGTCGCGCAAGGAAACGAACCACCAACCTTCCTAAACCTGTTCCAAGGCAACTTAGTCATCCACCAGGGTAAGAGAGATACCGATAAAAGCAGGTACAGGCTGTTCGTGACCAGAGGAAACTTGGCTAACGAAGCTTACCTGCTGCAAGTGCCTTGTTCAGTGCGCCAGTTGCGCAGCCGTGGTTCTTTACTCCTGGTTGATACTGAGAAGGGTTGTCTCTACATCTGGCATGGAGCGCGGAGCATGAAACATACGAAGAACATCGCTATTGAACTGGCCAACAAGCTGATCGCGAGGAAATCGAGCTATTTGTTTGGTGACAACGTATCTGATGTGAAGATCACTGAAGTGCGTGAAGGCGAAGAGCCTAAGGAAGTGCTGGACGCGTTGGGGGTGGCGAACAAGCAGTACTACAACTCGGTGGTGGGCGGTGGGCGGGAGGCTGGAGGTAACGTGACCCCGCGGCTGTTCCACTTCACGGACCTGGGCGGACAGTTCGAAGCGAACGAGGTGCTGTCGCCGCTGCGCCATGACCACCTGGTGACACCCTTCCCTTTTGAACAAAAGGAGTTGTATTCGGCTTCGCAACCAGGTAATTACTTTTGTGATTTCATACGAACTGTATGCCTTGCAGACTATCTGACTCTAACCCCTTTCAGTAAGTTACCCTTCAATTTTCAAATCCCTTCAATTAACTAATAGAAGACCTTATGATCTTCTCTCTTTATCATAAGCCAGCAAAATTATTAAAATACTAACCTTGCCCACGGTTTCGCTAACGTAAACGTGGGTTAGGGCAGGTTAGTAAAAGTACTATTTTCTGAATAAAAGGAACCTTATGCCCTTATGAACCTTAGCCTTATTACCCCCGATCAGCAGTTGTGTAGCTAAGGTAGAAAGCGTAACAATTAAATTTACATTCGCATTTATAGTTTTAACCAATTTTCGTACCATTTACACTAAACGGTTTCCTTTTATAAATTCTATTAGTTGTTGCGTATAAAATAACTTAAAAGCAAAAATAACTACTGTGTGCTGTACCGTTGTATTTACTAAAATCTCTATAGCTTGATATTTTTCTTTGTATTTATATTGATGCCTTATTTTGTTGCGTATGCACATATTTATTTATTATATGATATGTCGCAGCACTGTTCCTGCTGGACGACGGCAAGTGCGTGTGGCTGTGGCAGGGCTGGTGGCCGTACGGGGAGGACGGGGAACTCGAGCCTGCGGAGAGGAACGCCGGTATGTATACGAGAGTGATACGACCTGTGTTTACTAAGTCAAAGTCAAAGTTAAAAGGCAAAGTCAAAGAAGTAAAATTCGAAGTCAAAGTCAAAAGGCGTAGTCCAAAATCAAAAGGCAAAGTCAAAGTAAAATTCGAAGTCAGAGTCAAAAGGTAAAGTCCAAAATAAAAGTAAAAGTCAAAAGACAAAGTTAAAAGTTTAAATTTAAAATCTTCATGAAATGTGTATTTGTGAACTTCTTGAACTCAAAAATTAACTAACATAATAATAAAATGAAAGTAACTAAAAAGCTAAACTAAAAGCTGTTGGCTTCAATTGTAAAATTCAAAGATATCAGGGTCCTGTGACTCGGTTTTATCATAATGAAGAATAGCGTAAAAGAGCGGTGTTTGGCTGTGGTCTCTTGTGTGATGAAGCTACTTCTCCAGTCGTGTTATCGGTCTGAAAATTTTAAAAGTGAAGAACGTGTTAGTGTTATTTAATATTTGATAATGATGTTGCTTATGTTTGATATTATTCTTCCCAGGCGTGGGCGCGTTCGCAGGTCGCTGGCAAGCGATGCGCGTGGCCGCCCTGCGCACGTGCGACGCGTACTGGCGCGTGTCACGCGCGTCCCGCGCCGAGCGTGACAAGAGTGACAAGAGTGACAAGCGTGACAAGAGTGACGAGCCCGCCGAGCGTGACAGTGACGTCCGCGCCGACGTGCGGATAGTCGCCGCCGGCCTCGAGCCGCAGCGCTTCACAGATCTGTTCGACACGTGGCAGGATCACGACCAGGCGGCAGACGCTAATATCGCTGTAAGTGTATTTTCGTTATATGGGTGGTAGATCTGTAATTCCCTGGGGGAATATGGGTGCTGTATATTCTTTGGGCTTAGGTTTTGGTGGTATATAGTTTGGATTTTATCGATATTCAATTTTGTATCTGCCGTTGACAATATTAATATTATTCGAGATAGGAGCAGATTGATTAATTTACAATTAAATGTTGACTTGTAATTTTGGAGCAAATGTATATGAACTACAAACATAATAAAGTAGATTTATTTTATTAATTTAACTGGAAAAACAAATTATTGGTATGAAAATACGTGCATGTAATTTTGTGCTGCTTGCGATCGATCGGTTCGACGCTAAATATCTACTAAAGCTTTGGTTTCATTCATTAGCGGTGCCGCCACTTAGCGTTGCCGTAATTTAGCGGTGCCGACATTTAACGGTGCCGACATTTAGCGGTGCCGCCATTTAGCGTTGCCGTAATTTAGCGGTGTCGTCATTTAGCGGTTCCGTAATTTAGCGGTGCCGAAATTTAGCGGTGCCGACATTTAGCGGTGCCGCCATTTAGCGGTGCCGTCATTTAGCGTTGCCGTCATTTAGCGGTGTCGTCATTTAGCGGTGCCGTAATTTAGCGGTGCCGACATTTAGCGGTGAAGACATTTAGCGGTGCCGACATTTAGCGGTGCCGCCATTTAGCGGTGCCGTCATTTAGCGGTGCCGTAATTTAGCGGTGCCGACATTTAGCGGTGCCGACATTTAGCGGTGCCGACATTTAGCGGTGCCGCCATTTAGCGGTGCCGTCATTTAGTGGTGCCGTCATTAAGCGTTGCCGTCATTTAGCGGTCGCTATATGTTTGCGTTGCTATATGTTTGCACCGCTATTAGCGGCAAGCAAAGCTCAAACAGATTATTAAGACAAGTAGTTCAGTTATAAGTTTTATAATATTTTCTAATTACTGATAATGTTCGTTTGCGCCTCTGCCATCAACTTATGATTGATACCATATATTTGTGGTCAACCCATGTCGACTAGGTGTAGGTAATTATAATGTAAATAGCACGTTCCGCACTGTACCTACTGCACTGGGCACGTTCCGCAGCTCGGACACAAGGCAGGCGGCGCGGTGCCGGGCGCCGAGGAGCTGTCGCGGCTCACCAGCGTCGCCGCCGAGCTGCCGCTGGCCGCGCTGCAGCGCCGCCCCCTGCCCGACCACGTCGACCCCCACCACCTGGAGCGCCACCTCGCCCCCCCCGACTTCCTGGTACACCTTCATGCCTCACTTACTCCGCTCTAGCCGCCGGCGCCGAGCTGCCGCTGGCCGCGCTGCAGCGCCGCCCCCTGCCCGACCACGTCGACCCCCACCACCTGGAGCGCCACCTCGCCCCCCCCGACTTCCTGGTACACCTTCATGCCTCACTTACTCCGCTCTAGCCGCCGGCGCCGAGCTGCCGCTGGCCGCGCTGCAGCGCCGCCCCCTGCCCGACCACGTCGACCCCCACCACCTGGAGCGCCACCTCGCCCCCCCCGACTTCCTGGTACACCTTCATGCCTCACTTACTCCGCTCTAGCCGCCGGCGCCGAGCTGCCGCTGGCCGCGCTGCAGCGCCGCCCCCTGCCCGACCACGTCGACCCCCACCACCTGGAGCGCCACCTCGCCCCCCCCGACTTCCTGGTACACCTTCATGCCTCACTTACTCCGCTCTAGCCGCCGGCGCCGAGCTGCCGCTGGCCGCGCTGCAGCGCCGCCCCCTGCCCGACCACGTCGACCCCCACCACCTGGAGCGCCACCTCGCCCCCCCCGACTTCCTGGTACACCTTCATGCCTCACTTACTCCGCTCTAGCCGCCGGCGCCGAGCTGCCGCTGGCCGCGCTGCAGCGCCGCCCCCTGCCCGACCACGTCGACCCCCACCACCTGGAGCGCCACCTCGCCCCCCCCGACTTCCTGGTACACCTTCATGCCTCACTTACTCCGCTCTAGCCGCCGGCGCCGAGCTGCCGCTGGCCGCGCTGCAGCGCCGCCCCCTGCCCGACCACGTCGACCCCCACCACCTGGAGCGCCACCTCGCCCCCCCCGACTTCCTGGTACACCTTCATGCCTCACTTACTCCGCTCTAGCCGCCGGCGCCGAGCTGCCGCTGGCCGCGCTGCAGCGCCGCCCCCTGCCCGACCACGTCGACCCCCACCACCTGGAGCGCCACCTCGCCCCCCCCGACTTCCTGGTACACCTTCATGCCTCACTTACTCCGCTCTAGCCGCCGGCGCCGAGCTGCCGCTGGCCGCGCTGCAGCGCCGCCCCCTGCCCGACCACGTCGACCCCCACCACCTGGAGCGCCACCTCGCCCCCCCCGACTTCCTGGTACACCTTCATGCCTCACTTACTCCGCTCTAGCCGCCGGCGCCGAGCTGCCGCTGGCCGCGCTGCAGCGCCGCCCCCTGCCCGACCACGTCGACCCCCACCACCTGGAGCGCCACCTCGCCCCCCCCGACTTCCTGGTACACCTTCATGCCTCACTTACTCCGCTCTAGCCGCCGGCGCCGAGCTGCCGCTGGCCGCGCTGCAGCGCCGCCCCCTGCCCGACCACGTCGACCCCCACCACCTGGAGCGCCACCTCGCCCCCCCCGACTTCCTGGTACACCTTCATGCCTCACTTACTCCGCTCTAGCCGCCGGCGCCGAGCTGCCGCTGGCCGCGCTGCAGCGCCGCCCCCTGCCCGACCACGTCGACCCCCACCACCTGGAGCGCCACCTCGCCCCCCCCGACTTCCTGGTACACCTTCATGCCTCACTTACTCCGCTCTAGCCGCCGGCGCCGAGCTGCCGCTGGCCGCGCTGCAGCGCCGCCCCCTGCCCGACCACGTCGACCCCCACCACCTGGAGCGCCACCTCGCCCCCCCCGACTTCCTGGTACACCTTCATGCCTCACTTACTCCGCTCTAGCCGCCGGCGCCGAGCTGCCGCTGGCCGCGCTGCAGCGCCGCCCCCTGCCCGACCACGTCGACCCCCACCACCTGGAGCGCCACCTCGCCCCCCCCGACTTCCTGGTACACCTTCATGCCTCACTTACTCCGCTCTAGCCGCCGGCGCCGAGCTGCCGCTGGCCGCGCTGCAGCGCCGCCCCCTGCCCGACCACGTCGACCCCCACCACCTGGAGCGCCACCTCGCCCCCCCCGACTTCCTGGTACACCTTCATGCCTCACTTACTCCGCTCTAGCCGCCGGCGCCGAGCTGCCGCTGGTCACGTCGACCCGCACACCACTAAAACCTTTAATGTCCTCTATATTATTATCAGATATTAAACTACATAACATTATCTTTGTAGACATTCCTAAAGGTATCTTATTTTATCGCAGGAACGTCGGACGCAAGCGAGTGGTCTGGTAAAAGGGAAAGGGACAAGATAAGCTATTGGTAGAAAACAATGTTTAAAATATCTATAGCATTTACAAAAAAACTAAACATCATGCTATATTTCAAATTTTCCCAATAATCTTATAATCTATTAGTATTTCGTAATAGAAAAATTATTGGTCCCTATCTTGATTTTATTTACCCAACACCTAACAATTTATTTTATCATATTAAACCAAAAACCATGTAGTATGGTTACTCTTCAAACTAACTTTTCTTCTATTATGATCCTGAGGAACATAATTTTTATGCTATTGATATATTTTAACAAAAAATATAAATGTAAATAAACACATATAAATATGGTCGCACCGAGGTGGCATTTGGATAACAAGTTTAAACAAAAAATAAATAATTTTAACAATCACACTATTTAGTTTGATCAAAATACATTTAAATTATATAATCGATCCACATGATTTAGCTTTCTATAAATTTAATCTTCCACTGTGCGCATCTCATGATGTTATGCGCCACCTACCGCATAAACCATACAATTATGTGATCAGCATGGTACATATACAAAATGTAGTCAATGCTATTTTTGTTTGCCGTTTCTTATTACTAATAGTACTAACAGAATACCCTCTTTATTCATCAGGAGGCTTTCGGCATGACCAAAGAAGAGTTCTCAGTGCTCCCTGCGTGGAAGCAAACCAACCTGAAGAAGGACGTGGGCCTGTTCTGACGCGCCTGCGCCCTGACCACACAACATAATTATACACGTTTTGTACAACCAAGCCTGTTTCGTACTTTTTTACTCAACATGTCGTCGATGGATTTGATACGATTAACGTTAAGAGCACGCTTATATTCTTTAGTAAAACGTTTGTACTAACGGTATTCATGTACCTAACGATGTATTCGCGCTCGTGATATTTTCATGTAACCGCCGTAGACGATAGCCAAGTAGTGTGAGGAATTGGACCTTGGAATTGTTCACGGGGAGAGTCGCGTCCGCGCCGGACACACATATGTATTTGTATATAGTCCTTGTATTTGATTATTTATTTCTTAACTACGATTTCTCTTCTCTATCGGTGTTTAACTACATATTTCTTATGAATTTGTAATGTAATTTTAGTTTTAGATGCGTTTTTGTAACGGTGCGGATGCGACGGTCAAAGCTCTGGTGATATTTTTCGATTCGACAGTTAGGTGTGGCCCCACTGCGTGAATGACGGCGTCGCTAATGGCGTTCGTACGCGAAGTGGGGACGCACCTCGCGCGGAACGTTTTAGCAAAATGTCTGGTCAATGTATGGTTATTTGTTATAAACCGCTAGATTTACACACAAGTACTTTTACTACTATTGTATTCGCTTTAGGGGTAGGTTTAAGTTCTGCGGCAGTTGGAATTATAGGCTGATCGTTATTTGTGATATTGTTGATTTGCAGCACTCGACTGTGCTCGTATAATAGCGCTATGTCTGCCAGACTGTTGTTGATCTTGTTAGTACATAATTCCATCGTCGCAGAACTACTAATATGTATATTTTAACACATCACATATCTAATCTACTCATTGCATCTTTTATACTGTGCGTTAGGTGGACCATGAATAAAATTTTAAATATAATAAACGGTTTTTCCGTACTGTTTTGACTGAACTGGCGACGCGAAACCTCGCCCCGTGGCTGTCATTAACCAAGCCGGTATTCGAACATTTGTAAGGGGCGGTCGCCATTACACCGGCGCTGTGTTTGTACTATGTTTTAGCTGTTGGTATATCGTGTACAATTTTAGAAGTTTATTTTTTATATTCTAGCTTATTGCTTATCGAGGCGACTGTCGGGTTCGCGATAAATTGCCAGTATTGTAAGATTTACTGCCAATGAGTAGAGTAACTCTAATAAACCAGTCATTTAGTTAACGATTACCAATATAATCTTATTTTATGTCCTATATGCATTTACGGCCGAGGTATCGCAGGCCCATGGTGACATCAACATCTCAAATCCAACTTTTAATATTTTGCTTTGGTTGTGTTACTTATACCTAAATAATTATTGTATTTGAGGATTATTTTGTACTATAATAAATGATGTAATAAATTCGTAAAATTGATTTCTGTTGTTTTATTGCGTTTGGTTTATTTTATTTTGATTTTGGAAGATAACTTCCACTCGCCGACCGCTGATTTAAACGACCGTCGCAAAGTACACCTAGACTCTGAACAACAATTTGTGAATAATATCTACAACTTTTGTCTCGTGTAGGATTCGAATTCACAACACTCGGCGTAGTACTGTGGCGAGGCGACCACGTTGAAGTTTCTCGCAACGCAGGTATTATACCTATTGCGAGAGTTGTCTTTTTTAAGCAAAAGAATAATATAACATCCAAGCATAATATTATTATAAGTAGTAGAATGAAACGACTACGAACAGACATTTATTTGAAATGTAACTAATTAGAGACGAACTATTTCCTATATATTCAGGTGCTACAGCACCCGGTAAGTGTGACGCCTTTTCAAAAGTAAAGAATACCAAATATTTTCAAAACTAGCGATATCAGAGAAATATAGTCCTAACCTACCGGGTTTTTAGAATAGCAGACGAGCACAATATTATTTAATATTGGTAATACATAGATAAAGAGATATCTATCTTGTTCCTGCTTTATTATGTAAGTTAATATGGGTGACGGTTAATGTGAAAAGTTTTTTTTTATACAACTAATTTGGCAAGCAAGCATTCGGCGACCTGATGGTAAGTGGTCACCGCAGCCTATGGACGCCTGCAACACTAGGGGCATCACTTACGCGTTGCCGACCCTTTAGGAAAGGAAGTGGGGAGGAGAAGGAGCGGGAAGAGGGAAAGAGAGTGATTGGGCCTCCCGCACTCTCACTCACTGAACGAAACACAATAGTAGGAATGCTGCTACTTTACGTCGATATTCTGTGTGAGGGTAGTCCTTCCCCGGTTGAGCCGGCCCATTCATGTTGAAATCAGCGAGGCTCTACTAGGTACTCATCTCATGTCATAGTATGTCAAAGCACCCTTAGGAGATTTTAGTGCTAAACTGGCCATCCGATCAGCACCAGGTCCGAGAGGCGGCGTGCGTGTTCCCACGCGCGCCTCTGTGTCGAGACCGTCTCGTCAGTAGGGTTTTAATGAGAGGTGCTTATATTGGGTAGGTCTTATCGTGTAGTCGCCTGCCGTTTCATACGGCGGGCCGAAACCTCGGCGGGGTCGCGACCGCATGCGAAAGTGATTCGCGCGGCCCCGTCGATAACGGTTTTGTCGAGGACTACCGTGGTAGGTTTAGTCGGTATTCTGGGAGATACATTATCTTTTCAACATCTTTCTTTTACCCCGGTGAGTCCGACATAACTCCGCCCGCTCCCGCGGAGGGGTACGCGCCAATGAAATCCGACAAGTAAAAAAAAAGTATATTCTGGATTGAGCATTTAGTTAAGTAAGCCGGGGTTTTGCGGGGTCGCGATCCACAAGCGAAATTGATTCGCGCGGCCCCGCTGACTCTGGCAACGTCGAGGAACATCGTGGTTAGTTTAGTCGGTATGGCTCCGCGGAGGTGAAAGCGTCAAGGTATTCCCGACTCCCCCGTAAAAATAAAAGGTAAGCAAGGGTTATGGCCTTTAATAAAAGTTTTATTTCCTATATCATCCTTATCCTTATGTTCACCAACTATGTATTATTTTATTTTATTTTATTATTTTCGGAATACCAACAGCTTGAAATACAAAGGATAAAAACTTAAACAAATAACATCATAGCTATTGAAAGGTATTAGCAAATATAATTTAAATGTGTAAACCATACAAATAAAAATATACAGGAAAATTATTTAACTTATGAGTTAGTCGCACTTTTTGGATTAATCCAAGAAGTGGTCGAAAAAATCGTGAGAGAACATTTTTTGTGAGGGTTTAGTTCAGAATAAGTATCTTAAACTCGCAATTTCTTTTAAAGATGTCATGTCAACTATGAAGAACATTAGAATTTTGGTGAGATACTAAACTAATTTCGCGGAAATGAAATTATTTTTACACCTTTTATTGCTTTCTTTTATTTAGATGTCATCTTTACACCATATACTTATGTAAAAAGTAAATATATACCTATCTATTCAATAGAATAAAAAGAATACGACATAAACATGTTAAATTCATTCTTAAAGTTTGTTATTGTATCCGGTAGATGGCAATACGTACACGACAATAATAATTTAAAAAGTTTATTGCAAAATCCTTTACGAAAATTTGCTTCAATAATCGGGGTATTACAATTCTAATATTGATAACTGTCTCGGGGTGCAATAGTAGGAAATATGCACAAGGCCTCGGGTTCGATGGTCGTGTCGCACAAGATGGTATTGTGCTTTTCCGTTAAGACATTCTGCATAGCCGGCCTCGCTGATTCCAGCATGAATGAACCGACTCGACCGGGGAAGTACTACCCTCTTACAGAATATCGACGTGAAATAGCAGTGTTCCTACTGTTGTGTTTCGTTTGGTGAGTGAGAGAGCCGAAAGCCCAATCACCCTCTTTCTTCCTTCCCGATCCTTCTCCTTCCCACTTCCTTTTTTTCCTAAAGGGTCGGCAACGCGCAAGTGATGCCTTTGGTATTGCAGGCGTCCATAGGCTACCGTGATCACTTACCATCAGGTGGGCCGTATGTTTGCTTCCAACTCATAAGTATAAAAAAAATTTAGATTATACCAAATTTCGGTCTTTAATAATATTGGTTAAACTTTCTACCACATTTTCTTAATTTTACATAAAAGTGCGGTAGAAAGCTTAGATATAAGCTTATTTTATTTTATATATAATGTTATGAAGCCAGAGAAGTGTGTCAAGATCGTAGCAAATGGAAATCCGTAGTCTCTCTGGTAAACAGGCGTGAGTTTATGTATGTATGTATGTATGTATATATAATGTAATGTCCCAGAATTTTCGGTCACGGCGGCCAGTCTTAACGGAGACTGGCCACTGCGCAGGAGATATTATATTGCATTAATGTACTCTTTGTTCCCTTACTCTCATAAGCCAATGGGATGACAAACTGACACAACGAAAGAGATCAGGCGCAGGACCATCAGCTTTATGTGCTTCTTTCTTACTTCCCAACTCCGAGCCATTTCTCCTTCTTTTTCTCTTTTAAAGGACAACTCCCGCAGTAGGAAATATTCCTGTTTCGTGGGGGCTATACAAACAATCAAACAAAGGAGACAAAGAACACTCAGACTCGGACAATAATTTCTGAATCACTAAATTTTTTGTCCCGTGTGGGTATCGAACCCACAACACTCGGCGCGGTGGCAGTGGTGAGACGACCACTTAAACCACTACGTCATCAGTGCAGTCGGAAAACCCAATAACTTTTACTGATCCGCCCCGTGATTCGTACCTGAGACCTCATGCGCATCAGTCGCATTCACTACTGCTGCTTTTTTCGTTACCATGACCGTACTGAACCATTCAAAAAGAAAGCGTTCTCGGTTGATATGTCTTCGAGAAAAGTTAGATTACGAAAACTCTAACCAAAATATCCTGAAATATATAAACGAAGTAATTTCCATTTTATGTATAATCCTACCCTCTCTCCCACCACCATAACGTACGTATATGTAGCCAGGTTCAGCCATGGTGACCATGGAAATCACCGAGTTTTGACACTCGTGAAGTCCTGGAGAAAAATAAACTATATTAGGACCCGCAGGGAATTTAATCAACAGTATACAGGAGCAGTTTGAAACAAAGTCCACTTCCTTTCTTAGTTTTCTGGTAACATAAATATCAGAAAAGATAAGCACCACGGGTACGAACATTAAGCGGCCTAATTGCACATTTAGCAATAGGCTAAGGAAACTTATATGTATATATTTTAGAAACTTGAGATTTATTCTAGACAAGCTAAACAAGATTAAATACAATTAGACAGAAGGCGGTACATGGAGATCACATTAGGCAACTGCGTCAGCTATTGTTGCAGTATAGATTTTACTGATATTCTTGCAGGCCTACTAACAATAACAATAAATAAATAAATATAACATTACATTGCACTGTCTCCTGACATACAGGTTAACAACTTAGTTCAGGGGACAGTGCTTCTATGTAAAAGTGTTATTGATGGCTACAATAAAGAATATTATTATTATTTCACATTTATTTACTATTAACCAATTAAAATAACTTTTTAAATATATAATTATAAAAAAACACATTTAAAAATATAAAAATTATGGATGCCCACCGACATCAAGACAAGGTCCAAGCTGTCGGTGGTTAGGGGTCCAGAGTGAGGAACCTCCTCACTATGCGTGCCGTATCGAGGAGGACTGCCTTCTGCATCTGACCCTTGACCCAAGCACCTAACGCGAGTCTCTTAAGATGTTGGTCGAGGCTTTTGGCTATTAAACCGTTCACCGTAACGACTATTGGTACAATGATTGCCGAGTCCACATCCCACATATCGATGACCACGTGTGTTAATTATTATATTATTATTTATAAACGTAAATAGTCTATAATAATTAGCATAATATAACTATTCTACTTTGTGAGTCGATTTTATTTAAATAATATTATAAAATAAGGGTTTATATTGGATGAATAAATATTATTATCATTACTTCTCTATTTGAATCGCATATTGTTCACTATTTCTTTGAGTTATATTTTTTTTCAGCGGAACGCTGATTTTTCTAAAATAAATGTAGCCTAAGTTACTCCTTATAATAAATAGCTCCTTATACTCGTAATCAGCTATGTACCAGTGAAAGTCACGTCAAAATCGGTTTAGCCGTTTCAGAGATAAGCCGGAACAAACAGACAGACAGACAGAGCGATAGACAGACAGACAATAATTTTTAAAATAGTTTTTTTTATTTATACCTTATATACTTGCATATGCATGAAGTTAAAAGCTGTTATCTATTTACAGACACATCAATTTTATTTATTTGTTTTGTATAGATGAATCGGATATTGTTCACTATCTTTTAAATAAAAGCTGTATTTTCTTTCTTTCTTTTCGTGTATACAGCTAGTATTATAAATATTGTATATCTGTGGAAGCTTCTTGTCAGCATGTACTTTGAACATTTTTATACCATATATGTATTATTTGTCTGTAAGCTTTCCGACAGTAAATAAAATAAAATTTCATTGGTTCCGCTGATCGCTATATTGTTCTTAAATAAAGGTAACCTAAGTTACTTCTTATAGTCAAAGCCGTTAAAATCGGTTCAGCCGTTTCAGAGATTAGCCGAAACAAACAGACAAACAGATAGAGCGACAGACAGAAAAAAGCTGTTATTTTGACATTACAAACAGACACTTCAATTTTATTTATTTGTACAAATACTATACTCTTGATACCAACATACAAAGAGCTGGCTGTATGTGTAATTACTTATTGTAAATGTTCATGGGGTTCAGCGGCCAAGACGCACCTGCTTGAACTCAAAAGAGTACAACGGGCTGTGCTCAAAGTACTTCTTTATCATTTCGGCATTTAGTGAAAAGTGAAATAACAGTGCGAAAATTATTTGTTTACCAAAGTATAAGTAAGTACCATAAAACCATAGTAACCCTTTTAAAACCGTCGAATATAAGTATAGATAACTATCCAGTTCCGAGAGTAAAAAGCTAATTTGCCCAATAACACTAAGGTAACGTTGCACCTTAACTATACATTTATAATAAACTGAATTCAAACAAAAACTCTGTCTAACTATAAAATTAATAATTATGAAATAAAATAATAGTTGCAACTTCGACTGAAATATCACACAAACACACACAAAAATTCACTCACACTCAAATATACTCACACTCGCCCACACTCACATATACTCACACTCGCTCACACTCACTTACACTCACACATAGTCAGTCACACTCACTTACAATCACACTCACTAACACTCACACTCACTAACACTCACTCACACTCACATCACCCTCACTCGCACTCACGCACTCACACTTACAGTCACATACACTCATATTCACTCTCACACTCACATTCACTCTCACTCCCGCACACACTACACACACATCCCCTGAGACACACACACGTAACCAAACACACACCCACATACACATACACACACACTTTCACACACACATTTAACACTCACACTATATTTTAAGCAACTGCCAGCCTTTATATAATTTACTGGCTATTGCTCGCGGTTTCGCTCGCTTAAAAGTAGGGTAGTAGTAGGGTAATAGCCTACTATGCAAGATAGCTTTTTTTAAAGTAAAATGTCTACTTCTACTACTATAAAATATAACTCAGTGATAATATATCTTTCTAATGGTGGAAGAATGTCAAAATCGGTTTATTAACACAATACAAATTATGCTCTTATTACTCGTACTTAATATTTCAAATATAAAGTGCGTCGTTTTTAATGAATTATTTTTTTAATTCAACTACATAATATTATAAAAGCGTATGTAAGTGTTTCGCTTTCACAATCGACTGAATGATCATATATACATGTAGATTGATTGGATTGATATACACAGAAACAATAAAAAAAAAAATGCAGAAGACAATTGTTCACCCCTACAAGTTCTAAACCTTTAAATTGTATTATGTGTAAATGAGTTTTCGTAAATGATTCTTGTTGGTGAAACAAATAAATGAATAAATCAACAAAAAGAAAATGGCTATAACCTATGCCAGAGCCGCTAATGGATGAATCGCCACTAAACTAATCCTTCTATAAACCAATGAGGTAGGTAAAAAAAACAATAATTGTCACAATAAGTCAATCAATAATTTAATAACAATCATAACAGTATATTTACAAAATTGCACAAAGTGTTTTCTAATTAACCTAATTTAAAACTAAGTTTCATCAAGGCGTTTAAGGCCAGCATTTATAAAAATGCTTCGTAATGCCTTTCACTTGAACACACTGAAGACGCGATAGAAAAACTTCTTCGCTTTACTACTAAAGTCTTCAGTTTCTTGATCTTCAATATCGGCGTCATCTTCTTCTTGAGAATTGCGTTCTAAATCATCGTCATCTTCGTTATCGTCATTGTCATCCTCTTCTTGCCTCTTTTTAGTTTCTCCTACTTCTTCCTCGTCATTTTCATCCTCCTCTTGCCTCTTTTTGACTTCCTCTACTTCATCCTCATAATCTTCACCTTCTTCTTGTCTCTTCTTGGCTTCATCTACTCCCTCCTCATTATCCTCACCCTCCTCTTGCCTTTTCTTGGCTTCGTCTACTTCTTCCTCATCATCCTCACCTTCTTCTTGTCTCTTTTTAGCTTCTTCTACGTCTTCTTCATCTTCATCAGCACCTTCCTGCCTTTTCTTGGCTTCGTCTATTTCCTCCTCATCATCCTCACCCTCCTCTTGCCTCTTCT
The DNA here is from genome assembly GCA_963675205.1 of Catocala nupta. Taxonomy (NCBI): domain Eukaryota; kingdom Metazoa; phylum Arthropoda; class Insecta; order Lepidoptera; family Erebidae; genus Catocala; species Catocala nupta. Next base: position 28,115,779 of record OY776095.1, read on the forward strand.
TGACTTCTTCTATTTCTTCCTCATCCTCATACTCATCTTGCCTCTTCTTGGCTTCCTCTCCTTCCTCCTCATCATCCTCATCCTCTTTTTGCCTCTTCTTGGCTTCTTCTACTTCATCCTCATCCTCATCCTCCTCTTGACTTTTCATGGCTTCCTCCACTTCATCCTCATCACCTTCACCCTCTTCTTGTCTCTTCTTGGCTTCTTCTACTTCTTCCTCATCCTCATCGTCCTCTTGCCTTTTCTTGGCTTCCTCTACTTCCTCCTCATCATCCTCACCCTCCTCTTGCCTCTTCTTAGATTCTTCTACTTCTTCCTCATCCTCCTCTTGCCTTTTCTTGGCTTCTTCTACTTCTTCCTCATCCTCATCCTCCTCTTGCCTTTTCTTGGATTCCTCTACTTCTTCCTCATCATCCTCATCTTCCTCTTGCCTCTGCTTGGCTTCTTCTACTTCCTCCTCATCCTCATCCTCCTCTTGCCTTTTCTTGGCTTCTTCTACTTCTTCCTCATCCTCATCCTCTTCTTGCCTTTTCTTGGTTTCCTCTATTTCTGCCTCATCATCCTCATCTTCCTCTTGCCTCTGCTTGGCTTCTTCTACTTCCTCCTCATCCTCATCCTCCTCTTGCCTTTTCTTGGCTTCTTCTACTTCTTCTTCATCCTTATCCTCCTCTTGCCTTTTCTTGGCTTCCTCTACTCCTTCCTCATCATCGTCATCCTCCTCTTGCCTCTTCTTAGCATTTTCGATTTCTTCCTCATCATCGTCACCCTCTTCCTGTCTCTCTTGGCTTTCAGCATCTTCAGATTCCTCATCATGACCCTCTTCCTGACGTTTTTTTATTTCTTCTACTTGATCATCAGCCTCTTGGTCTTCTTCTTGCTTCTTCGTTTTTTCTTCATCATCTTCAGACTCTCCTTCAACTTCATCTTGTTTCATTAGTCTCCTAACCTCTTCAATGAAATCCTCATCGTTTTCATCTACAATTTCTTCTTGGGCTTTGCGAGTATCTTCAATATATTCTCCATCGAATTCATCATCCTCCTCTTGCCTTAACTTTTTAGCTTCCTCAACTTCCTCGTCGTTTTCTTCAAGATCCTCCTGTTTTGATTTCAGTTCTTCTTCTTCATCAGCGTCGATTTCCTCCTGCTTGATGTGTCTGAATGCTTTCACGTAACGTTTAATGGCGTCTTCTTGAAAGTCTTCTCCCGAACCTTCTTCGTCGGCATCTACGCCAGTTTCTTCTGATTCTTCTGCGTCTTCTTCTGGTTCTGGTACAGGCTCAGGAGATGCCTCAGGTTCTTCTCCTTCTGGCTCTTGTTCTGGTTCTTGTTCCAGTTCTGGTTCTGTTTCTGGTTCTGGTTCTGGTTCTGGTTCTAGTTCTGGTTCTGGTTCTGGTTCCGGTTCTGGTTCTGGTTCTGGTTCGGGTTCTGGCTCAGGCTGCTGGCAGTGACCAGGTGCTGGTGACCAGTCGCAGTGCTGTAATAATATAATCAGTTATTTAGTAATGAAATAATATGATCGTAGGGATTTTAAAACGTTCCACAGATGATGGCTTTTTTACAACGGACTGAGAAGTTCGGCTCTAGGCATGTCATCCGCAACGAAAACTTTTATTTAAATAAAAGTTTTCACCAAAGCCCATTTTGATAAAAAAAGACATTTAGACATCTTTTGATTTCCAAAGGCACGCATACCACGATTCATTATCTTTCATCCTATCTTAAATTCCTATTTTCAGTAATTTTATTGGTCGGCGTTAATTGCTTATTATCAGCATATAATCAGTTGCAGTATCAAGCAATATAGAAAGGGTATCACTAGTGCGTGCTAAGTAAGAAAGCAGTAACAGTCTTGCAGTAACTTCATTAGTAGCCAGTGAGTTATTCTGCCATACGAAAATAATAATATATATTTAAAAGTATTAAGTATGAGATATAAATATTGCGGAACCTAACCTATCTTGATTCTTCATAAGTTTATCAATCGATCGATATATTCTGACAGATAGATAAACTACTACAACTGATAGATAATGCCATATTATCGTGACTTTGGTGTTATTCTATTTAAATCTACTAAATAAATGCAAAAGTGTTTTATTATGTATTAAAGCTAAAATACTGAATACATTTTGATAATATTTGCCTTAACCTTGAGAAAGGTTTTCAATGAAGATACTACAAGTGTTATATAACTTCTTTTGCTCTTTTACAGATACATAATATATTTATTGTAGCTTGCTCAATTCATGGTCAACTGAAACATTTAAGTTTAAGAAAGCTAACTTTTCTACTTGATATTGCAAATACCCTTAAAACTTAACAACATTATATCTTTTTCTCGACATTGTGTTTTATCCCAACTTCAAGCCCATCTTCACCTGGATATCTCTAGGTGAAAATGGGCTTGACGCAACGCGGTATTGTTACTTCTAGTATTGCAAGTAATCATAGCCTACAGTAATCGCTTCCCATAAGGCAGTTGTATGTTTGATTGCCACAAAAAGCTATTCGAATGCAGTTGTCACGGCAGGTCAGTTAAGACTTTTGGTCCTGGCTATCTTAACTTCTGTGACAGTGAGTAGAGGGTACTTATTGTCTGTGGTGTGGTCTCGGTCAGCGAAGTTATTAATTGATTTAATTACTAATATATTAGTATGGATATTGTTCTCTTCGTAAAAACGTTATAAGGGATATGTGCTCTTTACTGGCAAAAGGCGTCCGCAATACTACTGATTATTTCGTAATAGAGAACCTCAATAATATTTCAAAGCACCTGTTGGGAGTGAATCCAAACTAATGCCACCTTTTGTATGATAAAGAATATAGTTCAATGTAAAAGATACTTACTTGCTCCTGTTCATTGAACCACGTGAAGGGAGGACATTGCATCAAGTACGACTGGCCGGAGTAGCACTGGTAGTAGTGCAAGCAGCTCTCCACGGAGGCGATCCTGAGGAAGTTCTCTTGGCCCACGCACAGGGTCTCCGGATTTTGTCTCAATGGGATTGAGAAGGCGGAGCTGCCCGCGAGCGCCGCCGCGCAATATAATAACCACAACGCCTCTGGAAAATAAAAAGCAATCCTTTGAAATTGTTGTAATAGGTCTGCTTAACATAGTCGCATTGTCGGTGCTTAATAAAGTGCCGGTGAAATGACATATATGGAGTAAATGAATATTGCTTCTTCTCCCTAGCCTTTATTATTCCCAAGTCACTTGAGGTCGGCTTTTCTAGTCTAACCGGATTTGACTGGATATCAGTTTTTACACGGAGCGGCTGCCACCTGACCTCCGCAATCCGAAGGCTAACGATACCCTAAGGCTAGACCAGTGTCAGGATATTATAGGGCACTGACTTCCCAATAACGAATGCCATAGATGTTCATGGCAGCCGCGACCGACGGCTTAACGTTCTCTCCGAGGCACGGAGCAGGCGATAATTGTCAATCAATACGCACATAATTTCGAAAAGTCATATAACTTATGAAAGTCAGAGGTGCGCGACGTGGGTTCGAACCCGAGACCCTCTGCATTGTAGTCTGTTGGTCTCTGACTGATAGTTATTGATATAAATAAATGTAAAGTCTAATAGCTAAGAGCGATAGCATCTGCTTAAGTGTGATACACTACTACCCACCCTCGCGAGAATAAATCAGCTATACTCGTATATGCATGCATGTACCTATGTGAGTTCTGCCGAATATTATTCAAATAGATCTTATTAGAATATAATTTTGATATAGACTTATATATTGTTATTTTCGGGAAATGTAGTTAACATTTCATATGGATAAAATAAAATACTCACAAAATATGAGATAGGGTGGCAGAATGATCAGCCTTGTCTATTTTCTGACATCAACCTAATTTATCTTTGATGTCTATGAGTTTCGTCACATGTGATTACATGTAGTTTCAACTCAAAAATATTTTGACAGAGCTGAACGAAATTGCTTTATGTACATGTTAAAAAAACAATCATCACTTTTAATAGTCCCGTGTACGAAAAATTTACTACTAATAAAAAAGTAAAAAGCGTTTTCCCGCCGCAAGCTCAAAAACATTTAAAAATCATCTATTTTGAATTTCGAATATACGGTGGGAGTGCAGAACTGTCAGTAACGCCTACGTACGTATACATTTCTATCAAATACAATTGATAGATTTTATTAAATGGTAACTAATTGATTGCTTAAAGGTCAATACGGAAATGACCAACATAATTCAGGCCAGTAATTAAACTAACTAGGCACTATATAAAATAATTACAGTAAGTGAGATCTACTCTTGTGAGTGAACATGACTCACGGACTGAGTCAACTATAAGACGTAGAAGCTAAGAAATATATTACGTAAACCATTATCCGCCATTTAATTTGCTTTTCTTTAAAAGTAGGTTATATCCCTGCACAGCATTCAACCTATTTTCATATTAAATGTGAATAAAATCTGTTTAGCAAAGTCTTGATAAAGAAACTATTAAATTAGCGGTTTTCCCATTTATAAACTAATTAAATGATTCTTAATTGATAAAAAAAAAATTAAACTGGTAATTTTTGGAATGCCAGCCATTTTATTACTGAGACGTTTTGAGTGACATAATATACCTAGTGCAAGATTTCAAAATCAATTAAATCCATTATATTTTAATCTATTTATTGATATAATCAATGCACATACTTAATTGCACGAAATTTCACGACAAAGAATTCGACGTTTACAACTTAGTCTAGAGTTTAATTTGTGATGGTGATGTAGGTTTAAATTTAACGTGGTTATGCATTAATCCGCGTTTTATAATAAGACTTTTTGACTGATGGTTTATCTCTGATACCAACCCTGGTAATTAACATTTACACTGGTTATGTAATAAAGTGGATTGTGTCTGGTCGCCGCTGTGCCGGTGCCATTTAACAGGCTAATCTGGAAAATGTCTACCGAACTATCTGTCTACTAAACGACTTGGATTTTATCCAGTCTCATTTATATGAGCTAGTGTTCACATAAACCCACTCCTAAATACAAGTATTTGCCTAAGTATAAAAAGCCGTAAGTTGTCCCAAACAATTATTTGAAGAAGTAAAAGTTGTTTATTTGATATTAGTATTATCTGATATTGACTCACGCTTATAAGTTTATCTCGAGGGGTTGGTAGATGTATATCACACTACCCACATTTCAAACGTGCTATATTTTTGGTCCCACGAAATAAAGCAGTCTCGAACTAGTCTGCAACGTTCTGTGAGTCTAGAAACGTCTTCAGACTCTATACTGCCAAGATTTTAATAGTAAAGATAACGCTTTACTTAACCCTAGAATTGAGCCCGGACATCGACTCAATATCAACTTTAATTTGCGTCAATGGTGTTAAATATTCAATCGAATATAATACAATCATATTGGCTCCTGATTATAAATTCGGTGTATCTGCCATGATTTGCATAATAACATCTTCAGAACTAGAGGGCTTTCGTAACTTATCAGTAATATTTAGAAAATTTGTCTCTGAATTGTTACCAGCCGACCTAGCTGAGGGTAGCATTGGCCCATCTTAATACAATTATTTATACAAGGCAAGGGTTATTTTATAAAGCTATACAAATTTTGACTGTACGGAAGTGGCCATCTCGGTAATAGGCCCGGCGGGTGTTATAATTTCGATCTAATGTGTATAATTGCATTCGAATAATAATTAATAGCGCACATATTTATGTACTAATGTAATTATAGTGTTGTTATCAGTCGAATACAATTGTGCATAACCACAATTCGATTTCCATACAGTATAAACGATTGTGTGGTCAACATGTGGTTGTACCCAATCTATGTAGGTATTCTTTGGATAAGATGATTGCTATGAATTATTATTATTAGTCGGTCACGGTAATTATACCTGGGTCCTTCACCATAGGATCAACAAGGTTAAAACAATTTAGTTAATAATTCAAAATAATCTTAAATTTATCTTTATTAAAAATATACGTAATTAGTTGTTCGAAAGTATATAATTCAGTTCTTGAAAAGGCAGTACTAACGCACTTATTGAGAAAATATGTAATTTACTAATACCACCCGAAAATATCGTTGAAAAGAAAATATAATTTCGCATTGGCGAACAAAGCTCACGTTTCGATAGATTCAGAAATAGCTAAGTTAATGTATAGCTCGTTGAAAGGTTAACTTGATTTTGAATTTACCGATTTTCGAATTACGTTCTAGTAACCATTCTTTTAAATTTATTTTTCGTTTAGCCAGTAATGGTATTTTTAATATAAGACCTCTTTTATAAAGTACACCACAGCTATTCTAGGGCGTGCTCTCTAAATGGACTACGCTATATTCTTATTTAGGTATATTAGAACTATAGAATTGAACTTACTAAAGAATGAAACTTAAGCATAGTGCGCCGTATTGCTTAAAAGAAGATCATCTTTAAAAAGTACATCCAAAAATTAGGTTGATTATCAATATATTTTTTTGGTCTGATATCTTAAAAAGTAGCGTTTATATAACAATAAATATTATTACGCATTAATATTTATCTGTATTTGTTCATAATATAAAAAATTTTACACCTCACAATCCCGAACTTTTAATGGCACTTTCTAGTATTTTTTTAACAGAACACTTAAAAAATCCAAAGTACTACTTACTATTCATAACGACCGCAAGTATCTTCACTGTTGCGATCTCCAACACAAGTAACACATAGACGCAGAAGCCTTCAATTTTATCGAGATCATCGGATCTGTCGAGATGATAACGTCAGCCGATACGAGATAGAACCAAGATATTGTCTATCAACGGTTATCCGAGCTAAGAGCGGGATGCTGCTGTCGACGACATTGCGACTAAATTGTCGCATCTATACCGAGTTTATTTACAGTTTAAAAGTTATGATGGCAGCTACAATGTCTATAAATTCTCTTTCGTAATCTTCGAAAGAAAATGTACAGTCAAGTGTCAATTCTCGCAATAAATTTGTTCAAAGTAGCGTTCCCGGTGTTATAAATATTGCTAACGGTATTATTTCTAAATCAAAATATACGCCAAAAGTGCACTTTACTTGTATTTTAGCTAACAGTTGACAATTGACTCCCTACCCAATTTCATTAGGTAATATGCGACGTAAAACGGTGTTTGGTCCTGCACGGCTAGAAGTCTTGTAAGATTGTAAATTTAGGATTAAATTATAAAATTACTAGATTTTGCGGGCGGCATGTAGATTTTGTCAATAAGTTTGTATCTGTCGGGAACAGTACTTTTTCTGGATGAAAGGATTTTATGTCCTTTTCTATACCCCTGACAATGTTTTTTCATAAACTTTCGAGTAATTAAGGTGTGAGCGTAACAAGCAAACAAACATTCTTATTTATAATATTAATTTGAATAAAATGTTGATATATTATCACAACAAAAAAAAAAACTCTAATTGCGATAGCGTAATCGTAAAGGCACTCGTTCTGCGACCGAGAGGTTGTACAAGCCCACTCTTTGCACTACCGATGTGAAAAACTCCTTTTTTTTACCTGCGGGAATGCATTGACGTATACTTCTCCGCGGAAAAGGGGAGCAGAGAGGTTATGTCGGGATCTCCCGACCAAAGATGAAAAGTCTCGGGTGCTACCGACTAAACCTACCATAGTGTGCCAAATCGCTGCTTTGAATGGTGGGTGAGTCGCTGGAACTGAAACTACATCAGCAACCCACCCAGCAGTGCCCAACGCAGGATCTGAGTCCACTCCTAACACAAGCATGACATAAGCTAAGCTGAATAGCAAAAATACTAGTAATTCATAACCCAAGTTATTATAAAGAAAATATTTCACCCAATTCTGTAGTATCTACTACTAAAAGTCTTGCTAGAGAAACGTCGCATTAACCAATTTGTGAGCCTGTATTATCACAAATCAACTGTTGTAAAGAAGTCCACATGACCTTATGGATTGTCACGCGAATGTATGCACATGCCTCTGATTCATACCTACATGTAATAGGCCAATTTTATCTAAATTATATCTATCCATATGTTGAATAGAGTATGGACATAAACATTATTGAGTGCACGAATGGCGCAGTGCCTTATGTGGCCGTCTCACCGTCACCACTACGCCATGTGCTGTTTCAATCCCAACTCTTCTCCCTAGCCTTTATTATTCCCAAGTCACTTGGAGTAGGCTTTTCTAGTCTAACCGGATTTGACTGGATATCAGTTTTCACACGGAGCGGCTGCCACCTGACCTCCGCAACCCGAAGGCTAAATGATACCCTAAGGCCAGACTAGTGTCATGATACTATAGGGCACTGACTTCCCAATAACGATTGCCATAGATATTCATGGCAGCCGGGACCGACGGCTTAACGTGCTCTCCGAGGCACGGAGCAGGCGATAATTGTCAATCAATACGCACATAATTTCGAAAAGTTATATAAGTAACTTCCGAGAGTCAGAGGTACGCAATCCCAACATGGGGCAAAAATATGTGTGTTCCACAAATAATTGTTCCAAGACTGTGTGTTCATTGCGACTGTTATTTTGTTAAAAGTTTGGGCAGTCCCCCGCGAAACAGTCTTTCAAAAGAAAAAGACCGCATGATTTTGTGTTTATAGTTTTGTTGGTTTGCTTATAAAGTATATTGTATCCCATACATTTCTGCAGTTAATCACAAGTTCAGGACAGAACATTTTCATTGGTACTGTAATGTAAATTTAAACACCTCTGTTCGTAAGGATCGTGGTCATGGTGTGACCAGGGCCAATGTAACTTGGCCGAAACGTCAATCCTTTCAAAAACATATGTAAATACTGATAATGACCGCGTCTTTTTCATTTGTTCAGTCAGTTTGTCAGTTCGTCGTTTTCAGTTATATTAATCACTAGATTTTGCTCACAGCTTTGTTCGCATTACTGTAACTGTAACTCGTAATGTCCTTTAGCAACAGAAGATGTTTTTTTCTGGATGAAAGGTATCCTATGTCCATTTCTGTCCCCCTGACAACGTGTATGCGAAATTTTATAATGATCTGTCGAGTAGTTACGCGTGAAAACGTTACAAACAATCGCACATTCGCATTAATAATATCTATTTGTTAAGATTAGGATAACACATATTACTTAAATAGTTAATTATCGCTTGCTTTAACGATTAAGGAAAAACACCTTGGGGAAACCTGCATGTCTGAGAGTTCCCTATAATGTTCTCAAAGATAGAAGAAAATAGACGTCACATAAGATTGCCAACTCGCACTGGGCCAGCGTGGCGGACTATGGCCTAACCCTTCTCACACTGAGAAGAGGCCCGTGCCCAGCAGTGGGACAGTTTAATACAGGGCTGATATTATATATTGACGGCCTCTATGGCGTAGTGGTTAGTGTAACTGACTGCCACGCCTGAGGTCGCGGGTTCGATTCCCGCACAAGTCAAACATTTATGTGCATGAACATGGATTTTTGTCTTGGTCTGGGTTTTCTATGTATAATATGTATGTATTTACAAAAAGAAAAGGTATATATGTGTGTTTATCCATTATCTAGTACCCACAGTACAAGCTCTGCTTAGTTTGGGCTAGATGGTGTTGTGTGTATGTGATAGAATATTATATTATATCATTATTATTTATAGGACTACACCTCTGCCTACTCCTTTAGGGAAATAGGCGTGAGACTATGACTATATAGTTTTATAAATAGTCACACATACCTTTATTAGTCGGCAATCGTAGGTAATGTTCCCAGGTGTCTCTGTAATTAGTATGCTTGATAAAACCTACAGTAAGTTATGAATAATTAATATCAACTTAACATTCCATAGATTTTATATAACATTATTATAGTACCAAGCCACTTGGTCATCTAGAAATAAATTTAAAATGGAAGACGGTACTCATTATAAAGAAAATGGAAGATAAATAGCCTCTTGTGTTGTTCATAAGTTAAAACTTATATTTGAGGCTGGTCGAGAGTTCTCAGATTCGATCCTCCAGTGATATTGAATGGTATATGAATGTGAGTGGTATATATTATATATAAGCAGCAATAGCTAATGAGAGACTGCATGACAGCCACGCTGAGGTCTCAAGGTCGATCCCAAGGCGCGCATCTCTGACCTTTCGATGTTAAGCGCGTACCTACCCTATGTCCTTTTCTGTACCCCTAAAACGTGTACGTGAAATTTCATGATGATCGGTCGAGTAGATAAGCGTGAAAGCGTATCGAACAGATAAACAAACTTACATTCGTATCGATAATATCAGTTAGGATTAGGATAAAATAGAAAGTTGTTGATGTTAGCACAGAGCTTACATATAACAAATAATTTATCGACAAGACTAATTTCAAAAGTCTCACATAACACATTTAATCATACATAACATTAAATATGGCAGACTCTAATTAAAATAAGACATAAAAGAATTCTTGTCGAGTGTAATATAAATGAACCCACAATTGCATCGCTCGCATTGAATTCAGAAAGCATATTTTTATTTTAAAATGCGAAGTTCATTTCGATCTAATGTTGCCTTACTCAGTAATTTCCTTTCGAGTTGAACGTGGAGGATAATAATAGTTTGATAAGTAATCGAAGTTCTTTATACGAAGCCACAATAGAAATTTAATTCAATGGCGGGTAACTTTAACCCGAACGCTTTGTACATGTCAAGAGAAATAATATTTATATTTTTTGGAGAATTAAAAAAGGATTCCACGTTCTCACGGCACGTGCAGAGGTCAGTTTATTGCATGTAGCTTTGAAATGTCACAGAACATTTCTATGTCATGTGCTTTTTGTATTAAATAATAAGTTATCCTACGCTTTCACGATGAAGGAAAACATTCGAGATTTAAATTAGAATCCAAATTCTATTCTACATTTGAATGTTTTAAATCGTGAAGTGAGGAGAGCAAGTGTTGATCATAACCAAACTTTTTGCAGGCTGCAAAAGACCCCTGTCCTTTCAATGGGCAGTTTGGAAATAAGTCTGCTTATTTATATATTAATACGTGAAGCAAAAACTTTGTACCCCTTTTTACGAAAATTCGCGGGCGGAGGAGTATGAAATTTGGCACAGTTTATTTATATGGAGAAGAAGTGGTGAATCCTAATATTTTTATAAAATATGCATTAGAAAAACACTTAATTAATGAAAAAACATACACACAACCATGAATTTGACACACGCAGTCGAATCACGTTCGTTATTTCAGCATGATTCGGTTGATGTCGTACAATTCTTTGTAACTGTGGTAACACACCTTAAGTACCTATTGCAATTTCGCGGTATGTTATGTAAATACACTGACGGACTCATAAACTGCATCAATATTCAAGACGCCTTTGAAATAAAGATTTTAACCAAGTGTTCAAACTTTTTATACTAATTTAAATTGAAACCTATAGTTTGATTCGATAAATTAATAACAGCGTAGTATCGTATCCTTATGTGTATGTTTGTATACAGGAAATGACCATTAAATTTTTTTGAACAAATACGATAATTGTAATAAAAATTGGTTTTACAATAAAAATAGTTAAAGCACAGGTTTTTCTTTTAATAAGGTGTATTGCCTCCACGTGCCACTGTTGTGGGCACAGGATTTCATATACAGATTTTTTTAAACTGTCCCAAACATGCTCAATGGGATTAAGATCCGGGCTGCGTGCTGGCTAATTCATGGTACGTATCCCAACCTCTTCGCAAAATTGTAGAACTTGTGCAGCAGCGTGGGGTCGGGCATTATCCTGCATTAGAGTAAAATTTTCGCCTATTAATTATGTGTAAGGTACCACGTGAACTTTTAAAACCTCTGTTATATAGCGTTGTGCCGTCAAACCACCTCTTCTACCGTTTTGACGAACCATGTCGATGAACACAAGTTCCGTTCCCCGATCATTGAAATACCACCCCACACCATACACGAACCGCCTCCAAAGGGAACACGCTCCTCAATGCAACTTTGAGCATATATCCCTCCACGTCGACGATAGACTCTTCTGCAACCGTCTGCACCATTTAAACATATTCTACACTCATCGGTGAATAATATGGAGGCCCATTAATCTTCAGTCCAATTAAGATGTTCACGCGCAAATCTTAAAAGAGCTTGTCTGTGACCTGCAAACAGCTTTGGAACATTTGCTGGTCTAAAAGGGGTGATTGCCGCTTCCTTAAGCCTCTTACTTATTGTTCGTGCACTCACGTTTACTCCACGCACTTCATTCAGTTCTGTTTTGATGTTTACTGACGTGAGGAAACGATTTCGTAGGAAAATTGAAACATTAAATCGGTCGTCACGACGGGTGGTTGCTCGAGTTCTGCTGGTATCGGGTTTCCTTTTCTAAGAATCTGTCTCTAGAAACCGTAGACTGGTTTATATAATAATAATAATGGTAATAATAATAGTGGTTTATATAATAATAATAATGGTAATAATAATAATGATTAAAATAATAAGATTTGCATGCCGCTGTGCCGGCGAAACATGTCGATCTAAAATATATGTAACACCTTTGTACGATGTTTCTAGCAAATAAATTATATTCTATTCTATTCTATTCTATTCTATTCTATTTAAATTTAAACTAGCAATCGTTCGTTAATCCAAGTCTTCCCTCACCAATGCCACAATTTGAACGGCTTGTTCGGACGAAGTATCCATATTTATGGTTACGAAACTTTTGTTGAGTTTAAGAGACTAATAATCAATACTATTGGTTACAATAATTTAAATCGCAAATGAAAAAAGGGCAATACGAATTAATTTCAAACTTTACTCTAATAACACACGAATTTGAGACTATGCATAAATTTTATTTTCCCGTCTATAATAATTTTATCTTTTACTGCAGTTATATTTTTAAATTTTGTTTGTTTTTATGATTAATGGACAGTCTCGCCATTTTCATTTGGTTTAATCTAAAAAGTTTGCATACTTATCAAAAATATTAATTCAAAGGTAATCCTGAACTTTGATGCAGTTTATGAGTCCTTCAGTGTAATAACAATCAAACTTAAAATTTAAATAAATTATGCTCGAATTTCGTTTACCTTATTTATTATTTCGATCGCTAGTATTTATTATTCTGTCATGTAACTAAAAACATTACTTTCAATTTGAAAATAATACTATGGAGACCATTGTAGTTACAATAATAATAATAATGTATATAATATATTAATAATAATAATAACGGTGGCCAATCTTAACGGAGACTAGCCATCTGCGCAGGATATATTATAGTGCAAAAGTGTGTGCGCAAACACAAGTGCAATCTCTGTTCCTTAACTCTCATGATCCGAAAGGGCGGTAATCCAACAAGACCGGAGAGATATCAGGCGCAGGACCAACGGCTTTACATGCTTCCCGAGGCACGGCGGGTATAACATCCCTAACTTCCTAACTCCTGGCTGCTATTGAGGATTCTTAACAGAAAACCCAATAACTTTTTGTTGGCTCGACCCGTGCTTCGAACCCGAGACCTCATGCACAGCAGTCGCATTCACTACCGCTGCGCCACAGAGGCAGTTATAAGAGAGATAGGATAGAGTTGAAATCCTGTTTAAAGCATAGGCTAGGCTAGCTACTTTGGCTGCTAATATAAATCATGGACATCAGTAGACAAGTTAGTTTCTTCAAAGTCACCTTAGTAGTAGAACTATGACCACGGATGGTGCAGCGGGCCATCTGTAGCAAATCAAATTATTAATCTGAGTGTAGGTGTACTTATTGAAATTAAACTACTATATACGGATTTTATCGCGTTGTTTATTTATCACTGTATTACAAAATTTTGAAAATATTACTCTACTACTACTATTGATTTTATTTGACTAATTTATAAGCTAATAAAATTATTTAAACTATTAAATCTATTTATTTTTGGTTTACACTTTCCCCGACGTTTCGGGTGCTTTTCAGCAGCCATGGTCACGGGGAGACATTTATTATTAATTATATGTTCGTAAAGTTCCCTGCGATACAAGAATTAAACCATAGTGCAGGAATTATCTTTTAAATAACTTTTATGGTTGTTTATAATTTTATTGTATAAATGTAATTGCTATTCTTTTAGAAACTGTGTAATAGCAGTTTTTAATGTAATGTTAATCGTGGGGATCTGTAATTGGCTATCTGATACTTCTTGAAATGTATTGTCAAACTAATCTTATAAATTTAGCCGAATGATAACTTGTCCGAACTTTGTGTCACATATGTAATATCACATGCCATAAAAAATAAATACAATATGCCCTAAATTTGTTTGACATAAATATTACAAAAGACTTAAAACTGTTTTAAATAAAAGTTATAAGTCCTAAATTCAAATTATTTAATGTTTATTAATCCTAATAATGTTTTTAGAACTAATTTGTATTACAAAGCTTGGCTTTTGTCACGGCTCCGGCACAACGGGTCTCCGGCGATTCCACGCGTGCTTATCGTGGCAGACGCCTTTCGCTCACCACCGCAGCTTCAGCTTGCTGGCTGGGTTCGCAGGTCAGCCTCAGCCGCGGCGGCTCGCTCGCAGCCTCCTGCTCCACAACCCGCGGGCCGCCTCGCCCTCACCTACGCGATTCTAAATTACACTCTAGGGGGCAGACACGACTGCGTGGAGTCGGATTCACAGCGATTCGTTTCTTCCACTATACATTTTTATTATAAATGAAAATTCGCAATAATACACATTATATAATACAATACATAGGACATATACTTTATTTCATGCAAAATTAGGAGATTCAATTATTATAGTACTCGATCGACAGAATAGTTTTAGAAATAAAGATAATTACGTGAAACAAAATTTCGTATTTTGAATATGGTTATTGAAGTTTATAGCAAAAGTGTTATGGGTTATGATTTTCGGAAAAAAAATTTTTGGAGAAGAAAGGGAGTAACCCCAGGAACTACTGGTTTGAATTGAAAAAATCTTTTAGAGTTGGATAGCTCATTTATCGAGAAAGTCTATAGGTTATTTAACATCACGCTACGACCAACAGGAGCGGAGCATCAATGGAAAATGTTGCAGATGCGGGGAAAATTCTCTTATGTGTAGTAGACGAAGTTGCGCGGGTTGGCTAGTATATAAATAAAGAAAAACATTGAAGCAACGGCACCAATGAACATCCGCTACAAATAACTGTAGCTGACCAATGCGGGATTCAAACCCTTTCTACACTAAAACTGCTACACTGCTATTCGAGAGAAAATGCCGGGAACCGTTACACTGCAAGTTAGATAATTCAATCAAATTTTGGGATCCATTATTACTTCGTTCATTTGTAGTTTTGATAAAGTTACTCCAGGGGGTTACCCCATTAGTTGTAAAAACAGTCCGGCTGATGGACATATTACTTATTTAACGAGCAATTTTAGAAATAGTCTTGTAATAGTTGGAACATTAGGGTAAGTCGGAACACTAGGTTAGTTGTAATGTTATAAACAAATGTTGGGCTCGTCCCTTGACGTTTACAAGATTATTTTATGTAAATTGCTCAATTACGGTACCATTACGTAATTACATCTGAGCGTTGGTTAAAGATATTGCTTTAAGAAAATATATTCATAGATATACGTATTGTTACGCCTACATCCCCGAAGGAGTCAGTAGAGGTGCATGTAATAAAAAATTGTTGGGTATAGTTTTAGGTTCCATATAAAAGAAGGCGCGCTAATCGCTTTTCACTATCCGCGCTGACTCTGAATTTCTTGACCGGCAATCCAATAAAATATTGCTCGATCCAGGAATCAAACTACTGGGGTTTGATTCCTCGTGCACAACAGTCATACTTACTTCCTCTTACTCACTACTTACCTCACTTCGAAAAGTCATAGGTGCTTTGGGGTCGAACTGGAGGCCTCTGCGTGACAGTCCAACGGTATCACATTAGGCTACAATTTTATATATATTCTGGAATAAATATTCTATTAATAATAATATTCTATTAACGATTATTTAAATGACCATACAATTTAGTTTTATTTTTTTTTATTTTTATTTTTAATATGTAATTTCGTTATATTTTTATAATTTTGTCATAATAATATATTATTTTTGTAATCTTATAATATAATGTATGCATGCCTAATCTAAGGTAAATTGTACAAGGATCTTATACCCTCTTGTTAACATAATTATTTGTTTTTACCTACATTCTATGCAAATAAACTTTATTATTATTATTAATAAGATTTCTACTAAGGCAAATTATGCAGGTTTACTCCATATATCCGTTTGCAGAAAAGCATTTAATGGTCAATGGCCGATACTACATGTATCACAAAATTAAATGTGATTTGTGCTTTGACCCTAAGGACAGCTAGTAATTTGTAAGATGTATCACGCCCCCAGTATAATACGTGTATGTAGTTCATAAACGACACATGTCATTTGACTGTCAAATATACTATGAATATGGATATCAAACGTTTTTGCTTGATACAGATTATATGAAATACTTCTTTATTTGTCATTTGTATTGTGTGCCGCGCTTCTAGATACGAATCTAATGAAAATATTTATGGCAAGTGTTTGTGTCAAACGCAGGTAAATTTCAAACTAAAAATCATAATTTCCATAAAAAATATTAAAACACACACTAGATTTTTTCTCATGTAAATGTAGGTTAGGTTATGTAGTTTAGTAACAGTTACTTTTTCAGCATGAAAGGTACCCTATGTCCTTTTCCATTCATCTGACAACGTGTATGCGAAATTGCTGATGATCGGTCGAGTAGTTAAGGTGTCAAACTGCCTCCGTGGCGCAGCGGTAGTGAATGCGACTGCTGTGCATTAGGTCTCGGGTTCGAATCACGGGTCGGGCCAACAAAATGTTATTGGGTTTTTCTGATAAGAAATCTTAATAGCAGCCCGGAGTTAGGAAGTTGGCGGTGTTAGACACTCCGTGCCTCGGAAAGCACGTAAAGCCGTTAGTCCTGCGCCTGATCTCTCTTCGGTCGTTTCGGATTATCTGTCCCATCGGATCATGAGAGTTAGGGAACATTGAGTGCACTTGTGTTTGCGCACATACTTGTGCACTATAATATCGCCTGCGCAGATGGCCAGTCTCCGTTAAGACTGGCCGCCATGATCGAAATTCGGTCTGGAGAAGCATTAAGGTGTCAAAGCATAACGAACAAAGAAACGACCTCACATTTGCATTTATAATATTAGTTAGGATAACTTACACACAAGAGTTTAACTTACTTTGTGCCTTTGCGTGCGTGCGTCGAAAATTATGCAATATTTAATTTACTAATGCTAGTAATTGCGAGCAGCGAAAGCCTAATGAGAGACCGTTGAATTGCCACGCAGAGGTCTCGAGTTCGATCCCAAGGCATGCACTTCTGTCATTACGAAGGAATGTACATATTAAATAGGTAAGTGTCACTCGCTTTAACGGTAAAGGAAAACATCGTGTAACCTGCATGTCTAAGAGTTCTTTATAATGTTCTCGAAGATATGTGAAGTCTGCCTGGCACTAGGCCAGTGCGGTGGACTATGGTCTAACTCTCACGCTGAGAAAAGGCTCCTGCCCAGCAATGGGACAGTTTAAAAACTGGCTGATATTGTTATAGTAATTGCGACTGATTGACTGACTCGGATAAAATGGTTTTGAAATTTCTATGTTAAAATTTTAGAAGCAGCACAATGTCTTAAATCTTATCCAGTGGCATGCAATACATAATCTTTAATATTCCAAAGATAATTTCTAACCTAAATAATAGAAAACAAATGTCAAAAGGAAATTTTCTTCTCTTCTCCTAAGACGTTGCTAAATATTACACTAAATATTTCAGGAACCATATTACAAAATTGGTAATATGGTTTTACATTGTGGCATGCAACAAATCCTGAATAATAAAAAAAATGCGAATGTGTGTTTGTTTTTTTGGCTTGCACGCCTTAACTAATCGACCGATAATCAGGCAATTTCGCATACAAGTTGTCAGGGGAACAGAAGAGGACATAGGGTAACTTTTATCCAGAAAAAGTCGCTGTTACTAATCTAACCTAAGCTTACGTTAACGTAACCTAAGCCATGAGTTTCTTGCCCGTTCTTCTCATTGTTTCTACGCCCTTGCTTTGCTAAATATGTCAACAGGCATAAATTCATATTATAGTTTTAAGTGTAAGCTTCATGTTGATAAGTGTTACTTGGTAACCTAAATGAATAAAGTCATTTTGATTTTGACTTTAACCTACATTTATGCGGGCGAAGCTGGGACCAAAATCTAGTATAAAATATTCGTAAGCAATCACATTTCAATACAAAAATTAAAAAGAAAAAGATATTTTCACGTGTACTGTGCAGCTGTTCTGCCCGTGAGTCCCGGCAGCGTATATAGAAAAGCTACATCAGTACGTCTCCGCTGAACTGAATTAGCATGTTCTAACGATAAACACGCATAAATACTGCTTCAATATGTCTCAGAGGGTGATGTACTGCAGTATGTTTTCAAGTTTTATAACGCGCCGCAAAGTAGGGCTATTCTAATTCTGTGCGTCAACGTGAAACTGATACTAAAGGAAGGCTAAGAATTAACTACTTATATTGGTTTCTGGTGAAAGTCTAGAGTAGATATGTAGCATGATAAATAACAGACAAAAATTTCATAGAATTTCGTTTCGCAGAAATTGTTTTATATAATATCAGAAACGACTTGCTACCAGAAAAGTAAATTGTAGGTTAGGTTAGGTTAGAACTGCGACCATACAACGCACGAGCCAAGCGAGCGAAGCGAGCGTGCCGCGACAGCGGCCGGCGAGTGCTAGAAACAATTTTTTTTACACAAACAATCAAACAAAATGACCTTATCTTTCCTCCTGATATTCCCCTGACTTTAAAACAATTGAAGTTATCTTTTTACACTCGCTAATTACGGACTAGAAATGATCCAAGTACTAGAAATCCTACGCTAATACGTCACGTGAGCTTCGACGAATAGGATGGGGGTTTCTAATACATCTAAATGCGTATTAACTTAGAATTCCTACTGCAGTACATCAAACTCTGAAAAGTATTGGAGCAGCGTTTACGCGTGTTTATCGTTGGAAAATCCTAATTCAGTTCGGCGGAGACGTATTGAAGTAGCTTTTCTATATAAGCGTCCCGGCAAACGCGTTGCGTTTAGCTCGCGTCACCCTGACCCACAGGCAAGCTTACCATTTGAACCGAGATCCGATCACACGTGTACATAAACAGCGCTTAATCACGAATGTTATTAATTATAATTAAATACGGATTTTATCGTGTTGTTTATTTAACATTTTTATGATATAATTTTGAAACTGTTACACTACTACTATTAAACATTACTTCTTTTTAATCTATTTAGATTATTAAATCTGTTTATATTTAAGTCTACAATTGCCCCGACGTTTCGGTTGCTTTCAGCAGCCATGTCCACGAGGTGACTAAGATGTTGGTTGTCTCAATGTCTTGATGTGTAACCTATTTCAAAGTACTGAACATAATTTAATTATTGGTGTTCCTATTTACGCATAATTTTTCTTTACGGCTATATTTATTGTGTTAATTTTGCGACATTTTATGTATTTTGTGCTCTGTACCAATGATAAAGTAAAACTTATGAAATACGCAATGAAGATAGATTAAGTTATGGTACGTCAATATTCGTGCATACATTTTATCTGATTACAAGTCTTTCAGATTTTGACATTCATTGGAATTTACATAATATTTCTAGATTTTTTTCTTATGACAGACACAACATACCTTTTATTTCCTTATCTTTTATCAGGTGATATGACAGTGGAAATGTTTGTTATCTATAAAGAAGACATGTTTCAATGTTAATAGAGTTCATATTGCGAATATGGTTAGGATACAAAACAACACATTTTTTTAAAGATGCATTGCATATAACTTGTTAAACATTGAAATAGTGGACACAAAGAACAACCAGATTCAGAATAACCATTTGTGGGTCACACAAATTATTGTCTTGTGCGAGATTTGAACTCACACTACTCGGCGTTGTGGCTATGATGAGATAACCACTTCATGTCAACCGTGCAAGCAGATTACTAAATACGGATGCCTGATAGTTTATTTTTTTTATTGCACCTAGTAGTAGACGAGTTAGCGATCCACCTGATGGCAAATGTCAAACATCGCTCATGAATTTCAGCAAAGTCAAGTGTCACAGCCCAACCGCTGCATACCGTGATACATATACACTCTTTAAGCATTGTTCGATCTGCCTCGATGGCGTAGTGGTTAGTGTAACCGACTGCCACGCCTGAGGTCACGGGTTCGATTCCCGCACAAGTCAACATTTGTGTGCATGAATATGGATGTTTGTTTTGATCTGGGTGTTTCTATGTATAATATGTATGTATATACAAAAAAGTATATATGTATGTTTATCTATTGTCTAGTACCCATAGTACAAGTTTTACTTAGTTTGGGCTAGATGGTGTTGTGTGTATGTGATAGAATATTATTATTATATTATTATTGTTTAAAGGACAAGTCATAACGCTCAAGAAACACCGTGAGAGTATAAACGATCATAAGTTTCGATATCTGCTTACTAATAGGTAGGCTTTATGCTTGATTTCTATTTATGAAGTACTAGCTTTTCCCATGTTAGTAAAAGTACTTTTTTTAAATAATATATGTATATGTTACACGGTGACATAGCTTTCTAATGATTAAAGAATTTTAATATCAGTTGAGTAGTTTTCGAGATAAATCCTTACAAAGCATCAAATCATTATAATATTAGTGTAGATATCTATAATACGAAGAAAAATATCCTTCCTTCTAGATGTCGACGTATTACAGTAACAAGCTCCAAGTATATAAAATCAATCAATTGGAGAACGAAAACTCTTTTCCTAGAGTCCCCAGTCCCCAGTTCCCATTTCTAGATCGAAAGTTAGGAAATATACTGTACTATGTCTAGTATATATATATATATCCTAACTTTCGATCTAGAAATGTTCAGCCAATAAACCCAGCCTCGTGATTGGCAATTTACGCTCACGTTTGCGCCTCGCCAGTACCAATTGCTTGCGCAGTTTATTTGAATATAAAATTTCCAAAAAACAACCACAAATGGAAACAAATTAATAACTCCTCGATATTTACAATAAACATTAAAAAATACTCGAGCTAATTGAAAAGTTAAGTAACTTAAAAACAAGTTTGCTTTTCTAAGTCATCTGTTGTTAAAACAGTTGAAGGGCTATTTTTATTCGATTATTATTGCTTCTGTGTTTGATTTTATGCTTAAAAGTATTTGAGTAAATACGGCTTAGAAAGCTTATGGTTGGTATGTCATCTGGTAGACAGCAGCTTCGAGGAGGCTGATTGTGAAAGGCGGGAGAGATGGTATCCTGGTAACCTGGTATAAAAACTAAACTCCAGTTCAAACCTAGGCCACAGTACATAAATATACAGTATTGTAACTCTATATCTATACTCTGTATCTTTGAAATAAATGCCTACAGCCGCGCGGTACGTAAACATGCGATAGGGCTGCCCACCTACAGCATTTTAATTAAATCTGCCTACTTTGAGTTTCTATCTATTTTTGTGATTGTAAATTATTTTATTTTATTTAGGGTCGATTTTTCAATAGTCAGATAACTTTTATCTGGGGAATATGATTGACGTTTTGACAGCTTTTGTATGGAAAATATTAAAAGTTATCTGACTATAGAATACAATTAAGTTTTGATACGGTGACCCTCCCCATTATTGGCAGACAGCTCAAGTCTTAGACCAACGATTTCTCAACAAGTCTTGAAAATTGATTGTATCGTCAGTTTTCTTAAGCTAACTCTAAAGTATGAGTTAAGTGATAAATAAATATAAAGTCATTGTTTACATATATCTAAAGATTGTTGACACAAAAAAAATCATTAATAATTAATCATTAAAAGTGAGCAGCGATAGCTCAGTTGGGAGACCAACAGACTGCAATGCAGAGGGTCTCGGATTCGAACCCACGTCGCGCAAATCTGACTTTCGGAAGTTATATGACTTTACGAAATTACGTGCGTATTGATTGACAATTATCGCCTACTCCGTGCCTCGGAGAGCACGTTAAGCCTTCGGTCCCGGCTGCCATGAACATCTATGGCAATCGTTATTGGGGAAGTCGACACAAAAGATCCTTTTAGGGTGGAGAGTCGGGATTTGGGGACAAGACGTGTCTATAACTGGTCCCGGAAGGTGCTCTCGGGCACTGGAAGGTACAGCGGCTCCTCTATTATAACGTAGGGGAACGCTATATCATAAACTGGGATAGTCGTAGAGAAAGGGGATGGCCCCCAAACAAGTTAAGAAATCATTAAAAGTACAACTTCGTAAATGGTACGGTACTAATTAAAATCCAAATATTATTAGAGTTTTTCTGTGACGTAGCTTTGAAGAACTTAACATTATTTTGTCCAACTCGGAGTAGAAAAAGTGCTATTGGATTTTCCTGTCAATAAATTCTTAGAATTAGCGCCGAGTCTGGAACATACACAATAGGTACGCCCCATGTTACGTAGGACTTAAAACTGCCGAAATGTGATTGTCATACACCTGTGCCTCTCAGGAATAAAAACGAGTAGCTATGTTTGTCTCATATTAATATTTAAGAAAAATATTGGCGACGATGCAAAGATTATCTGCGCGCCTCTAGCGGCGAAGTTTAGAAGTTGTCTAAGAACGACACTACTATTTAAAGTTGAGGTTAATAAGTTTAGTTTAGACATAATCAGATGGACCACGATTACATACAGAAACCTGTTGCTAATAATAAAGTAGAAATACGAAATTTTGTTTTTCTTGACATACATCTATCCACAGTTTTGTAATGGCTGGATGTTTGGAATTTAATCCCGACGTACGCAGTACCAGTGCATGGACATGAATTATGTTATTCTTATTTTCTTTTTTCCTACAGAAATCACCATTCCACTCCGTAATAATTCTTCTCCAGAACGCATTGGTTTTATGTATCCTGCAGACGCTTTAATTACATCGACTATAGACAACATAATTATTGTTTCGTCCCGCAAGAAACCACATAAATCTGATTTATATTTAATAAATAATTTTTCCTCGACGTAAATTGTATCGAAAACTGTCAAAGTTCTTAGACAGCTTCACAATTTTGACACTTGAGGTGCTAGTTAGAATCTTTGCATCGCCAATAGGTACCAAGTAAATATGTATATTATTTTTGAATGTTTCTCAGCTATTTGGGTTTCGAATGGCTAGTATTCTTGTTAATCCCTCCAGCTAAGCTAGAATGCTTGTATTAGGAGTGGGTTCACGTCAGTAGTGCAATAGGTAGGATTTGAACCCGCGACCTCTCGATTGTAAATCCAATAGCTTATCCATTGGGCTATCGCCGCTTCATTCTAACTTCAAAGATACGTTTTCTTTAATTATTTATAAAATTACGCGGAACTCAATTTGTCATCGAACAATCATTTGTTTTGAATTTAAACGTCACTGATACAAACCTGAGAGCTCGAATGTTGATCTATCGACAGGTTAAGCCTCAGATCATGATCATACGTCACTATCGAGGTGTCATACGTACTTCTGTAACTATATCTTGGGTTTTTCTAGTAGTCTGGTAGAGAAAAAGTTAGGCTGACACAAATTCTCGCATTTGAACGCGGGGTGCATTCAAATGCGAGAATTTGTTTTTTTTACCCGACTACGACGAAGCCAAAAGGAAGGGTAATGATTTTGGCAGTCTGGGTATGTATGTTTGTATGTTCCACCGTAGCTCCTAAACTACTGAACCGATTTTAATGAATGAGTTGTCAATAGATTCGTAATAATGACCCGGGTGACATAAGCCATATAAATTTTAAATTCGTCTTTTTAGACCCCCCATTTTTACGTAGTCGGGTTATAGTTTTTAAACTTTTATTCGATTTAATGTGTGTATTACCTAATTAACTATCGCTCGTTTTAACGGGGAAGGACAACAGAGTGAGAAAACCTATACATCTGAGAATTCTTCTAAATAGTCACAAATATATTTAAATCTGTCAACCTTCATTGGGTTGAAAAAAAAACACATATCTCAGGTAGTAGACCTGAGATATGTGTTTTTTTTTTAATTACCATGTATAACTTTCTTGTATACTACGATCATAAATGAATGAAATCCATCGGATTTTTGTTGTTTTATTGTTAAACACTAATTATGCTAATAGATAGACAGTCAAAAGTATGCTATGCATATATAGCTTGCATTTTTAATTTTTTTTTTATTTGTTCTGACCGGCCTTCAGTTCTACTATAAGACATTTTAAGGTTATCCATTAATTACCGGACACCCTATATAACTACAGTGCAGTACAACGTTAATAAATGCGAGTGCTGTGCATGTGTTCTCGGGTTGTATTCCCGAGTACGTCAAAATGTTATTGAGATTACCTTTGCAGAAAGTCTAGCAGGTTAGAGTATAGAATTGCACTGGGTAGACAGAAATAGGCACTATTACCTTACACTTAGAAATCAGAATCAAATATATGACGTAATAACTGATAGGTAGTACTTGCGCTGACTTATAAGGCGATGTGGAGTGGGTTCAGCTCTTATATTAAGCAAGTTGTTAGGATTAATTGAAGAACCTCATCGCCCGTCTGTTCAGCTTTCTAAATGCAAACACTTGCTCAATGTCTAAAATCATTTATTAATTTAGGTCACAAAGTAACACTTATGAACGTCAAAATATATAGGTTAGAGAGTTTACTAAGTAACTGAAGCTACATTTAGGTTAGTTGCTAGGTTCAGGTTAAATTACATATAAGTAGGTTTGATTCCCACGAAGTTAAGTGTTATGAGGCGATATAATCAGTTATAATCAGTTAGTATAATATCGCCTTATAACGTAAACTATGTATCGCTATTATTAGCTAAAGTAGGGCACCAAATAAGGCCTATCTTAATTTAATCTTTACCTAATGAGTAGTATTATAAGAAAAATGCAGTAATGTTTTTAAATTCTGACATTTATTTAATTAACTTTATATACGTAACAAAATTTGTTTAGGAACAAAAAACACACTTCTATGAAGACAAATAAACATAAGGTTATTTAGACCTCATTAGGCTCCTTTAGCCCTAATTAAGCCTTAGGTAGTAACAGCGTTTTCCATCTGCTGAGGAGTCCATTGAGCCCTTTTTTTCTTCATAGTCGAAGCTGGTGTTCCTTCAGACATGACGCAACTGAAACAGATGTTATTTATTTCACGCATCATGATAATGAAATTAATTTAAAACTGAGTCCCAATAAGGCCTATATATATATGTATTTTTATAGGGCCTTATTAGAACATGCTATATGAATTAGAAAAACGTTTATAACATGAAATTTGTTGATTAGATTGCTTAAAAATGCATATTAGGACGTTGTCAAATTTCCAAATAAACAATATACAAAAGATAACAAACCATGCATACAAAGAAATGAAAATACTCACTGTTTTATCTGCAATATTTTTTATAAAAACGAGCGTGCGCTCCGCGTCCCGAATGATTTCGACTGCAGGTTCCAACTAGGAGTTTGCACCGGAGAATCATCGGTGATTCAGCGGTAACAGTACTCGATTGAAACAATCGGAGATTAATCGATTAAACACCGGTGATCGTATTACATTTTATAAGACAAGTAAATTCATAATATTGCTAAACAATATGAAATACGAATATTACATTACTTAATATTAGTCGCTAGTTGTGGTTTGCCCCGGAGAATTACCAGTAAATATCAGTTTAAAATTACTGGTTTTAAATTACGAAAACATCGGAGAAAACCCGTATTAATCTCCGATTATTACAAAACAAGGCCATTTTATTCACGTTTTTAGTAAGTATGATTAAATATTGTGATAAAAATATTATTATTATTAAAAGTTAGCGACAATTTTCACAAAGGATATAGCAATATAATATACAAATTGTTCAGAAAATAACCACACCTGGGATACTGTTGTAGAATTTTGGCAATTTAATAAACACCTAAAAGCTTTGAACTAAATTGCTTATAAGTATATAACAGTGCCTGCAACTTCAGTAAGGTCAGAACGAGTATTTTCTGCAATTGGCTATATACATAACGACAGAAGAAGTATGTTGCGAAATGATGCTGTGGAAATGATTTCTTTTTAAATCAAAATTATCAAACCTTATAATAATAAATTTATTCTCCAGTGATCACCGGTGAATCACCGGAGATTGTTCAATAACCGGTGTATTCAATCGGTGATCGAAATTCCGTTCTGGTGCAAACCGCTAGTTCCAAGATGTTCTTGACACGAGGCGCTAGCTGTGCATGTGTGCGTTAGATGTGTACACGTACGTCACTACAAACTTCGGCTGCAATTTGAATACGCGAGGCGGAAAATTTTAAAAATAGGCCTTATTGGGGACCAAGCCTTATTTGGGTCAGGTTACATATACACATAGTATAAAAGAATGAGCAACAGAAACACTATGCGTTAAAAAGTTAAAAAGCATGTGAGGCGGGGCGTCGCGCTTTGCGTTGGGCGGCGCGGCCCGCACTGAATTCGTTGTATGAGTGCGTTTACGGAGAAGAGATTTTACTCGCGTTTGCTTGGAATAGAGCGTTTTTTGCGGCAGAGCCCGCGGATGGCATCGCCTTATCGTAGTGGTGCACGCAGCGACGCACGCGACGGTAATTCTCGTTGAAGCGATGCCTGCGTTGGCACCTTTTGCCAGTGTTATTTGGAAATCGCAGTGGAGTACGATATAATTGACTTATTTTTTAGAAGTAAATTCTATGTTAAAAAGTGAACTATATAATATAATAAATGCGCCGCAGAGATGCCCGCCGCATACGTTGCAGCGATAGCCACTGCGTGCTTCGCTACACGCTTGGCGAATCGCCGCGGGCGCAGCGGCGGGCACAGCCACACTGCCCGCCTCGCATCTCTATAAACAACATCGTATATTGCCCTATGTTTGTGTTTACGCGTGCGGTGTTGCGTGCCGCTGCACGTGCCGCCACTCCGTAAACAGAAAAAACGTCCGACGCGCCGCGAGACGCCATGCCACACGCGTCGCAGAACGCCCTGCGTCTCCGTAAATGAGGCATAAGGCGCTAAAGCCTTTTTTTTTTCTTACCTGTAGGAATGCTTTGACGCATACCCCTCCGCGGGGGCGGGCGGAGGGGCTATGTCGGACTCACCGGGGTAAAAGAGAGATGGTAATGATGATAAGAATGGACCTCCCGGTAATACCGTATAAACCTACCACGGTGTCCCTCGACAAAACCGCAATCGGCGGGGCCGCATGATTCATTTTCACATGCAGTCGCGACCCCGTCGAGATTTCGGCCCACCGTATGACACGGCAGGCCACTACACGATAAGACCTATCCTTTGGTCACAATTACTTTTAAAATTCCCTTCTGTGCCACCCCTGGAGGGAGAACTACGGGTCTCCCCCCTTTGGATCAGAATACTGCGGGGTTAGGAAACCCACTGCGCCTCGAAAGGCGTATTCTGTCGACCGCGCTGATTAGAGTGCGTGGTGCCTGACAGTGGTGTTGGACTCGCTGGGGTATGTGGTTATTCGCTGAGGACGACTTGTTCGTTGCACGGCAAGCACGTGGCGTTCGAGCGTCGGACTCAGGCGCGGCTAGTGCGAACCAGTCGGTCGCGCGAGGTACGGAGTTGTCTTTAGCAAAGTGGCAGTGTGATTTCACTGCCGCAACGCATCTCGGGCGCTTGCCTGCTCAGCAAGTAAAAGTCATAGCTGGAGTGACTCAGGCCACACCCGGCTTGTAGGCCTATTTGGGTAGGCGTATGGATGTACGTCGGGAAGTGAGCGTGCCTTACACAGCTCCGGTACCATACTGGAGATATGGAACGTAGCTTTTCCGTCGGCTTCAGTGAGGTTTTCGTTAACAACTCCCAGAGTTGCGAGTGATGAACGACTTTATTGCTCGGGTATCTATCTGGAGAATAGGTAGTGTCACTTGGGCACGAGGTAGCTCGTTTACGAGAACCGAATCTCTGAGGTTAGGGTGGAGAAAGTCGAGATTTGAGGACAAGACCTATCTACTGGTCCCGGAAGGTGCTCTCGGGTAGGGGAACGTTATATCATAAACTGGACTAGTCGTAGAGAGGGGGATGGTCCCCCCTTAGAGGGGAGACGTAAAGGTGTCAAAGCCTAACGCACAATACATTCTAACTAATTCGACTGCATGGATGGTGTAGTGGTTTAAGTGATCACGTCGCTACTAGTAGGTACTACGCCAAGTGTTGTGGGTTCGAATCCCACATGGGACAAAACTTTGTATGATTAACAAATGGTTGTACCGAGTCTGGGTGATTTTTGTGTCCGTTGTTTGAACGTTTGTAAAGTCCTTCGCGACACAGGATTTAATTCTAAAGCGGGTGCTGTCTTTTTTAAATAATAATATTTCACATTTTAGTTAGGATTCGGCCCATCTTAGGATAAGTGGCTGTGGTGTCAAACTTCCATAGTTTATGGCCACTCACGTTGCCGTAATAATACAGTCATGACTAATGTATGAGCATTTGGTGCAGAAATGTCACAAACCCTAATATAATATACTTTTGGTTATGACTTCGAAGACATAATTCTTGAGTCTCGACTCGTAAACATACAGTCATAAGGTCACTTCTAAGAATACACTGAGCGTAACTCTGCGTGGGTGTGTTACGAAAGAATACAGTAACAATATACAATTGTGTACAAGTGTCAAGTACAGGTGAGAAGACAGTTCCAAAAACAAAAGGAGTTGAAAGAAGAAAGAAAAGCGAGAATTGGACTTATAGTTACGGCCGCGCATTGTGATTAATAGAGTAGTAGTTCCGGCGTGTAAGCCTAACCTAACATTTATGATATTTTAACAAAAGGAGTTGAAAGAAAAGCGAGAATTGTACTCATAGTTACGGCCGCGCATTAACGTACATATCTAGTTATACATCTCTCATGTCGGTTTAAAACTTATAATATAGAAATTGTCAGGCGCTAATAAGCTTTCAATCAAAGAGCACGTATATCGTATTTTAATACAACGCCCACGACTTCCTTTGGAAAAGTACTTTTTCCTGGATGAAAGGCATCCTATGTCCTTTTCTGTACCCCTGACAATGTGTATGCGATGATGATCGGTCGAGTAGTTTAGGCGTGAAAGCTTAAAAACAAACAAACTCACATCCGCATTTATAATATTATAAGTTAGGATTAATACTTTTGCGAAACTACACAACTGTTAGATGTAGCTTTCGTATTATTCAGCTATATAGATATACTATACTATACTTTTTCACTTTTACACGCCCACTCAATAAAATAAGAAAAATAATACTTACGTTTACGCGAATTTTAAGGTATAAATGTTCATTGAAATTAAACAACTTTGTATTGATTTTATCGTATTGTTTATTAACACTTTTATTACGTAATTTTATAATATAACACTTCGCCTGACTCTGTAATACTATTTAAAATAATTTAGATTTAATTTTTTACTCTTTCCTCGACGTTTAGGATGCTTTTCAGCAGCCATGATTTGCCTCAATGTCCTGAAATATAATCAAATTGAAGTATTTAAGTTTTTGTGTTTAATTCGCTTTAATGTCTAAAGGGGCTTTTAAACAGAAAATATTGTTACTGTAGCTGCATCTTTTTCAGCAATTTCAGCAGTTGCATACACTACCAGTGCGTCATCAAGGCAGCAATATTTATTTAATTTATTTTACCTTATATATACCCGTTACGGGTATTGACGCGATTGTGCATAACATTTACCTTTTGACGTTTTGACCAGGTTACACCGGCCGTGGTCACAAGTTGACTCTATATGATAGCCTATGTCCATTCCTAGGTTTTCAAATACCTCTATTTCAAATTTCATCTAAATCGGTTGAGTGGTAAGTAGCCGTGAATAAGTAACAGACAGACAGAGTTCCAAATTTATAATATTATATATAGTAAGGATTAAAAAGTTACATACTAACACAGGTTTGCAATGTTTTGTGGGGTCAAGATTCTTCTCAACCTATCTGCCCAGGCTGCATCGTACCAACCATCAGTGCAAGAGTGAAAACTTAATTACTACTCTAAGAGTCGTTGTCGAGTCATTTATTCGCTTTTGCTGACGAACATTAAAGGGTTATAAGTACCTACTTTATTTCTACTTAACCCTTATCTAACTAGAGGTGGCACCCAATAAAATTTATAGACAGACCATAGAGAAGCTTGCGTAAATGAAAACGGGTGGGTATAGAATATGATTCTACGAAACGGTTTTTAAAGGATTGTGTTTTAAATACGACACGTTTCAAAATTATAGTGTAGGTATACATAATCAAAGTATCACACGTAGTGAAAAATTAGGAATACCTTCTAAATATACGAGTAGGTAACGATTAATTGTTTTATATCCATGTATTAGGTTATTTTGTTTTGGTGTATCGTAACTACCACGTTACTGAAGCGACTGCTATGCATGAAGACTCAATTCCTACATCTGTCAAAGTGTATTAGGGTTTTCCTGACAATAAATTATCAGCACGGAGTATACGAGTAGGTCTGTGCCCAGTACGCGAGACTAGGTTCGTGCCATATTAAAGTTTTTAGACTATCGCGATTTGTACACATACTTATTATAATGTTAGACAACGGGTCTTACTCGCGATAAAGAATTTAAAAGGTAATAAATACCTATTGATTGCCCGACGTTTCGACCGACTTGCATCGATCGTGGTCACGGGGTATTTATTACCTTTTAAATACTTTATCGCGAGTAAGACTCGTTGTCTAACATTATATTAAGTATCGTGCCATATTACTAAGGCCTAAAATAGTAGCTCTCGAAATGTGGATTTAACAAACCTCCACATACGACGACATACAACGGGATATACGCGCTGGACTATATATGTACGTTTGCGATACTAAATTTTATCCAAATCTGTTCAGCGATTTACGCTTAATTGAATAAAGGGGCTTTTAAACCGGCAAGATTTTATTACAATATGTGGCTGTAATTTTCTACTATAGTCCGACTAGGACAAATCGTTTTAATGCATCGGTCATTCCTTAATTCTCAAATATAGTTCTTTAGATAGCCATATGCAAAATATTGACGTGTATTCCATAATATGGCTGCTGGACAAGCTTCTGAATAAACAGCCCAACATCTAAATATCTCTACAAAATTTTATACTTATAATTTTCTATTCCGACGATGTCGTCCTAGATATAATGTCTTAAAGATAAAACTGTATGATTTTTGGAGCCTATATAAATATTGCGGGGCGGGGTCTAAACGCGTACGTATAATCGAATTACAAGTGAAGTCAAACGGCGAGTGGCACTAGAACGGTTTATTTTGTGAACAGCTCGGTATTGTTTGCGCAGTTTACTTTGAAGTCAGCTGTTTTATGTACTGTCTGGTGTCCTTCTCTTAAGTACACTTCATTTGGCTAATGCTCTTTATTTTTTAGTATTAACAATTTTTTTTGTTATCTGCTGTAATTTTGCCTCTTTTATCATAGACTAGATTTTATTTTAATATTTTATTTTGCAATAGTTACTATTATTACAAGTTTGAAACTCGCCAAACGGAATTCCGTTTGGCGAGTTTCAAACTTGTTTAATGTGTTAATAATCTGGATTGTTAAGTTAGACCTTCAGCAATATAACTATGATATACACATTAAATTTCGTGTAGTAGTTTTGTGTAATGCGTACAAACAGACAGACAAACAGACCGAAAATATTTATTTTGGTTTCTATAGGTCCTTATTAAGACCCCTAATATAACTTTTTAAATGTCTGTTATATACAGACACGGACCAGCTACAATCTATACTAATACTATAAAGCTGAGCTGTTTGCTTAAACGCACTAATCTCAAGAACTACTGGTTCGAATTGAAAAATTATTTTAATGTTGTTTAGCCTATTTATCGAGGATACGCTATATAACACCACGCTACGACCCACGAGGGCGGCGCAGTAACAATAAATGCGGGTGAAACTGCGGGCACATCTAGTTTTATTATGTTTCGATAATAATATGCGCGCCTTTTAAAAGTAAAGATTTTGTTGTATAAAAACGTATCTGCTGACTGTAGCTGATAAATAATAATTATTAACTATAATGTTTAATAAATCAAACACATACAAAACTCATCGCCCAAATTTATTAGGTGCCAAATGTAAAATTACGTACTTATCTAACTATGAGTTATCATGCAAAACATAGGTAGGTTAGCACACCACTAGGTGTCACTCACTCGGTGGTACTGTTTAACTATAAAAGATCCACCGTACCACCAGGGGTATGGCCAGGGGTACGATGGGTCTGAAACGAAAAAATCTGTGGTGGCTCGTGGTAGTATAGAAGTCTTGAAGGGCTTATATGTTGGCCCTATGTCCACGTGTGAGCTTCTAAAATGGCCAGGTATTTTACCAACGTACTAGGGAATTACCTGTAAAAAAGAGAAAGTTTATAATAATAATGTTTACTTGTAAATAAAGGTCATATGGTATGACATTTATTTAACGCCCAAATTAGATACATAGACAATATATTGTTTACTATTAGTCAAATCATTCACAGTATCAAACTACATGTATGATCTAATCGTGACCTATGTAACCGTAGTTTTTACAGTCCACTTACAAGTTACTTCATAGCGAGAATTTTATTTATGTAACTATGAGATTGGGAGTGCAATTACTGTTTGATGTTGTGCGTGCGTGCGTGCGTTTTACGTGCGTGTGTCCTTACTTGTGTGTGTATGTAATGTGTGCGCTTATTTTATATTAAGAACTTAAATAACTTATTTATATCAATAGCGACTTCACGTTAATAGTGCAAGGAACGGAAAGAAGAGGAAAATATTATTCTGATTCGCTGTTCAAAGAAATAATGTCATAGCATTTATATAAAAATCTCCAGAGTTTAAAAATACTGTATCATTTATTCTGAAAGAAAGGTCGTATTCATTGGGAAGGAATTTTATTACCCCGGCTAGGAAAACGAGTCATTTTACGAGCAGAAGAAATGAGCTATGCGGAGCAAACAGCAAATGGAAAATAATTGAAATAAAAATACACTCACTCTGAACATTTATACTAATTGTCGCAACGTTTTGACATTGCTTTATTAACTTAGAGAATGTTTACATGTTTGAGGAGCTGATAGGCTTTTAAACGATCTTTTTTTATTATATTACTACATCTTGCAATTTCGCCAGCGTAAATCTTAATGGATACCGGGAAAAGAAGTATTTTGAGAGTTGATCTTAAACATGGTCTGTTTTGTATGCCATCTTTCTTCGAAATATTTCGAGAATTTACGCGTGATTGAGTAACGACATTCAAACATTTGAATATCCTTATCCTTATCCTTATCCTTTATTTTTATTTTTATTTGATTTGTTGAAAGATTATGGAGAGAGTCTTGAGTTTGGTTCTAAGGCCGGCGGCCTTGACTTTTTTAAGTTGTGTGTGGATTACATACATACATAGATTCACGACTGTTTCCCAGAGGGGTAGGTAGAGACTACGGATTTCCATTTGCTACGATCCTGACATACTTCTCTGGCTTCATTCACTTTCATAACATTCCTCATACACGCTCGCCGGTTTAAGGTGCTCTTAACCTGGCCTTTATCCAGAACGTCTCCGATCTGATCAAGAAACGTTCGCCTAGGTCTTCCCCTTTCGATTGTTCTATTCACACTAGCCTTATTGGATTAAATAGTTAATAATCGCTTGTTTCGGCGATGAAGGCAAACATTGTGAGGAAACCTGCATGTCTGAGAGTTCTACATTATGTACTCTAAGATGCCACCTGCACTGGGCCAGCGAGGTGAACAATAGCCTAACCTTTCTCACACTGTGAAATGGCCAGTGCTCAGCAGTGAGAAATTTTATTAATAGGGCTGATAGGTATTATATATAAAACATTCTGGAGAAAGAGGTTTAAGAGTACCTTGAACAGATGAGCCTGCGTGAAGACCTTACTTAAAAAAGTTTTATTTCGATATCACATTCATAAGTAGGTAGTTATATTTTAAGATGGAGGTAACCTTTTAAATATAAAATGTTACCTGTATTAGGATACCCCCCTTTTCCATAACAAAGGTTACACAGTAATGATGCCGTGGTATACCATAAGTCTTCTCCCTAGCCTTTATTATTTCCAAGTCACTTGGGGTCGGCTTTTCTAGTCTAACCGGATTTGACTGGATATCAGTTTTTAAATAGCGGCTGCCACCTGACATTCGCAACCTTAAAGCTAATGATACCCTATCTTATCTTATCTTGTGTGGGGGCCAGTCAGTACAGACCAGACCGGCGACACTTCGACCTAGTGGAATCTTTTGTGTCTACTTCCCCAATAACGACTGCCATAGATGTTCATGGCAGCCGGGACCGATGGCTTAACATGCTCTTCGAGGCACGGAGCAGGCGATAATTGTCAATCAATACGCACATAATTTCGAAAAGTCATATAACTTCCGAAAGTCAGAGGTGCGCGACGTGGGTTCGAACCCGAGACTCTCTGCATTGCAGTCTGTTGGTCTCCCCACTGAGCTATCGCTGTTCTTTTTGGTTAACCATAAGTAACAAATTTAAATATATTTGAAATAAGTGCAAAAAGAGAAAGTTGTAAAGATTTTAATAAACGTGAATTAAGTAAAAGAGATATGCTAGGATTGTTGCAAGGGAAAATCCATCGTCCATCATATAGAATTATATATATACTAGATTTTACCCCCGGCTTCGCTCGCGTAAATATAGTTTAGGTTAGTAAACGTACTTTTTTCTGGATGAAAGGCACTTTATATCCTTTTCTGTTCCCCTGACAACGTGTACCTGCGAAATTTTATGATGATCGGTCGAATAATTAAGGCGTGAAAGCGAAACAAATGAACTTACAAACTCACATTTGCATTTATAATATTAGGATGCAACATTTCAGGTAAATTGAACCCAGAGAAGTGGGTCAGATCGGGACGGCTTAAAAGCTTTTAAAGACACAGGAAGGCAGCACGGAACGTCTGTCTGTCGGTCGTACTGACTTGAGTGTCTGTCGCTTCTTGACGTAGTAATAGTTTTGTTCTACGCTTCAGCTCGAAGCGAAAGGACGAATTTGTAAAAATGTAGTCACGGCGAGTAGAATTTAAGGTCTATCCACTTATATCAGGTTCGTGCCCGGGACGTGGACGGGCCGGCACGGCGACGAGCTTCAATGTACTAGCACGGCCGCGGCCCTGTAATGTCCCGGACATGGCCCTGATATGTGTGGATAGACCTTTAGAGGATGCACTTAATAATAATGGCAAATTGACTACGGCAGGCAGACTATACATTTAAAAAAGGAAAGTTTTAAACAACCAATACACAAGCAGAAACACCTAGACGCTGAACCACTATTTGTGAATGACACAATTTTTTATTCCGTGTGAGATTCAAACCCACAACACTCGGCTTAGTAGCTCAGCGACGAGGCGACCATGTAAATAAACATCTTGCCACCTAGGTTACTAATTTATATGTGTGAACGTAACCTAATAAATATGTAATATCTCCTACGTAATGCCTACTAATCTCTCTAGTATTGAAGGGGAGAGTTGGCTCTAGTGTAATAAAATTTACTATTTATCTTACACAATATTTATTTCTTGATTGACATGAAAGATTGACTCCGAACACAAACCAACTCCCGCTTTTATACTGTCGTATCATCAATCAACCCCACTCCAATATGAAAACAGTATTGCCATTTTATCACAAAAACAATTTAATAAAATAGAATTACCTCAAAATCATCATCACAATTTCAAGTACTTGTTTAAAATTAACATAACCTTACACTAGTACAACAACATATCCTAACTAATATTATAAATGCGAAATCGTGTTTGTTTGTTACCTTTTCACTCCTTAACTACTTGACCGATCATCACGAAATTTTGCATTCACATTGTCAGGGGTATAGGAAAGAACATAGGACACCTATCATCTAAAGAAAAATGCTGTTTCCGATGAATTACGTTAACTTAACATACATTGACGTAACTTTTACGCAAGCGAAGCGGCGGCCAAACCAGCAATACTTAAAGAATATTTATATAATTATGTCTTACGAATTATCAGGTGCTCCTCTTGAACGTGTTACGACAATACGTGATCTTTTTTTTTTTTTTTTTTTTACGTGGGGGAATGCTATGACGCATATCCCTCCGCGGGGGCGGGCGGAGGGATTATGTCGGACTCGCCGGGGTATAGAAAGATGTTGAAAATATAATGTACCTCCCGGGATACCGACTAAACCTACCACGGTGTTCCTCGACACAACCACTATCGACGGGGCCGCGCGAATCGCTTTCGCATGCGGTCGCGACCCCGCCAAGGTTACGGCCCGCCGTATGAAACGGCAGGCCACTACACGAAAGACCTACCCAAAATAGGCACTACGTCATATAAAACCCTACTGTCTCCCCTAGAGGGGAGACGGACTCGACACAGAGGCGCGCGTGGGAACACGCACGCCGCCTCTCGGACCTGGTGCTGAACGGATGGCGGGCAGGCCCACAAAGCCCGCCACCCCCAGGTCAAACCTCAGGGTGGCTGGAGGTCATCGCGCGCCCTCCGGCGCCCGGCTCTGCGGTTGGGGAGAGGGTTTAAACGCTCCCTCTCCCGCTCCGCCGCCTCCTTGATGTAAATTACTTCCTCACAAAAGGAGGCGACGGCGTTCCACGACCTCTCACTCCGGACCATAGACTGAACTACGGCCGGGAGCGAGAGGGCAACCGATCCGACTGCCGCGATCAAATCACGGCGCTGCGATGCCCAGGCGGGGCAAACCGCCAAAGTGTGCAGCGCCGTGTCCTCAACAACGTCGCGGCAGTCGCCGCAGTGGTGACAACCGGGCGTCTCTTGCCGGCGTATACGACACAGGAACTGGCCAAAACAACCATGGCCAGTCAGAACCTGTGTCAGCCGGAAGGTGAGGGCGCCATGCCGCCTCTCCAGCCACTCCTCAAATACGGGCCTTACCGCCACAATCGTGGCGTGCCCGACGACAATACGTGATCTTGGCCTAACTCTTGACAACAAATTGAATTTTCACGAGCATATTAAACAAATCTGCAAAGACGCTAGCAAATCTTTAGGGTTTATTATTAGAACTGCCTCAAATTTTACCAATATTCATGTTATAAAATTACTCTATAATGCATATGTACGTAGCAAATTGGAATATAACGCGATTATTTGGGCTCCTCAAGAAAAATTGTACACATTAATGGTCGCAAAAATACAACGTAAATTTGCTAGATACCTCTATAAACGTAAATATGGATATTATCCTTTTCTATATCGCTCTATATTTGTTTCTGGAATGGTTGGCTTTGATACTCTAGAGCTCAGACGGAGATATATGCTCATAATGCATTATTATTTGATGTTAATTGGCAAAGTGGACAATCCATCGGTATTCGAGACTATTTGTTTCTATGTGCCTGACAATTACCTGCGTGGCTGTGGTAGACGAAAACGCCAACTTCTCGCGTATCCGCCATCCTGGCATATTACAAAAACTAATAATAGCCCTACTGTAAAAGCCATTGATTTAATAAATGATTTTTTGAAAAAATATCCAGGTGCAGACATATTTTTTGATAAGCCTTATGTATTTAGTAACCACGTAATGACATATTTAAATAATGCCTAATTGTATAAGTTTTAATTAACTATAAAATGTAATTTAGCTTTTGATATTTAACTGTATTATATTTTTTCTTGCTAATTGTATTCTACTATTATTTTGTATATTATTAATTTGTATTTTAATGAAATAATACTGTAAAACCCAATTTGACGTAACATATAAGCGCCTTGGTGTTACACTGTAAGCTTGTGTTGTTTAAATAAATAAATAAATATTAAAATACGTACAGTAAACTATATCAGATAGGTAACGAAGCCCGGTGAAACTTCGAGGCGACATTCAGGCTTATCAATTGTCTCAAAAGGTGTCGGTATCAAAGCGAAAGTTGGACACTTTACTATGCCCTGTCGGCGACGCGATGCCGATGCCACTGCAAGGTATGGCGGGAAACTAAGTTTCTCAGAAACTTTTATAGAATGATATTAATATAACGCAATGACGTATTCTGGAAAGTTATTAAATCTTTTGAGGGTAGTATAACTACAGATAATGAGGTTGTATTGAACCTTTAGTACATAGATGATACTCGAAGTTGATATACGTTGATAGTACGATATCAACTTTCTCATTATCGAACTATAGACCTCAAGATCTTTCGGAATCGTTAGCGCAAACTTTTGGCACTACATTAACAAGGCATGCAAAAAGTTATAAGGCATATAAAAAGAACTTCATTTATTTTTATTTGTTATATTATTATCATTGGAATTGTTTGTTGATAATGTTTATTCTGCTTGTTTATGGTCTCTTAATGGGCGACATTTTATATTTATATAAGACTATCCGGGTCTGACCCATGTGTTGTCCGGAAATGGGAATACTTTTATTTTTCCCATAAAAGTAATAGATACTAAACGAAATTTAAAAAAGACTATTCGCTCCCGGGATTACCGAGAAGCTACAAGTCTTATTTTAAAGTTTTAATTACATTATTTTCTGTTTTTTGAAACATTTACATACAAAAACAATTATCTACATTCAGATGGGATATATGTCTGTCTCTCTCGCGCACGTGTTGCTCGTCTATACCTACTCTGCGCATGCGCCGCTGTTTTACATCGCACTTTGCGCAGTCAACATCGCTTGTGACGTGAACCGTTATATACTATGCGCTGTTTCATATTTCTTAACCACTCGGCATTTCTTCTGGCAAGACTGTAATTAAGCCATGATCCACTTTTTTACAGACCTCGGAATCGCTGCAGCTCTGACAAATGCGTTCCACGTTGATATTATAGATAGCCTTTGTGCCAATACAGCCAGGGAGCGGCTGAATGTTGAATGTTGCCAATCACTTGGCAGATTATATAAATTATAGAAAGCTAAACCGAAGTTACAAAATGTTTCAGTAGTGGAGGATAATTTTGTTGCATTTCCTGTGTTAATACCGAAAGAGTTGACTCTAGTCGCTGTAGGAACCTACCAAATCAAACTGGCGCGGCGCCAAGCTATTACAGCAAACCTGTAAGCATCACTGTGTCATTCATTATACAAAATATAACCCAGCTTAATGATCTCTCAGATTTTTTATGTCTTCCAATAATGTCCAACTTGGACGAGCGCACATAATGAGTAGACACACGTGCCCTAAAATGTACTATATATTTTAATTGACGACGACAATCATTTTATTTTATTTTATTTATTGGAACAAATAACAACTGTTATTTGTAATGTAATATAATCTAACATGTAACTACATGTTAGATTATAACTAAATACATTTCATACACCAAATATGTTAACATGTAAACCACATCATTATTCACTGATTAACAAAAAAAAATAAGGTATTAAATATAATGACCATCAAAAGTACTAATTGCACAGCAAAATATGCTCACTAAAATATATCATAACGAACATCTATACGCCTCAAATTACTGCATTGCGTCTCGGAAGGGTTAGGTTATGTTAGGTTTTTGCGAGGAAGTGATTTCCATCAAGGAGGCGGCGGAGCGGGAGAGGGAGCGTTTAAACCCTTTCCCCAACCGCAGAGCCGGGCGCCGGAGGGCGCGCGATGACCTCCAGCCACCCTGAGGTTTGACCTGGGGGTGGCGGGCTTTGTGGGCCTGCCCGCCATCCGTTCAGCACCAGGTCCGAGAGGCGGCGTGCGTGTTCCCACGCGCGCCTCTGTGTCGAGTCCGTCTCCCCTCTTTTAAGAGGGGGGACAGTAGGGTTTACTAGTGGCGTGAAGTCTGCCTATTATGGGTCGGTCTTGTTGTGTAGTGGCCTGCCGTTCCACACGGCGGGCCATAACCTCGGTGGGGTCGCGACCGCATGCGAAAGCGATTCGCGCGGCCCCGTCGATAGTGGTTGTGTCGAGGAACACCGTGGTAGGTTTAGTTGGTATTCCGAGAGGTACTTTACTATTATTTCCATCTTTCTTTTACCCCAGTGAGTCCGACATAATCCCTCCGCCCGCCCCCGCGGAGGGATATGCGTCATAGCATTCCCCCACGTAAAATAAAAAAATAAAAAAATTTAGGTTCCTTCTTAAACCCACCAAAAACAGGAGCCCGAGGGCTCCATCGACTTAGTTTGATTTCTTTGAATATATTTTGCTGTGCAATTAGTATTTTTGGTGGAACAAAGGCAAAACATTGAGGAACAGTTAAATACTACTCAAAAAATAATAATACGTCATGTTACTCCGTAAAAGTTGACAAAAGAATTTAAATAATAAAAACAATAAAAATCAATGAAAATACGGTACTAAATGTAGACTAATTAAATAAATTAAAAATTGAGGATTTATTGAACGAAGAAGTTCAATGGCCTGTTTTTTAAATTGGCAGTTAGAAAGAGCAATCATGGACTAGATTGCATCAAACGCTTGCTGCTCTTCTTTTATTGGACGAAGAACAACTGGCAGCAGTGCTTACGTTATATGCGTAGTTTGATATTTAGGATAGGTTAGGCACTGAGTTGTTTCTAGCTTAAATATACTTTTAGATCATATAGGCCAAAAAAAATTGCTGTTGGCTTCCAAAACAAATGAGTTTTGGAGGTATACCCCAAATTTATGTTTTTTGGTCACGATGTTATTTATTACCAATACTTTACGATACCAACATTTCAATTTTAAATTTCAAATTTTTATGCATTCCAAAATGTATTAAAGATCTTATAGTTAGGTTCAGTAACAATTATGGATCCTGTCAAGCTCAACATATGACCAAAACTTATAGTTAAAATCTGTAAAATCTAATATACCGAAGAATTATTTATCAGGTTAATCAAATATTGTCTTCTGTTTACGCGAATGTAATTCATTGAAATTAAACTACTATATACGGATTTTATCGCGTTGTTTATTTAGCACTGTATTACAATTTTTTTTAAATATTTCGCTACTACTACTATTGATTTTATTTTACTAATTTATAAGCTAATAAAATTATTTAAACTATTAAATCTATTTATTTTTGGCTTACACTTTCCCCGACGTTTCGGTTGCTTTTCAGCAGCCATGGTCACGGGGAGAAAAGCTAAATAAACAACGCGATAAAATCCGTATATAGTAGTTTAATTTCAAAGGTTAATCAAAGATCTTAAGAAAGTCTTAAAGTCAAACTCATGTCAAGCTATTCGATTGGCTGTTCCTAATTCCGTCCGACAATCACAACAGTTAACATTCGTTGAGCCACTGTTAAACTAATGTTTGTATTGATATATCTTTTAAAAACCAGGGGTTACTGTGTCAGCAATAATAAACTCTATTTCTGTTACTAAAATATATCTTTACTTAAACTTAGCGTTTACCTTATATTATTTATACTAAGTACAAAAATACGACCTAGAATATAATTTTTTATAGTCGCCATGATGTTACTAGAGTTAGCTCCCTCTCATAATACTAGAGAGACTAATAGACGTCCGTGGGTAAGTTTATTAAGTTACGTTCATACATTGTATTTTTGCAACTAAGGTGACAAAAAGCTTATGTGGTTGATTCACCGCTTCTTACTTCGTCGTGTATAGTGGGTTCGAATCTCACATGAAGTATAAATTTGTGTGATCCACAAATGATTTTTCGAAGTATAGGTACGTTTTGTTGATAGTTTGATGTTTTTAAGTACCCAGCGATCCTTTTGTCTTTTTAAATTAAATCAACATGTGCGCCCGCCGTTGTCTATTTGTCATTATTATTTCGCGTACTAAATATGATGTGCCTTTAGTTCTGAAATCACATACATACTCCACCCTAAGGTTTTACCTGGGGGTAGAAGGCTTCGTGAGCCTGCCCGTTATCCGATCAGCACCAGGTCCGAGAGGCGGTGTGCGTGTTCCCACGCATGCCTCTGTGTCGTTTGTCCGTCAAGGGGATAGTACAGTTAAAATTAGACGTGACCAAAGGGTAGGTCTTTTTGTGAAGTGGCCTGCCGTTTTATACAGCGGCGGGCCGAAACCTCGGCGGGGTCGCGATTGCATTTGAAAGTGATTCGCGCGGCTCCGGCGACTCTAGTTATGTCGAAGAACACCGTGGTAGGTTCAGTCGGCATTACTGAGAGGTCGCCATCTTTCCCCCGGTGAGTCTGACATAACCCTCTCCGTCTCCCTCGGGGAGGTTTGCATCAATGCATTCACCCGGGTAAAAAAAAGATACGCATTCTTTCTCAGTGTATACACTTTTCAAAATTAATCATTATGCTTCCAGTAAAAGTAAAGAATCATAACTATGTAGGTATTACAACATGAAGAAGCCACACTAACTCATGTTAGTACCTTCTACTGACAGACTAACGTTTCGTGCTGCCTTTCTGTCTTTAAAAGCTTTTATTTAGCTGTCTCGATTTGACCCGTTTCTTGGTATTCAATTTACCTGAAGTGTTGCATATCTATATCTACATACAGGGTGTCCGGTAATTAATGGATAACCTGGAAATGTCTTATAGTGGAACTGATGGCCGTTCAGAAAAAAATATGAAAAAACTATCCTAACTACTACCTGAGATATGTGTTTTTTTTTAATCACCATGTATAACTTTCTTGTATACTACGACCATAAATGAATGAAATCCATTGGTTTTTTGTTGTTTTATTATTAAACACTAATTATGCTAATAGATAGACAGTCAAAAGTATGCTATGCTAATATAACTTGCACTTTCTTTTTCTTTTTTTCTGAACTGCCTTCTATTCTACTATAAGACATTTCAAGGTTATCCATTAATTACCGGACATCCTGTATATATGTATGTATGTATATAAAAATGAATCTCTGTTTCCCTTGGTAACACCGTAACTTGAGAAATACATTACCGATTTCATTAATCTTTTTTAAAATGTTTTATTATACTTTGTAGCTAAGGTTGCTACGGAAAGAAAAATTCAAAAAACTGCGGTGAAATTTGGATAATTTTAGAAAACTTAACTGCTATTTTAACTTAGCGATATTGACAGTTCGTCTAAGACAGGACAACGTGTCGGATCAGCTAGTATAATTATGATTCGAGAGCATTATAAAAAATAAACCAAAAGTTTAATACGAGTATAAAGAGGTACTTAACTTAGATGACGATTGTAAAATTGATATATAATGGTATATAGCCATGAAATGATGTATATTGCTTATGTGAAAATACATGGCATGATGACATGTTTTGTTTACTAGGA
The DNA here is from genome assembly GCA_963675205.1 of Catocala nupta. Classification (NCBI taxonomy): domain Eukaryota; kingdom Metazoa; phylum Arthropoda; class Insecta; order Lepidoptera; family Erebidae; genus Catocala; species Catocala nupta. The sequence continues at coordinate 28,159,140 of OY776095.1, forward strand.
CTTTAGCAAGAGCCTCTCATGGAAGTGCTGTTACAGTGTTCCATTGTCAAGTAGCTACGGAAGACAACAAGTTTATAGTAGGGTCCGTATCCACTCGCCACAATGTATTCGGGGATCTGTTTATTTATTTATACCCCTAACTGTGACGGTGAGTGTTCCGTACTATTGTACCTACTATGATATTTTGATAGAGTATTTGCAGGAGATGCTTGTTTATTTTAACTACGGGACTGTGAATACACTAGTTGAAGATGTAGGCACGTATATTTATATATACATAACGTATATATCAAGGAATGGACACGTTAACAGGTTCTTTGTCCGATGAATCACATATGATATATAACATTAGATTTTATATTGTGTCTATCATGGGATAGTGAATGGGTTAAGTGCCAAAAACAAGTGTTCTAAACCGAAATGTTGAATTACTAATAATACTACTAATACTTCACAAATCTTCGACTCATGCTGTGAGAATTTCGCAGATATGCAATTTCTTTTACGTCATTTTTTATTATTTTCAAATATTTGTGTAATGTGTGTGGGTTATCTCGATGCTGCAATGAATACGACATGTGCATAGCTTTAGGTTCAATTCCTAAGTCAAGCAAACTGTGATTCGGATTTCCTATCAAGTAGTTATTATCAGGAGCTACACAGAGTCAGGAGCTGTGCCAAGTAGACGGTAACAAGCTCGAACTCTATATCGCCTGAGACCTGAAATTGATGAATGCCTATTCCTTCTTTGAAATAGACATAATAACATAGACATAAAACAAAGACCTATCTATGTATTTTGGATTAAACAAATTTAAACTCTGTTGCAATTATTTAACACAAATATAATATTACTATTCATAGTCACACAATTAGAGTTGAAATTGCCTAACTTCAAAATGTTGTGTTATGTCGCTGTTATGTTGAGAATGCCATGTGTGTACATTGTATATGTTTTAAAGGTAAAACTTATGTCCTCTATATAAAGATTTATTCAAAGATATAAGATTAGATTTATATTACACCAAGTAATTTAATATATTTTTACAAACGTGTTAATAAAGATAGAGTAATTATAATACTAAATATTTACAAAAATGGTTGAGGCCTCGTAGAATTCGTCAGCATCGCTGTCAACTGGTAACGTGCCCAGGAGACTGGCAGCATTGCCACGTTGAATCGTAATGTTGATTATTTGGGCCAAGAAAAGACCAGCCTTCTGATCATGCGAAGCGTCGATCAGCCGTTTTGCGACCTCTCTGTACAAGATACGAGCGCTCGGAATTATTGATATTGGCTTTCTATCAATTACATATCCAGATGATTTGATGCTGCTGAGATTTTCCAGAGGCAGTAAAATATCATCCATCCTTGTACATCAGCCTAATGATGTACTAATCTCAATCTCTATTTACTTTGCTCCCCAACGTCTTATAAATTACACCTTTTTTAGAACAAAAAGCGTACTTTGATGATCCGCTCATTGAAAGTTGGTCTCTTTGAAGAAGAGGGAACAAACTGGGCTTAAAACAAAGTAAGATTAAATTCTCGCTATCATAATAGTAGGCAGGATATCCTTTATGTTGAAAAGAGGTTATTTTCGGGTTAAGAACAACCACAATTTTATTTAAGTGCCTTTTTTATACAAAATACAGATGTTATCTACTGCTGGCCAGAATTTTAATTAATTTTATTTTGAAAACCGTCATGCCCAACAAAATAATGACGACAAATCAGGCTATTTTTAGCTAGAAGTAATAGACAATAGAAGCAATGATATTAAACACTATTACGCATGTACGAAAATCTACTGCTCAGTCTATTTTGTTCTCAAAATCTCAACTAAACACGTAAAAAAATTTGAAGAAATAGGTAGTGCAACAGATATAGAAAGAGATAGCTTTCGGCCAAACAATTGCGTTTCTTATTTTAAACTAGATGCGCCTGCGGTTTCACCCGCGTTTATGATTACTGTGCCGCCTTTATTATATAGCCTTTCTCGATAAATGAGCTATCCAACACTAAAATAATTTTTCGATTCGGACCAGTAGTTCCTGAGATTAGCGTGTTCAATCAAACAAACAATCAAACTCTTCAGCTTTATAATATTAGTATAGATTTACCGCATGGTTGGCGCAGTTGTTTAAGTGGTCGCGTTGCCACTGGCAATACGCCGAGTGTTGTGGGTTCGAATCCTATACGAGACAAACCTTTGTGTGATCCACAAATGGTTGTTTCGAGTCTAAGTGTTCTTTGTATCCGTTGTTTGAATATTTGTAAAGTCATCGCGACACAGGATTTATTACAAGTGCGAGAATAATATAAAAAAAAAAATCTTCTTGGCAGTCTTTGGGGACTGCCGATAGAAGTGAAAACTAAGTAACTAGCGTACGGTGACGATGACCCGAGTTTCACGCTTTTTGTTCACCCAAAAGTACATATATATACACAGTATACATATAGCTCATGGAAAGTGTTCGGTGACGATGACGCGAGTTCCATGATTTTTGTTCACCCAAAAAGTGCTCAACGCGCCTAAAGAAGGTTGCACTTCAAAACACAAGGTTTTGTTAAATTCTTGTAATGGTTTTTGCCTTGGTATTAAATGTAGCAAAACGTCACAATTGTGCAGCTTAGAGTCTTCTCTTGGTGCGCTATTAATATATCTCCTTCTTTGTGTATAAGATCCTTTAGTATAAGGCTATTCCTTTAATGTTGTATAGTTCAATCTTCAATTTTATTTTGATACACGCTTATATAAGAAACACGATCATATAAATAATGTAACCAAACGCTATAGAAAAACTATAACCATTATAATTTAACGCAGGAATAACCTTGTCAAACTCTACTTGTTCAGCAAAGTTAATTGATTTAGTTAAAAAGTTTATATTCTTGAAAAAAAGTTTAACATACATACATAGATGCACGTCTGTTTCCCAGAGGGGTAAGCAGAGACTACGGATTTTGATTGCTACGATCCTGACACACTTCCAGAGAAGTCAAAGCCAAGCCAGAGCTTCATTCATTTCATCACATTTCTCATACACACTTGCCGGTAAAAGTTTATATTCTTGAAAAATGTTTGTAAACTATAACCCGATTAAGTAAAAAAAGGAGTCTAATATGGACGAATTTAAGATTTATATAGCCTATGTTGCCCGGGCCATTATTACGAATCTTTTGACACCTCATTCATTAAAATCGGTTCAGTAGTTTAGGCGCTGCGGTGGATCATACATACCCAGACTGCCAAAATTATTACCATTCCTTTTGTCTTCGCCGTAGTCGGGTAAAAAACAATATTAAATATTGAGGCCTATACCGCTGAAGGCTTTACTGATGTAAAAAAATAGACACGAAAGAAGCCTAATCTTGTAATAACTATCTGTGTACACCAAAGAAAACCTTATACTTACACAGACGACAGCGCGCGCTTCTTCTTCAGATGAATATAACAATAATATACGTGCCGATTGAAAGACGGTGATTCTTATAGACTCAATCCCTTGTCTGAATAGTAGAAAATACAAATCTTGTAACAAAATTTTGTTTTTTATAGAGACAAACCTAGCTAACCGACTGATCGACGCGTGCATCGTGCGACTAGGAGGCTGGTAGGTCTTATCTTGATGCCAATAATCAGTATTGTGGTCATGCTGTCATTCTTCTGGGTGAAGTTGGCTAAAAATATGGTTTACCACCCTACGGTTGAGGTTCATTTGAACTTCATGAAACCACAAGGTCGATTTCCCTTTACAATAATATTATGACAGTGACCATTTCTCTCTTTATTATGTATTACATTTACGTCATGCAGTGTGTCAAGTTAGAAAAGTCAACGTTAGCGATAATTAGACCTTACAGATTAACGATGCCAAGTTACTGAACCATAAGTTTTGCTTCATATGTTGTCTTTTTCCTTTGTTATAAGTAATATTCCAGCTTAGCATAGGAAATGCAAATATTAAAAATCTGATCCTATTAATACATCACTACATATTACTAAACAAAATCACCCGCCGCGTCTGTCTGTCTGTCTGTTCGCGATGAACTCAATAACTGCTGATCGGATTTTCACTTATATATAATTATATTTTTGGACAAATACTACTACGTTTAAATATAGTCTTCTTTTTGGACGATAGGTTGTCATGACGTACAATGCCAACATGAGATCTGAATCCTCTCTTAATGAATGCGAATGTAAGTTTGTTTCTTTGTTGCACTTCCACGCCTTTACAACTCAACACATCGTCATAAAATAGCGCAAAATTTTAGTACATACAACCTTTTATCCAGAAAAAAGTACTGTTACTGACTTATTTAACCTAAATTACATTTAAGCGAGTGAAGTCACGAGCAAAATGTAGTTATAAATATATTCAAGTATTATTACGCTTACTCATGTTGAGCATTGAACACTACTGTTCTTTATAATGTAACCGGAATGTGTAACCTCACTTTCTTAATATGGACATTTTTCAGACGCTTGTTATGAATAAACATACTTATGTAGATACTAGTTGTGACCGCGGTTTCACCTGCGTTTATCATTACTGCGCCGCTCCCGTGGGTTGCATCGTGCTGTTATATAGCCTTCTTCGATAAATATACTATCCAATAAACAGCCTAGTTATGACTATAAAAGTATATAACCACATCCCTATAAATATCAGAGAACTCCCAATCATCAAACTTAGAACAAAATTAAGAAATGGCTGCTGGAGATTTGTTTTTATACATTAAATGAATATTTTAATTGCAAACAATGTAATTTCACAGATTCTTTAAAACGAAGTGTCTATTAACAATATAAATAATAAATACGGTATAAAATTTTTAAATGTAATTTGAATTAATTTATCTTGACATCTAAGTAATTATTAAACTGGAAATTGACATTAATTATAATATTTTTTTATACAGTTACAATAATTTTCGACTATTCCTTTTGCATTTTTATAATTATTACTATTGATAATTGACATTTGTTGATAGTAATGAATATTATGTTTAGTAAATAAATGTTTGTACAATTTTTTTTTTCTTAAGTTGGGGAATGCTTTGACGCATTCCTCTCCGCGGGGCGACGGAGAGGTTATGTCGGGCTCACCAGGAGAAAGATACCCCAGTAATACCGACTAAACCTACCACGGTGTTCCTCGACATAACCATAGACGACGAGGCCGCGCGAATCGCTTTCACATGCAATCGCGACCCCGCCGAGGTTTCGGCCCGCCGTGTAAAATGGCAGGCCACTACATGACCCTTCCTCTACTGTCCCCTTATGAGGAAGAAAAACATGACTCAGAGGCGCACGTGGGAACACGCACGCCGCCTCTCGGACCTGGCGCTGATCGGGTGGCGAGCAGGCCCACGCAGCCCACCACCCCCAGGTCAATCCTCAGGGTGGCTGGAGGTCATCTCGCGCCTTCCGGCGCCCGGTTCTGCGGTTGGGGAGAGGATTCAAGCGCTCCCTCTCCTGCTCCGCCGCCTCCTTGATGGACATGACTTCCTCACAGAAGGATGCGACGGCGTCCCACGTCCTCTCGCTCCGGATCATAGATTGAACCACGGCTGGGAGCGAGAGGGCAACCATACCGACTGCCGCGATCAACTCACGGCGCTGCGATGTCCAGGCGGTGCAATCCGCCAAAGTGTGCAGCGCCATGTCCTCAACAACATCGCGGCAGTCGCCGCAATAATGACATCCGGGCGTCTCTTGCCGGCCTATGCGACACAGGAACTGGCCAAAACAACCGTGGCCAGTCATAACCTGTGTCAGCCTAAAGGTGAGGGCGCCATGCCGCCTCTCCAGCAACTCTTCAAAAACGGGACATACCGCCACGATCGTGGCGTGCCCGGCACTGGGGTGCACAAGTCGTTCCTTCCATTCGTCTTCCAGGACCTGGCGGAGTTCGGACCGTGCCATCTCTAGCGCGGGAAGAGCAGGTCCTTCGCCCCGAGCTACCGCTTCTTGGCGCCAACGGTATAGCGACGCCAGAAGCGTCGCTTCCAGGTCCCATGGTATTGATCCGGCGAGGAGGCTCGCAGCCTCGAACGAGATCGTGCGGTATCCTCTTATCAACCTGACGGCCATGGCGCGCTGTGGCGCACGAAGCACCGATATGTTACGGGCCGTCAGGTGGTCCGCCCAAACTGGGGCCCCGTAAAGGGCCATGGACCGCATGACCCCCTCGTAGAGCCTCCGGCAGGAGGTGCTTGGCCCCCCAAGGTTGGGCAGCAGGCGTGCGAGCGCACCTGCAGCGCCCCGAGGACGGGGTGCCAAGCTACGAAAGTGAGCTGCAAAGTCCCATCGGCTGTCGAGCAAGAGACCTAAATACTTTAGGGTTGACTCGACGCCGATGCGGACCCCTCCTACCATGATATGGTCCTCAGGAGGTGGCCGGTTTCGAGGGCCGTGAAAACAAACGGCCTCGGATTTAGACAAGGCCACTTCGAGACCCAACCGCCGGATACGACCAACGACTTGTGCGACCCCAGCGGTCGCCAGTATGGCCGCCGCCCGGTGCGACTTACCCCTCGCCGTGGCAAGTGTGTCGTCGGCGTAACAAATTACGCGAACGTCACGGAGTAGCGCACCTCGCAGCACCCAGTCGTAACCGATGTTCCACAGTAGCGGACCCAAAACCGATCCCTGTGGAACACCGCACGACATCTCTCGCCGACTCCAACCGTCGTGACCCGGGTAGACTACTACCCTCTCGGACAAATATGCCCCGACAATGCGGCGAAGGTAGGTAGGCACTCGATGGAAAGTGAGTGCCTCACTAATACAACTCCAGGGTAAGGTGTTAAAGACATTCGTGATGTCCAAAGACACCGCATAGACGACCTCACCTCGGGACACCGCATCCTCCGCCAGGCTCTTCACACGCAGAACAGCGTCGATAGTAGAGCGCCCGCGACGGAAACCATATTGGTTGTCCGCCAAGTCCGGGCCCACTGAAGAAAGATGCTGGACGAGGCGCTCCGCAATGATAAATTCAAACAATTTAGCGACCTCGTCCAGCAACACAATGGGCCGGTAGGCGGATGGAGAGTCCGCCGGGCGCCCTTGCTTCCTAATCAGGACCAGTTTACCCACTTTCCACTGACGCGGAAACTGGCCCTGCTCTAAGCATTTGCTGAGGAGCCCTTCTAGGCGGGGCGCGAGCTCTTCTAATGCCAGGGCTAATGCACGGCCTGGAATACCGTCGGGCCCTGGGGCGGTGTTCTTGGAACGAAGTCTTGACACCGCCGCTCGCAACTCTACTTGGGTCACTACGGGAACCACATCGTCGTCTAAGTCCACGTTGGATGCCATGGAAGGCGGAATCATCGGTGGGAGAGGTGTGTTCCGCCCGTGAAGGGAAAAGAGCGGCCACCACTTCCTCTACGAACTGCGGCCGGAGACTCTGCGACAAGGGGGGCGCCCAGGTACGAAGCTTGTCCCTGACCATAAGATATGGGCGTCCCCAGGGATTACAGTCCAGAGACCCCAGCAGCTCTTGGCGGGCCTGGTTTTTGGCCCGCTTGATGGCAATTTTCAATGCCATTTTGGCCGCTCTGTAGGTCTCATATAGTTCCGCCTTTATGACAACAAAATCGGGAGGGCGGCGACGCCTCCTACGAAGCCGGATGTACTGGCGTCGGGCTACCATGCAAGAATGGCGCAGCTGACCGATGTAATCTGACCACCAGTACACCCGGCGCCTAGCTGGAAGATTGCGAGGGACTCTAGGCATAGTCGCATCACAAATTTGAGTCATAGCCTCCCGGAACTATGTAACAACATTCGTACGCCTACTAAAGGCGAGATATGATGTACCTTAACCTTTTAACATCCTCTGTAACCATGTCTTATGCGAATAAACATTAATTTCATTTAAAAAATACTAAAATAATTTTCAATTCAAACCAGTAGTTTCTGAGATCAGCACGTTCAACCAAACAAACAAATAAACAAACAAACTCAGCTTTATAATATTGGTATAGATTATCTCAGTCATCAAAGTATGTACTCTCACAGAAAACTATCCGTGAGAGTGTAGATACTATTTTTATCTGCGTAAAGTGAACTAACTGGTCAATCCACTTAGAAGGTTTTACATACGGAGGCAGTAGCGACTCTCAGTCGTAAACGCTGTGCCCGATAGCCCCTGTATCGACGACACGACCTCTATTGTCACTAATTAGATTGCTAAGGCGCCCGCTAGCCGCTGCACAATTGCTTAGAACGTTTAATTTGTACTGTTTCTTTAACTATTTAATGGGTTCAGCATTTTTTATATCTTTTATTTACATAATATTGTCTTATGTTTACGCAAATGTTATACATTGAAATTAAACTGCTTTATACGGATATCGCGATAAAAGCCGTATAAAACAATTTAACCTTTAATTTAGTTTGATTTTCAAAATAATCGACTATAAATGGGGAGTTGTTAACATGTTAACATGCCACTGGCAGATACACACGTAAAACTTATAAAACAGGTCAAATACACGATCGCCCCCGAAAACATATCGATGTAGAACACATTGATAACTTCGTCGTCACATATCGATTTAAGTATTTGATTGTCATTCAAACACAGCACTGTCAACGCATTATTTGAATATAGTTTTAAAATTAATCGGCTATAAATGGGGAGTTACCTCCGTCAAATGAAGTTTAAAAGCTAGTAAGAGCAACTTTGAATAGTATTTTTTTACGTCGTAAAAGTAGCAATGTGATTTTGAAACAGGGTAATATAATATGTATTTATTTGCCTCTTTAAAGAAACGTATATAATTATTTGCTATGGGCAATATTAACTCAAAAGTTTGCTGAATAGTGTGTTTCAACGTTACCCTGGATTCATTTATTTAAAATTAATTTGCACGTAGAAAACCTAAACGGCGATGCCTTTTCTTTCAGTCAATCTAGCGGCGAACCTGTCTCTTTCTTGAATATTTTATCTATGTACGTTTCGAGTCCTACTTAATTATTAACAAGAGGCTTTGCCAGACGGCGAGAATTGTCAAATATATAAAACCAATAAAACAATTCCCAGTCCAACAGAAGCTCACAAATCTCACAATTGACTATGACTTCAGCAATCAATATTTTAATTTAAGTGATAATAACAAACCTTTTCTAGTTATAACGTACGTACCTTAAAGCAGCGATGGCTCAGTGGGGAGACCAACAGATTGCAATGCAGAGGGTCTCGGGTTCAAACCCACGTCGCGCACTTCTGACTTTCGGAAGTTATATGACTTTTCGAAATTATGTGCGTATTGACTGACAATTATCGCCTGCTCTATGCCTTGGAGAACACGTTAAGCCATCGGTCCTGGCTGCCACTGACTGAACATCTATGGCAGTCGTTATTGGAAAGTCAGTGCCCTATAATATCCTGACGCTGGTCTAGCCTTACGGTATCGTTAGCTTTTGGGTTGCGGAGGTCAGGTGGCAGCCGCTCCGTGTAAAAACTGATATCCAGTCAAATGTGTCAAATGGTTAGACCAGAATAGCCGACTCCAAATGACTTGGGAATAATAAAGGCTAGGGAGAAGAATGTACGTACCTTAAATACCTATCCAGTGGCACACAGCTAAAAGCATTGGTTGAAGCTAATTAAAAATCTAAATTAAAAATCCTCCCATCTAACATCGTACCCATCGATTTTTACTGAAGTTGATGGCGAAATAACTTATTTTACCTACCACCGACTTCCCAGCTTTCTACCAAATGTGTTGGCTCAATTTGCAGGTTGATGAGTTTGATTACACGAGTGTCGGTCGTTCGTAACACCCAGCCTAATAGGAACGTGTTTTGAAGGCTTCTGAAGCAGCGAACTCGCCCTGAGGCGAGTCATACAGGAGAGACGAGAATTTGGCAAGTTGTTTCTATGCTAATGACATCGAGCTGTTTGATGGGAGTAATTCTCTCTGATATGTGCACATGGTTAGTTCAATTGTTATAAGTCTATCTTACTCTAAAAATGATTTTATTAATTTGAAGTCTTAGTAGTATGAATAATTACATATATTAAGAAAGTTAGAAGTGGCTCGTGCGTGCCCAGCAGTGGGACAGTTTATTACAGGGCTGTTACTATAAGAAAGTTAAGCATGATCCTGTAATGTAACTATGTATTTTGATTTTTGCTGAAATGTTTCTTTCTATACACAGGCAATCATTACTTTGAATGTAAATAATTCGAATACTTGCAATATTACTCTACAGAAAATTTGAATAAAAGAATTAAGTACTAACAAAAAATATAATATAGACATCCAATCAAAATATAATCTGTAATTTGCTCACATCCTATTCATCAACTAGAAATGAGCTAAGAATATAATAATCAGCCGAATAAATTTTGTTTATAGTTAAGAGCACTTTCGATTAAATTATTCAACAATAAAATTAAATAAACATTGCTTTTCGCGTTTGGGAACGATGCAGCTGGCAGATACACACGTAAAACTTATAAAACAGGTCAAGTACTCGTGTACTTATTGATAAGTTTTCAGGGGCATGATAGTTTATGCTTCTAAAAACTTATCGATGTAGAACATATTGATAACTTCGTCGTTACAAATCGATTTAAGTATTCGATTGTCATTCGAACACATCAGTGTCAGCTTATCAGCGCCATACAATTTTCGAATTACTAGAAACTGTATTGCAGTGGAAACGGGGATAATGTTAATAATGCACTTATTCAAATAGTTAAATTACCTAAACTCTAAAGTACAAAAATATATTGAAGTCTATTCAACAATAAAAAAATACAAGCTTTTGAAATCTGGTAGTAGGTAGGAGTTATTGTCAAATCAAATACAAACTGTGTCGAACCACTATTTAAATGCACCTGTCAGAGGGAGTATCAAGATATCCCCACTACACGCCAACTTTTTCATATTCAAATTTTAAATAATATTGTCTTCTGTTTACGCGAATGTTATTCATTGAAATTAAACTACTATATACGGATTTTATCGCGTTGTTTATTTATCACTGTATTACAAAATTTTGAAAATATTACTCTACTACTACTTACTATTGATTTTATTTGACTAATTTATAAGCTAATAAAATTATTTAAACTATTAAATCTATTTATTTTTGGTTTACACTTTCCCCGACGTTTCGGGTGCTTTTCAGCAGCCATGGTCACGGGGAGTCTCCCCGTGACCATGGCTGCTGAAAAGCACAATTTTAAAAGCATAATTTTATTAGCTTATAAATTAGTCAAATAAAATCAATAGTAAGTAGTAGTAGAGTAATATTTTCAAAATTTTGTAATACAGTGATAAATAAACAACGCGATAAAATCCGTATATAGTAGTTTAATTTCAATCAAATTTTAAATATTAATATTTCCAACCAATTTCGATACTATTTTTATAGAAAACATTTCTTTTGACTCATATATTTTGCACTTATGTGAAAAATTGATTAAAATCGAAATCAAATATAGACAGTATAATAATAATTATATTGCTTTATGCCATAGTAGGTGTTCCATCCCACCTTTGATTAAAATTCTCAAAGGGCCTCTTCACGTTGGACTTATGTCACCGTGTAAGCCTCCCAAAGGGCCAGGTTTTTCTAATATTGCTTTATTTCTTCTCACATAAACAGTTTACAAATTGTTATATAATGTGTGGGTAAAACATCAGATCAGATTAAAAAAGTTACAACATAATTTCTCATATCTTGGACGAATTCATTTATGTGAGAAACTGGCGTCTGAGATAGTCATAGATGTACTTGTGAAACAGATCAAAAGGTCCCCATAACAGCTGCTGCGCATCACTAGTATATAATATAAAATTATACCATGAGCGACTTTGAATGACTAAGAATCTCTCAGCAACGGTAAAATTTATCGCACTCAGTCGTCGAGCGATAATCATAAGTGTTTTAATCTTGCTTATCTCGTATTGTTCTATGGCTAGCTGATAGACGTTTTCTTATTTACAATCTGACAGAAGATCAGGTTTTACCTGTGTTATCGAAAGATTGGGTTGTTATTATGATTATATGCGCTACTGTTAATCTATATTTATGTGCAAAAAGACATGCACCGTCTTCTGGATGAATACTAAAGCGGTGCTTTTTGCAGGGTCCGAGACTGTCTGCAAAATGATAAACGGGGCACTATTCGCTTCCGTGAGATACATAATTGTACCTTTCCTTTGCATACATTTGGTTTCTATTTCCTGATTATTTATTTTTCTTCTTGAGCCATGTTTTGTTAAAATGTATAAGTATATATTTTATTTCTGGAGATGTCAGTGTTGCTTTTTAGTTCAATTGGGGCCCGAAACCTAATTATATATTAATCCATGAGAGATTTCGACCCCATACTGTAATTTAATTCATACCACGAGTTCTAAGGAAAACATCTTCTGCGTGAATTATTATTAGAATTTTGTTAAAGACTAAACTTAAACGTTTTACTTTATGATCTACAACACAGCACAACACCGCTGCACTTGTTGTTAAATACTTCAGAATACTTCAATTTAGAACTTGTTTGAAATAACCTTGTTTATTTATTAATTAGGAAGACCAACAGCTTTGAAAAACAGTAGGTAATATCAATAATATGCAACCAGAGATATTATTGCTAACTTTCTTATTAATCGTTTATTCCAGTTTATTCCAGTCATAAAAAACATGGTAATACAACCTACTTATTACCGATATTTTTAGTCAAAATTACTTTTGATCCAACTTTTTATTTTTAACTAATCTTATAAATGCAAATGTGAGATTGTTTGTTTGTTTTTTTTTTGTCTTAAATACTCGACCGGTCGTCATGAAATTTTGCATATAACGTATATCAGGAATACAGGGGAAAACATGGAATACCTTTCATCCAGAAGAAAAGTACTGTTACCGAGCCAAGGATGCCGCGGACAAAAGCTAGTCAAACAGTTTTAATGTTTTCGTCAGTTGGGTACAAGTAGTTTTGATCGGGTTTTCCCGATCTGTAACACTTACATCAAGATATTTTATGGAGGTGTCATATTGTTAATAACAATAACACAATACTGAAACTACACTCGTGTGTCTGTAGTTATCTGATATATGTCAACAATTTCTCGGACATACTCAACACCCACTAAACATAAGGGCGGCCATATCATAATCCATTACGTGCAAGATGCCAGATAATAATTAATATTACGTATAAATAAGCCAATAGGAATTCGTAAATACGTAATAAATTATTACAAGTTACCAGTTTCTTCTCGTAACTTAACCGCGTGAAACCTACAAACGAAGAAAATTCCAACATGGTATGCGTGTGCCAAGTTTATTCTAAATCCGCTTAACAGTTTAAGGGTGATTGAGTTATTATAATAACAGCCCTATATATAATATTCTACCACATACACACAACACCATCTAGCCCAAACTAAGCAGAGCTTGTATTATGAGTACTAGACAATGGATAAACATACTTATATACTTTTTTTTTTGCAAATACATACATATTATACAGAGAATGCTAAAATCCATGGAAGGCGCTGGCACCTGTGATACAATGCTCGCATTAGTACAGGTGTCAACGACACAAAATACTTGTCATATTCTTTTAAAATTAAGAAATTATCATTGTAATCATGTTTGTGAAGAGATTCAGTTAAATAAATTACTATTATTATTATTATAATTATAGAAATACCCAGACCAAGACATGACATCCATGTTCATGCACACTAATGTTTGACTTGTGCGGGAATCGAACCCACGACCTCAGGCGTGACAGTCAGTTACACTAACCACTACGCCATATAATATTATTTAATTGTTAGACTAATTTGTTAAATTAATAATATAATTATATCGAAATTATTTGTTTAAAATAATAATGCATATGCAATAAAGTAATTAAGAATGTATCATATAAGTTACTTAACTGTTATCCAAAAAACATTTGTACGCCAGTTAATGGCAGAATATGGACTCAACTACTACCTATGCGTATTTATTTTATCACCATTTGTGTACACACAGCGACACATCAACCTAGACTGTTTGGACTTTGAACTATTTGAAGTTGAACGCTGCGAATCGTGCGAGAGAGTACGTTATATTTTTATGACGCTCTATCCTTGCCATTACATCGACACCGCTATGCACTGTCCCTTTCCGACAATACTCTATTTTGTATGTATCGTAGTTATGCGTATATAGGGTGTCCAACTTGATGTGTAGCCGTGTGTACTCATATTCTGACATATAAATGAATTATTATTATTATTGTAGTCCCACGGCTGACCACGGGCCTCACCTCAGAGTAAAAAGGTTTAGGCCATAGTCCACCACGCAGGCCAGTGCGGGTTGGCAGACTCCACAAATCTTCGAGAACATTATGCAGAATTTTCAGACATACAGGTTTTCTCACTATGAGTTCTTCCACCGTTAAAGTGAGTGATAATTAGCTATTTAATACCATATAACTTCGAAAGAACTGGGACTTACACAGAATGGTTTAACATCGAAAAAGGTGTTAGACAAGGATGTGTAGCGTCACCCTGGCTGTTTAACCTATACATGGACAATTGTTTGAAAGATTTAAAAGATTGTGAATGGGGATTAAGAATGAATGAGTTACTTGTCAAATGTCTACTTTATGCCGACGACCAAGTAATACTTGCGTCACCGACAGAACAGTTGCAGGCGATGGTAACTTTTATGCATGATGCTTGTGAGAGTGAAAACAAGAGAGGGAAAACTCGAAACAAACCCTATACCAACCCGTCTGGCCAGCGTGGTATATAGTAGGCTAAAATCCTCTCATGAACACAAAACCACAAAAATGGCCCCCAGTTCCCGGCAGTCCCGCTATTCCCAGCCACGGCAGCGGTCGCGGTAACGGCGGGATGGGGGGTGCGAAGAATCTCCGGGCTACGGAAGGCTGCCAAAAACAAATACACCTGGCGACGTATAACGGCAGGTCACTTCGGCTCGACCAACACCTCACCGAACTCGAGGTAGAACTAAGTCGCCTTAACTGGCATATATTGGGGTTATCTGAGGTCCGAAGACAGGGGGAGGACACGATAACCCTTGAATCAGGTGACTTGTTCTACTTTCGAGAAGGTGATCGGCTCTCCCAGGGTGGTGTCGGTTTCCTGGTCAATAAGGCCCTCGTAAGCAGCGTTGTGGAAGTTAGTAGTGTGTCCACACGGGTAGCGTACCTTGTACTAAAGCTCACCGCTAGGTATACCCTGAAGGTAATACAGGTATATGCGCCGACCTCGACTCATTCTGACGAGACAGTCGAGGCCATGTACGAAGATATTGCAAAAGCAATTCATGGTACGGCCAAGGCTCACTACAACGTTGTGATGGGGGACTTTAATGCCAAAGTGGGAGTACAAGAACGCGGCGAAACGATACTCGGAGTCCACGGCTTGGGGCGTAGAAATCACAGGGGGCAAATGCTAGTCAACTTTCTAGAATCGCAGGGGCTCTTCTTAATGAATTCGTTCTTTGAGAAGAAGCCTCAACGAAAGTGGACTTAGCAAAGCCCCGATGCTGTGACAAGGAACGAAATAGATTTCATCATTACGGACCGGAAGCATATATTTAGAGATGTCTCCGTGATCAATAGGTTCAATACCGGCAGTGATCATCGACTTGTCCGAGGCACTCTAAATATAGACTTCAAAGTAGAGAGGGTCCAAATGGTGAAATCTGCTCTCCGACCTACACCGCTCCAAATAGCTTTGGGCTCTAAAAAGTTTCAATTGGAACTTCAAAGTCGTTTCGATTCGCTGGAAACTACAGGCAATGTTGACAAGAAAACCGACACAGTGATCAGAACGCTACAAGAGCTGTCTCGGAGGTGGATGCCCGCAAAGTTTAAGAACAGGGAGTCTAAGCTCTCGCTCGAGACTCTCGAACTTATGAGGGAACGACGAGAAATGCCATCCACTGAGTCGTCTTCGTCAGATAGGAGAGTTTTAAACCTACGCATCCGAAAGCTGATGCGACGTGACCTTCGTCGCTCTAACTCTCGCCTCATCGAGGCAGCGATTGAGCGAAATAGAGGGTCAAAAGTTTTCGCTCAGCAGTTAGGGAGACCCCATCTGACGAAACTCAAGGCTACTGATGGCAGAGTCATAACCTCAAAGTTCGAGATACTCAACGAAGTCGCGAGCTTTTACAGACACCTGTACGCATCACGGATGGCGAGCCCTTCGGAATATAGCGGCGATGACCACAGAGCCCCACTTACGCGCCACTTCACCGAGGACATCCCGGATATCGACCAGAGCGAGGTTAGAGCGGCTCTCGAGCAGCTTAAGAATAATAAATCTCCCGGTGATGACGCAATTACAACAGAGCTCTTAAAAGCGGGCGGGATCGCAATCCTGAAGGAGCTAACTAGCCTGTTTAATTCCGTCATCCAACAGGGCTTAACACCTCAGGCGTGGAGTGGGAGTGCGGTGGTTTTGTTCTTTAAGAAAGATGATAAAACGTTACTTAAGAACTATAGACCCATCTCACTCCTAAGCCACGTCTACAAGTTGTTCTCGAGAGTCCTCACAAACCGTCTCGCTAGAAAACTTGACGAGTTCCAGCCTCCAGAACAAGCCGGGTTTCGAAAAGGCTTCAGCACCGTGGACCACATCCATACTGTTTGGCAGATTGTACAGAAGACCGAAGAGTACAATCAGCCGCTGTGTATGGCTTTTGTGGACTACGAGAAAGCCTTCGACTCCATCGAAACTTGGGCGGTTCTGGAAGCTCTGCAACGATGTCGCATTGACTGGCGCTATATAGAAGTGTTGAGATGCCTGTATGACACCGCCACAATGACCGTCCAGCTTCAGGACCAGAAGACAAACCCGATAGAGCTGCGTCGAGGAGTGAGATAGGGAGATGTAATATCTCCCAAATTGTTCACCAACGCGCTTGAGGATGTTTTTAAAACACTGGCCTGGGCCGGACGGGGAATTAATGTGAATGGTGAGAACATCTCACACCTACGGTTCGCCGATGACATCGTCATTATAGCACAGTCGCTGGAACAGCTTAGCGGGATGCTGCACAGCCTAAATGGAGCCTCGCGACGGGTTGGTCTTGGCATGAACTTGGATAAAACCAAGATCATGTTTAATAGACACGTTATGCCGAGACCGATTTACGTCGATGGGTCGATGCTCGAAGTTGCTCAAGAGTATGTCTACCTTGGACAAGTGATTCGACTTGGTAGGAACAACTTCGAGAAAGAAATCGATAGGGGAATCCAGTTGGGGTGGGCAGTGTTTCGTAAGCTTCGTCAGGTTTTCTCATCACCTTTACCGCAATGCTTGAAGACCAAAGTTTTTGACCAGTGCGTCCTACCTGTTATGACCTACGGTGCCGAAACGTGGACACTCACGGTAGGGCTAGTCCAAAAATTTAAAGTCACCCAGCGGGCTATGGAGCGAGCTATGCTAGGAGTTACTTTGAGGGATAAACTTAGAAATGAGGTTATCCGTCAAAGAACCAAGGTTACCGACATAGCTTGCAGAATAAGCAAGCTGAAGTGGCAATGGGCTGGCCATATCTGTAGAAGGACCGATGGCCGTTGGAGCAAGCGAGTCCTAGAGTGGAGACCGCGACTTGGTAAACATAAGGTAGGACGCCCCCCGGCCAGGTGGACCGATGACCTGAAAAAGGTAGCTGGGTCAGACTGGATGCGGAAGGCGGAAGACCGGATGTTGTGGCGTAAAATGGGAGAGGCCTATGTCCAGCAGTGGACTGCGGTGGGCTGATTGATTGATTGATTGATTGTGAGAGTAAAGGAATGAAAATAAATGTAAGCAAGACGAAAGTAATGGTATTTGAAAGGGAGGAGCGCATGACGATGTGCAATATTATGATTGATGGAGAACAAGTGGAGCAAGTGAAAGAGTTTGTATATCTAGGTACTTTGTTTACAAGGGATGGTACACATGAGGGAGATATTGAAAGAAGAACGATTGCTGGCAATAAAGTGAATGGCGCTCTACGCGCTTTTATGAACAGTCGAAATGTATCCGAAAAGGCACGTTTGGCTGTTCATAGAGGACTATTAGTACCTACACTTATGCATGGTAGTGAAAGTTGGGTATGGCAAAAGAAGCATGAGAGCAGAATAAATGCTGTAGAAATGAGAGCGCTGAGAAATATATGTGGTGTGACTCTGAAAGATAAAATAAGGAATAGTGTGATTAGAGAGATGTGGCATAAAAGTGGATATAGTGACGAGAATAGAAAAGGGTATGTTAAGTTGCTTTGGGCATGTAGAAAGAATGGACGAGAACAGACTGACTAAGAAAGTTTATAAGGCTAGTGTGAATGAAACAGTCGCAAGGGGAAGACCTAGGCGAACGTTTCTTGATCAGATCGGAGACGTTCTGGATAAAGGCCAGGTTAAGAGCACCTTAAACCGGCGAGCGTGTATGAGGAATGTTATGAAAGTGAATGAAGCCAGAGAAGTGTGTCAGGATCGTAGCAAATGGAAATCCGTAGTCTCTGCCTACCCCTCTGGGAAACAGGCGTGAATTTATGTATGTATGTATAACTTCGAAAGGTCAGAAGTGCGTGCCTTGGGCATCGAACTCGAGACCTCTGCGTGATAGACCAACAGTCTCCCACTGGACTATCGCTGCCAACTATGAAACCGAATAAAAATGTTAAGTGATAATTGAAAAGGAACAAAAAATAAATAATCAATCTTATGACAATTATTTTAGATTCAGACGCACCTAAGTAAACCAAAATAACATTTATATGACCTCTGGTATTTTTCTGGTTTGAAGCCTTTACCGGACAAACTGTTCATTTCGTTTTTCATTTAAATATTAGGCTAACCATTTCAAAATTGTACCTGGTCTGGTTATTTCTTGCATAAGTTGTTGCTATGACAACTATCAAGGAAACACAAGATTATCTATCACATTGTACACTTTCATATAATATTGTTGAGATATTTCACTGAGATAATAGGTATTATCATCTGTTAGGCATTGTTCCGTCATTTACGTTAAACCACGTGATTTAACTTCCCTTCTTGAAACATTATATTTACTTTCTTTAGGATATCATTGAACTAAGTATATAGGTATGTATATTTTGATGGTATGGTCATATAGAGGTTGTCCGGTAATTAACTGATAACCTTGAAATGTCTTATAGTAGAACCGAAGGCAGTTCAGAAAAAGATATGAAAAAGAAATCTATCCTAACTACTACCTGAGATATGTTTATTTTCAATTACCATATTTAACTTTCATGTACGTACGATATGACCATAAGTGAATGTATTCCATTGGATTTTTGTTGTTTTATTATTAAACACTAATTATGCTAATAGATAGACAGTCAAAAGTATGACTAGCTATTGAACTTTTTTTTTTCTGATGGGCTCTCAGTTTTACTATAAGATATTTCAAGGTTATGCATTAATTACCCGACACCCTGTATATAAGTATGGCTCTCAAAAAAATCACCTGATATGTAATATAGTAAGTATTTAACGCCTCAATAGGCGCAGTGGTATTCCGGCAGTCAGAGACAATAGATTTTTAATTATGTCTGTTTGTTTTTGTGTGGTTAATGGTAAACATTCTCATCATGAGGATGTTTATTTATGAAAAATAATAAACTTGGAACATTTAGCAAACTAAAAGTATTTTTTTTTATGGCATAAGTTGGCAAACGAGCAGACGGATCGCCTGATGGTAAGCGATTACCGCTGCCCATTGACACCCGCAACCCCAAAGGAGATACAAAAGCGTTGCCAGCCCTTTAAAAAGGAATGAAGGAGGGAAAGGATAAAGGAAAGGATAGGAAAAGGATCGGGGTAACTGGGCCTCCGGCTCTCTCACTCACCGATACGAAACGCAACAGTACGGGTACCGTTACTTCACGCCGGTATTCTGTGAGAGGGTAGTGCTACCCCGGTCGATCCAGCCCATTCATGCTGAAACCAGTGAGGATCTACTACTTACAAATGTTATGTTCTCTCAATCACTAAGGTATGCTACAATACAACTTTATACAGAATGTAAGCTCTATATTACACTCTATGAGCTTCAATCTATGCTACAAATACATTATATTTCACTAAAAGACGCCAAGTAAAAAGAGATGTATTATTTATAAAGAATGGAGTCTACGGAATAAAAATTCAACAATTATAACGCATTATGCATCAGTGGTGAAGCAGTCGTTAACGCGATTACTGTGTAAACGGGTTCGGGTTCTACGCATAATAGTCTCACCGTCGCGTTGTGACGACAACCAACTAATCGATATGCCGATAAACTTTTCTGAGTTAAAAAACGGATCCATTCAAATAACGATTGAGATTCGATTCAAATGCAATCGAATAACGAGAAGCTTTGAATATTTCGAATGTTTTGATGAATAATCGTATTTTGCTAGGTAGTTTAAATTGATTGCATTGCCAATATTATCGCTAGTGACACAAACATTTAACTTAGCAGGGAAAACAAAAACACAGAATGGTTGCTCCTTTTTTGTTTACTAGACATAGTTGCAGGCTTCGTGTTCCTACTGAGAATATCTATACTAATATTATAAAGCTGAAAAGTTTGTTTGTTTGGTTGAACGCGCTAATCTCAGGAACAAATAGTTCGAATTTAAATTTTTTTAGCGTCGGGTGGCCTATTTATCGCAGAAGGCTATAGACTATATAAAATCGCGCTTCAACCCATGGGAGCGGCGCAGTAACTATAAACGCGGGTGAAACCGCGGGTACAGCTAGTCTTATTATAAAACTAGATGTGCCCGCGGTTTCAGCCGCGTTTAACGCGGTTTACCCGACGCTAAAATTATAATATTAATATAGATACGAATAACACTTTCCCAACCCAGAAATCGAAACTAGGATATCTTGCATAGTAGTCGCAAACACTATAATACTACCGCTGCGGCACCGAGGAGCAATAATGTAAATAGATTTATTAATTAGACACATAAAATTGAGGAATAAATGTTATTGGCTTGGAATTGGATTAGTTATGTTTATGTTACTCTGTTTTAGAAGACCCTTACTTTTTTACTTAAAAGATGGGCTGTGAGACTAATATCATAGACAGTTTATTAATACATCCTCACAGCCGAAGAGGGTGGCATCTATTACAAACACTTGTAATAGTTAAAAAGGCCTATTTATTTAGTTTTATGTAGAAACACGGTCCTATAAATAAAATCGTATAAAACAATTTTAAACAGCAGGCAATCTATAACTTAAACGACTTAGTAGTCGTTTAGCGATAAGACACGTTTTTATAATAATATTTTTCTTGTTTTCGTTTCGCACACATGGAAATTATTTTCGTGCGAATCGTTCCCGTCTGAAAACGCAGGTGTCGTTTCGCACGTTTTGTATTTTTAATAAGAAAAATATCAAAATACTGTCGCGCACACACTACTTTCAAGTGCATATAAGTAATATTTATATGTTCTCTCAATAAAAGCTCAGTTTTATATAGTAATTATGTATATGTATTTTGCGCACTGTTTTGTAAGAATGATGTTTTTAAAAAATATCATATTTATTTAATTATTGGTATACCTTGTTTTATTTAAAACTATCACCTTCGTGCGCGAATGTACAATACTTCTACATTTATTAGCATAAAAAAGAAAACGTGCGAATGGATACCTGTGTTTTCAAACGGGAACGATTCGCACGAAAATATATTCCATGTGTCCGAAACGAAAACAAAAAAATATATTTAAAAAAAGTGTCTATTCACACGATATATGCGAACAAATTCGTGCGAAATGACCACTAAGCCACTTAAACGACAGAATTATGTGAAGTGACTTTATTGGCAGACAACAGAAACAAAAAAGCATAGATTAGAACAACTATTTGTGGTTGACACAAATTGGACATCGAACCCAAAACTCAGGCCAGTGGTTGTGGCGATTCAAACAATTAACCACTACGTAACCTGTGGAACAAAACTATAGGTGTTGCCCGCGGGAATCAAACTAGCACCACTTAGTTCATTTATAATTGAGCAGATAAATTTTGAAGAGAGATTTTTGGGCAAAGGGTTCAGCCTATGAGAAAATGGTTTTTGTATTTCAACATATTGTGCCACTAGTATGTAATTGATTATTAGCTTATGCCCGCGACTTCACTTGCTCAGTACTCGGAAGCAGTACTTTTTCTGGATGAAAGTTATCGTACTTTTCTGTACCCCTAACAACGTGTATGTGAAAGGACACCGGCAGAAATAGGCTTAACATAACTTCATATTACTCCAATGCCTTATTATTCAAAATTCTTTAGATATTTCTTGATGCCATGTCCTCTAATATTTTGTAGATTTACAGTGGGATAGTATTTTATTAAATTAATAAAACTTCAATGTACTTTTATTTACTGGTTTCGGTTGACTTTGGATAATATACAGTGTTGCTATGTATGAAATAACAATTAGGAAATTGATATTCCTTTCACTTTTTTTTGTGTGTCTGTGTTTCAGGATATTGTTAATACTACATACACAGATCAATGAATACATAAAAATATAGATTTAGTTGTAACTTACACTTTATTTCAACCCATTTTAATTATTTTTCCTTGGATTGGAATCGATACTGAGACTTATTTTATTTAATGGCAACTCAAAAATGATTTTGACTCTGGCGTATATTGCTTTCACGAACGACCCACGCATTCTCACAACCAAAGAGTACTTTTGTATTACTATAATAGAGACCTATCTTAAATGTCAAACCGAGAAATAGGTAATAAGCGCCATCTACACGTTGAAGTCATGGAGTTTAAAACAATATGCTATAGATACTTATGTAGTTATTGATGTGTGTGTATATATATATCTCTATAAGTATTGTGTACGTATTGTATACTGATAGCCATTCTTATAGATAGTTATTTTAGTATTACAAATTCGATAAAAGGTGGTTGTCATTATTGTATAATACAAGAGTGGATTAAATGAAATGCTAAACCTAGACAACCCTCAAATGTAAAAATATACTTCGAATTTGTAATACTGCATAATATATATTTTCAGAAAAACGAATAAAGAAAACTACAATCATGTTACTTTGTACTCCTTTTATTAAATTTTATAAATTGCTGTTTCGCCTTTAATTGGAATATGTCCTCATCAACTTCATAAACTTTTCTGCCGTTTAATATTCGATTTAAATTCTTGCAGTGGTTGTGAATAAAAGAACGGCAAGTTAAATTAATCAAAAAATTAATTAAATCTTTATGTACTTCACATTAATAAAATTAAAATCAAGCATCATTAATATTATTGTGAAGTATTTAATATGATTTAAACATGATTTACACCCAGGTACACAACACTTTTTATCAGACATGATAATAAGTACACAAACAAAATAGCCAAAATTAAACAATGTTCTTTATGCATGTAATTCATAAGCACTTAAACGAGTAAACCGGAGGAACCGTAACTAATAGTTAGTTAATAGCTAATGTAGTAGCGTAATCTATTCTAATTGGCCTCCTTATATCTAATGTTCTTCCATCGTTAATGTACTAAGATTGTAGACCCTGCTCACAACGGATATTTGTTTCTTGTTTATTCGACTGGCAACGGCTTGTTTTAACGGATTTCGATCACAATGCATACGCAACAAAATCATATGATGACATATCAGTGCATAAACATATATTTTCTATATTTTAGTTGACAGCTCTCTTGTTGGTAGGGAAGCGATCGAGCAATATTATTGTAATTGTGTGGTAGGTAAAAGAACTGTAGGTTGTTGTTGTCATATAGTGGTCATAATATGCCTTAGCTGGGCAAAGTTTCAACTAAACTTAATACCGCCTGCACAGTTTTTAGATGATATATATATATTTTTCATTTTAAATAAACTTACAGCTATTAAAGTAATAAGTAGAACAATATAAAAAGGAAGGCCAATTACAAGTTTCACTTATAGATACTTATATGACTAAAAAATACTAATTACATTGGTAAACATTAAACTAACTCACATAATAAAAATAAAAACAATTTATATACTAGACACATTAACACAAAATTTACACTTAATAGTAAGTACATCTTTAGGTGCTAACTCCAAAGTACCAATTGCATAATATCTTTTTCAATTTAGAAATGCTAGTATTAAAAATATCGATATCAACATCCTGGCTCGCTACATTGTACGATCGACATGCTCTAATTAAAAATAAGTTTTGCCTGTATGTTGTTCTTGCCAAAGGAATGTACAGCAGATGTGATCTGCGTAGGAATGCAGATGGTACTCGTAGGCCGATTTTGCTCACCAACTCAGGTATGTCAACGGATCCGTTCATCACTTTCCATAGAAAAGAGAGATCTGCAATTTTTCTTCGCTCATAGAGAGGAAGAAGATTAAATAAATTGAAATTTTAAATAGGTATCTATGATGACGATAATGATATGAGCCGATAATGATATGAGCCGATAATGATGATCATGATAAACTATATAAGTGTTTAGTTTTGATAATATAATATATGTTTATGTTCCAGTACATAACCCACCTTAAATAACTCTTAATTACTTGGTGATCTTAAGATATTTGAGACTTTTAAATACATGAGTATGTGTATTTAATTTTTCTTTGACAGTAAATATCTCGTTACTACCATTGAGCAGCTAGATAAATAGTTTAGTTTTGAAATGTTAATAATATATCTATAAAATAAAGCAAAAATAATCTTAGTAACATCAGGCCCAGAGATATATGAAAACTTGCCGGTCTCCTTTCATAATGATCGGTCGAGCAGTTAAGGCATGAAAGCGTAACAAACAAACTCATATTCGCATTTATAATATCAGTCAGGATAGTGACCCGATGTCACTATAGCTACAGTGGATAGATGTGACTAGGTATCTACCATCTTTAACCTCTCAACCAATGGTAGGACACCGGCTTAAACAGACTATTTAAAACTTAAATTATGTTATTATAGTCTTCTTTGTTTGAATAGCTTTTTGTATTTTTATATTTTTGATAACTGGACTGGTTGAGAGGTTAAGTACAGCGCTAGCCGTATAGTTTTCCTATCGTTCAGCCGCGGCCCTTTCTATAATAAGGCGTGAAAGTTATCAATTACCAAAGTACAATAAATTACGCCATAAGTCAAGAACAGCTGTTGTTTGATGAATCCGCCTCTACATCGCTTCAATGCTCAGCAAATATTGAGTAATTTAGCCTAAGTATATATTAGAGAACATACTCGTTTTATGTCTAGGTGTTTTGGCAGAATCGATAGCTTTGTAGTGAGACTGAGTACTATGCAGAGGTCTTATCCTAATGCATGCTTTTTCGAAATTATGTGGTGAGAAATTACGCAAAATGTACTCACAGACACGTCCATATGAGTAATTGCTACAAAAAAGCAGGACACGTTTATCTACAACGGAATAAAATAATTACCTATTGCACTCTTTTATATAATCTTTATCAATACATATTTCATTCGAATACTTATAATTAAACGAATTTGTGACTTGACTGTATTTGTGACAGGCACGTCGTGGTATGTAGTCATGTCGCTGTATTAGAGCGGGGTCGCATTAAAACTTCTTTATCAACACAAACGTTGTATAGACCTTCTTTTAAATTAAATCACACAAATTAATTTCATACCTGTGCTTTTAAAGTTTTCTTTCAATATAACATTGTCCAAACCGAGAATCGAACCCGGGACAGTTGTGCAACTCACTCCCACACTTTACTACGGCTAGATTTTACACCCACAAGGTAGACAACAGCGTGAGATAATTAAATTCACGTAAGTCTTCCGGATTAACTCGTCTCGTTTCGGATCCTATAATACTAAACTAGACAAGCGAGCATACATCATTTATGTGAGCTAGCAGTTCCTGCTATATAAACAATGCACCCGGAATTATTATTCAAAGTGTAGGATATACAATGAGCTGCAAAATAGCATCAACATTTCCAAACTAAAATGGTATAAGCCGGTAATTGATGGCATCTAACTAAAATCTATACAAGATCTGTTAAGTAGTTTATTTATACCGTAATAAAGGTTATCCCAAAATTAACGCAATGTTTTAATTAAATAGAAAACACAGATTTTAATCTTTTGATTGTTATTTTTTTATTGAATCATAAAGTACATAGGATAGGGTGATTTATGCTATAACACATCGGGCAAATGGCCTCCGCGGCTTTGCATGCACATACGCACTCGTTTGTCGAAATTTTCCATGACCATTTTGCATAAATGTGACTGAATTTCGATGATGCAGCGTTGAATCTCCTCCTTTAATGCACGGGTAGTCGTAGGCTTGTTGACATAGACCTGTGATTTCAAATAACCCTATAAAAATAAATCTAATGGTGTTAAATCATACGACCTAGGGGGGCAATTCTGGTCACCAAAACGAGAGAGTACACGACCTGGAAATGTCTCATGCAGTAATTAAATTGTTTCACTGGCTGTATGGCATGTGGCACCGTCTTGTTGAAGCCACATATTGGCCACATCAATATCATCCAATTTCGGAAAAGAAGAAGAAGAAAGAACTGTGTTATGTCGCGATATCGAGCACAGTAACAGTCACTGCTTTACCAGCCTAATGAAGACACGTTGTTCTTTCGTGTAACGCTCCATTTTTACTAACCCTAAACTGTCAGCTGTCGAATTGTTTTTTTTAGGATTACCAATACTTTACTGCCCAAATGGCGACAAATTCAAATCTTGCGTTAATTTTGTGGCGGTGCACTACTATAAAATAAAAGGAAGTATATTTCTTAATAACTCGATTTTGATTTTACTTTGATCAAATTTCTTATTTCTTAATCTCTAATATTGTAATTAGAGATTTATTTAAAAAAGGACACATCAGGGTAAAACAAGAAGCAAAGAATTACAAATGAATTTATAAATTTTTAGTGGGTAGTTTTATTTTATAGATACTTTTGACGACTCGCTATTCTATTCGTACGCAAACATTATTCTGTCCCTGTATTTGACTGCCTTTTCGATTGAGATTATAATATCTTATAAATTTTACTTATTTGCTAAAATGATTACGCGTTGCAATATTTATAAAACAACGCCATCTATTTCATTCATATTTATTCTAATTCGAGTGTTCACAGGATTTTGGACCTTAAGGTATCCATGCGCTATTACAGGTGATTGCATGTACAATCACCGGTACACAATGTCTATGTATATGTATGTACATATACGTAGACATTGTTATATTTTAAAGTGCTGCTCCTGTTCTACGAATAAACCTTTTGTCGCAGTAGATTTTATAAACATTGAAACGACAAATACAAGGAATATAAAAACTCGGTACAACTATTCCTAAGCACATTATAAATATGACTCTGCGACAATTTTTAATAATTAGTAGATACGTATAAGAATATAATTTAATTAACATTACACACACACACACATTTTTAAAATTCATGTACCTAAGTATTGCTATTTGTGGTAGATAATGTCCTCTATAATGTCCTCTAGACCAAATATCGGTCACGGCGGGTCATCTTAACGGAGGCTGGCCATCTGCGTAGGAGATATTATAGTGCACAAGTGTTGCACTCTTTGTTCCTTAACTCTCATGGGGTGATCATCATCCGATGGGGTGTTAGTCCGACACGACCGGAGAGATATCAGATTCAGAACCAATGGTTTTACGAGCTTGTCTAACACCACCAACTTTCAAATTCCGGGCTGCTATTGAGATTATTAAACAGAAAAATCCAATAACTTTTAGTTGGGATTCGAACCTGAGACCCCATGGACAACAGTCGCATTCACTACCGCTGCGCCACGGAGGCAATTGTGATATATACTTAATACTCGTTTGTAATGAGCCTGTTATTTAAGACACAGGGAAACCTAATCTGGAAAACAGTGTAAAAAAAGAAGCCAGAAATAAATATATTTTCATTTTCATTCCTGGAAATGTTTGTTCGTTGTGGGGATAATCGAATCCACAACGGCTTGGCGGAATAGCAATGGCGACCATTGAAACCATAACCACTACTAGCATTGTCACTAAAATTTTTATCCCAAGTTATCAACATCGGACCGTTATCGATTGATTCCACAACAGTAGTTGACGTCATGTGCTAATACTACGGAAAATTGAACATTCGAAAGTTTTAGTCTCGATATATTGTGCTATTCGAAACACAACTGAATATTCGAATACTAATTAGATGATAGCAATAAACTATGTACATACACATACTTATATAATACTAGCTATAACCGCGACATCATCTGCGTGGAATTTAACAAAAAGTGTTTATTCAGTTCGTAGAGCTTTTTCTAAAATAATAGTAGCTTAAGTTACAATTATAACATCAGCTATCTGCCCATGAAAGTCCCGTCAAAATCGGTCGAGCCGTATCAGAGATTATACGGGAAAATACAAAGAAAGAAAAAAAAAATATTTGGACCATATATTTGTTTCATATCGCCAATGAAGAGTCAATATATAATAACTGACATTTCGGCCATTTTTGTTTTATTGAATTATTCATTGTAAAATAAAGTAATACACATGCCGACAAAGATCTTGGGTCCGTTTCTTATTCATTTTCCAAGATAAATAATTATTGCAACATATATTAAGTGTTGTTACGTCATTGATGATGGCAATAGAAAATATCTACGTTCAACAGCGTCCAAAAAAAAAAAAATATATAAATAAAATATACTATAAAAAAATTAAATGGCCTTGAAACGTTTTTTTCGCCACCTGAAAAGTTGCATTTTTGCAGTTATTATTTATTGACTCTTCATCGGCGATATGTATTTAATAAAAAGCCATTATTTTGACACTTCAATTTTATTTATTTGTATTTATGTATATATTCGGTATTGCTAATACGTAATCAAATAATTGATCAACATGTAATGCATTCGAATAATTAATAGTAATACTTATTCGAATGCATGGTTAGTATATTGAATAATTAGTAGATGCATTAGTTCCAGCAAGGCAACCCGCCATCCATATAACCCAATATTATTTTGGCCTCATTCTACTATGAAACCAAAAGAACAACATCTTTAATCAGATAAGTGAAATATTAAAATGTATTTGCGGTTTATCTGTCGTTGTCACATTTTGGCAATACACGTGAATTTTTCGAATCTATAAACAAATTGGAATATTCGAAGCTTTCACGAATACCCGAATGTGATAATGATTATGATTGAATGATAAAATCATTGATTATTCTATTATTTATGTTAACATGTAATCAATCATAATTATTCTTATTATCGATAATAGCGCTTTTATATGATGTATTTATTTATTTATATATTGGCACACCAGCAGCTTTTAGGCGAAACATACAAATTGATGATACACATTTATATAAAAATAAATAATCTGGCCTAAGAACTAATAACAGGTGTGAGACAACATTTCCCATTTACAAGTAGTAAGTTTACAATAGAAAGAAAAAACGTAAAAAAACTTAAAATTAAGAACACAAATTAAAAATAAAAGGAGACAAGTGACAGTGTAGGTACACAAAATAATTAGGTCTAGTTATGGCGGTTGCAGTACTTGACGCTTCAGTTGCGAGGGGGTGCTGTTAAAAATATCCAAATGAAATTCTGCTTGTAGACTATTACAATTGCTATTATTTGATTTCACATTTTAATACTCAGTAACAAATGGTATAACGGCTGTAACATCTTGTGTACATATGACTTATAAAATACTGAAATATTTATCAAAGAGCAAATTTAAAAAATGGCCTTGAGTTTTATGCACGTATCTTCTCATAGGCTTAAACCTTTGCCGAGCCAAGCAACTAACCTAAATGTAAATTCAGTAACTTCACCAAATCATAAGTTTTGACGTTCATAAGTTACTTTGTGACCTAAATTAATAAATTATTTTTACTTTAACTTTTCACTATGATTCTTCTTTTTATCTAAGTTTTTATAGTCTTAGTCAAGTTTTGTTTTATATAATGTATAGTCTTGATTGATTAAGTGGTACCGTCCTATTCTTAAATGGTGCATGATTAAAATGTTATACATTAAATGTTAGTATTAGTATTTATTTCGTTAGAATAAGCATTCATGTAATAACTACACAACGTCCAAGTTATTAAAAATATAACGAATTATATATAAAAAGTAACAAGAAATAGATCAATAGGGGATCGTCAATTTATTTTTGCATAGCAATTGTACATCGCTACACGAAGGTACTCTGCCTTTACACGTGTATTCAAAGGTTATTGTTACAAGTATAGCGTATGCAGGCGCTGTGCATCTTATGTTCTTCTCAGCTGAGCCTTTGAAACGTAAATGGAGCGTGAAGATAGCATACATGCTTCTACACTCCTACATTATTGAAGCGACACAATGTTTTTCCGTTTTCTTATCGATAGTCGGCTTGTTTTGCTTTGAATTGATTTCCAATCGAGTGAGGAGGAGCAAGAATTTAAAAGGATTTATTAGATATCAAGATATAATATCATCTTACGTTTACGCGAATATTAATTGAAATTAAACTACTTTATACGAATTTTATCGCATTGTTTACTTTTTTTTAAACACTATTATTACATAATTTTGAAACTTAAAACTACTATAATTGTTAAACACTTTTACTAGACTTCTATTTAAGCTATTTATATTATATATATAATATTCTACCACATACACACAACACCATCTAGCCCAAACTAAGCTGAGCTTGTACTATGGGTACTAGACAATGGATAAACATACATACATATTATACATAGAAACACCCAGACAAAGACAAACATCCATGTTCATGCACACAAATGTTTGACTTGTGCGGGAATCAAACCCGCGACCTCAGGCGTGGCAGTCGGTTACACTAACCACTACGCCTTCGAGTAGTAGTTTAGTTTTAATTTTATAATATAAGTCATGTTCATGGGGAGATGGTGGTTGTCTCAATGTTATCATAGATCTTTGAAAGTATTTATGAAGCCTAAGCTATTTCTGTTTTTCTATTGATAAACATTTTATAAAAGATGTTTAAATAGACATGTTTTAACAAACTTCACTTTTAGTTCAAATTAAATTAGACAATACAGCAGTCTAATTGTCGCCACCTATCATTCAATGTATTGGTAAGCGGCGGCTTTCTGTACCTTTGTTTTCTGGCTTCCGAGTGTTTATTATAAAAGAGTCTGCCCACTACATCGTCTCATACCATGACCGTGCTAGGAACGTATCAGACACGAAAAGCAACACGATACGCCCTACTATAGGAACTGCTGGTCGGTGACGGAACGGTCTAGTGGCCATAGTCTTATACATTTCCTTACAAAGATTTTTTTTGCCTGACACGTTCCTATCATTGTCATGGTATGAGACGGGGTAGTGGGCAGACTCCTTTATGCGTTGAAAATCTTTCTCTGCCTTTCATATCATTTTTAAGTCCATTACGATATGCTGCACAAAAATCCAACTGTTTCAAAAATAATTATGTTCTTTTCTTTTCTTCTTTTTATTTATAAAAAAGTAGACAACTCCCAAACTAGCAATTATTCCTATGTCACGGAGGACTTTATAAACATTCAAATACTGGACACAAAGGACATCCAGACACGGACAACCATTTGTGGATCACACAAATTATTGTCCCGTGTGCGATTCGAACCCACAACACTCGACACAGTGGCAGTGGCGAGGCGACCACTTAGGCCACTACGCCATCCGTATAGTCTAGTACACAATAATAAAATCGATATAATTTGGATACTAGAGCACCAATTTGCATATTTATTATTATCATTCGTTGATAAATGAGAAGCATTTTATAAATGTGAAAGAATATACTGTAGAAGATAGACATTTGAATGGAGTCTGATCGAACAACAAAACTCTTTTTATTCGAGAAATGGACAACATTTTAACAAACTAGGCAACTCGGTATCTTTAGGATAACTTAACGTCTCCTCCGGTTTTAATGTAAGTTAATTGTAAGTAGTTAAGGTTTGTTAATAGTAATTTACATTATGAATGTTGCTTTTGCACATGTAAATAATAAAAATTAAATATCCATACTACAGTTAATTGTTACATATTTACGGAGTCCCAAACCTTTACATCGAAGAGGAAGGCAGAGGTATTTTACACCAACATTTCGGAAGTTGTGGTTTAAGGTTGCAAATAACAGGGGCGAGCCTAATATAACTGCTGCCTTCTTCTTCTCCCTAACGTTTATTATGCCCAAGTCACTTGGGGTCGGCTTTCTAGTCTAACCGGACTCGACTGTATGTTAGTTTTTACATTACATAATTTGTTTATTGATAGTATGTCCTTAAACAGGCAGAGGCTGCAACTGATTGACCAAGTGAACATGTATTCATTGGAGTTGGACAATGTTTCATTGCAGTACAAAAAAGATACGCAGGCGCTGCAGTGTGAGGTTGACCGGCTTCATGAATTATTGAAATCTATCACATAAATATGAAATGGCTGAAAAACAGAGCAGGGAACAAGTGTTGGCCATAGGCAAGCTAGTTAATTCTTGTAGTTGTAAAAATGATTCAATACTAGACACCTGCAATCGCATTAGTGATTGTATGCAGTCATTGGATTGCCGGTCTTCATGTGGTCCCTCTTCGGCTTTGCCATTACTGACAAACCAATCAATAAATAATAGCTCCGTTAATCCTATGGAATATGTGAGTAACACACATATTGCTAAGAACATAGTTATGTTTAGTGATGAAATTGGCAAGGACATGGGTTCTTTATTAACAAAATTGACAACACCTGGACACACAGTGCCCAATCATTGTTTGCCTAACTTATCATATGCAGAAATTATGAATAAAATTAGTAAACATAATCTTAGTGAGAATACTTCCTTACTGATCTTTGTGGGTAATAGAGGAAATGTAAACAAAATAAAAATTATAAGTTATTTTAAGTACTTATCAAATTTAAATGTTAAAAAAATTGTGATGTTTGCACTTCCACTGAGTAAAGGTTTGCCACAGGAGGAAAATATTATTAGACATAATTTAAATACATTGATGCACAATTTAACTTGTCAAATAAATGGGCAAAATTATGACAAGTTTCATTTTATTGACACTAACAGATTTGTTAGGAAATATTTTAATTTGACAAAAGGTAAATATTACCTTACCAATTATGTAAGGAAAGATAGCTGTATCGCTATCATATTTTTTTCTATAACAGCCAAGAACTTGGCTAAACAAGTTGCTTCTATTGAGCAACATAATGTTGACATGCATAATAATTCAGCCATTTCTTTAATGGCTAATAATGATGTTACAAATTATTCTTATTTAAATATTGACATGAGCAATTATGTAAAATCTGACATCCTGATTAGTAATTTTAATACTGACCTGAGCAATTATTCTAATTTAGACATTCTTATTAATAATTCTAATACTGACATCAGTAATTGCAATAATTTAAATTAAGTAATGCGACAATAGAGAGCACCTCTTGCACTAGTGATATGAATACAAAATCTAAAATAATAGGTATTAAATCAAAGTATTATAAGAATAGTAGTAATAAAAATCAAATAAAATTAGTACATCAAAACATAAGAGGCATCAGCAGCAAAGAGTTAGAAATAAAATTGTTCATGAACTGTAATGCTATTGATATATTTTGTATAACTGAACATTGGCTAAAAAGCAATCAGTTCATGTTCAATTTTAATAATCATGAGGTAGGCAGCTCAGTCAGCAGGGGACGGGCAATACATGGTGGCTCATTGATACTGATAAATAAAAGCTTAAATTTAAAGAGCGCCATGACATTGTCAGTTTGTCGGTTGAACGAACTATTGAAATAGCCTTTGTGGAATTGCCTCGGTTTATTGTATTGAGTGTATACAGGCCTCCTTTAGCGTTATATGATTGTTTTGAAAGGGTTATGGATGAGATTCTAAATAAAATTTCAAAAATTAATAAGGATATTATTATTTGTGGTGATTTTAATGTGAGTTTACTAGAGGATAGCTATCTTTGTACTAAATTAAAAGCATTGTTTCAATCATATAATCTGAAGAACTTATTCTTAGAGCCCACAAGAATAACTGTGAGTACTGCCACATGCTTGGATAATATATTCACAGATATTATAGTTGATAACAAACAAATTATTAGTCAATTAGATTCAGACCACTGTGGCCAACAAATCACTTTTTTGGATTATACTAAACATGTGGCAAAGCGAAATATTGTTGTTATACCGAAAACTGCAAAGTGTTTTGAGAGTTTTAAAAATAAACTTGCTTTTAATCTCCCGTTGTTAAACAGTGATGGTGACCCAAATTTATTATATTACGAGTTTTTTAATACAATTTGTACCGAATTCAATTCAGTATTTACTCCTAAGACGATCACAGTTAAAGGTAATGCAACTTTTAGCGAATGGGCTACTGCTGGCTTACACAAGAGTAGGAGGAAACTATACGAACTTTATGGAGAACGAAATTATAATAAAAGTGAACAATTCCATGAGTATGTTAAAAAATATTCAAAAAATTTTAGGCGTACTTGCAAAGCTGCTAAGTCTCAATATCTGAGCTCAAAGATTAAAAGTAGTCATAATAAGATGAAGATCACTTGGAGTATTATTAATAGCGAGACCGGGTAATGCAAATATAGAAATACAGAATTTTGTTTGAATGTTAATGATACCACTATCACTTCAGATCTAGAGGTAGCCACAGCATTTGAAAATTTTTTCACAGACATTCCAGTCATTACTACTAAATCTTTGAACTCATCACCCACTGCTGCTGAATCCCTTCTAAAAGAAAATGTTACCAAATGTGACAGTGATTTTAAATTTCATTATGTTAGTCCATCAGATATTATAAAAGTTTTTAATAGCCTTAACGTTAAGAAAACCACTGACCTCCGGGGTAACTCCATTACAGTAACCAAATCTATTATAACTATATACAGCATTCAGACTAGCTTTAATTTTCAATAAATGCGTAGATTTTGGTGTATTTCCTGATTTAATGAAGAATAGTAAAATAATACCTCTCTTTAAAGCAGGTAACACATCAGACCCAACCAATTTTAGACCTATTTTTGTGTTACCTACGTTCAGCAAAATTTATGAAAAGATTATTTTGAATCAATTGCAAACTTTTTTTAATAATAATAAATTACTTCACAATAAACAATTTGGTTTTACAAAGGGTCGCTCCACCACTGACGCCGGTGTTGAGCTTGTAAAACATATTTTTAACGCCTGGGAGGAATCACGGGATGCGCTAGGTATTTTTTGTGATTTGTCTAAGACTTTTGACTGTGTACTTCATGAAACATTAATCAGGAAATTACATCACTATGGCGTCAAAAATTCAGCAATGAATCTTCTTACATCCTATTTGAGCAACAGGATTCAGAAAGTTGATGTTAATGGTAAGCGATCTTCGGGGTCTGCGGTTAAAATGGGGGTTCTTCAGGGTTCAATCCTCGGCCCGTTTTTATTTTTAGTTTATATTAATGACTTACCCCACCTCGTGAGGGATAAACATGAGATAGTACTGTTTGCGGATGATACCTCACCATTATTTAAATTAAAACGCCAAGAAACGGTTCTGGACGATGTGAACATTGCTATCTCTAAAGTAGTTCACTAGTTTGATGTTAACAACCTACTTTTAAATGGGGGAAAGACCAAATGTATCCGATTTTTAACCCCAAATGTCAAACAAGTGAATACATCTATAAAAATTAAGGACGACGTGTTGGACCTTGTTGATACCACCCAATTTCTAGGGATTACACTAGGTTCAAAGTTGCAGTGGAGCCCACAAATTAGTAAGTTGTCGAATAGGCTCAGCTCTGCAGCGTACGCAGTCAGAAAAATTCGCCAACTTACTGACGTAGATACCGCTAGGCTAGTTTATCATAGCTACTTTCACAGTGTAATGTCGTATGGTATTCTATTGTGGGGGAATGCTACCTATATTCAAACTATCTTCGTACTGCAGAAAAGGGCTATTCGAGCAATTTACAACATGAAAACAAGGGATACGTTGAGAAATAAATTTAAGGAAATAAATATATTAACAGTAGCCAGCCAATACATATATGAAAATTTAATTTATTTATTTAAGAACATTGACTTATATTATAAGATAAGCGATATACATAATATAAATACAAGAAACAAAAACAGATTACTAGCGCCGGCTTCAAAAAATTAATAAGTCGTTTATAGGTCAATGTGTGCGCTTTTACAATAAACTCCCAAGTGACATTCAAAATTGAAGTTTTAATAAATTTAAAACAGTTGTAGAACGTAAATTATATTCGAAAGGTTATTACTCAGTCACTGAATATATAGAAAATAAAAATGCTTGGGATTGATTTTCCACTCACAGGTTATTTCTAATCATATTATTAAGCTAACTGTAATATGAGTTGCTGTGACTATTATTTCATGTGTTATTAAAATATATCTTAGATTAACGAATTTTTACTTTTAAATCTTATTGAAAGAAATAACTAATAACTACACACAGCAGCTCATATAAGGAAAATAATTGTATTGATATCTAAACATTTGGCGATTGAAAAGAGTGGCCATGAGTTTCTTGCCTGCTTCTTCTCATGAAAGCTCTACTCCTCGAACAGGTTTTTTCAATGCTAAATTTTTATTTCCTTCTATTTATTTTTATTATTATTTTTTATTAATATAATAGTGAATTGACGTGTCCAAGAATTGTTTGCACATTTTTATGGAAATAAAGATTTTTGACTTTGACTTTGACTTTAACTACACGGAGCGACTGCCATCTGACCACCGCAACCTGAAGGCTAACGATACCCTAAGGCTAGGCCAGTATCAGGATATTAGAGGGCACTGACTTCCCAATAACGACTGCCATAGATGTTCACGCCAGCCGGGACCGACGGCTTAACGTGTTCTCCGAAGCACGAAGCAGGCGATAATTGTCAATCAATACGCACATAATTTCGAAAAGTCATGTAACTTCCGAAATTCAGAGCTGCGCGACGTGGGTTCGAATCCGAGACCCTCTGCATTGCAGTCTGTTGGTCTCCCTACTGAGCTATCGCTGCTTAATCCCAATATAACAGCTGCCATTTGGGTTCAATACCGGGATTTTAGCTGCTACTAAGTATTTCCTGATAGTAAAAACATTATATCCGAGTCGAGTATCAAACTTGAGACCAGCACGGTGATCTCAATAACTACCGCTGCGTAAGTAAGGAAGTCATACGTTAGTTATTAAGGTTGCAAAAGTGTGCTTATACAACGTGTCCGCGCATGTAGTACTAAAACTTTAGGGGCGGTAAATACATGTAATTTTGTCGGTAAAAACATCCCACATATGGGGTCTAACTCCAAAACTCCAAAGATGGAGCAATTTTAATATTTGACTTACACAATAACAACAATAACTCTACCATTAGTGAACTTCTCAAACTTCAACAACTTCAACTCAAAAATTAACAGTAAAACTTGTTAACGGCTGACGTAGGCGCGTCCGCGGCCATAGTGCTGCTGGACGAGGCGGGGAAGATGTTTGAGAAAATTCTCGCCACCCGCATCGTCCGGCACCTGAGCACGGTCGGTCCCGACCTGTCGGACGCTCAGTTCGGATTCCGGGAAGGTCGTTCGACGGTCGGGGCCATTATGCGCCTGAGGGCCGCGGCCGAGGAGGCGGTCGCCGGCGGCGGTGTTCTGTTGGCGGTGTCTTTAGACATCGCCAACGCGTTTAATAGTCTGCCATACAGCTGTGTCCAGGGGGCGCTCCGATATCACGGGGTACCTTTTTACCTGGAGCGGCTGGTGGCAGACTATCTGAGAGGCAGGAGTCCTCCTCGAGGTTCGAGGCGAGGTTTGGCGGCGGCCCATGTCGTGCGGTGTCCCGCAGGGATCGGTTCTTGATCCGCTCCTGTGGGACATGGGGTACGACTGGGTCCTACGTGCTGTCCTACCCCCCGGGCTGAGCGTCATCAGTTACGCTGACGATACCCTCGTCACAGCCCGTGGGGGTAACTTCGAGGAGGCGGCCCGTTTGGCTACCGTGGGGGTTTCCCAGGTGGTCGGGCGTATCGAGGCGCTGGGTTTACGGGTGGCTATTAACAAGACGGAGGCCCTGGTCTTTCATGGGCCTCGTCGCAGTCCACCCCGCGGCGCCTCGATAATGGTGGGCTCGACGCGCGTTCCCGTCCAGGCCCACATGAAATATCTGGGCTTGGTGCTGGACGGAAGGTGGCACTTCGGCGAGCATTTCAGACAGCTCGCTCCGAAGCTTCACGGCACTGCGTCCGCCCTTGGGCGGTTATTGCCAAATTTGGGCGGGCCCAGTGCTGGTTGCCGGCGACTCTACACGGGGGTTATCCGGTCGATGGCGCTTTACGGCGCACCGGTGTGGGCGGACTCCCTGACCGCTCAGTGCAGGACTCTCTTGCGGAGACCGCAGGGAGTCATAGCGGTCAGGGTAATACGTGGATACCGCACGGTGTCGGCCGACGCAGCTTGCGCGTTGGCCGGAACACCCCCGTGGGATTTGGAGGCTGAAGTGCTCGCCGAAGTGTTTGCAGTGAGTGAGGCGGTGCGGGAGGAGACGGGTTGTCGTCCCCTCCCGACAGCTATTGAGTGCGCGCGCAATCGAGCCCACCAGGGCATGATTTTAAAATGGAAGGCGCGGCTGGAGGCGCCCCTTGCCGGTTTCAGAACCATTGGGGCTCTCCAGCCGGTATTGGAGCGGTGGGCAGGGCGGCAGCATGGGACCCTTTCCTTCCGGCTAGTGCAGGTGTTGTCAGGGCACGGTTGCTTTGGCAAATACCTGCACACGGTCGCTAGGAGGGAACCGAGTCCCATCTGCCACCACTGCGACTGTGAGGAGGACACGGCGCAGCACACGCTCGAGCAATGTCCTGCTTGGGCGGTGCAGCGCCGTGAACTCATTGAGGTTGTTGGTGAAAATCTCTCGCTGCCGGCCGTGATCAAAGCCATGGTCGACAGCGAGAGGAAGTGGGCAGTGGTCGCGTCCTTCTGCGAGGACGTCATCTCGCAGAAGGAGGCGGCGGAGCGGATCCGTGAAGAAAGTATCCTTGCGGATCCGAGCCGTCGCCGGCGAACCGGGCGGCGCAGGCGCGCTTACGCGCGCCTTATGCCGCCATAATGAAGGCTGCGGGCGGGAGAACGGGGATCTCCCGTCCGCCAGCCATTGAGTCGGTCCGACGCCCTATGTAGTGCCGGGGCGTCGCCGAGGAGCTGTAGACTGCTGGATGGGTCGCTGAGGTAGTAATTGTTGCCAGCGGCCCATCCACTATACAAGGCAGCGAGCGTGCACACCGTGGGGTTTTGGTCCGTAGGCCCGAAGTACGGGTGAGCCGGACATAACCCTCTCGCCTCCCCTTGTGGCGAGAGGGTATGCATCAGGCGCATTTCCCCACGTAAAAAAAAAAAAAAAAAAAGGCGCGTCCGCGGACAGGTTAAAATAATGTATGAAATTGTGCTTGAAATTTATCTTTTATGACTTATGAGTTCATAACAAAAGTAACTTGCATTACATATGGCCGCTAAGGTTCTTTTTTGATTGCGTATGCTGTCAACTTTTGGAACTGTGAACTGTGTGTGTGACCTAGGTTTAATGTTGCGATTATTAGATCACTTAAAAGTCTAAAAATTGCTCCATATTTGGAGTTTTGGAGATAGACCCCCTAAATGGGATGTTTTTACCGATAAAATTACATGTATTTACCGCCCCTAAAGTTTTATTACTACATGCGCGGACACATTATATGTATATCTGTCCAATCATTCATGTAACACGGGACTTTAACATACGTAACTGTCGAATAGAAGTCTGCCTTCGCCTTTGACGTGACTTAAATCTACTGAGAGTTGTGCTGTTTCCTTCACATTGTAGGGACTCTGTAAGTATATAAGAAATGATGAATAAACGGTTTTATGTATAAGCGAGAAGTATGTTAGAGTAACCGGCAGTGACTGCGCGCTGTCCGGTCTGGATGCACGTGTGTAGACTAGGGTGCATCTCGGACAATAAATATGAAAGTCTAGTTAACACTTTTATTTATCGCCAGTGACTCCCAATGCAACACACACGCACTCATAGGTACATATACACAAAGATCCCACAGTGGTGACCCCTCGTTTTTTTTTAAGTTGCATTGGTCAAAATTTAGAATCAGTTTAAAGACACGCGGCGCGTGACGTGACGTGGCGTTCATTATTGCGAAACATACGTACTACAACGTAGCGTGGCGGAAAAGTGAACATGCAGGATGCGTGCCAGGATTACTATGAGGCCAAATCATCTTCGCCACGAACGGACAA
Organism: Catocala nupta; assembly: GCA_963675205.1. Classification (NCBI taxonomy): domain Eukaryota; kingdom Metazoa; phylum Arthropoda; class Insecta; order Lepidoptera; family Erebidae; genus Catocala; species Catocala nupta. The sequence continues at coordinate 28,199,540 of OY776095.1, forward strand.
TGCATCGGAACTGGCTGCGATTACTATGTCCACTAAGATACCTGAGTTCTGGACCGACATGCCCAGATTGTGGTTTGCGCAAGTGGAAAGCATGCTGGCACCGCAAAAACAAGGTGACGAAGCAAAATTCAATGTTGTAGTCGCGAAGATGGGTCGAGACGCTTTGCAGCAGGTCAGTGACATATTGTTGAGTCCACCTAAGGCCAATAAATACGACGCTATAAAAGAGCGGCTGTTGAAGGTGTATGAAGAGAGCGCAGAACGGCAGTTTCAAAAATTAGTCGGGGAAATGGAACTCGGCACCCAGAAACCATCGCAACTACTCAGGCGTATGAGAGAATTAGGACGAAATGCGAAAACTTCAGAACAAACGTTACATAACCTGTGGATCGCGAGATTGCCTACACCCGTAAGAACCGTACTCACGGTGAGTCAGGACCAGACCTTGGAAAATCTGGCAAATATTGCGGATAAGGTCATGGAGAACATACGTGGAGGCGAGATAGCGGAGATCAGTACGAGTGCAGCACCAGGCAACGCCGCCAGTAGCAGTCAATTTCCCGTTACGGAGATATTAACAGCAATGCACAAGCTCAATATGGAGGTAGCGTCGCTGCGGAACGAGGTCAACCGGCACCGCCGCAGCCCGTATCGAGGCCGCGGACGCGGTTTTGGAAGGGCGAATTCAAGACCAAGATCGAAATCAAGGACACCAAGCGATCCTGATTGGCTTTGTAAATTTCACTACTGGTATCGAAATAGGGCGAGGACCTGTGAAAAGCCGTGTGCGTGGAAAACAGTAGCGGAAAACTAAAGCAGGTACAGTCGGTAGCGGTGGGCGATTTCGTACCTGGCAGGAACCACCGTCTTAGTGTCTACGATAAGGAACAAAGACTTACATTTTTAGTGGACACCGGCGCAAACATATCGGTAATACCAGTGTCGCGTAAACAAAAGTTATCAGGTGAGAGTTCTGATTATAAGTTATTCGCGGCTAATAATAGTGAAATAAAAACGTATGGAACTAAAGTGTTAAAATTAAATTTAGGATTACGGCGTCCTTATCGCTGGGAATTTGTAATTGCGGATGTAAGCCAAGCAATATTAGGAGCCGATTTCTTAGAATACCATAACTTGTTAGTAGATTTAAGCTCGCGTAAACTTATTGATAAGACAACTAATTTATTAACGTTTGGCAAGATTATTAACTGTAATGAAACTTCTTTGAGTTCTGTCGATAATAATCACCCTTTCCATGATCTGTTGTCTGAATTTTCAGTAATTACTAAACCGGCCACATTCAAGGACCTGGACCGGGTATCTGAGAATGATGTATACCATCACATCGAGACCACGGGCAAGCCGGTACATGCACGAGCGAGGCCACTTCCGCCGGACCGCTATCATAAGGTAAAACGTGAATTTCAATTAATGCAGGAAATCGGGATATGTCGGCCATCAAAAAGCGAATGGGCCAGCCCACTACATATAGTAGCAAAGAAGGACGGACACATTCGACCAGTCGGTGACTACAGGCGTCTTAACGCCATCACCAAGCCGGATCGCTATCCCGTTCCGAGACTGCACGATTTCACATACATATTAGCAGGTAAGAAAATATTTAGTAAATTAGACATAAATAGAGCCTATCATTATGTAAAAATCGCGCCCGAGGACATTGAAAAAACAGCGGTTATCACACCTTTTGGACTGTTTGAATTTACGCGCATGAATTTCGGATTAAAAAATGCAAGTCAAACATTCCAAAGATTCATGAATAATGACGTTCTAAAAGGCCTAGATTTCCTGTTTAATTTTATTGATGACGTGGTAATTGCAAGTGATAACATGGATAGTCACATATTACATTTACGATTGGTATTTGAGCGCTTACAAAAATTTAGTATAACAATCAATTTATCTAAGTGTGTTTTTGGCAAATCTAATATAGAATTCCTAGGATATGAGGTATCAACTGCTGGAATACGACCCCTGGAGCACAAGGTCAAGGCCATTGTAGAGTACCCTAGACCAGAAACTATTGAACAATTAAGAAAATTTCTAGGTATGATAAATTTTTATCGAGCTAATATACCTAATGCCACAGCTTACCAAATGGTTTTAAATGAATTTTTAAAAGGATCTAAGAAAAAAGATAAAACTAAAATAGAATGGACAGATGGATCTATTGAAGCTTTTGAAAAATGTAAAATAAGTTTAAAAAACGCAGTAATGATATCGCACCCGGTACCGAATGTACCCTTATCATTGATGACAGATGCATCGGATAAATGCGCAGGGGGAGTTTTACAGCAGTGGATAGATGACAAATGGCTACCATTAGGATATTTTTCTAAAAAGTTCACTACAGCACAACAGAAATACTCAACTTATGATAGAGAGTTAACTGCAATTTTCATGGCAGTTAAACACTTTAGATTTCTTTTTGAGGGCAGGGAATTAATTATTTATACGGATCACAAACCGCTAATTTATGCATTTAACAAGGTTGAAAGTAATAGTGAAACACCTAGACGTACAAGGCAGCTTTTGTTCATAAGTGAGTTCACAACGGATATTAGGTACGTTAAGGCCGATAACAACAAAGTAGCAGATGCTTTATCGCGAATAGAGACCATACATTGCCCAACGTCAATAGATTACTCAGAATTAGTATTAGCACAGGAAACAGACGCGGAGTTGAAACGATTATTAGCTGAAAAAAATGACAATATTTCTTTAAAGAAAATTCTCATTCCGAACAGTGACAGAATGATTTATTGTGAAAACTCTACTAATGTGTGCAGACCATATATACCCGAGAATTATAGGAAATTAGTATTCAAAACAGTTCACGGCATAAGCCATCCTGGCATTAGAGCAACTCGTAAATTAATAGCCATTAGATTTTTTTGGCCCGGATTGAACCGCGATGTTGGTCAATGGGCAAAAGCATGCATTCAATGTCAGAAATCGAAAGTAGGTAGACATACTGTGTCAGAATGTCAACAGTTCTCAGAAGCTAAGCGCTTATCCCATATACATATAGATATAGTAGGACCATTGCCACCCACTAGTGACGGTTACAGATATCTTATTACTATGATAGATAGATTTACACGTTGGCCGGAAGCCATTCCTGTACGCGAAATTACGGCAGAAGTAGTTGCAAAAGCTTTTTATGATAACTGGATAACTCGTTTTGGAGTTCCCGAGCGTTTAACGAGTGATCAAGGTCGCCAGTTTGAGAGCAACCTGTTCACCCAATTGCTAAAAATGTTAGGTATTAAAAAGAGTAGGACTACCCCTTATAGACCACAGAGTAACGGTATCATAGAACGCTGGCATAGGAGTATGAAACAAGCAATTACGGCCCGACTCACGGACAATACGTGTTGGTACGAACAGCTCCCGACAACTTTGTTAGGCTTGAGGACAGTAGCCAGAAGCGATAATGGTGTAAGTCCTGCTGAGTATATCTATGGCCAAACGCTCCGTTTACCCGGTGACTTTTATAACGTTACGGATAATAGGAACTTAACAGACTATGCGTTTTTAGATCAGTTAAGAATGAATATAAATAGTTTAAGACCAGTATCACGAGTACTGCGAGACTCTCGCACATTATTTGTACACAATGAATTAGCTAAGTGTAATTATGTTTTCATTAGAAATGATGCGGTACGCAGACCCTTGACGCCACCGTACGAAGGCCCTTATCGCGTTGTGGAGAGAAAAGGTAAGGTGTACACAATTCAATTGAGTAATAGAACTGTTAACATATCTATCGACAGGTTAAAACCTGCGTTTATATTAAACGAACATGCTAGCGAACAAGCAGAGAGTGATTATTATGACAAACCGAATGCCAACGTTAATAATAAATTAATTGTAGAACACAAAACATTAGATTGTAATGATAAGAATTTGAATCCTATAAGGGTAACAAAAAGTGGTCGTACAGTTAAACCCCCAGTAAGATTTAATTGTTAAAAGTAAGGTTATAAAATAATACTATAAATTAACCTAAAAATTAAACAATTGTTATAATGTATGTAACTTTGATTGTCACGAAACAGTTACGGTACAATGGAAGCATACCCTTACATCTAACTCACAGTCTAATGTATGTGTACCTTTAACTTAAGTTGTGAAACATTTGTTTACACTTACCAAGAACCTACTTATTATATTATGCGAATTATTGAAATATTGTTTTATTATTTTGTATTGTGAAATATTGTGAAATGTGTAATAGCAGCAAACTGCATACAATGCGATAAACAATGCAATTAGGCAATATATTAATGTAGTATCTATTCATTTTGTGACTTTATAACGCTATCATATCTTATTGGAATAACATTGTTGAATGTTAACTTATATTTATCCAAATATGGGCAATTCATACACTAAGGAAGAGCTTATCATTGCTCAGAATGGCGCAGTTCAAGCTGAAATTAGCAAGTACAATATAACCATAGCAGTAATGGCAGGTTTCATGGGAATTTTTATATTTCTGGCCATAATCGTATATTGTCGTTATCGTTTACGACACTGGATGATTAAGATGTTTACAAGAATCGCAGCTGATCAACCTGTGGGAGCCCCACGGCCGCCACCTCAGCAGTCTAAGCCAGCTAGCTACGCGTAAGCCGTAACCTAATACAGTGTTTATCGCAATGTAATATGATATGTGTAATTCAACGTAAGAATTTATTATTAGATTGTGTATGTTATACCTATACTAAATCTGTGTATCAAATATATTTTGTTTACTTATTTGATAGTATTTTGAAAGTATAGTTTTTTTTTTTTTTTTTTGTGAAATAATGTTTCTCTTTATGTTTTAAAATAAAATAAATAAAATAAAAATAAAAATCATTTATTACCAAAGAAACAGTACAATTGAAATTATCCTTTGGCCCCACACTAGGCTTGCCTGTCCTGTGGGTACCAACATATTTACGTTTAACGCTTGTTTACAATGTTTGCTCGGTTGACATACATTAGATATATAAATTCCTAAGTAACTTATTTTAGAAAAACAAAGGTATTTTAGCAATAGTAATTATTTGGTATTTGGAGATTACAAAAATATTATGCATACATATAAATATATACACATATAACAATAACAATAATGTAATATAATATATAAACTAGTAAGATATCATGTATTTAGTGTTTATTTTTAGATTTATGGGTGAATTGTATGGTCAATAGGTATATTTTGGTTTGCTTAGCAAAGAATTAGGCTAGATGTACTAGGATATTTTCTGTGGACTCGTATTCTAAAGAGGTTAAGTATTTTTTGAGTATACATTGTGCTTCTTTTACAGTGCATTGTTTTATATCACAACATTTTACTACTTTGTTGTAGATGTAGCAGTCTTTATAAGGACTGAAACGCCTACCAAAGGAAGTTTTTACTTTGGGAACTGTGATTTTGTATGTGCGACGTTTTAGTAAATTAGTATATTCTTGTGAGTTGATAACTTTTTGGTGTGATAGTTTATCGTTCAATCGAAGGACTTTCTGCAGAGTTAGTGTTGATGGTAATTGACCACAATGATGCCAAGAGAGAACGGTAAAATACCACACAAACATTTTTGTACGCAAATACCCATGTATTTAATTTGGATAGTTAATATCAACTACTTTTGATTTTGTGTTTTTTATTATGGTTCTGTTTTTTTAATTTTTTGGTAAAAAATTGGGGGGGTGTTGTGTAGGGACTCTGTAAGTATATAAGAAATGATGAATAAACGGTTTTATGTATAAGCGAGAAGTATGTTAGAGTAACCGGCAGTGACTGCGCGCTGTCCGGTCTGGATGCACGTGTGTAGACTAGGGTGCATCTCGGACAATAAATATGAAAGTCTAGTTAACACTTTTATTTATCGCCAGTGACTCCCAATGCAACACACACGCACTCATAGGTACATACACAAAAAGATCCCACAACATGTTAAGGTAAATCGATGTACAAAATAACCCAATTTTGATAAAAATGTTGCTACTTAATCATGACCCGTTTTGCCTGAAAGAATATAAGTTGGTTGTTCCAGAAAGATAGCTCTCACGGGACAATCAAATGATGTCGACTTTACTGTTATATAACAAAATACTCCTTGTTGTATAAGAGTGTAAGATTTAACCAGTATTGAATTTAAGTATTAAGCGTTGTTGTCATCTGTTTGTAAGAATAAAACAGATAATTTTCTAATTGCTCTTTTGAAAAAAGGCCGTCCTACCAATAGTTCTTGTATCACGAGGGACTTTACAAACATTCAAACAACGGACACAAAGAACATCCAGACTCGGAGCAACCATTTGTGGATCACACAAATTTTTGTCACGTGTGGGATTCGAACCCACAACACTCGGCATCGTGGCAGTGGTGAGGTGAACACAACACGGCAGTAATTGTTATCAATATTGTTACATGTGTATTGTTACTGTTGACTTCGCGGATGGTGCAGTGGTTAAGGTGCCGCGTATAGTAAGTTTGAACCAAAAATATGTGTGATTCAGAAATAGTTGCTCTGAGTCTTTCTCTCTTTCCAACCCGGGTTCTTCATGTCCGTTATTTAAATGTTAGTAAAGTCCGCCACAACACAAGAATTATAAAGAAAATAAAGAAAACGTATGTATATCTCTGCAATCTTTTCTAAACAAATAATTAACTTACAATTATTTCTATTTTGCTATTTACTATTAAGTTACATACATAAATACATTATCTCACTATATTTTTAACGCAACAACGGATCCAGATATTTGCATAAGAATGATAGATAAATATTTCTATTTCTAGATATAGTTACTGCCTCGTAAGTATACATCTACTATTCCTTTATAAACACATGGTCCTAAGAATATGTTATATGCGTGACCAACTTTTTTATTTACCAAGGTTGATAATTATTTAAACCAAAAAAAATAATAGTAGCATAAAATCCATTGGAAAAGGAAGAGACTATAACAAAAATGAAAGGAAAAATAATTTACGGGCGATCTGAGGTCGGGAAGTGGAAGGGGGGAGTTTTTAAGGTAAAAAAGCAGCTTATCTCGATTTCTGGCAAAACTACAAGTCCTATGGAAAAAAGTTAAATTGCAAAGTTGTAGGTAATAAAAAGATCTACAGCTTTTGTATTTACACTTTTTCAAATAACCTCAAAATTTATGTGAAAATTCAAATAACCAAGCTTTTGGTTTTTATTTTTATCTTATACAAAACATCTCTTTTTTTTTCAAGAATATTGATGAAAACTTACCTTTCTATGTCCCAAACACAGTCATTTTTTTGATTTAAAATATTTATTTTCACCTTATTTTGACTTAATATCGAAAAAGCAATCTAATTTTTAATCGAAAATTCCCCCGACAAAATATCTGTTGTTTTATAAAAATCGGTGGGCTTTTTGTTCGTTGAAATCTCTACTTTCCGATGGTGTAAAAAATATACATTACTATGGTAAATTTTCACAGAAAATGCAAAATTCGAGATCCACCGTTTTTTACCCTTTACAAGTCACCCACTTCCACTCCCGACCTCAGATCGCCCGTAAATTATATTTCCTTTCATTTTTGTTATATTCTCTTCCTTTTCCAATAGGTTTTATCCTACTATTATTTTTTTCACTTTTTACCATTTTCAAAGGCTTCAGCCCTGGTCTAACCGTATAATCGGGCTTTTGTTTAAGCTTATACAACATAATGTAGGAAATGTATAAAGTAATTTAAAGGTTTCTTTGTAATCTCGACGGCAAAAATAAAAATAAATCGTCAAAGTCAAAAATCATTTATTCATTTAGCTCACGTAATAACACTTGTGAATTTCAGTCTTTTATTGAAATTATACTACTTTATACGGATTTATCGCGATATTAATCACTGTATTACATAATTTTGAAACTGTTACACTACTATTACTATTGAATATTACTAATATAAAAGCTAATAAAATTATTTAAACTATTGAAACTATTTATATTTAGGTTTACACTTTCACCGACGTTTCGGTTGCTTTTCAGTTTTCAGTTGCTTCTCCCCATGACCATGGCTGCTGAAAAGCAACCGAAACGTCGGGGAAAGTGTAAACCAGTGACAGGCAAAGGAAACATCGAAGAAGTGTTAATTAAGAAGGAAGAAATGTAAATTTATACAGTTTTATTATTAAAATAGTATAATGTAATATATCAAATTACCTCTCTAAAATTTGTATTTCCCAATAAACTGTGATACAATCCCCATAAAGTAATAATTTCAATGTATAACATTCGCTCAAACGTAAGACAATATAATGTCATATCAATAAATTTCTATGGGCAAAAAAGAAAGAAGATTCCTATTATGAACTGCGATATTAGATATAAATCAGCGTGTGAACGGTTCTATAACACACCTTGACAACCTGTTGCTAGTAGTTATATGAACTCATTTAATTACACGCCAGACGTATTAACTCATAACAATCGCTATTAGCGTCATTGACAAAAGGGAATATTATTTACTCAAAATAGCACAGCGAATTGTGTCTGATGATAACATTTATAAACATGTCAGAAGAGGACAGGTTACTGTTATTCAAAATTTAAGTATGTTTAGCTAATAAAAATATAATCTTATTATGTTTCTCTTATCACAGGTATTTTCTTAGAAAAATGGCCGGTCCGGTATACCTACATAAAAGTAAAAAAAGAAAGTATTGTTGTTAACTTCAAAGTGATTAATTTTTGCAAGCTTTCAGAATCAGCGTTACTAGTCAGTCACTTACCATGTTTTGTACTACGAAGGTGGCAAATATGCCTGCTGGCTGATGATAAGCAGTAACCGTATTCTTATAATCTGTTACAATATGATTCCAAGCCTAATTCTTAGGGCGATCCGGTTTATACTCTATACTGACTAACGAATAAACGACGCAACAATCTTCCACGATAAAGTAAGAAAGAAGAAGGTTACGCAAAGAGAAAACTATCTTATATTATTTAGGTTCAAGTCTTACGTTTCATTACATCCTACGTTTATTATATATTAATATTATATACGCATTCATATGAGCAGCGATAGCTCAGTGGGGAGACCAACAGTCTGCAATGCAGAGGGTGTTGGGTTTGAACCCACGTCGCGCACCTCTGACTTTCGGAAGTTATATGACTTTTCGAAATTATGTGCGTATTGATTGACAATTATCGCCTGCTACGTGCCTCGGAGAGCACGTTAAGCCGTCGGTCCAGACTACCATGAACATCTATGGCAGTCGTTATTGGGGAAGTCGACACAAAAGATCCCAGTGGGTCGAAGTGTCGCCGGTCTGATCTGACTGGCCCCCACACAAGATAATATAAGATATGCATTCATATATTATATAAAAAACACACAAGTATTTTATATACTTAAAAGGAGACTCCCACTAGGTTAAGAATGACCAAATGTTTACGAAAATAAAGATATTTTATTTAAATTTAAACCATATGCAGGCAGCGGGCATATCGAAGCTATGATCTTTTTTACAAAATTAATGCTATCTACCAACTTCACCTACTGCTTAATACTAAAACACCATATTTATTTATATATCACTTCAGCACGCGCGCGGCAGAGATGGCTATTTTTATTTTAGGTTTGAGGTCGACGAATCGTTAACCCTCACATAAAAGATAAGTGAACGTATCACAACGTATAAAAACAACTGACAATTATATTATCACATAAACACCTTTAAAATATGGCACCAAAGAATGAATTTCGTTGTAAATCTTTTTGAACTTTTGATTTTCTCTGAAGAATTTGCATCGAAATCGGCGGAAACCAAGACACACAAAGTAATAAACATAATTTTAAACCACCCTATGGCCTGAAGCACTCTGTTAAATTGAGTTGATGACAGCTCATTGCATAAATAACTAAACATTGTGAAACTTGTAGACTTTTGCAAGAACATTTTTTGCGTCTAGTTATGGCAACGGTAATTATTTTTTTGCGCCTTTGAAGTTCACAAGACGTCGCACGTCGCATCGTAACGATGCTTAGAAATTATTCATTTGTAGTAAATTAAATTTCCTACTTAGGTTCTTTAGTGTGAGAATTTTTATTTAAAAATGAGACAGGTTGTCCCGTTATTTTTGTGGCTTATGTTTGCGGCTGATCGCAAGGTTCTGTTTCAAGTTCGGTTTCTGAGTTGAATGTGTTATCGAGTTACTTGGTTTTGGGAATTCTCAAAAGGAGTTCCTGGAATTGTGTCCGGTTCACCGGGTTTCCGGGTCTAAAAAGTAATGAAACATGGGTATTACACATCTCTGTCTTTACTATTAAGGAATACATTGAATATTACGAATCAATAACAAATGTTAAAAACAACGCTCGCCCTCGGCACTATCCATCAAATCAAAAATCTTTCTCACCATAATATAAATATGATTACAAAATAAATATTAATCATGTTACTAAAATTATATCGTGGGAGATTAATGCCTAAACTAGACATAAACTTGTATTCAGCCACCAAAATAATCTCATTATCTTAACCTTATTAAAAATAAGTCCAATCTACGTTTTTCCATCACTTACATCACTAACACGACCTTAAAAACCTTCATTGTGTATCTTTTAATATCCGAAGTGACAATATTTAGCTCGGTTTACTAGATTTAAGTAATTCTTGCATAGCACATCAATAAGAAACTTTCCGCGACGTATTTGGTGTCTACATCTACAATATAAGCCGACGCCGATGCGGACGTTTTGAATAAAAAAGCAAGTCCATCGTAAGATATTGCGGGTAACTTAGTTAAGGATTTAAGACTAGACGTAAATATATGCATAATGCACTTTTGTCTCCAGACTGATTAACAACGGTGACAGTTGATCAGTGGACGTACGATGCTGGACCCTTAAATCTGATTGTTTTATACAAACACAATAAAGATACGTAAATAATATATAAGATAGATGTGCTCTTACCGCTCTTAGAGGTGTCCACAACAAGAAGAGTGAATTAGCATATCGTATTAACATGATAGAGAAGGATAATGTACAATTTGCAATATGAGTGGGCGTAATAAACAGCAGTTTGTACTGGTATTATACAGGGTGTCCGGTAATTAATGGATAACCTGGAAATGTCTTATAGTGGAACTGATGGCCGTTCAGAAAAAATATGAAAAAAATCTATCCTAACTACTACCTGAGATATGTTTTTTTTTAATTACCATGTATAACTTTCTTGTATACTACGACCATAAATTAATAAAATCCATCGGTTTTTTGTTGTTTTATTATTAAACACTAATTATGCTAATAGATAGACAGTCAAAAGTATGCTATGCTAATATAGCTTGCACTTTTTAATATATATATACTTTTTTTCTTTTTTTCTGAACGGCCTTCAGTTCTACTATAAGACATTTCAAGGTTATCCATTAATTACCGGATATCCTGTATATACCACGTAAATCAAACGTTATTTTCCCTTATACGGTACCTACTAGCTTTTGCTGATGGCTTCATTCGCGTTAAAGTAGGCAAGGTTAGGTTTTGTTAGAAACAGTACATTTTGTAAATAAAATAGAGCCTATTTGACTCGGTGATAATACAGCTTTCTAACGGTGAAAGAATTTTTAAAATTGGTTGATTAATTTTTAATTTAACTACTTACAAACAAACAAACAAAAAATTTAATATTTCCTCGTTATTATATTACATATGTATAGGCTAACAAAAGTGTTACATACAGAATAATGCGACTCAATTATTTTGGCGACTATACGGATGGCGCCGTGTGTGTTTCATGAAGTGGCTATCTCGCCGCTACGCCGCGTCGAATTTCAGGTTCGAACTCCAAACGAGACAAAAATATATTGGATCTACAGCGTTTGGAAAGGTGCCCGGAAAAAGGCTATAGGCTCGCTCGTATTACGTAAGACCCTAACATAGTAGACAAAGCATCTTACTCATTTAAAGCTACACAGATAGTCTATAATAATGTTAATATTCTATCACATACACACAACATCATCTACCCCAAACTAAGCAGAGCTTGTATTATGGGTACTAGACAATGGATAAACGTACAATGCCTTTTTTGTAAATACATGCATATTATACATAGAAATACCGAGACCAAGACAAACATCCATGTCCATGCACACAAATGTTTGACTTGTGCGGCAATCGAACCCGCAATCTCAGGCGTGGCAGTCGGTTACACTAATCACTACGCTATCGAGGCCACCGTTTATGAATAAACAGTTTATAAATAGACCTGATATGTATTAATTTTATTATACATAACTAGAATGTTTACCATAATAACGCATATTTGGTAAATTAACACCATATTAGCACACTAATTATGTCATATCCAAGTTTCAGTAGTCCTTTGGCACTAATTATAATTGCTTAATTATACTATCAAGTAGTGGTAATAGGTGTGCTGTGAAGTTATATGTTACGGATGACATAATATTAAGTCTTTAAGTATGAAATTTCCTGTTATATCCTACATCTGATTCCGTCAGTTCTGTACTAAATGCAATGATTATTTAGAAAAATCATTTATATTTCTAGAAAAGACTTTTGAACTTATTTAGAATTTGTATTGACAGTTATATCGCTTAAGAGCAGCGATAGCTCAGTGGGGAGACCAACAGACTGCAATGCAGTGAGACCCTCTGGGTTCGAACCCACGTCGCGCACCTCTGACTTTCGTAAGTTATATGACTTTTCGAAATTATGTGCGTATTGATTAACAATTCTCGCCTGCTCCGTGCCTCGGAGAGCACGTTAAGCCGTCGGTCCCGGCTGCCAAGAACATCTATAGCAGTCGTTATTGGGGAAGTCGACACAAAAGATCCCACTGGGTCGAAGTGTCGCCGGTCTTTACTGACCGGCACCCATACAAGATAAGATACATCGGTTAGGTTAGGTTAGTAGTTATTCAGGTGTACTGGTGGTCTGACGACATTAGTCAGAAACGCGCCGCTTGCATTGCGGCGCGTCGCCAGTACACTAGGTACCGCCGACGCAGGCGGTACCGTGACCCGACCGTGGAGGCACGGCTGCGGGGCGATTACGTACAGCGGAAGCACGCCCTGCAGTCCGCCATCAGTGAGGCCAAAACCCAAAGATGGGAAGAGTTCCTGGGGACTCTCGAGGCAGATCCGTGGGGCCGCCCGTACAAGGCGGTCAGGGGCAAGTTGCGCCCCTGGGCCCCACCGGTCACCGAGAGTCTCCAGCCCCGGCAATTAGAGGAGGTGGTCTCCGCTCTCTTTCCTTCGAGAGCGGAGCACACGCCTCCCGAAATGGCGCCGCCCGATATTGAGGAGGGCGGTGCCGATGCCGGGGCGCCAGAGGTAACAATGGCGGAGCTCGGCGCGGCAATGGTTCGGCTCCGGGGCAAAAACACCGCCCCGGGGCCGGACGGAATTCCTGGCCGCGCCTGGGTTTTGGCCTACGACGCCCTAGGGGACCGGCTCCTCAGGCTGTTTAACGCCTGTTTGGAGTCGGGACGGTTCCCTGCCATGTGGAAGACGGGTAAGCTGGTCCTCCTGAGAAAGGAGGGCCGCCCCGCGGACTCTCCCTCCGCGTACCGCCCCATAGTGCTGTTGGATGAGGTGGGCAAGCTCTTTGAGCGTGTAGTGGTTGCCCGCCTCTCCAGGCACCTGGTGCGGGTGGGCCCCGACTTGTCCGAACTGCAGTTCGGATTCCGAGAGGGTCGATCGACGATTGACGCGATCAGTCGCGTCAAGGCCCTCTCGGATGAGGCGGTCGCCTCGCGCGGGGTGGTGTTGGCGGTGTCCTTGGACATCGCCAACGCGTTCAACACCCTGCCGTGGGCGACTATTAGGGAGGCGCTCCGATTTCATGGGGTGCCTCCCTATCTGCGCCGAATAGTCGGGGACTACCTGCACCAGAGGAGTGTGTTCTGTGTGGGGCGGAACGGAGAGACGTTCCGGAGGGAGGTGTCGTGCGGTGTTCCGCAGGGTTCCGTTCTTGGACCGATCCTGTGGAACATCGGCTACGACTGGGTGCTGCGGGGCGCCCTACCCCCGGGCGTCGGCGTAACTTGTTACGCCGACGACACGCTGGTCACGGCCCGGGGAGAGGATTACGGGGCAGCTGCCCGTCTTGCCACGGCAGGGGTGGCCCTGGTAGTCGGTAGAATTAGGATGTTGGGACTGGAGGTGGCGCTGGAAAAGTCCGAGGCCCTGTTATTTCATGGGCCTCGGCGGGCGCCGCCACCAGATGCCCACATCATAGTTGGAGGGGTCCGCATCGAGGTGGAGCCGAGTATGAAATACTTGGGGCTCCACCTCGACGGCCGCTGGAACTTTCGCGTCCATTTTAGCCGCCTGGCCCCCCGGCTGATGTCGGCGGCGGGAGCGCTTAGCTCTCTGCTGCCGAATATCGGGGGGCCGAGTGTCGTCTGCCGCCGCCTCTATCTGGGGGTGGTGCGGTCGATGGCCCTCTACGGGTCGCCCATTTGGGCCGGCGCCCTCGATCGCCGAAACATCGCCCTCCTGAGGAAACCTCAGAGGGCGATGGCGATCAGGGTGTCGCGGGCGTACCGCACCGTCTCCTTTGAGGCGGCGTGCGTCCTGGCGGCATCGCCGCCCTGGGATTTGGAGGCGGAGGTCCAAGCGTCGGTGTATCACTGGCGCGTGGACCTCCGGCTCCATGGTGAGGAACCTACTCACGGGGCGGTGGAGACGCGAAGGTCCCAGGCTCGACTGGTCCTCGAGGCCAAGTGGCAGGAGCGACTGGCCCAGCCCCGCTATGGGGTGAGGACAGTCGAGGCTGTCCGTCCAGTGTTAAGGGAGTGGACGGACAGACGGCGCGGACCGCTCACCTACCGGCTTACTCAGGTGCTCTCCGGACACGGCTGTTTCGCAGAGTACCTGTGCAAGATAGCCGGTAGGGAGCCGACAACCAGGTGTCACCACTGCGAGGAGTGCGACCGGGACACGGCGCAGCACACGCTGGAGGAGTGTCCGGCGTGGGCCGAGGAGCGCTGTGCCCTGGTCGCCGTGATTGGCCCCGACCTCTCGTTGCCGACCGTCGTATCCATGATGGTCGGCGACGACAGGTGCTGGGGTGCAATGAGGTCCTTCTGCGAGGCTGTCATCTCGCAGAAGGAGGCGGCGGAGCGGGGGCGTGAGGAAGATCCTTACGCCCCGGACATCCGCCGCCGGAGGAGGGGGCGCAGGAGACGCGCTTATGTCGCTCTCCTGCCCCCCACCTAAGGGTTCTGGGTGGCAAGGCCTCAGGGGACCCTGCCACCCGTGAATAAGAACCCATAGAGGGCGCGCGCGGTGTTCCCGCGCGCCTTCTAACGTCGAAAGGGGAGAGCGGTGAAATGCTCTCCCCCGGGGACGAGAGGAGGTCGGGTCCGATTGACCCGGCCGGCACCCACACGGGGGGGCCTGCTATGGATGAATCTTTTTAGACTCCCAACTGGCCCCCCCATTGGGTGGGAGAGGGAACACCCCAGGTTTTTTTAGTGGGTATACCAGCAATAGGCTGGTGAGTCCCACACGCCCCGCCGGTGCCGTCCCCTAGCCGGCGGGTAGTGCATCAAGCATTTTTTCCTGGGTATCAAAAAAAAAAAAAAAAAAAAAAAGGTTAGTAGTTATTGGCAGGGGTGGCCCTCGTTGCCGAGAGAGGTGGAGGCGCGGCGGTCGGAGCTCCGCGACGTCCTAAGGGCGGACTGGGGAGAACGGCTTGCGCGACCGAGTGCAGGGCACGCCGCAATAGCGGCGGTAAGCCCGATCTTGGAGGAGTGGCTGGAGCGGCGCCATGGCGCCCTGACCTTCCGGCTGACACAGGTCCTCACCGGGCATGGATGCTTCGGGAGGTACTTGTGTCGTATAGGCCGGGAGGAGACGTCTTGTTGTCACCACTGCGGTGACGGCCCCGAGGATACGGCGCTACACACACTCGTGGAGTGCCCGGCTTGGGTAGAGCAGCGCCGGTCGTTAACCGGGGCACTGGGTGTCCAAATCCTCTCGCTGCCGGAAATGGTTCTGTCCATGGTCCGGAGCGAGGGTGCATGGGAGGCCGCCGTCATCTTCTGCGAGGCAGTGATGTCCGCGAAGGAGGCGGCGGAACGGGAGAGGGAGGTGGTCTCTCCCCACCCAAATCGCAGGAGACGTCCAGGGCGCCGTCGTAGGGCGCGCGCAGACCTCCAGCCACCCTAGGGGGCAGCCTGCGGGTGGTTGACTTGGCTAGTCGGCCACCCGAGCAGCACAGGCCCGAGGGAGGGGCGTAAGCGTTCCGCGCGCCCCCCTCAGTGGAGGTGAGGGATGTACCATCTGGTCCTCCCCCAAAGAGCTGGGGCCCGCCTAGTTACTTGGCGGGCTAAGACCTGTCGGTGTCGCGGCGAATGCTAGCGCGAACCCCGTGACACCGACACTAGGTACTGGAGGAACGTCGTCAGGGGTTTAGTGGGTATGGAGCCGGCTTCTCTGGCTCGAGCCCCACACACCCGCGCCCTGCCCGGGCGCGGAAGGTGCGTAAACGCATTCCACGGACGATAAAAAAAAAAAAAAAAAAAAAAAAAAAGGGGTGGCCCTGGTTGTCGGTAGAATTAGGATGTTGGGACTGGAGGTGGCGCTGGAAAAGTCCGAGGCCCTGTTATTTCATGGGCCTCGGCGGGCGCCGCCACCAGATGCCCACATCATAGTTGGAGGGGTCCGCATCAGGGTGGAGCCGAGTATGAAATACTTGGGGCTCCACCTCGACGGCCGCTGGAACTTTCGCGTCCATTTTAGCCGCCTGGCCCCCCGGCTGATGTCGGCGGCGGGAGCGCTTAGCTCTCTGCTGCCGAATATCGGGGGGCCAAGTGTCGTCTGCCGCCGCCTCAATTTGGGGGTGGTGCGGTCGATGGCCCTTTACGGGTCGCCCATTTGGGCCGGCGCCCTCGATCGCCGAAACATCGCCCTCTTGAGGAAACCTCAGAGGGCGATGGCGATCAGGGTGTCGCGGGCGTACCGCACCGTCTCCTTTGAGGCGGCGTGCGTCCTGGCGGCATCGCCGCCCTGGGATTTGGAGGCGGAGGTCCAAGCGTCGGTGTATCACTGGCGCGTGGACCTCCGGCTCCATGGTGAGGAACCCACTCACGGGGCGGTGGAGACGCGAAGGTCCCAGGCTCGACTGGTCCTCGAGGCCAAGTGGGAGGAAAGGCTGGCCCAGCCCCGCTACGGGGTGAGGACCGTCGAGGCTGTCCGTCCGGTGCTAAGGGAATGGATGGACAGACGGCGCGGACCGCTCACCTACCGGCTTACTCAGGTGCTCTCCGGACACGGCTATTTCGGAGAGTACCTGTGCAAGATAGCCGGTAGGGAGCCGACAACCAGGTGTCACCACTGCGAGGAGTGCGACCGGGACACGGCGCAGCACACGCTGGAGGAGTGTCCGGCGTGGGCCGAGGAGCGCTGTGCCCTGGTCGCCGTGATTGGCCCCGACCTCTCGTTGCCGACCGTCGTATCCATGATGGTCGGCGACGACAGGTGCTGGGGCGCAATGAGGTCCTTCTGCGAGGCTGTCATCTCGCAGAAGGAGGCGGCGGAGCGGGGGCGTGAGGAAGATCCTTACGCCCCGGACATCCGCCGCCGGAGGAGGGGGCGCAGGAGACGCGCTTATGTCGCTCTCCTGCCCCCCACCTAAGGGTTCTGGGTGGCAAGGCCTCAGGGGACCCTGCCACCCGTGAGTAAGAACCCACAGAGGGCGCGCGCGGTGTTCCCGCGCGCCTTCTTACGTCGAAAGGGGAGAGCAGTGAAATGCTCTCCCCCGGGGACGAGAGGAGGTCGGGTCCGATTGACCCGGCCGGCACCCACACGGGGGGGCCTGCTATGGATGAATCTTTTTAGACTCCCAACTGGCCCCCCCCATTGGGTGGGAGAGGGAACACCCCAGGTTTTTTTAGTGGGTATCCCAGCACTAGGCTGGTGAGTCCCACACGCCCCGCCGGTGCCGTCCCCTAGCCGGCGGGTAGTGCATCAAGCATTTTTTCCTGGGAATCAAAAAAAAAAAAAAAAAAAAAAGGTTAGTAGTTATTCTGATGTCGCGGGCGTACCGCACCGTCTCCTTTGAGGCGGCTTGCGTCCTGGCGGCATCGCCGCCCTGGGATTTGGAGGCGGAGGTCCAAGCGTCGGTGTATCACTGGCGCGCGGACCTCCGGCTCCATGGTGAGGTACCAACTCACGGGGCGGTGGAGACGCGAAGGTCCCAGGCTCGACTGGTCCTCGAGGCCAAGTGGGAGGAAAGGCTGGCCCAGCCCCGCTACGGGGTGAGGACAGTCGAGGCTGTCCGTCCGGTGCTAAGGCAATGGACGGACAGACGGCGCGGACCGCTCACCTACCGGCTTACTCAGGTGCTCTCCGGACACGGCTGTTTCGGAGAGTACCTGTGCAAGATAGCCGGTAGGGAGCCGACAACCAGGTGTCACCACTGCGAGGAGTGCGACCGGGACACGGCGCAGCACACGCTGGAGGAGTGTCTGGCGTGGGCCGAGGAGCGCTGTGCCCTGGTCGCCGTGATTGGCCCCGACCTCTCGTTGCCGACCGTCATATCCAAGATGGTCGGCGACGACAGGTGCTGGGGCGCTATGAAGTCCTTCTGCGAGGCTGTCATCTCGCAGAAGGAGGCGGCGGAGCGGGGGCGTGAGGACGATCCTTACGCCCCGGACGTCCGCCGCCGGAGGAGGGGGCGCAGGAGACGCGCTTATGTCGCTCTCCTGCCCCCCAGCTAAGGGTTCTGGGTGGCAAGGCCTCAGGGTACCCTGCCACCCGTGAGTAAGAACCCATAGAGGGCGCGCGCGGTGTTCCCGCGCGCCTTCTTACGTCGAAAGGGGAGAGCGGTGAAATGCTCTCCCCCGGGGACGAGAGGAGGTCGGGTCCCATTGACCCGGCCGGCACCCACACGGGGGGGCCTGCTATGGATGAATCTTTTTAGACTCCCAACAGGCCCTCCCCACTGGGTGAGAGAGGGAACACCCCAGGTTTTTTAGTGGGTATACCAGCAATAGGCTGGTGAGTCCCACACGCCCCGCCGGTGCCGTCCCCTAGCCGGCGGGTAGTGCATCAAGCATTTTTTCCTGGGTATCAAAAAAAAAAAAAGGTTAGTAGTTATTCCTTGTTTCAATTCACCAATTAGATGATCATTGAAGTTTTTGTTAATTTAAAATAAACCATACTGGCCAGCATACAAGCAACTATACAAAAAAGAAACATAGAATTCAAATAAGCCATTCAAAAAATATTGATGAAATAGTTAGTATGAAAACGACAACGTTGCCAATTTTCTTCATACGAAGCGGCAACTTTAAACCTCTATAATTATATCTGTTTTCTTTTATAAAGTAATTTACATGCATACATAATCTCACGCCCATATCCTCGAGAGTAAAGACATGGAGGTGGGTTCCCATGTAATAGGAGAACCTATGCTCGTTTACGGCGCATGTTTCCAGACGCCGCGCTGCCTCTGAAAATTTATTTACAGAAAAACTGAATAACACTTACTACTTACAGACTATGTCCTGAAATAGCATACGATACTTTATATTCTAGTATGCGTTTCTGTAGAGTTTACTCGAGTAAAGTTGCGGACAGAAACTAGTCATCTATAAAGCTATCGTACCTGAACAAGCCCTGTTCAGAGTCCTTGCCCTTCATGCCATATTAGACATAACAACAAAGCTAAGGGTATATAGGTCATATAGCCTTAAAAGGATCTCTGTTGGAGAGTTCAGCCATTTTGTAGCTCATTTGTTAAAGCTACGAACTATTTTGTATTTAACTGGTTATGCATCTAGCTTGTAATAACATATATCTGTTTCCTAATAATAATGCGATAACTGTAGACAATCCTAAAGAATTATATTTAAAAAAATAACAGCTCCTGCATTAGGAATAATTTCTGAATCGCGGCAGATTTTACAAATATTAAAACAAGTATTCTTATTTCTTATTTTAACTCGAAACAAGCATTTGTGGATCACACAATTTCCCCTGTCCAATGTCCCAAGTGCAGTGTAAAAGGCGACCACGTAAAGTACTATGCCATTTAAGAAATTAAATAAGACAGCCTTCACAGAGCAACGGTAGTGTAAGCGAATTTATTTTCAAATATATTTTCCTATAGGATTCCCACAGGCGAACCCGCAGGAAAAAATAGTATACCGTTGAAATAAATATCGCCAGGTTCGTAAAGAAAATGGCGTAATGAAATTAGCATGACCCTTCTCAATAATTTTCGCGGTGAACTGCGAAATTCAGCCAAAACCAAGTAAACGTCTATAGGTATTACGTAAAATGGCCAACTTGGTAGACGGCACTAATTAATAGTTGTCATTAAAATACTAAGTTCAGAATAATACTGTTACTTAAATCTAGGTTCACGCTTAAACAAAGGAAGAAACATTTTTAAGTTTGGATGTGGAAAGTCAACTCTGAAACTAAATGTCAGTCTCGATAATGTTATCGAAGATAATTATGTGAAGTCTGTCAACCCGCACTAGGCCAGCGTGGTGGACTATGGCCTAAACTTTTTCATACTGAGTAGAGGCCCGTGTTCAGCAGTGGGACAGTATAATACAGGGCTGATATTATTATTATCATCTGACAGGTACATAATGCCAAGTGAAAATCTATTTACAGCTTTTCCTATGTCGTCGTCAATTTAGCCGAAAGACGCTCTCTGCAGGACATATACCTTTAAGGATTTCCAGACAGGCCGATACCTCTTATATATTTACTTCTGATTGAGGCGCTCATAGCTAGTTGCTTTCACTGATCGGTAAACGATTAGCGAGGTTAAGCAACGTTCGGTGCGGTCAGTCTATAGATGGGTGACCGCTTAGTGGTATTTCATCTGAGCGTCTTCATGCTTCGGAGAGCACGTAAAAAGTCAGTCGCGTATGTTGCCAAATTGACAGCAGTCGGTAAGCCATGTCAGAAGCCTACGGGCGGCTTGAACAACTCTTGACAACAGGTTGGCCACTAACCACATGAAAATAAGAAGAAGAACTTCTGATTAAATTCGTTGCGGGTCCAAAGATAGTTGAACTTTTCGGGATTTTACGAGTGTCATCATTGGCTGTTTTCTATGGTCACTAGTGCAACAACTCGCTACACATGTGTTACAGTGGGAGTGTTGATGGGATTAAGGCCAAAAAAGATAATATTAATTCAGATGGACATAGGCTATAAGTTATCCCGGAAAAATAATGGATATCTCTAGATGGCAGGTGTAGCATGCATCTATGGTGATATCATTTATCACTCACTTTACTTTTACTCTACAGTAACATTAAAAGAAAATTAAAAATAGTTTATTTTCATTTACTTACGAGCTAGTTCATAATACATTAATTGATACTCCTTTTAAGTAACAAAAATACTTGTGTTAGGAGCCCCCACTCTTCATGTAACAGAAAAATAAAACTAGACAGGTAACATCATTTTAACCATCCTTTGGAGCTGTGAAAAATAAAACTTCTAAGTCAACGCAATCAAGAGATACGGTCGTTTATGCCGCATAATACTCGCAAGGGAATCAAAACCTATAGGATACTTACTTAATTAGGTCTTATAGCCCAAGTAAAGAAAAAGGCAAAAAGCGTTTGCAGTTACATCACAAAAATAATCGAGTTTATAATGATCCCGCAGTGCGTGAGTGGGACTCAAATCAAATCAAATAAAATTGTTTTATATCTGAAACATAGGTGGTCGAGGTACAAGTTATAATATATTAAAAACGGTATGACTATGTTTCGCCCTGTAATTGAAATTACATTTTTTTAATATAACAAATTAATTAATTAATTAATTAATACATAAATTATTAACTATACATGCATATTTCTTGAATTTTAAATTATCAATATCATAATAAAATTATAAAATTAATTATCCATATCATAGTGCTCGTGGTTGATCGCTTTTTTAATGATTGCAGATTATAGATATTATTAAAACAATATTTGAAACAACTAATCAATAACAAAATGAGCTTCGGAGTAACACACGTCTTATCCACCCTTCAGTGATATATCGCACTTTAAATAAAACAACAACTTAACTCGAAATTTGAAAGTTAGACAATTTGAACTCTGATAAATAATAGCAAGTGAGTTGAAATTCGTTTAATCCAAAACATTAAGATATGTCTCTGTTTTATTAAGAGTGCGATATATGCAAATAATAGCTACCATAATATAATTTATCTTCTAACAAACTAAAGGAAACCTAAACAAAATATGGCAAGAATAACCGCCAGCATGCACTACGCGTATGGGTGCAGAATGTAGATAGATCGTGGTACAACGGAACAAAGACGCACGCTTATTGTCTCGGAACAATGGAACAAGTCCATTACGTGCTTTATTTATACCGTCACTATGTAGGCGAGCACTGTTCATACTTGTTCGTATTTTCTTCGACGCTATAATTAACTAAGTATTTTGATGGACTGTCATTGTATTTGAAAATAAGCGCACTAGAGGGAAAGTTACTGGAGCAGGTGTCTAATGTGTCACTTATGATAAGAATAGATTTTCTATTGTGTGTATCGGTGTCGGTGGAAAGGGATAATGGCGGCTGCGTACAGTCTTTGTAGAATAATTTTGCTGTGACATAACTTGTTTTAAAGGCTAGATCCTGAATAGAAAATAACTAATAGTATAAGTACCCATGGTGTATTTGTACGCGATGCACATAGCAAGCGGGCTATATGCGCGAGTTAATCGTACAGGTTGTTTGCGCGGATAGCTCGCATCGGTTGTTTACAATTTGCGCAAGCGCCTCAACTTGCACAAATACGCATGTTACCTGCGTCGTACACAAGATATGGCTCTTATACACAAATGAGTTTAAAAAAAGCTGTCGGCTCCGTTCGCTCCTTGAGTTTTGCCCCTTCTGATAAAATGTTCTGTTCGCCCCTTATTCGTGAACGCCCCTTCACAGGCGGCGAACGGCACATTAATATTTAATTATTTATTTTGGTGTAGCTGGTCGCCCCGTACAAGATTTTTATAGAAATTAGAAGTATCTAAGTACAGTCAGCCAAAATAAAATAATGTAAAACTGAATATACTGATAAAGTATTATTTAAATACACAATATGCAATTGTAAAAAAATATTTCAATTGAAATGTAGTTCATTTAATACAGACATACACATTCCAAACTTTTTAATCAAAATTTTTGCACACTCATTATCTACGCTAAAACTTTTCAAATAAATGGAGTCACATTTCATTTACGAAATAATATTAATTAGTAGCTACTGTTATTTATGCTTTTAGTTTAATACTTCACATATATGTGAAATAGACGCCCGAAATACAAAAAACAAAATCCAACATGCTGATCGCTAACTTTTCAGACTGTACTTTTTATCGGGTAGTAATCAGGGGCGAAACTGAGTATCTAAAATGCCACGGGGCGAACGTACACTTAGGTAATCAGGAGCGAAATTCAAGGGGCGAACGGAGCCGATACCAAAAAATATTGTGTTTCATATGGCAGTAGTACGCTGGGAGACCATTCGACTGCAATACAAAGATTCGAGATTGCATTATGTATCTTAGGCTTTTCTAAGTCGCGTGCATATGAAGTATTGACGCTTGCGTTAACGTTAAAAGAAAATGTGACAAAACCTCTAAGAATACAAGTTCGCCGTAATGTTTTTGAATATGTATTAACTTTGCCAGTGTCCCTGGGCCAGGCTGCCTTTTTTTTAAAGGACATCTCCCGCTCTATTTGAAATTCTTGTATCGCCAGGGACTTTACAAAAACTCAAACAGACACCCAGACTCAGAACAATCATTTGGTGATCACAATTTTTTTTTGTCCCGTTTGGGATTCAAACCCACAGCACTCGACGCCGTAGTAGTGGCGCGGCGGCAAGGCGACCACTTAAACCTCTACGCCATTCGTGCAGTCAATATCGTGGTCAGTAATGGAACAGTTAATATATGTACAAGCCTCATATTGTTTTTATATATAATAGTTAAAAAGCCTACTACTTACGTGTTTTAAAGAAATGGAAGATACAACGAGTAGGGGAGTAATACGAACATTAGAATAAAGAATTGGGATGTTTTAGATTTAAAATAAATAGCCGTTAAAAGCTTTCAAGAATAATCTTTTAAGTTGTTCGCAATCATCCAATAAACATTACCTTTTTTTCAACGTGCCGATAAAACAGTGAAAATCAGTTTAAAATGTAATTAAGATTCGTTGGAAATTTATTTCATGTTGTTGAAGGGTAAGATTTAATAATGAGTATTGATACCTACTGAAATGAGAGTGATTACTTTGACACAAGATTTTATCTTAAAAGATTTAAATAGTAAATTAAATATAGAAGCGGTACTGTCATTCTATAGTTAGTATGAAAGTATCGCTTCCATATTTAACTTTTTCTACTAACTTGTACGCAAAGTCAAAACGTTTATTTTAGTGATATTGTTCGCGACAACGATAATATTAGTATAAGAATCGTATTATGATTGTAAATTAAATATATGTTATTTAAGTATACCGTATCAATAAAGTTTATAGTTCTGAAATAGTGCCGGATTAGGTCACATATAGACCTAAATAGTATTGTTAGATAGTGTGAATAACATAATCATATATTTTCATTCATATAGTTTTATAAGAATATTGTGTAAAAATGTAAACATTGCCAATAAAATGTGCATTTTCCCTCAAGTTAGGAATGTTAGGGTACCTAGGTCCTAAGGTTTTAATAAAAGGTTTTACCTGTGTATTTTATTTTGTCCGCTAGGAAAGGCGCTACAAGATGCTGAAGAAATTGGATTCCTATATAGTATAGTTATAAAGTTATTAAACTTTTTCTTTATATAAACGTAACCGCAAGTTAGATTTTAGCATAAAACATAGAATATCTATACCTAGACCTAATTTCCGATAGATAACATAGATATTACTAGCTAGGTATTTTTGCGCCCTACGCGGCGCTGGTTATATCATCGCGCTAGCTAGTATAGTTCCATAGATATAAGCAGAAACATGATACTTTGATAGTAAAAAATAAACTTGTTTACCGGAGATTTCTGGCCGGCTCTCGTTACGGTAAAGTTCTGAGGTAGCTAAGCGACACTGGCGACACAGTATCGGTCGACTTTGGGTGCTCAAGAAACCTCATCTTTAAGCCTCAAGAACTAAACGGAGCCAGCCAGAAACCTCAAGAAACGAATAGTCAAGATGTGTATTATTTGAATGAAGCTCTGAACCCCGCACCGTATGACACGTTTTCAGAGCCTCCGCACCGTAATCAGTAACCGCTACAGTATAGTCCACACACCGTGTATAAGACGTCAGCGACCTGTCGGTTGATTTCGTAACCATCACTATAGTAACCTCAACCCCGAGTTCACCCGTCCGGTACAGATATAATTAAATAATTAACATAATATATACACAAATTATTTCTTTAAAGCAACTTTTAATTTGTATCTGGAAATTACATTTCTATCGGCAACGCGCGACGTTCTGAAACCGAATATTAGTTACTTTAATATGAAACGAAATGTCAAATGAAAGTTCGTAATACGGTATTTGCCAGGTAATACTCGATCACCTGTCACGTGACCGCTGACTGGCTGGAGTTAGCACGTTTATAATACGAAATTACAAGGCACTTTACTTTACGCCGTATACTACCTGGAAATAAAAGTTTGTAATAAGGCCCCTGATTGTATTTCTTAGGAGTCAAGGGCTTGTTTAGCGGAAGGTCATTGCAACTTTACATGTACCTTGCATAACTTAAAAGATACCCATTGAAAAGTTACTACAACACTGGATTTTACACGAAAATACCTGTAAGCGGCAAAATTAGATATAATTCAGTGCATAAGGATTGATTTATCGGTCAACCAATTTTGAGAAATCAGTTTCTCACTACGGTGTAGATACCGTAGCACCTTTAAACAGCTAGATTTGTTGCAGCGAGTCAAATAAATAAATAATAAATAAAAATAATAAAAAGATTAGTCACGTAAGTGAGCGTAGATTAAGAAGAAGAACGGAGAAACGAGACCTTTATGCTAAAAGCCCAGCTCAAGGCTGAGAACTCTTCCGTCAATATCGCGTAGCTCATCTTTGATTTGCCAAAAATAGTCAATTTCAACACATGAGCAATGGAGTAAAAATCTGTGGACGGATAAATGCCGTTTCTTGCAGTAAAAACGGTATTTTCAAACGATTAATTTCCATAAAAAGTTTTTCATGGTTTAGGAGGTATCAGTTCAGATGCACATATTGTGTTAGTTAAGGTTAAGAGTCGTCTAATGGCTTATCGATACACTGAAGAGATCTCGCAGGACCATGTTTACCATATCAAATGTTTATCGGCAGCGAAAAATTCCTTTTACTGCAAGACAATACCCGAAAACACAGCTCATTCCGTAGATAAATACGTAAGCATACTTTAGAGGTCAAATTGCGGCAATTTTAGTAGCCAGCAAGAAGTCTTGTAATAAATACCATTGAGCATGTCTGAAATATGCTAGAGGGGAAATAAGACTAACTGCTAGCTCGTCGCAGGGCTTCCATGAGTTAAAAACTGTATTGGAGGCATTTAATCTCTACCTAGGAAGAAATTCCTCAAGTAGAGATCTCAAAACATTTTCCAGGGCATGCCACATCTCATGCAGGCAGTTTTTACCTCTGACCCAGAGATAAAAATACAAGTATTTGTGATTATAATTCAACAAATGTATTTGGACCACATTCCGCGCCAGGTAGCGTTTACGTTTTATGAGACGTACGTAGGTAGTATTTCAACATGTGATTTATATATCACCTTTTTCATTAACAAGTCATGTTGCACCTTTTTCATTATTAATTTGATAGCTGTTGAAACTACAGATGGTGAAATGATTGCGTAATACATCTTTGTCTACACTTTCGCGGATATAATTGTATATGTGCCTATGAATTACGAGTACCAATTCTGCCGCACAATTTATGAACGCAGTAAGTACCTCTTACTGCGTTTATGATTGTTTTAGATATTTGAGATGCTGACATTACGATCTATAACAATCAAAGTCCCGTTTTTTTCTATCTCTATCAGAAAGGCAAAAACATATTATCATAAATGCAGTAAAGAGCAGATTTTAGGTTTATTTACATAATATAATCGCAGTAAGCGTACTTAATAACTTAATATTACGTGAATATTCGTGGTTACTGAATTTGCAACACAACACTAGTGCAGTATGTGCCAATAACGTGGTTCTTGTTATGTTTCTACGATTATTAATTAAATCTTGCACATAGTATATACGCAGTAAGTTCACTTAATCATTTAAGGATATGTTTCTATAGTAAAAGCAGAAGACTCGTACTTAATATCAATGCAGTAATTACTAATTATACTGCGTACATAGTAAGGTTCGTCAGTGTTGCATAGGTGCAACATGTTATGAACGCAGTAACTGACAATTACCAAAGCTGTGATTAGTTTAGTAAAAGCTATATAACGAAACTAAGATGCTCGAAATACTTATAAAATCCTAGGTATTAAAGTGTAATTTTAAATATGATTGTTAAATAATTATTGATTGTTAAAATTGGTCCGATTTAGGATCTAATATTATTTGTAATATTGTATGTCACAAGACAGTGACTAGTTTTATTATTTTTAGTATAAATTAATTTATATCTTAGCATTACGTGTGAAGCTCTCATTTTTATTTCAGAAATTGCATTAACTTTTGTACATTCCTTTTAAATTTCTCATACATGTATGTGCTTACTTTCTTTCATCTAATTGTTTGTCCTCTCCCTTTTGGCATGTTGTGGTCTCTTGTACTTGAGGAAACATGAGACCTTATTTTAATTACCAAGATGATTGATAAATTGTATTTCTTGTAAGAGATCCGTAATAAATAAATAAACTTATCAAAGATCACTTTTATGCATATTACTAAATCTGATTTTATAACTGCGCTAGCAATGGCAGAGAAATAAAAGATAGAAGAGGAAAATGAGCTGGCGGATGGAATAAAACGCCACACAGACATATTGATCTTATTATTAATGTTATTAACAGGTTGCCAAAATAATAGTCACATTGTCGTAAGGAAAAGAACAGCAATGTTTCATATTTGCAGGCAGGTATGACAATACCTACCAAAATTAAATTTGATGTGCGAACAAATGTATTAAACGTGAGCTTTATCAAATAAAATTGAAGAATTCTACTACCTCAACTGGAAGAGAAGATGCCCAAAGACAAAAGAAGAACACCAAAAAATTACCAAAGATTTAAGGAAGAAGATGAAGGAAGATTTTTAACAGGCTAAAACTTGTGAATAGACTGAATGTCTGACTTACGATTTGGGAAATCATTACCTTTACCCAAAATACCCACCAATATCGTATTCAATGAAATGCAGTTATGGGTGTAAAACTGGAGTTTACACTCGGCTTCCAACGATGTTAGGAATTATTATGGGCTGAAGGCGAGGTAAGCAGAGGGACCCTAAAAGTGGGTTCATGTTTAAGAAAATACATTAAATGTTTGCACCTGTTACAGTCAAAAATAAGAACTTGTGGAGTGGCTGCTGCGGAGGTCAAAACAGGAATATAAAAATCAGTTTGGTTTTGAAGGCTTTATTGAATAGACACCCCACGCTAGAGACAATCGGCTTCCGTTACCTAAAATCAGGGTACACTTTCCTACCCAACGACAACGACTTCGCTAAAATTGAGACTCGACTCAAGCTATATACTTATAAACTCCGTGGATATTGTGATTATGAAGCAATCTAAAAACAAAAACTCTTACAAGTATATATAATGGAAAGTTGTGATTTTGTTGGATCTCAAAATCTAAGACAAAAAATAATTAATAGGAAAATATTTAATGATAAGAGCAAAGTAACGGGCTCAAAACAAAATTAATATTTAATCACAAAAAGACTCCACATTCTTTGTTCATGAGAACTTTCAATGAGGACTACTGTACAGTCTCATTAAACTGTACATTGCATTTTGCTGACAACGCGACCTGTCGGCCGCGCGTCATTTACTTAATCATCAAAAATTATGTAAATTATTATAAAAGCAATTCAGTGCTAACTATACTGTCGCGACGTACAGACATTAGAGAGACGAATTGCTAAAACCTAACTTGTGTTACCGTAACCTATACCTACGTGATTATACGTGATTATTTAGTGCAACTTGTGTCTTTTCTCTTCTCTCCGCACTCACCAAACCACAACAACTATCAAGTGTACGAAACCGTACAACTACCAAGAACTGAAAGTTAAAAATAAATTTAAAAATGTTGATTTGGATGTCTTAGAAGAAGATTTGCAAGAATTAAGGCCGTCAGAAAAACTGATTAACAAAAACAAGTTAAACGATTTGAAATCCTTATTCCATCTTACACCAGATGATTGCATTGATTACTATAAAAAACTGAAGGGAACCGATGCAATAATAGACGATGTAGAAGATTATTACGATGAATCTGATTTTAATTTAGATGAAGAGTAGGGTAACATTATTTTTTTCAATTGTAACAAAACTAAGAAGCGTTGTCGAGGTACCAATTTTGTTATATTTTGAAACATTTTCGCATTTGTCTTTTCGCAGCCTACACAGCTCATTCCATACAAAACTTATTTTCTAAGAATGATCCAGGCGCAGGATTTCCTGAATATCAATAAACTATTTCAATTTATACACTACATACAAGCATGTAAATTGGTTTAGTACACATAGAATTACAACGTTTTGCATTACAAAGCCAGAGAAATACCGCAATAAACTTAATGTAAATTATCTCGGAATAGTATTTATGTGACTTGGATCATTTTTGCTTAAATCGGTCTAATTTTTCTTTTACGTAGACACTAAGTTACATTAATTTTATGACATTTAATGTTATGTTAATGTCGAAGTAAAACAAGCGGTGTTGTTATTTTAAGACTTGTAAGGTCTTAATTTTATTAGTTACATAAGTTCCTGAAGTGATCATAACCTACTTAAACTCAGACGAGTGCCATTTTGTACCTAGTCAATTCAAATTAGGCAGTGATTTAATGTGAATAAAGGAATCTCAGCAATAATTTGTAATCCTTGTTTTATTACTCATTGCCCATTTGCTAAAGTTCAACGTGAAAGCGGTTTTGTCATAAGATAAACGCCGTATAATTGTAATATTACTGCGCATTAAAAGTTTTGTTGAGTTATTTCGTTTCATGCTCCTACTCATTAATGCAGAAAGTTGTAAAAATACGGCGCATATATTATGTTGTAAGATTTAAAATTACATCGAATCATCTAACATATACGCCGTAAGTATAGGAAAGTACTGATAAATGCAGTAAGTAATACTCATACTGCATTCATGAGTAGTTAAGTATCTAGTGAAAACTAAGTGTAACCATAATATAAACAGTTTTTTTTAATATTTTACACACAAAATATTAAATAAAAAGCAAAAATCCAATACCAAAATGATCTTCGAAATTTGCTCTTAAAGCCCATATATTTTTTTTTACATATTTTTGCTTAAGTAATTGTAGGCACCCTAAAATAAAATTTCAACTTTAACCGCGTTTTTCTCGAAACTGTTCACACGTTCTTTACTGCGTTTATAAATTGCGCGGCAGAATTTTGTTTCAATATTTAACTGTTTCTTTTTGTATAAACTAAATGTAATCAGACTAGTTAGTTTAAAGTCTGCGGCACACGGGCGACCAGATACAATAGTTTTTAATTATGACTGATTTATTAAGAAGGCAAGGAAGAAGGCATAAATTCCTAGAATTTGGGAGATCTTTAATCCTGACCACTTTGTGGACTCTTTTAATGCTTCTAATCCTCGAGTGGCTGAAGTTAATAATATAGCGCATAGTATTGGTTGACATAAGATTAAATACGGGTCACCAAGTTCCAAAATACTTTAGCGGTAAGAACCATCTTTGATTTGTTTCAAGAAATGTTTAACGTCACTAAAATCTATATTTATATTTAAATTTTTGTCGGCTTTCCTAATCGCAGTATAATTGCAGAAAAGCTAAAAGTATGATTGACTTAACTCTTGATAAAAAGCACAATAAAATTTCCGTACTTTTGGAATATCTTATTTTTTTAGTAACAAATACAGGACGTTACATTACGGCAAATTTTAATTGTGTTTTTTGTCAAGACGAAAAGCATAACAAAAATCTGCCTCATCCGTGTATCAAACCCGAGCGAGGTATTGTAATTGATTCATGGGGATTAACGTTTTATATTTTTGGTGAGAAAGCCAGTATTAAAGGTGTAAGGTTATAGTTGGTCAACCTAGTTTTAGGGACTAGATTGACCAGGGTAGTAAAGTAGTGAAGATAATATAAATAATATACTTCGCAAATTCTAGGTTTTTAATTACCATTTACAGATTTTGGTAGGAATAACAACTATATGTTAAGTAAGTAAGTAAAGTAAGTAAATCATTTATTTGCGTAAAAACATGGTATACATTGATGTTAATATTATTACAGTAGCTCAACATGTTTCGCTAAGATATAACATAGCATGCAAAAATTTATATTTTGACAAAAGGAATCAACATCTCACATCCATAAAATCTTTTAAATTGTAAAAATTACATTCAATAAGCCACTTGTGTAATTCTATCTTAAATTTTCTCGAGTTCAATATTTTAAAGCGACTTGGTATTTTGTTATAAATACGTACGCACATTGCAAGGCAGTTTTTGTTGTATTTCGCAAGTCTTGGCAAATCACTTAATACCAGTTTATGAGGATCTCGTCTGTTTCTGGGATTTACATCATTTGCTGATTTAAATAAATGTTTGTTGTTAACTACAAATATACATACCTCATATATATACAGACATGGTAGAGGTAGCAGACCAAACCTCTTGAACATTGGTCTACATGAGTCATCAGGTTTAATACCACTTATTGCTCTGATGCACTTTTTTTGTGCGATAAATGCTCTATCCATATTAGTACCATTACCCCACATTACGAGACCATATCGCAGTAGCGACTCAACATAAGCGTAGAAGAATCAGAAGGCTCGCACACACCACTCCGACTCGCGCGCAGCCGTCATGGCGCGAGCGGTCCGCATGACAAAGATTAGTAAACTCACTCTATTCTTCTGAAGGCATAAACACTATGAAAGTCTTTATTAAAACATAAACATTTGACATCAAAGAAAAATCTCAATGCTTGCAATTGTATGCTAACGGAACCTGCACTATATCCGAACATCAGTGAATCATTTCAATAAGTCAACAAACATCCGCATTAAATCTATCCTGACATTACATTCACATAACTATTTTGCAATCACGTTAAGAATATTTCTTTTAGTTCTAAATAGACTGGATTAGATTGGATTATTATTAAGATATTTTTTGGCACCTTTATACCGACAATGCTTGGCAATAAATAAGAAAGTTTTATTTTAGCTGAATAACTGTGAATTAGATGTCTGCCATGATAAATAGGCAAGCTTCGAAAGAGTTATTCTTTTATTAGTTTTACCACAGTGACACCGCGGTTAGGCAACCGTATATTAAAATAAAAATGGATATTCGCAAAATGAACAAAAATAGCAAGTGCGAGAATTGTTTCAATAAAATAACTGTTCTTTTTCTTTTATTATTGGCAAAGATATTTTCACCCTACCGAAGAGAAAGATTTACATATTGATATGTATTCAGCACTCAGCTCGCACGAAAAAAGAGACCGCAATAAGAAGAGTGCGATCATACATTACATAAACATGATAGAGAACGATAGTGTGTCAGATGACAACTTAACACCTATGAGGGTGACAACAGCTGTACAGCTAATCAACAGAGACAAATGGCCTCGATGGCGTAGTGGTTAGTGTAACCGACTGCCACGCCTGAGGTCGCGTGCGCACAAGTCAAACATTTGTGTGCATGAACATGAATGTTTGTCTTGGTCTGGGTGTTTCTATGTATAATATGAATGTATTTACAAAAAAAAGTATATATGTATGTTTATCCATTGTCTAGTATCTACCCATTTTTTTTTTTTTTTTTTTACGTGGGTGAATGCTATGACGCATATCCCTCCGCGGGGGCGGGCGGAGGGATTATGTCGGACTCGCCGGGGTAAAAGAAGATGGAAAAGAAATAATGTACCTCTCGGAATACCGACTAAACCTACCACGGTGTTCCTCGACAAAACCACTATCGGCGGGGCCGCGCGAATCGCTTTCGCATGCGGTCGCGACCCCGCCGAGGTTTCGGCCCGCCGTATGAAACGGCAGGCCACTACACAAAAGACCTACCCAAAATAGGCACTTCCGACATTATAAAACCCTACTGTCTCCCCCCTAGAGGGGAGACGGACTCGACACAGAGGCGCGCGAGTATCTACCCATAGTACAAGCTCTGCTTAGTTTGGGCTAGATGGTGATGTGTGTATGTGATAGAATATTATTATTATTCTCTTTATTTCTATTTTTTTCTAATTATTACATTTTAAATATAAATATAAAAACTATACATATTTAAAAATATAAAAACTGAAATGACCCACCGACATCGGGAACAAGGTCCAAGCTGCCGGTGGTTAGGGCCCCAACGAGAGGAATCTCGTAGTAGTATCTAGTAGTACTGCCTTTTGGATCAAGGACTTGATCCAGCCATCTAACGCGAGCCTCTGCAGGTGGTGGTCGAGGCTCTTAGGTATTAAACCATTGACTGTAATGACTATCGGCACAATGATCGCCGAGTCCACACGCCACATGTCGACAATCTCGTGAGCTAGGTTCAAGTATTTCAACTCTTTTTCTTTTTCAGCTTTCACAAGATTCCCGTCATGTGGAATGGTGACATCGATGATCACTGCTCGGCGTTCCAATCGGTCTATCAGCACAATATCTGGCTTGTTCGCCACAATTGTCCTATTAGTGATGATAGACCGATCCCAGTACAAAGTAGCACGACCATTTTCGAGAACTGGATCGGGCACATACCTGTAATACGGCACTTCAGATTCCACAAGGTCATACTTCAAGGCAAGTTGCTGATGGACAATCCTGGCTACTTGGTTGTGTCTATGCAAATACTCTCCATTGGCAAGACGAGAACAACCGGAGATAATATGTCTGAGAGATTCTCCGGGCTGGTGACATGCCCGACATATGTCAACCGTCCCATCCTTCAAGATATATCTCCGGTAGTTGTTCGTCATAACAACTTCGTCCATAATTGCACAGACAAAACCTTCGGTCTCAGCGAAGAGATCGCCAAATCGTAGCCAGGACACCGATGACTGAAAATCTATGTCGGGCCCATTCAGGGACCGGAAAAAGCGTCCATGCAGCTCTTTTCCTTTCCATACATCCCTGCGCTCGTCAGTTCCAAGTATAACAGGTTTGCGCCAGTTCTCTTTAGCCAGAGCAAGCGGGGTAAAGCCCGTACGTATCCACTGCTACTACATCGCGATAGTATTAAGTATTATTACTGCTAATAATTTAACAAAGTAATATCTTAATCGTCATACTATAGTAACAAATATTAATGGCCCGATAAATACCTATAAAGTAGGTTAAATGTTAAAAAAATATTTAGGGTTGATATTAAAATAATTGTACATACGTCACAGTAGTTCATTGAAATTAAACTACTATATACGGATTTTATCGCGTTGTTTATTTATCACTGTATTACAAAATTTTGAAAATATTACACTACTACTATTGATTTTATTTTACTAATTTATAAGCTAATAAAATTATTTAAACTATTAAATCTATTTATTTTTGGTTTACACTTTCCCCGACGTTTCGGTTGCTTTTCAGCAGCCATGGTCACGGGGAGACTAAGATGGTAGTTGTCTCAATGTTCCAGTGTAGTTATTTCAAAGTACCCGAACATAATTTAATCATGGGTGTTTCTATTTACGCAGAATGAGCTCAAAGTATCATGAAGTCTAGCTGTGGTTTGTTTCTTCTTGGGTTTGACTATTTGAAGTACTGGATCCCAAGCTGGTGGTACATTCCAACCATCTTCTCTATTGAAATTGGGATGTTTTTTGATTTCAATAGCCTCGCGAAGCATCCTTGGTAGGAATCGGTGTTCTTTAGCGAGAATCTGTGGTTTGTCAAATCTCAGGTAGTGGTTGGTCCCCTGTTGTACATGTTCACACACAGCAGACTTCAACGAGCGTTTGTGTTTTACGTCAGCTATGTGTTCTTTTATGCGGGTGCCTATGCTTCTCTTGGTTTGACCAATGTATGAGAGTCCGCAGTCACAATCTATTTTATAGACCCCTGCATCTTGTAAAGGTAATTGGCACTTGACGGATGGTAAAAATTGACTTATCTTCGTTGGCGGCTTGAAGTATGTGTTGATTGAAGCTCGCTTCAAGATGTAGCCAATCTTGTCAGTGACACCCCTTACATAAGGCAGTATAGCAGGCTGGCGCTCGACTGTGGCTGGCTTCTCTCGGGATCTGTGACAGCGGCGCGGCTGTTGGAGCTTGTTGTCTTGCAGTACTTGCTTAACATGTTGAAGCTCGGCGTCCAGGTGTTTCTTGTCACAGATCCCGTGGGCTCTCTGAAACAAAGACATTCCCACGGTAGCTAACTGTTTAGGATGGTGGTGAGATTCACCGTTCAAGTACCTATTTGTATGGGTCTTTTTCCTATATACAGTGTGGCTCAAAGTATGATCAGGATTCCTGATGACAAGTACATCTAAGAATGCTAATGAATTATTTGCCTCTAATTCCATAGTAAATTGGATGTTGTTATTAATGGAATTAAGATGTTCTAGGAATACACTAACACTATCTGTTGGTAATATTGTAAAAGTATCATCTACAAACCTCTTATAAATCCTGGGTGTGATGGGGGCAGTCTGTAAAGCTCGAGCC
Source organism: Catocala nupta (assembly GCA_963675205.1). Lineage (NCBI taxonomy): Eukaryota > Metazoa > Arthropoda > Insecta > Lepidoptera > Erebidae > Catocala > Catocala nupta. The sequence goes on from OY776095.1 coordinate 28,235,478, forward strand.
TCGAAGTCCTCCATATATATGTCGGCAACAACAGGCGATACTGGGGAGCCCATTGCCACACCATCGACTTGTATGTAGAATTTATTGTCCCACAACAGATAGCCAGTTGTTAAGCAAAGTTTAAGTAGTTCTGCATATTCCTCAGGCATATTGTACTCTATTAGCTTCCTTTTAGTTATTTCAATACAGTCATGTACAGGTATGCATGTAAATAATGACTGTACATCAAAACTAACCATTGTTTCATTGTTAGTGAGACATAGGTGTTTAATCTCACTCACAAAATGGTATGAATCCTTTACATGTGCTCTCGAGTTGCCTCTGAGTGGTGAGAGTATCTTCGCTACGTGCTGAGCCAGTCTGTAAGTTGGTGTGTCGATCTGACTCACAATAGGACGTAGGGGAGCGTTTTCCTTGTGTATTTTTGGTAACCCATACAGCTTTGGAGGTTTTACGCAAGCTGGTATTAATTGTTTAACGTCTAGATCTAGTCTTTCGGAGTATTTATATATGAGGTCTTTGGTTTTGTTCAACATTTTGTTTGTAGGGTCTGTTTTAACCTGTTTATATGTTGTTTCATCCGAAAGTAAATTTTCAATTTTATGTTTATAATCTGACGTATCCATTATGACCGTAGCGTTTCCTTTATCTGCACGGAGTACTGTAATATCTGGCCTAGCCCGCAATTTCTTCAATGCGACGAATTCATCTTTGGGAAGATTCGGTCTGGGCACTTTACTTCGACGCAAGACCGATGAAATGTCCTGACGTATAGCCTCCAAATCTTCCTTTCTTATGTTATTCTTGACTAGGCAGTCCTCGACGTTGCAAATAATGGCCTCATACGGTATCCTAGCCGGTGTTATTGCATAATTTAAACCTCTACTCAATACTTTTTCGGTTGTTTTGTCTAAAGTTTGTTTTGACAGATTAATAACTGCTTGTCTTTGAGATGACGGCGGCGCGTCATTGGTCCGTGCATTGACGTTTCGTTTCTTGCTGTTGGCATTTGATTTTGATAATAATTTTTCATATTTTTGAATTTTGTTTGTTTTACACGCATTATATTTTGATCTTTCTCTGTGATTTATAGCATTGATGCATTGTTTAAAATCAAATGGAGTTATTAATCTCTGTATTTCATTAGACAAAATCTCAACGTTCCTATTTATGCTGCGTATGTCAGTGCGATGTTCTCTGATAACTTGTATTAATAACTTTTGACTTGCCTGTTTTAAGATCTTAGCGCTTCCTCGTATGTCTTTCTTGGCTGATATCTTGACACACGTAGGAATGAGACTGTGATCACGACATCTCTTCAAGAAATTTAAAGATGTTACATATCTTGCGCGCTTAGTTTGTAGATCTTCTAACCGGCGTATTTTTGTTGCTGTTTCCAGTCCGTACTGATTTACATAATATTGTCTTCTGTTTACGCGAATGTTATTCATTGAAATTAAACTACTATATACGGATTTTATCGCGTTGTTTATTTATCACTGTATTACAAAATTTTGAAAATATTACACTACTACTATTGATTTTATTTTACTAATTTATAAGCTAATAAAATTATTTAAACTATTAAATCTATTTATTTTTGGTTTACACTTTCCCCGACGTTTCGGTTGCTTTTCAGCAGCCATGGTCACGGGGAGACTAAGATGGTAGTTGTCTCAATGTTCCAGTGTAGTTATTTCAAAGTACCCGAACATAATTTAATCATGGGTGTTTCTATTTACGCAGAATGAGCTCAAAGTATCATGAAGTCTAGCTGTGGTTTGTTTCTTCTTGGGTTTGACTATTTGAAGTACTGGATCCCAAGCTGGTGGTACATTCCAACCATCTTCTCTATTGAAATTGGGATGTTTTTTGATTTCAATAGCCTCGCGAAGCATCCTTGGTAGGAATCGGTGTTCTTTAGCGAGAATCTGTGGTTTGTCAAATCTCAGGTAGTGGTTGGTCCCCTGTTGTACATGTTCACACACAGCAGACTTCAACGAGCGTTTGTGTTTTACGTCAGCTATGTGTTCTTTTATGCGGGTGCCTATGCTTCTCTTGGTTTGACCAATGTATGAGAGTCCGCAGTCACAATCTATTTTATAGACCCCTGCATCTTGTAAAGTGTTACCATCCGTCAAGTGCCAATTACCTTTATGTCCTCCAGACCGATTTCGGTCACGGCGGTCAATCTTAACGGAGATTGGCCATCTGCGCAGGAGATATTATAGTGCACAAGCGTGTGCGCAAACACAAGTGCACTCTCTGTTCCCTAACTCTCATAGTCCGATGGGACGTTAATCCGATACGACCGGAGAGAGATCAGGCGCAGGACCAACGGCTTTACGTGCTTTCCGAGGCACGGGTGTGTCTAACACCACCAACTTCCTATCTCAGGACTGCTATTGAGATTTCTTAACAGAAAACCCAATAACTTTTTGTTGGCCCGACCCAGAATTCGAACCCGAGACCTCATGCACAGCAGTCGCATTCACTACCGCTGCGCCACGAAGGCAGTAGGTATATACATTTAATAAAAGATCAGCATAATATGTCAAAGTATTGCGTCGTATAATGACATTTCGAAGAATTTCAGCTGCTCTTTATTTTTATGGCAGCCACCCACGGCATTCGCTCCTATTTATATTTTACCTTATCTGCTTTACGTTTCATTAATTTGTTATTAAACAATGCTAGAAGGTTGAGGTAACTGAGTGAGTTAATATTTTTATTTACAGGTGTTTATTGCAAACAAGGTATATAGCTATTTTGTTCGGGATGCATAGAGGATCCAAATAAAAAAGTTTGAATGTGTTATTACTTATTACTATATGTTAAATTGTAAATGGTACTAATTTGGGGATGACCAAAGAAATCAGTTTTAATTCTAAGATAAATGCATCACTTATGATTCATAATAAATAAAGATAAGCTAAAATTCTTTCGGCAAACAAAGTTACTTATGTTATAAAACGATAACCGCAACGCAAGATTTATTCCTAGTGCAGACTAGGAATAAATCTTGTGTTGCGGGGAACTTTACAAATAATTAAACCACCGACATAAAAACACCCACATTTTGTGGAGCACAAAATTTTTTGGCCCATGTGGGGAAAACCACAACAAACGGCGCAGTAGTATTGGCGAGGCAACCACTTTTAAATTAAACTAAATACAACTGAAGATTTTTTTGATTATATGTCGTAGTCGTTACCAATGCTGAGAATTGATCGTAGGATAATCTGCAGATGAGAAGTGAAAGCACGGTTGAGGAATAGAATTTAACTGTTTACGAACAGCAATGAATACACCACCGCCGCGGTACTGTATAGTAAGATGTGTGAGTGATAATCACGGATTCGACGCCACACCATATTTTCAGCACTAAATAACTCATAATCCGATATCTTCTTGAATCATAGTTATGGCTCTGGTTACTGTAATTGTATCCACGTGCCTTCGTACTGGTGGCATGATTAACGCTAGATGATAAATGAATCAATTAAAATTGAAAAAGTAAAACATTTTTCCTAAAATAACGGAAACAAGTTAAGAAGACAATCGAAGAAAAACATAAGAATAACATCCAATTATTTTTTCTTAAAATGATGGCCAATACTTTTCAAATTAGGAACACGAACACCAGCATAAAAGAGATCAAACACCAAAGAGTTCGTAATATCAATATAATGCTACTTATCAGTTACTTTCAGTTTACTAAAGTGCACTTAAATGTAAATAAACTAGTGGCCCTTATTTTGTTTTGAGTAGTATACAATCGACCAACCATGTAAATATAATAACGTCATATGAAGTAAGGCAAAGCTGACGATAATAAGCTTTAGTTACCTATAGTGCAAAGAGCGCGAACATTTTTTATTAGTCATACTGCAAGCATATCACAAGTTACCGTATGTAAAAGTTCAATCAAACTACTACATACTGTTTTAATCGCAGTATAATTGAGAAACAATACCTTTAGATCATTTTGAAATTACGTATTTATACAACGTAGTAATGTTGTCAGTCTCCTGGGCGCTTTACTGGTCAGCTGTACCCTAACCCCTTATGGTCACACGCTTCAGGAATTGGTCCTTAGTGGCGTAGCATATATAATTTACCAGAGCCTTCATAATTTCTCCAATCCTTACCACTAGCAGGGATCTCTCGGAAATCGAAACCAATACCTAATAATCGACCGCAAATACAGCTCAAACTTATAACCGCGAGGCCAACGAAGCAATGTATATAAGCATAGATGTATATGACCCTGTGTGAACTATTTACAAGGGTTGTTGTCCAAGTATTGTTGCGCAGTTCGGCCTTATACCTTTTGAGTAATACGTCTTTGGTTGGGCTGATCAAATAACAACAACTACAAGAACTCTTGTACACGGAACTTTAAGATATTGGTTTCAATTTCACAGATAATACAAGCAAAATGTGTATATGTCACAGGATTATAGGAAACGTATGTTTATAGTAAGGCTAGCCAGATTGTAAAACTGACAGAATATTGTGAACGGGATAAGAAGATAAGAAGTTTCTTCTCATAGAATGCCCTGGCTTGATGCATAAGAATCCTTTGTGTATCAAGCTTTACCGAAATCCAGTCAAACGATTACCTTTATACCTTTGACTGGATTTCGGTAAAGCTTTTGTAATAGACTTACAAACATCGAAAAATCTTCATAAACTTCACACTCATTTATATAACTAGGTTATTAAAAATGACTTTATATTGTATACATTTTAGATTAGCACAATTTGACAAAGTTACGCATTTTTGGGATATTATACCGTCCGTTAAATTGTCAACTTTACCGTGATTGCTCAGTAATCCAGGTACTTCGTACAAGGCATGTTGTCATATGAAAAAAAACTAAATATATATGTAATATTTATTCCTATCCTATTTGAAATACAAACTATTGTTCCTAATTGTTTTGTCACTTATTGTTATGATAAGCGGTTATTGCTACTCAAAAAATCTAAACAAATATTTAAAACACTTTTCCGATTCCGAACCGCCCTTTAACCATCCAAACTTAAGCCATGGAAACAACAAGACTAAAGGCCGACTTAATATTTGAACAAGTATTTTAAGATCCAATATATCTTGAGTCCCCATCGGCGATTAATAAATCCCACATACACGATTGTTTCGGATCCATATTAGTCATCTTACGGTTTCAATCTGTGTACGCAGCATCCGCAATAATAGAGCTTGCGGCACTTCGGTGGCAGAACCGCGGTTTATGTATGAATGGATGTTGGATGCTCTGCCTCAATGATTATTATATTGTTCATCTCACAATACAAAACTTAATCTCAGTAAACATACCCACTCGGTTTCAAGATGAGGGTAGAGTATTTTTGGAAGCACTGATTGACTATATTGTTTATTAGATTCTGCCTGCGACTTTGTACGCATGGAATTAAAAAGTAGTGTCTATATACATAAAACATACCTTAGCTTGGTAACTATAATAGAAATATTAATTTATATAGATACTAGCGGACCCGACAGACGTTGCCATGTACACATAAAAAAGAAAATTAAAAATAAAACCGGTCTAAATAATTCTCGAATCCACTTTAACACACAAAAAAATCATGAAAATCGGACCGACTTTGATGATTTTTTTTGTGTTTAGGAGGAGTTTAATTACAAACACACGCATATAAGATTTATACATATATATAAAGATATAAGAAATGTTGGTACATTCCTTTTATGAATACTCAACTTAATTAGGCAGCGTGTCAGGATAAAATATGTATCTAACGAATTTAAAGTTAGAACTCCAGTAATACAACTTTGAAACTGTATTCAATTCCATGCAGTCGTTTTTGCGTGATGCTCATACAAACATACAGACAGACATACACTAATTCTAAAAACAATTGCTTTGGGTTCCAGCTCTTATATATTTATATTTTCTTAAATATATGTTAAGTATAATGAATTACACAATAAAAAAAATTCAAAACGCATTAAATTTTATCCAAAAGATGCGGTATTTGATAATGAAAAGGCTTGGATATCCAAAAGTTAATATAATGTAATATGTATATTTAGATTTGATGTGATAGATAGAGATTTCTGTAGTCCACCATACAGAAATCTCTGAAAGCATTGCTCTTAAAGCGTAGTGGTTTAAACGGTCACCTCGTCGCTGCCACTGCGTCGAGTATTGTGGGTTCGATTCCCAAACGGGACAAAAAATGGTGTGGGAAACAAATAGTTGATCTGAGTCTCAGTGTCATTGGTGTCCGTTGTTTGAATGTTTGTAAAGTCCCACGCGATACAGCCTTTTAGTAAAAGGCTGTATCGCGTGGGACTTCCAGTGGCGTGCACAGGATTATAAGACAGGGTCGGCAGAAAATTTTAAAAGGTCACTTAAAAAAATTCACTACATATTGGTTTATTGGTTTAGGTTCATCGTCGTATGGAATACATTATGATGTGTGTGATTTACCACCTCAAATATACATAAATTGACTGAATTTATGAACATATCAATTTGCGGATATTCGAAGTGTCCTTTCGACCCATTTCTCGGATGTTCTGTATTTGCAAAATAAATAATATCTAACAAAAAAAAACGGTCGTATTTGTGCGTATACGGAACTATAAAGTTTATATTTTATTTATTTTTATTTATATATTAAATCTACACGTCTATCTTTCAGTAAGTTAAGGAATCGTAAAAGTTAGGCACGCGTTTTATTGTAGTAAGAAGGTTTTTTTCTATTGATATCATAGAAAGATCTGTAAGTCGTTCCAGGCCTTGTGTATTCCTTAAATAAGTATGTATACGTTTTAGCGACGAAAAGCACCTTTCGGTTGAAGCACTGCTCGCGAAAACCGTAACAATTAATTTTGCCAAACGCAGTACTTCGGGAAAGACTGTATTTAAGTTATTTTCGTAAAAATGTTCTATAATTTTATAAATACTAAGGCTTTTGAATTTGACGGTTTTATAAACACATTTGAGCTCATTGATAAGGCGGTCTAAGTTAAAGTTAAATAATAATAATACCTAATAATAATATACTACCACAAACAAGCAACACCATCTAGCCCAAACTAAGCAAGGCTTGTACTATGGGTACTAGACAATGGATAAACATATATATATATACGATTATTTTTTGTAAATACGTACATATTATTCATAGAAACACCCAAACCAAGACAAACATCCATGTCCATGTACCCATATGTTTGACTTGTGCGGGAATCGAACCCGCGACCTCAGGCGTGGCAGTCGGTTACACTAACCACTACGCCATCGAGGCCGACATAAATTATAATGAATGATTTATAAACAACTACGAATTGCGTTACTAATTCAACCGGAAAATTGACATTAAAATTATTGAAATTTTCGCACGATAGTTATTCAAAAAACTTTAATATTTTTGGGTTTTTATAACGGTCTACAATTTCAATGAAAATCCGCTTAAAATAAATTTTGGCGTCTACAACATTACGTTTCGGTTTCGGCGGTCCTGTTATACTTTTTACGCGTTCAAAAATGACTTCAAACTTCGATCTGAATGTATCCAAAAACAACTCAAATTCTTTAATTTTTTCACGCAATAATATTTTTTGCGTAATTTGTATCATATATTACATCCGACGTCTTTTTTGCATAATTTCGTAAAGGATATCAGTTTCCGCGAATATTTCATTAAACACATGGAGTAAATATTGGAATACAAAGTCTTTTAAATTGTATAACAATAACGAAGCCTGACTTAAAGTCTCGCCATCCCAGGCGCCTACATTTTCCACGATATCCTCAAATAACTCAATTAAATTAGTAAAAGAATTGAAAATCACATTTACAGTACGCGAATTGTAAGTCCACCGAGTGAATCACTTGTTTTTTATCACTGAAAGATAGTTTTACAAACGCATCACTTTTTATTTCCTGTATACACACTCCATCTGAAAAACTTTCACAGTGAAGAATTTCCATTTTTCACTCTATAAAAACGTTATAATGTTAAATGAACTGCGACAACACAAGACAAACAGAACAAATATTAACAATGGCGACTTCTTAGAACTCACATAAAATTAAACAAAATATGTACCTAAGACAAAAAATAATAGTCCTTTAAATAACGCTAATCAAATAAATCATGCTACTTTTCAAATCGGTTGCATAACATTCGTCGTACTTCGGCAATTCTCGTGAACTTTCGTCATGTACGAAGGCCACTGAACACGTCATATACTTAATAAAGACTCTGTCTTTTTTTGCGTTTGTGTGCGTAAGTTTTAACATTGTGTGACAAATATTTATAGGCACGCCTGTACGGTCTAACTACCGTACATTGCTGCCTACACCAAAACCTACATAGCGCGCGCGACTACGCACTAAGCATTTATGTGCAATACAATTTAATATAAATTTGCGATACAACAAAAAACGTCGTCCAGTTGCATAAATAATTTACTCGCGAACCAAATAAGTGCATTGAGAGAAAGTACTAGTCTCACTTAACTGTAACTTTACCGAAATATACTTATTACTTACTTACTACGTTACTTTACGTTTCACTATATCAAATACTAATGTGCGGAGTTACTAACTAAAAACCCGTACAACGCCCATAGATATTTTTGTGTCCGTCTCGATACACACATGCAAAGAATTATGCAATATTAGTTCATGTCTATTTCGTCGAATTAAGAGCATTCCAACGCAGCGCTAGTGCAGCCGGTACGCGACAGTTGGCGCTGATATTATGATATAGATTTTAAGAAATTTTGTTTATGGAAATTAATTATTCGTCGAAATTAAACTACTATATACGGATTTTATCGCGTTGTTTATTTAACACTCTATTACATAATACTGCAAGACAACAAGCTCCAACAGCCGCGTTGCTGTCACAGATCCCGAGAAAAGCCAGCCACAGTCGAGCGCCAGCCTGCTATACTACCTTATGTAAGGGGTGTCACTGACAAGATTGGCTACATCTTGAAGCGAGCTTCAATCAACACATACTTCAAGCCGCCAACGAAGATAAGTCAATTTTTACCATCCGTCAAGTGCCAATTACCTTTACAAGATGCAGGGGTCTATAAAATAGATTGTGACTGCGGACTCTCATACATCGGTCAAACCAAGAGAAGCATAGGCACCCGCATAAAAGAACACATAGCTGACGTTAAACACAAACGCTCGTTGAAGTCTGCTGTGTGTGAACATGTACAACAGGGGACCAACCACTACCTGAGATTTGACAAACCACAGATTCTCACTAAAGAACACCGATTCCTACCAAGGATGCTTCGCGAGGCTATTGAGATCAAAAAACATCCAAATTTCAATAGAGAAGATGGTTGGAATGTACCACCAGCTTGGGATCCAGTACTTCAAATAGTCAAACCCAAGAAGAAACAAACCACAGCTAGACTTCATGATACTTTGAGCTCATTCTGCGTAAATAGAAACACCAATAACTAAATTATGTTCGGGTACTTTGAAATAACTACACTGGAACATTGAGACAACTACCATCTTAGTCTCCCCGTGACCATGGCTGCTGAAAAGCAACCGAAACGTCGGGGAAAGTGTAAACTTAAAAACAAATAGATTTGATAGTTTTAATAATTTAATTAGCTTAAAATTAGTAAAGTTTAATAGTATAGTATAGTAGACATTTTGATTAATATGTTTCATAGAATATGTGTCAAAATTAAGTGTCCATAGGTAAAACGAATCGTATCTTGATATAAAAACTGGGCCTAAGTGGCAGCAGCACACCGGCGGTCAGACACAATAGGTTTTCAATTATATCTGGCATTACAAACATTGACAGGTTAATAGTACAATCAATACAGTAATTTTGACCGCGGCTTAGCTCGCTATATTCAAACTTATGTACCTCGAGAACAGTGCTTTTTCCAGGATGAAAGGTGTATGTCCTTTTTTGTACCCCTAACGAAGTGTATGTTAAATTCCATGGTGATCGGTCAAGTAGTTAAGGCGTGAAAGCGTGACAAACAAGCAAACTCACTTTCGCATTTATAATACTAGCTTTTGCGCGCGGCTTCGCCCGCGTGGTACCTAAATCAATAAAAAGCCAATGTTCTTCCCCAGGTTTTAAACTATATCTGTACCAAATTTCATCTAAATCGGTAGAGTGGTTTAGCCATGAAAAGGTAACAGATAGACAGAGTTACTTTCGAATTCATAATATTAGCAAGGAATATTTAATATTAGGATTACTACATTCATAACCACTTGTTATAAATATATAACAGAAATGATATTAAACAAGACATAATGAAACGACATTAATTACTAATATATCTCGGAGCTCTTTGTTCTGTACTTATTGAATAAGTTTGTTCCTGATTGAACAAGTAACACAAAGTGACGATATCATATAATACTCATAACTTCTTATGAGATCGCATTAATATTGTCACGAGCTTCCTTCGTAGTCATTTTATTCCCTATTGTATAGGGATAGACTTCTGTAATAGTAATAAAATTAGCTGTGTATATAGCTCGATGGCGTCCGTGCCTCGGAGAGCACGTGTGGAGGAACAGGGTGTGAAGTCCCTCCAAGACAAAGGGAGGATCCTCCGACCAGGCTGGATGATCGTGCCTGGCGGGCCGCGGCCCGACGTTTGATGTCGGGAGCTTGTATATATACTCAGTCGCTGTGTAAACTTCACTTGTGCGATGCAGAATAGCATGACGTCATGTGAAGTGCGATTGTATCGCCATCTGTTGAATGTAGGCTGAACTTCTTCGTCTGTGCGGAGTCGCCACACACGTTAAGCCGTCGGTCCCGGCTGTCATGAACATCAATGGCAGTTGTTATTGGGAAGTTAGTACCCTATAATATCCTGACGCTGGTCTAGCCTTACGGTATCGTTAGCCTTCGGGTTGCGGAGGTCAGGTGGCAGCCGCTCCATGTAAAAACTGATATCCAGTCAAATCTAGGTTAGACTAGAAAGCCGACCCCAAGTGACTTGGGAATAATAAAGGCTAAGGAGAAGATATAGCTCGATGGCGTATTGATTAGTGTAACCGGGTTCGATTCTCGCAAAAGTCAAACATTTGTATGCATGGACAGGGATGTTTGTCTTGGTCTGGGTGTTTCTATGTATAATAAGTATGTGTTTACAAAAAAAAGTATACATATATGTATGTTTATCCATTATCTAGTACAGAAATGGACATAAGGGACCTTTAATCCAAAAAAAAGTGTTGTTTCCGAGGGATAGCAATTAATTGTTAAATTTTAGATTAACGCAGGCGAAGCCGCAGGTAAAAAGTAGTATTATATAATAAGATAATCGTTTAATAATTTTCAAGTTGATTGCTTCTTCCAAACCACTGAACACAGGTGGTTATCTGATAATATTGGAACAAACAAGGCAACAGATCCCTATGACTTATGCTCGTATATTAAAAGCATACATCATTTTTATAGGTTTCCGCGTTTCCAACTAACGAGTCCGACGATATTTTCTTATCTTGATAGAATTTCAATGCTCGATAATAGAAGAGAAATGGTATTTGGTTTGCAGTGACGTATGTGTGCAAACAATAATGTTAAATGGCCGGTATCCTAACTCATATTATAAATACGGATGTATGTTTGTTTGTTAATTGGCTACACCCTTACGCCTTAACTGCTTAAACGATCATCATAAAATTCAAGTTGTCAAGGGTATAGAAAAGGACATAGTGCACCTTACATACAGAAATGGTAGTGTTCTTGACCGAGCAAATGAGTGAAGGCGCGGGCAAAGGCTAGTGCTCGTATAAACTCCTTGCAGTACCCGAGATTTTTGGGCCAACCACCAGCTCTAAGAACAATTTATGTATCGCAGGGGATCTTTACAAACTTTCAAACCACATAGGTACCTAAAGAACACCCAGATTAGGTAACAATATATGAAAATAACAATAAAAATAAACATTTGATGATCACACTAGTTTATGATCGAACTTACTTGGTGAAGTGACAATAGTTTTGTACGTTTGCCATATAGAACATTTTGCGAAACTAAACATTTTGCGTTTCAAACATTTTACGTTTTAACTAATTAATGATAATGTTCTTCAGACTGAATTCCGGCCACGGCGGCCAATCTTAACGGCGACTGGCCATCTGCGTAGGATACATTATAGTGCACAAGTATGTGCGCAAACACAAGTGCACTCTCTGTTCCCTAACCCGCATGACCCGATGGGACGGTGATCCGACACGACCGGAGAGAGAACACGCGCAGGACCAACGGCTTTACGTGCTTTCCGAAGCACGGGGGTGTCTAACACCACCAACTTCCTAATTCCGGGCTCGTATTGAGATTTCTAAATAGAAAAACCCAATAACTTTTTGTTGGCCCGACCCGGGATTCGAACGCGGGACCTTATGCATAGCAGTCGCATTCACTATCGCTGCGCGACGGAGGCATTTAGCTACTGTTTAACTACTTACATCCCCTATACAGGTAACTGGCGTAATATTAAGTAACACTAATACTGAACTCCTCCAATTGTGTATAAGTTTCGTCACTTGTCCTCTTCTCATTTTCTTTTATCCTATTTTAAATACCTTTTCTTTAAAGCAGAAACAAATACTCGTGGTATGGCAGCGGATAATAGACGACGGTAACCGCTTACCATGATGGTTCATTCTATGCGCCAACTATGGTTTTAGGCAGACCACCACCGCAGCAGACCTTGAATTTACATTAAAACATTAGGTATATGATATCAGCCCTGATTATAAACTGCTGCAATCCCCACTGCTGGAAATGGGCCTCTTCTCAGTATAAAAGAGTTAAGCCATAGTTCACCACGCTGGCCCAGTGCGAATTTGCATACTTCACGTATTTTCAAGAACATAATGAAAAACTTTCAGGCATGCAAATCTGAGTAGTAGAGCCTCGCTGATTTCAGCATGAATGGGCCGGCTCGACCGGGGAAAGGACTACCCTCTCACAGAATATCGACGTGAAATAACAGTATTCCTACTGTTGTGTTTCGTACGGTGATTGAGTGCTAAAGGCCCTACCACCCTGTTTCTCCCTTACCGCTCCTTCTCCTTCCCACTTCCTCCTTTCCTAAAGAATCGGTAACGCGCAAGTAATGCTTCTGGTGTTGCAGGCGTCCATAGGCTACGGTGACCACTTACCACCAGGTTGGCGGTAGATTGTTTGCCACAATAGGAAGCATAAAAAAATAATTTTGCTCACGATGTTTTCCTTCACAGTTAAAGCTAGCGATAATTAACTATCTAATACAATATTTGGCAAAAAGATTGTTTTGCCAAATTGTATTTGTATTTAAACGTAAGTATTCTGTATATTTTTCTCTATACGGCTACACTGTATTATAAAATTGATTCCTTGCAACTGCTGCAGTGTTTATGATGCGTCCGATACATCGCGTATTTTGTTTTTCTTTTTAATTGGCTTGCAATAATAACATCTTACATATAGAGCGTCTCTCCTAGTTTGTTACAGAAAACGCTTAAACTAAAATTGTGTAGCGATGGAAAATATATATCCTAACTGTTATTCCTAACTAATATATTGGCCTCGATAGCGTAGTGGTTAGTGTAACTGACTGCCATGCCTGAGGTCATAGGTTCGATTTCCACACAAGTCAAACATTTGTGTGCATCAACATGGATGTTTGTCTTGGTCTGAGTATTTCTATGTATAATATGTACGTAATTACAAAAGTATATATGCATGTTTATCCATTGTCTAGTACCCATAGTACGAGCTCTGCTTAGTTTGCGCTGGATGGAGTTGTGTGTACCTATATGATAGAATAGATAGAATATTATAAATGCGAATGTGGCTTTGTTTGTTTATTACGCTTTCACGCCTTAACTACTCGACCGATCATCATGAAATTTCGCATACACGTTGTCAGGGGTAAAGAAAAGGACATAGGGTACTTTATATACAAGAAAAAAGAGTACTGTTCCGAAGGGATATAAGTCTTTTGACATAACCTGAATTAACGCAATCGAAGCCGCGTACAGAATCTAGTTTTATATAAATTGCTAAAATGTCAAGTGTAAATTGGACTAGTGTGGTAGATTTTATCGCTGTTTTTATGATTCCTTCGTCGAGGTATCAGAACATGCAAAATTGCTGATCGGGAAGACCTGAGCGGTATTCCTTGCAAAATATTATTGACTTTATTTTTCTAGAGATATAATTGTTTTTGGGCGTCCTGCCAACCAACATATTATTATTATGTATACTGGACTGGCTGTACTGGTATGTCCAAGAGCGTCGGAGACCACGTTAATTTTTAGTTCCGACTGTCGTGAACAGCTACTATAGTCATTAACCATTCAATTCTTTATGACAAGGTAAAAGCCGACTAGCGACACGAAAAATGTTTAACAGTTACAGTAACGCCGCCTAGAACTAAGGAGTATTAAGAAAGTAAAATATAGGTAGATACCTAATTTCTATTTCCACGCTTAGAAAGACGCATGCAAAAGCTAGTGCAGCGATTAGAAATATACTTATCTATACTAATATTATAACGAGGAAAGTATTGATAATTTGTTTGTTTCTTTATAAGGATTTATCTCGAAAACTACTGAACCGATTTAAAAATTCTTTCACCATTAGATAACTATATTATCGTCAATTAAAATAGGCTATATTTTATTTAAAAGTAAAGTAAATTTACGCTAGTGAAGCCGCGGGCATAAGCTAGTAAATTATAAAAATTAAGCTTCCTAAAAAAGGATTTAAGTATTTTCCGTGTAACATGTAGATATTTGAAAGAAAAAAAAGGTAAATGATTTTAAAACAAGTAATTTTTCATTCAGTAATCGTACGGTATGCGAGCCTTTTAATTTGCCCGTGCCTTAGGGACAGATCTTTTTATTTTATAGATACCTATAGGTAGGCGTCCTTTCTAGCCCACTCATATGTTTATTATTTATACCTTGAACTTTACTGGTCATGAAGGTATAAGGTATATGGTAACCTGCATATAATAAAAACAATCGCTTGTTTATTGTTATGATTCTAATATACAACGTGTCCCAAAATTCATCGATAAGCAGGCATTAAAAGATGTACCTGCTTATGACTACTAGAGGAAAAAAGAAAACAATCTGAAATCCTTAGAAATTTGTGCAGGCATTCTGGGATTTTTAAGAATTGTGGTATATAGCAGAGCTACTTAATGCTTTTTGTGGATATTTGAAATACTTTTAGTGGCCAGGATGTTGAACAGAGCAAGGGAGCAGTATATTTAAACGCGAAACTATTAAAATTCGCTTGACAGGCAAAAAGAACAATGAAAATATTAAATCCTCGTATCATATGCACGCAGGCTCGCGCATTTCGTGTGCACACAACCGCAATACCAATAATATGTAAGCTTGAATAAAATTATATTTAATAAAGATTTTTCTTCTGCGGGAATTGCGTATTATTTTTTTTTGTGAGTAATTAGTGCTACACTATCAAGAGCTGTAAGGTAGGTTGTTTTTTAGGACCACAATTTAAAATAAAAATAAAATAAAATATTGTTTATTTCAGACAACCTTATAGTCCATATTTTTACAATGAATGGAAGAACATTAAATCACCCTCTTAACTAAAGATCTCCACATGGAGGATGAGACCCTGTTTGCTATCGTCTTCAGGATTTCATTGCGGCTACCACGCACCCTGTGGATCAGGGATACCGTTTTCTTGCGCATGACGGCATGAAAGCCGTCAGTACGATAAAGCGCAAACATCCCCGACGCACTACAGAAGCGAGGCAGCCCCAACATCATCCTGAAGACGTTATTATACTGAATGCGCAGGTTATCCAGCGATCTTTTGGTGTGACTGGTCCACAGAGTCCCAGTGTAAATGCTCTGACAATACGCTTTAAAAAGAGTTATCTTAACTTCATCAGAGCACCTATAGAATCTGCGAGCCAGCATGTTACCTCTGACCGCTAGAGACCTGCGCTCCCTGTCTATGTCCACATTGTCTTCAAGGCCCTCGGTAATGTAATGCCCCAGGTATTTAAATTTCTCAACACGATTTACGCTTAAGCCATTCAAGGTAATATTAATATGTGAATGGTTGGGACATCTACCGACAGCCTTGAAGACCATGTATTCACTCTTTTGAGCATTATACAGTAGGCCATGTGTTTCAGCATACTCCTCGCATAGCCTCAACATCTCTCCGAGTCCCCCCACCGTCGGGCCCAACAGCACCATATCATCTGCGTAGCTTATGTTGTTGATCTTAACTCCATCTATTGAACAACCGACGCGCATGCTGCTGAGCCCGACGATGAGGTCATTGACATACAAGTTGAAGAGCTTGGGGGATGTCAATCCCCCCTGTCTCACCCCGCTCTCTCTAACCTGTATGCTTCAGAGAGTGTATTGGCCCATTTCACATAATTGATTTGTTTACTATACCAATATTTTTATATATTGAGCATGACCACCGGTATACCCCTGTCCCCCAACTTTCTCCAGAGCACATCGTACGATACAAGATCAAAAGCCTTGGAGAGGTCAAGGAAACAAGCATACACCGGGGTCCTGCGATTGGCATAGTATTGGACAGCATGCTTGAGGCTTAAAATTGCGCTTTCAGTGGATAGCCCGGGCCGAAACCCGAACTGAGCATCATGTAAGTTAATAAATTTATCTAAATAAGAATCAAGCATGCCATCCATCACCTTGGCTATCACAGTTGCTAGCGATATGGGACGGTAGTTCGTCTTATCCGAGATATCACCGGTCCTGTTCTTCACAATAGGCACTACGATTGTTTTCATTAAGTCATTAGGCAAATACGAATGAGTCATGCACATTGTGAAGAACATGGCCAGAACCCTCGGTAGGTGAACTCCTGCATGCCGCAAGTGCTTAACACTAAGGCCGTCGTGACCTGGAGACTTGCCGCTTGTCATTTTCTTCAGGATATGTCTAACTTGGCCAGCGGTAACATGTACAATTGAGTCTTTCCCCTCACGTCCAGCCTCAGAGCCAATAGCCGACACAGAGGGACCCAGCGGGGAGCGCACCTTGAAATGCTTACGGAACATGTTCGCTATTTGGACTGGTTCACTTATTCCATCCACACTCACAGGCAGGCCAGGCCTAACATCGAGCTTTCTAGTAGCCTTCCAAAATTTAGTAAAATCTTTAGCTGATCTATGTTTGGCCAAAACGTCAAATTTAAGCTTTTCCTGATTATTTTGGCACCACCTTAAGCGACTTTTAAAAATTTTACGTGCCTCACACATTTCGTCAAAAATGATACCAACAGATGGTCGGTTACATGCTACCCACAGCTGAAAGCTACTCCTGGCCACCCTGTGAGCTTCACGAACATGTTTATTCCAACCACATAAGTGCTTACTCTTGGTTCGTTTATTGCCGCGCTTCTCACTGGATCCCACAGCGGCATCACTCAAGATTCGCACAATGTTGTCATACAATTTGTCCAAAACAATTTTGTGGCCATCTAAACTACATAACCCTCGACCGCAATCCGTGAACTCAGTGGGAAAGTCAGTGTCGCGTAATCCATTTTGACATAACTTACGATATTTTTTTATTTGACTTTCATCTCTCTCACCCCACACAACTGAGCTACGCCTGCAATCGTTTGTCCCTAGCTTAGGTCTTATAACATTAAAGTTACATTTAACATATAAAGGCAAGTGGTCAGACAAATAAACATCTTCAATAACTTGTACCTCGATTATGGTTTGCCAGACTGATAATGACACTACACAGTGATCTAGCCATCGTCTAGACCCATGAGCCTCACTGACAAAGGTATAAGTATTACTCTGACGCCCTAACTTTTGTACGTCAACACAAGTCCACGTCTGATCCGAACAAAAATTCATAAGTTCTTTAAAAAATAATTCTTGAGGGTGAGCATTGAAGTCACCCAAAATAAATACATTCTCAACATCCTCGCTAGCTACAATTGCACTTATTTCACCAAGAACCTCTGTCATAATAGGTAGATTTTCAGGTGAGTCTATCGGCATATATACAGAAAATACAATGATGGAGCGGCTATCAACAACCGCCCGTATAGCTATTAGTCTGGCGCTGGTACAATGCAACACCGTAACTTTTTCAAATATACCTTTTCGCCAGAGTATGGCTACTCCCCCATAAGGTCTTCCTTTCAACAAACCCACAGATGTGTCTACAGCAGACTTACCCGTGTATTCAAAATTATTGCAAAAACTCCCCAATAACGGTATATCATGGGAGAGCAACCACGTCTCCTGGAGTGCTACCAAATCAGACATTTCACATAAGTCTCTTATGCTATCAATAGACCGCTTAGCCGATTTACAATTAAAACTAATTAAATTAAGATATTGTTTACAATTTGAATCCATAATAAACAAAATTAAAATTTACTCATCATTATCCCGTGTTTTATTGTACATAAAACGTACAAAACGCCTGAACGTTATGCCGTTAGGCCAAAAATTATCGTTTAAAAATATCTCTAAGTTACATTTAGATACGAAGACTTTATAAGCATCATACTTTTTAGACTGCTTCATATTTATCCTTTTCAGTGTTACAGTATCACTTGTTTTATCTTTAATGTAACTAATAATATCGTTCTCACTCGTGTCCTTACTAACATTCGAAATAAATAGTGGAACTTTCACATCAGCCGCTCTAAATTTATCATCGGGTGCAATGGAAGCACATCCTCTCTGCCCAATCAGTTTATAATAACGTTTTGATGATTTGTTTCTAACTATTTTCCATTCAGACTCGCAATCACTTACCTTTTGTTTATAATTCTCACTCATACACGGTAACGCTTCCGTGCGCGAAGCTACAGTGTCACTAATAACAAACCGGTTTGATGCGTCGGCGCAATTATGTTCACTCAATATCTCAGCTGTTGGCGAAACCACGGTGCTAGCAGTGGCCTCCACGCGTACTTCACGATGCTCCGTCCCGCTTACTCCTGCAGTGACTTTGCCTTTACGGCTCGCCTGGCGGTCATTCTTCTTTACATCGTTCGAAACCACGATCTTCGTAGGGGCCTCCACGTGCCCGGGTGTATTTGTTTCACTATTTTGCATGCAAGTAATAGAAATAGATGTATCAACGCTTTTTTCACGTTGCACTTTAGGTGAAGATGCGTTCCTCGCAAGTAGATTCCGACCGTTAACCTTTAAATCAGCTGACTTTATAGGTACATATTGTGGCATGTAATTAAGACCTATAGGTCCACTATTTAGTTCAAAGCTATTTTGTAGACAGGCACCTCGTTTTTTGTTTATATTTGCACGTGTCCCAACATCATCAATAAGCGATGCATACTTCATATGCTCAACTTCAGATTTTAGTTGATTAAATTCATCACACGACACTACTCTGTCCTCCAATGCACACAGCTGATCTCTTGACATTTTTTTCTTTCCCTGTTTTCGACGTGAGGGCATCTTTTTCACATTAGGCATCGAGTCCACAAGTAATATTTTTGCTTTTACAATTTCTTCATCAGAAAAAGAAGCAGTACACAATTGGTGTATACTCTCCTCATCCATAAAGTCCATAACGTTGCGTAAAAACGCCAAAAGTGTTTGATCTCAGATAGTTTCATTTTAAGGCTACTGGTGCTTTATAAAATGTCGCGGCCACTTTCCAAGATGAAACAACCGCACAAATGGTGTAGTAGTTTAAGTACTCGCCACCACAGCGCCAAGTGATGTGAGTTCGAATCCCACACAGTATTTGAGTGATCAGTAAACAGTTGTTCTGAGCCCAGGTCAAGTTTGTGTACGTTAACTGTATCCTTGTAACATCTCCCGAGTGAAAAAAGGGGCGGGAGCTGCAAAAACAATTAGGTGTTCGATAAATAATTTAAAGTTGTAAGACTGCTCGCCGTGGGTTATCCCCACTGGCTTGCCCCATCAATATGGATTTGTAAACTCTATGTCCATTAATTCCCATTATGAAGTTGATGGTCAATGGGTATGTATGAGAAAAAGTTCACAGACCCCCATTGATAGGATAGTCAGCTGAGATATGTGGTGTATCCCTGTTTTACTTTGTCGCAGGCACTATACAAAGATTAAACAACAAAGAGCGCTGAATGCACAATAACCACATGTAGCTCAAATAAAAATTTCTCTCGAGCGAGCTCTCTGCATCACATAGCGCGCTCTTTTAGTCAGTTATTCCGAATCTCTGAGTTCTTTGTATCCATGAGCTTTATAGACGAATACGCTAGCTTTCTACCTGAGCACGTAGCATTTCGTGTTCTGTGGTTTATTTGTTTATTTTTACAAACATTGGTAGAAGCAATCTCTTCTGTCTTACGAGAGATTAATTCAAAACCTGTTCTGCGTGGCAACGTTGCAAACCCTATCTAATAATATAAATGCATTTATGATATTAGTCTGTTCGTTACGCTTTCTCACCTTAACTACTCGACCAATCATAATGAAATTTAATATACACGTTGTCAGGGGTACAGACAAGGACATAGGGTACATGTAGAAAAAACTACTGTGCCCGGGGGATATAAAATTGACATAAGCTACATTTACGTATCAGAATCAGAATCAGATATTTATTTGCTAAGAATGCAGGTAACATATTGATTGTGAAATTGGTATTAAATAGAAGCCAGTACATTCTACCGTTTGGCATGCAAATCTATAGAATGTTATTCTATAATGTCATATAAGTTAATAATGTGATACATTTAAATAAATAAATATATAATAATTGACAATAAAAATCAATAGCAAAAAAAAGATACAATAATAATAAGTCAATATAAAAAAAAATGTTATGAGTATGTTATACAAATGAAAAATAATATATGACAAAAAGGATTATCATTTAAAAAGTCATGGATGGAATAATAACATTTTCCGACCAGTAGTATCGTTAATTTCTTTTTGAAAATGTACGTTGTGTTATCTTTTATATAGTATGGTATCTTATTGTAGATAACCGGTGCCATACGCATTATATTTTTTCTCAACAATGCCGTGTTAAAACTGCCTGTGTATAATAGGTTTTTGTATTGAGACCTAATTAGTGCCGGTCTTCTCGAGCGGACCGTAAGCGGAGCCGTGGGCAAAATCTATTATGTGTTCTATTTTAAGGTTATTATTTTTGGGAAAATTATTATTTGTTTAAAAATATTTCTAATACACTCTATAAAATAAAGTAAAAGCGTATCATACATGTTATATAATTCTAGTTGCAGTTTTTTTACTATGGACCGAAATTTTAAATATGATTTGTATATATAAAAATTAATCCCTGTTTCTCTTGGTCACACCATAACTTGAGATCGACTTTACCGATATCATTTGTCTTTGTTTTTAAGTTTTATATTACTTTGTAGAAGGTTTTTACAACTAGAAAAGTTAAGAAAATGGCGCAGAATAATGGATAATTTCAGAAAACGGATGCTGGGAAACCTAACGACTATTTTAACCTCGCAAGTTTGACAGTTCGTCTGAGACTGGATAACTTCTGTTAGGTCAGTTAGTTAATATACTTTTACCATAAGTTGCAGAATGTATTAAAAACATATTGTTACGGCTGGGTTCGAGGGATAAGGATGTAAAACAATATTACCGACTAAAACGCTTTATTCTAGCACACAGTTAAATTTAAAACACAAAAACACTATACTACTCTTTTCCACTGTAACTGCTTCAAACTCCGTAGTATTTTCGATTCCGTTCGTGGAAATAAGGATATTAAATCATCTGACTGGTAGAAAAACAAATAGTTCGCCTATTACGGGCCAACTAAACATAGTTACTGAAATGATCAGCCCAGAAGCACTATTTTTAAAATTGATATAACAACATTTGTTATCCCGTATGGATTCGAACCCATTACACTCGATGCGCTGGATAGCACTTCCAACACGAACCCTTAAACCATCTTAAACCAACCGTGCACTTGAGTCTATGTATTTTATTTCCCAACATACTCACCTTATACCATTTTACCCAACTTGGGAATCACATCCAATATCAGGATCGCCCGCATACACAAATACAAAAACACCACATAAAATATACTTTAAAAAAGATAATTCAAAAGCGTTCCTACGTGACAAATTATGGTGCATCCCAGCCGCGCAAATCGGTAGAGTGATTCAGATAAAATTGGGCACAGATATAGGTTAAAACCTGGGGAAGGACATAGGCTTCTTTTTATTGAAGTATAACGCGGGCGGAGCCGCACGCAAAAGCTAGTTTAAAATAAATTAACCGCGAAATGAAATAAACATTTTTATGAGTTAAGCATTTTACTTTAATTCCGTAATTGATCCACAAAGATAACACTATGCACGAATTAGCATGACTTCTTGTTACAAGCATGTATGGCAAGCTATGAGCTGTCATTTCAATGCGACATTTAAATATTTCCACTTTCAATAAACGCGCGCGTGGAGTGCCAGCTTACTTATCACGTAGATGTGGATTGCGCATCTGGATTGTCTTTTTAAAATATATTTTACTAGCAATCCCCTCCGGTTTTGTACGGGTAGTACAAAACCTTAATAAATAATACACCTAAACCTTCCTCATGAATCACTCTATCTATTGATGAAAACTGCATGAGAATCCGTTCAGTAGTTTTTGAGTTTATCGCGACCAGACAGACAAACAGACGCGCCAGGAGACGTTGTTTTATAATATGTAGTGTTGTTATGGTTTTGCACTAATGTATGCGTGTGAACCAGAAGGGTGCGTATCCACTGACGCCGAGCTGGACGGAGTGGAGTGGAGAAGAGCAGTGAAAAGTAGCAAGTGTTGCAATTGCGGAGTGAAGCTGAGCAGACCAAAGCTGAAATGATCTTTTAATCTAGTGTCTTTCATTATGATTTCCCACGCCATATGTTTGCTGATTAGTTTCTCATCCATTTTGATTCACATACAATGTTGATGACGTGTGAAGTGTATGGCGTAATATCGCTAACTAAACTAAAATGCAGCGCACGAGTCCTTTCCTGACAAGTCTACACTAGCCGCCGCGCCGCACCGTCCCGCTACCCTCCGCTTCGTGCGCTCCGCTCGGCACCACAGCCTGCTCGACTCCGTTCTGTCCTGTCCCGTTCTGTCTTCTGTCCTCATGGTCATATATTTTATTTGAAAGTCCGCACATCTCCGCTCCTCTCTACTTGCATTGTTTCCGCTGATGCAGAGTGGAGATATCGAGCACTGTGATTGGCCAGTTCACGGACCGCTCTTCTCCACTCCGCCCAACTCCGCGTCAGTGCGAACGCACCCGAAGTCTTGGGTGTGATTCCCGAGTCGGACAAAGTGATATTGGGTCAGTATCTTGGGAAATTACGTATAAAGACTCAACTGCATGAATGGCTTAAGATGGATTGAATGTTCGTGTCGCAATTGTCTTCGATGTTGCAGGCTTGATCAACACAAGATAAAAATTATGTTATAGAAAGATAATGCTGCCTGCTTGGTATTTCAGCAACTATATTTTAGATACCGTAATAGGCAAACTATTTGTCATCTACCAGTCAGATGATTAAATACTACCTGTTTCAATTCCCTAACAGTAAAGCCCTATATCAATTTGCACGGCTCGAGAATCGAAACCAGAAACACCATAATCAACAATTCATCTTATGGCGAAGGATCAATAATAATGTATATATCTCGATTTTTTTCCAGCAAGGAAAATAAAATGTTTTATTTTAATTTGAGAGCCAATTGGATGTAGCGAATTAATGGAGTTTTTTAAGTACTTTATAAAGAAGAAACGTTTCAGATCATTTAACACGAAGGAGATAATTGAGTAAAAAAATATATTCAAAACAAAATAAGGAGCAATTTATGTCTTCGCAATTTTTCTTTGATGGTTTTATTTTATTATTTTCTATTATCATTTCATGTCACACTACTATTTTCACTGCTTTATTATTAGATAAATTAACTAATATAATTCCATATTGCATTTAAGTAAAACCTAACCTACACAAATAAATAAAATTGAAATGCCTGTTTGTAATGTCAAAATAAATGCATATGAATACTTACTATAGCAAAAAACAATTTATAAAAAAATTCTGTCTGTCTGTTTGTTCCGGCTTATCTCCGAAACGGCTGGACCGATTTTGACAGGACTTTCACTGGTAGATAGCTGATGTTATAAGGTGTACTAAAGCTACTTCTATTTTAGAAAAGCAAGGGTTTCTGTGAAAATAATATTGCTTATTTGTTAAATTCCACCCGCCGAATTCGCTGCTAACAGCTGGTGTATAATATAACTAAATTTTGCCTGCGACTTCTCTCGCGTATATTTGCGGTTATGCCAATATTCTATCCCTCGGGAACTGTACTTTTTCGGACGAAAGGTAAGTACCTACATACTCTTTGTTCTTTTCTGTACCTCTGACACCGTATATGTGAAATTTCATGATGATCGGTCAAATAGTTGAGGCGTGAAAGCGCTACAAACAAACTCACATTCACATTTATAATATTATGGACTTGAGTACTGTTTATGGAAGAAAATAAATATAATAAGTTTAAATATTTATTAAATCTAAGTACATAAATCATTGTATGCTTATATCATCGAAAACAACTCTAGCTACCCCAGCTAGAGTTGTATTAGGCCTATATTTCACCAGCTATGCCTCTAGGTACTATATAATAGGGAGCGAGCTTATACCCGTCTATCTGGTGCCACTTCCGACTTCGTGCTGTTAATATTAATAATATGTAAATAATAAAATAAAAAGCCTTTTATTTTCAGTATTTACACATTAATATTAATAAAGTTGTATCTACCTTGATACTTAGTTTACAAAAGAATTAGAAAATAGATAAATTAAAATCAGTTTTTTAATTTTTTTATTTTGCTCGTCAGAATGACCTCTTTCCGCCTGATGGTAAGCAGTCGTGTGGTCTAAGAGCAGTGGCCTCCACACCGTCCTCATAGCAGCCGAGGCGATGTTGAGGTTTCTACTTTGACGGCCTGAGAAGGTGCTTTTTCACGCCCCGCTTAAAGGACCCAGGATTGAAGGAAGAAGAAAACACGTACCTTGGCAGAGAATTCCATGCCTTGATCGTTCGGCAGAGGTATGAGGACCCAAACTTGTTGGTACGCACTGTAGTCGACTCCACCGTGTAAGGATGGCATCTGAGCCCAGCACGCATTGTTCTGGATAGGAAAGGAGAGGGCGGGATAAGGTGAAATAACTCTTCAGAGAACTCCCCGTGGTGTATTCTGTAGAAACATGCCAAAGAGGCAATATCCCTACGGTAACCTAAATTATCTTAATATATACCTAATTATTATTAATATAAAAACATATCTTAAGTAGGTAGGCACTAGTATATTATTCCACTGGAACCCCCCTCCGGTAAAGGCCTCCTCCAAAGTTTCCCATTTCTCTCAGTCCTGGGCTATTTGTTGCCATTTTTTAATATCATTTTCCCATCTAGTGAACGGTCTTCCTCTATATCGTTTCCGTCCATCTATGATCTTTAAGACGTGCTATATGACCGGCCAATTTCCACTTTAACTTTTGACTAAAGTTGAGAGCATCTATTGCTTTTGTTTTAGATCTTATTTTTGTGTGTTTTATTTTCTGTATTTTCCTGATATTTAACATACTGCGTTCCATTCCTCGCTGAAATGTGTTTATAATAATAATATAAATAATATTAATTTCTCAACAGAAAAGCCCTTTCCAGGTATGTAGGCACTATATATGTATCTCAGTTGGTTCTTTGTCAGGAACCTTTATAAAATTATTTAGGTCGACCATCAATCCTTAGCTGTTCCAATACGTAGTTCTAAGCTTTTACTACCATCCATATCACATCGCCATATACACAGAAGATCCAGGATTTACGAACCGCAACTGTGTTTCAACTGTCCAGATAAGAATGCACACAGACTTAGTTTTGTTGATTATGTCTTTAATCAAATTTATTTTTGCTGTCCAAAGATAAGTAAAGAAATGTCTGAAATATTATTGAAAACGTTATAGTAAAAATACTAATACCTCTCTGGGTAGTACCAAAAATATCATACACAAGATTCTATCCCCGTTTTGAGTACTTAAGGTACAGTCGGCCAAAAATGTGTTCTACCACCTTACGGTTGAGGTTCGTTTTAATGTCATGAAACAACAAAGTCGATTTCCCTCTGCAATAATATCATGACAGAGAGACCATTGCTCTCTTTATCATATATTATGTTTACGTCATGCCATGTGTCAAGGTAGAAAAGTCAACTTTAGCGATAGTTAGATTTTACAGAAACTTTTGTAAAAACTGATAGACCACTTTCTTGGCCGACCTTACTCAAAAATCGACACAAAAATTATTTAGCATAGGTATAACTATTTGTATATCCTATACACATAGAATACATCAGCACAACTGGTCCAGCTACTTGCAGAACTAGCAGTGTATTTTTATTTTGTGGATCGAATCCACATCACCAACCACAAGCAGTCACTACTTAAACGATTGTACCACATCTGCAGTCAAGGGTTAATATCCTTGACTAATAACCCTCGAATAAATTTACAGTAAAGTAAATAACTTTACTGTAAACTTATTTAACCGAATCGATGTTGATTTCAAGAGCTGTCTTGCCTTCTAGTATGTGGAATGTTTTGTATTCGATCGTGACATATCACAAAAAAAAATGATTTTAGCAAACTCTTTTGTGTTCACAAAGGTAACTGACCACCCTTACGTTGGTCATCAACGCGTAATGTCTCTATTGCATAGCCTACCCCAGGTTTTTAGAGGCTAATCAATGACATGTCAAAATCAAACTCAACCCAAGCAATTTGATTGGCTGTTACTAATTCATTCAGCAAATCACAGCAGTTGACATGTATGTAAACAATATTTGTTTCTCTCTTTCAGAAACTGAAACCACACGGCTAACTACCTCACAAATTGTACTTGGAAATAAATTTCCTCGTTTCCGATACCAAAACAGTATGAAACTCAAAGGTGGATTAAGTTTAAACGGTTTTATATTGGTTTTGCCTACGGTTGTTGTAGAGTAGAGCCTTTATTACCTTCGCCGGTGAACCATGCTTTGTAAAAAAATTCGTTTCATATGGCCCGGATACTAATATATGCACATAAAATGGAAATGGTTGGATGTTGTGCGCACCATATATTGTTGCTTGTATTTTTTGGCTACAGGATTGGTGTGGCTTATGTTGCTGATCGTTCGTGATGTCATCTAACTGAGAAAATTCATTAGTTAGAGATTTGAAACTTCCAAAAATATGGCGAAATTGCGGCTTTTATTTTTATCAATAACTATACTGCTTTGTTGGGGTAGTGGTGAATAGAACTGTGATACTCTGTGCTACAAATAGCGCCACGGCGTCTAGAATTTGTCCCGTATATGGAATTAGGTTATTCTGTGCATGTATAAATTTATATTTATACATTTAATTGAAATATTTATTTATGTAATTTTAACTTGCTGTGTACATATTTTTTGGATGGTTTTCTATAATTAAGAATGCATGCATGAGTCTCAAACACTGTTACAAATTTATTTCAATGCGTGTGTAATTCATGTTGGATATCAGTATAAATAAATGAAACTTTGTTACAAGTAACTGCCTTTAAATTTTATAGTTCCTATTTCAACTGACGGGTTATCAAAAGATGCAAAGATTAGTGAGATGTGTTATTAGACCAACAATGAGTCTGAAAACTGCTGTTGATTATTCAAGGTCAGACTGAACAATGCAGGGTAATCGTACTACGAAATATATTTTTTAAAACATCTCATGATGTCCAGTCCCTGTATCGCATGGAGTTTTACAAACATACAATTAACTGGCAAAATCAACACCTTGATTCTAAAAAATCATTAAATTTTCTGGATCACCTAATAATTGTCTCGCCTGGGATTTGAAACCACAACATTCAGCGCAACGGTAGCGGGCATTGCCTCTGATATGATATAACTCACGCCCTTCTCACATATGTTACCAAGAGATACGCATAGGATTGATACACCACATGTCACCAGTTATGCTTTGGGTCGACATAGTAGTTGCCTATTACGTGGGTAATAATTTTTATCGAGCACATTTCTAGACGATAGAGAGTATAACAGAAGAACTCAAAAGCTCCGACCAAGGCATCGCACTTAGTTCTCACAATCGTGGAGTTATGAGATTCTAAATTCGATTTCCTCGCCAACATATCAATACAATCTGTAGTTGTTCCCAAGGCAAATGCGTTTAGCTTTCAAAGTAGTTTGACATTTCTATTTAGTAGTTTGATTTTCTGAACATCATTTCCTGCACGATGAAGCCTTTTACTTGCAATAAAGCCACCGGCGCATTGATACGAAGTCTTTTACCGTCGCATCGTCGATATTACAATGTGTCTATCCTTTAGAGACTGGTGAATATTCCAGTGCTTACAATTTTTCATTTTCCGGGAAGCTTCATGCTTCGATGTGTTTTCACACAGCAGTATAGTTTGGTATTTTAACACAAATATTGTTCAAATATTTGTTTTAGTTGATTTTTATCGCTAAACATAGCTTGGGAGGTAATGGAATGCTGACTTCGTAATAACGTGCACAATGCCGGTATTTAAACCATGCTTTTTTTTTTATAAATTTCCATTTTTAAATCCTATTTTGTACGGAAATTTAATAGAAATTTCTTTGCTAACATGATCAATATTAATAATGCAAGCAGGATTCTTTTATTTCTCCTTTAATTATTTACTCTAAAGCATGTTACAAACAATATAGTTGAGTTGTCTGCT
Organism: Catocala nupta; assembly: GCA_963675205.1. Classification (NCBI taxonomy): domain Eukaryota; kingdom Metazoa; phylum Arthropoda; class Insecta; order Lepidoptera; family Erebidae; genus Catocala; species Catocala nupta. The sequence goes on from OY776095.1 coordinate 28,264,313, forward strand.
TCACTATTTACATGCGTATACTATACTAATATTGTTAGGAAAAAAGATAAGTGTTTTTAATTATAGTAAATAAATGCAAAAATTATTGGACTGATTTAAAAAGATCTCTTACCTGTGAAAAGCTGCTTTTTGCAGTAGTATCAAGCTATGTAAAATATGGAGGAGCGGAGTTTTCTACTACAAGTTCTACTGTAAAACTAATTATTTGACGCAATCAATTTTAATTTATTATTATTATTATCATTAACATAGACTATATAACATCACGCTGCAAACCACAGGACCGGAGTAGTAATCATAACCGTGGTAAATAATATATTAACTAAATGTCAACCTACAATATTGCTAATTTTCTATTGTTTTCCAGTAAATTAACATTAAAAAGGCTTTATTTAATAAAATAAGTTACACTAATTTGTTTGACCTCATAATCCCAGCGTAGGCACATGTTTATGAAAATAAACGAAAAAGGACACCACCGGTACTTTATATTTTTATTAGCTTCATGAACTCGGCTTTGTAAATAACCTTTTTAATACCTAAATATCGCAAGGCTCACGTTTTGAGAGGATGACTGCTCGACCTAAGTTCCACGTTCTATTTATATTGTTGGCACTAAGAAGATTGGAGGCGCTTTGGATTAAAAAGATGGATGTTTTGTTGGCACTGTAGTTATAAGTTTGTGTTAAATTTATGGCCTTTAGGTTTCAGCTTTGATTCCTTTAAGTGTCAGTCAAAGTCAAAAATCATTTATTCACTTAGGTCACAAAGTAACACTTATGAACGTCAAAGAGTTAGTTAGTTTATTACATTTACTGAATTTAAATTTATTTTATTTGCATGGTTCAGACACAAGGTTGAGCCTATGAGAAGATACCTGCAAGAAACTCAAGGTCACTCTTTTAAATTGCCATTAAATTATAATTTCAGTATTTTATAACTTATTTCTGTACCAGGTATTGCAGTCATTATGCCATAATATGTCACTGTTCATATAAAACAAAATTCTAAATTAAAGGAAAAATTAATAATTTTATGTAAGAAGCATTTCAGATTTGAAATAATATTTGACATTAATGTTATTATTAAATTCCTTTAGGCGATTAGATGTCTTTGGTCTACATGTGATCATAGTTCCTATCTTAATTGTATTTATATGAAATATAACCTTTTGCCTACAGTTTTCTGTAAAGAAGCTCGCAGTAACATCACTAAGTTTTCTTCTTGTAACAATTATTTTTTCTTGTTGGTACAATAACGAAACAAGTATGTTTATTATTGTTGTCAGTTTTGGAAATACATACATTTGTACATAATTTCATGATGACCCTGAAGGTATGTATATGCAGAGGTGCACTATGGTCTTAGGTACCATGAAATAGCGGACGAGCTTATTGCAGTCTACCAGCCGCAGTTCCAGACCGCATTGCTACTGAAAATTACTGCACAGAAAACCCAATAGCATTTTTCCCAGACTCGGGAATAGAAGTCGAGTCCTCTTGCAATTATTGAGAACGTAATTAAGAAGTTGAAATAAAGCTGCTTTATACGGATTTTAATAGCAGCGATAGTTTAGTGGAAAACCGTTGGACTGCCATGCCATGTCTCGAGTTCGATTCCAAGGTGCGCATCTCTGACTTTTCGAAGTCATGTGCGTATTAAATATTAATTAATTATTGCTGGCTTTAACGGTGAAGGAAAACATCGTGAGGAAACCTGCATGTCTGAGAGCCCATACTGGGTCAGCGTGGTGGTCTATGGCCTAACCCTTCTCACACTGAGAAGAAGCCCGTGCTCAGCAGTGGGACAGATAATACAGGACTGATATTATTATATACGGATTTTATCACGTTGTTTATTAAAACCTTTCAATCATGATTGATTCAGGAAACGGTCCAGCTACATTGAATGCTATACATTCCCACGGGGCTTCTACATTGTACCACAGTACATAAATATACAGTATTGTAACTCAAACGTATCTTTGAAATAAATGCCTACAGCCGCGCGGTACGTAAACATGCGATAGGGCTGCCCACCAACAGCATTTTAATTAAATCTGCCTACTTTGAGTTTCTATCTATTTTTGTGATTGTAAATATTTTTTGTTTTATTCAAACAAATAAAATACTTTGTGAATGGAATAGGAAGTGTTCAATAAAAATGCATGTTGTGTTTTGATTGGCAGGTTTAATTAAAAAAAAACATGTTTATGTTAGATTTAAGACTTAATAACAAATCGGTCGTATAAATTTGCGACTGAAAAATATTTGCGCTTCGACTGAGACGTACGGAATGCTTTATTATCATATTTTAAAGTATAAAAAATCCGCATTCGAATTTAAGTTAGTTTTGGGAAACATGGACAAGGAGGAGAAAAAGGAATATCTTTTACTTGGTTATAGATACCTGCAGCTACTTTACAATTTATATGTTTAGTTTTAAAAGAAGTTCGGAATATTTCTTCCATTTTTTCTATATATTCCACGAAACCATCGCTGGGTACAATTAAAAAAGTTTGCGAATTAATCTTACTGCAGTCTCGGTACCTTAAATAGCGACTGTCTGAGCTGAAATTGTGGCTTCTTTGAGCGGGCTTCACATACAAATTCAAAGCGTGACAATCACTTTTCTTTGCTTCTTCACTTTATTTATTAGTCCAGGCATTTCTTTTCCGGGAGGAAAAAAATCCTTTAAAAAGACTTAAATTACGTACCTACCTACTAGTAAGTATAATCATTTTATAGTCTTACCTTTCGAGTTTCCAGGTAATCTAAAAAAGTTATCTCTGGGTGCGTTATTGAGGAATTCATGCAACCAAAAACAGCACAATATATTCTACTTGTCATATTAAATAGGCTATACTTGTACTTACTTTTGGTAAAAAAATCACGCGGTTACTGTTTAAAAAACAACACACCGTCCGTTCGTCACTGCGGCGCATTCGCGACTAGTTGCTTGCCGAGCGCATGCCGACGCCGAGGCGCGTAGGTATGACTCGAATTCCGACCGTTTGTATGAAGATAGGTTACTGTATATTTATATACTGTGATTGTACACTTTTAATGCGCATCTGCTGCGTGTGTGTGGTCCTTTTACAGCAGCACAACTCGTGTATTTGCGGCACCATTCCTCAACGTCTTCTCGACAATGGATCCAATAAAATTGTCGGCCTCGATGGCGTAGTGGTTAGTGTAACCGACTGCCACGCCTGAGGTCGCGGGTTCGATTCCCGCACAAGACAAATATTTGTGTGCATGAACATGGATGTTTGTCTTGGTCTGGGTGTTTCTATGTATAATATGTATGTATTTACAAAAAAAAAATGTATATAAGTATGTTTATCCATTGTCTAGTACCCATAGTACAAGCTCTGCTTAGTTTGGGCTAGATGGTGTTGTGTGTATGTTGTAGAATATTATTATTATAAAAAGAAAAAATCGTTCTCGGATCCTAATCAGAGTTCTCTTAACTCCCATGTGACCTCCCATTATGATAGAGTTGTAAAACTTCCGGTATCTCTTTGGCACGACTATTTGCAGGTGATACTTGTCACTTCGAGCATTCACCTATTTCTGCCACAGAACTCCATCCTGGATTACCAAGCTTGCCCACTGTGCCCAATAACTCTTGGTGGGCTGTTGCCCACCGCAGTCTACTGCTGGACATAGGACTCTCCCATTTTACTCCACAACATCCGGTCTTACGCCTTCCGCATCCAGTCTGACCCAGTTACCTTTTCAGGTCATCGGTCCACCTGGCCGGGGGGCCGTCCTACCTTACATTTACCAAGTCGCGGTCTCCATTCTAGGACTCGCTTGCGGCCATCGGTGCTTGTACAGATATGGCCGGCCCATTGCCACTTCAGCTTGCTTATTCTGCGAGCTATGTCGGTAACCTTAGTTCCTTGAGGGTTAACCTCTTTTCTAAGTTTATCCCTCAAAGAAACTCCTAGCATAGCTCACCCCATAGCCCGCTAGGTGACTTTCAATTTTTGGACTGGCCCTACCGTGACTGTCTACGTTTCGGCACCGTAGGTAATAACAGGTAAGACGCACTGGTCAAAGACTTTGGTTTTCAGGCATTGTGGTAAAGGCGATGAGAAAACCTGACGAAACTTACGCAACGGTGCCAATCCCAACTGGATTCTCCTGTCGATTTCTTTTTCGAAGTTGTTCCTACCAAAATTGTTATTTAATGGATAAATTATCGATGGTATTTCCACGTCTGTAGTAAAGTTTGTTGCACTGCAGATTAGCTCAGTTCTAAGTTATATAATAAACCTATGCATACAACATGGCACGTTTCCTACTAAACTAAAAATAACTATTATCAAACCTCTGTTCAAAAAGGGATTCAAAGAGGATATAGCTTGTTACCGACCAATAGCGCTGATACCAATTTTTGCCAAAATTATTGAAAAGGTTATATACAATAGTATTTATAATTATTTTGAAAAGCGGAATCATTTCGTTAGCGAACAAAATGGGTTTCGTAAAAGTAAAACCATAAATTTGGCAATTTATAACCTTTTAACTGAAATCTATAAAAATATGAATAACGGAACACCTGTAACTGCTCTCTACATGGATATGACGAAAGCTTTTGACCATGTCAGTCATAAACTTCTATTAAATAAGCTGTATAAATACGGTGTACGAGGAAACACTTTACAGCTGATAGAATCATACCTAAACGGAAGGACACAAATAACTGAAATAAATCAGCTCTGCTGCTCCTCAAAAACTGAAACTAAATACTTGTCTAATCCTAGAACAGTCACATATGACGTCCCACAAGGAAGTGTCTTAGGCCCCTTACTCTTTTTGATTTATATAAACGATTTGCCAAAAGCCATCAAATTCCCTATGGTACTATTTGCTGACGACAGTACTGCTGTATTTAACCTTAGTGACGCCGTAACTTTTGAAAATGACATAAATAAGACTCTAGAAGATATAATAAATTGGTTGACATGCAATAATCTTATTATGAATCTTGATAAAACAAAAATAGTAAGCTATTCCCAAAGAAAATCTACACTGACATTAAATATTAATTATGGAATGAAAAAAATTGAAGAAGATAATACAATTAAATTTTTAGGGATATGGATAAAACATGAATATGACATGGAAAACACAAACTGACGCTATACGTAAAAAATTGAATAACTTTGCATATGCCCTGTATAGATTATCAAAAATTGTCCATCAAACTGCAGTATTGGCCGCTTATCATGCGTATGTAACATCCACGCTAAGATATGGATTAATATTTTGGGGAAATGCTACAGACAGGGAACTTGTTTTTAGAGCCCAAAAAAAATGTGTCAGGGCGGTATGTGGTATTGCTGTGACTGAGAGTTGTGTCCCTTATTTTAAAGAGTTGAAAATATTAACTATGCCTGCCCTGTATATATATGAAGTCGCGACATTTGTAAAAACAAATATAAATATGTTTGGAAGTCTGAAATCCCGAAGACACGCAGACAAAATATTGAATGTGCCTTCGAAAACTGCCCTATTATCTAAGAGCTTTTTTGGCATGTCTTCGAGAGTTTACAATAAAATACCTAAACAAATAAGAGAGATTGATAATATTGCTGTATTTAAGAAGAGTTTACATATATTTTTAATAACCAGACCGTACTACACGGTAAATGAATTTTTGTCCGACAGATTTGTAACCACAGTAAGTCTGTGACTGAGTAACGAAATTTTTTTATTTGATATTTATTTATGGTTTTTATTTTTAGTACATACTTTATTAAATATTTATTATTAAATTTTGACATTTCTTATGATTTCATGGTATTCGTTAATCTTTTAATTTATTTTTTTGTGATTGTTTTTTGATTTATCGACTGTAATTTATTGTAACCAATTCATTTGTAATCATTATTATTGTACGCCTTAAATGGCAGAGCAGTGAGATCGCACTCTATGCTTCAATTTTATACAACACCTTGTAATAACCACTGTCTCACAATAAAAAAATACTTTGACTTTGACTTTGACTTTAAAACCTTTATTAAAAAACAAAAATAATACACACTACTCGACCTATTTTAGCTAATTAAAATGAATAAAACTATTTAGATTTAAAATTACTCTTACTTTTAATAATTTTAAATAGCTAAAATAGTATTATTGGTTCAGCAGTATTCTATTATTTGCAAAAAGTGTTAATAAACAACGCGATAAAATCCGTATAAAGCAGTTTAATCTCAATGTATAACATTCGCGTAAACGTAAGATAGTATTGTGTTACAATGCAAAATAATTCTTCTCAAAACACTTACACAAATTACGCAGCTCCAATATTTTAGTCTAACTGTTGTTTCTTATTGTTTTTGTTGCTGTCTTAACTGCCTCCGTGGTGCAGCGGCAGTGAATGCGACTGCTGTGCATGAGGTCCCGGGTCGGGCCAACAAAAAGATATTGGAATTTTCTGTTAAAAAAATCTAAATAGCAGCCCGCAGTTAAGAAATTGGCGGTGTTAGACACCCCCGTGCCTCGAAAAGCACCTAAAGCCGTTAGTCCTGCGCCTGATCTCTCTCCGATCGTGTCGGATTACCGTCCCATCGGATCATGAGAGTGAGACAGAGAGTGCACTTATGTTTGCGCACACGCTTGTGCACTATAACACCTCCTGCGCAGATCTGATGGCCAGTCCGTTACGTTTGGCCGTCGTGACCGAAATTCGGTCTGGAGACCATGATTGTGTTTGTTAGAGAGTAATGTAATAGCGCTAATTTTAGTTTAGTTACTTTACCTGGGAGGCTGAGAATAACTGTTACAAGTATTTACACTTGAAACTAAGGCTCTTAAAATTCAGACTAATTAATTAAAGTTAATTTGTTTCTAAGTAATAGTTTCCTAACTATTAATTGTGAGAGTTATTTCCTGTCATTATTAACAGCTACTAAGCCGTTCACAACAAACACGGTAATCTGTGACTGCATGGAACTTACACTGACTGAGCAGAGGCCTGTGCCCAACAGTGGGACAGTTTAATACAGGGCTGATATTAGATATGGATGGCGTAGTGGTTTAAGTGGGCGCATCGCCATTGCCACCGCGCCGAGTGTTGTGGGTTCGATTCTCACACGAGACAAAAATTTGTGTGATCCACAAATGGTTTTTCCGAGTCTGGGTGTTCTTTATGTCCGTTGTTTGAATGTTTGTAAAGTCTCCCGCGACACAGAAATTATTCCTAGTACGGGGGCTGTCTTTTTTAAGTAAAACAGAGGAAGAAAGGAAGTCTCTAAATAAGATGATTAATTTAGGCTTGACATTTATGAACGTTAAAATTACTCCTGCTAAGCTGTATTCTATATTAACATTTAGCTGATGCCATGCTCCATCATGCAAGAAACTCACGGCCACTTATTTTAATCGCCACAAGAAATTACTTATTTCCCATATAATATCTCTAAGGAGCGGCAATAAGGCTAATAAGGTAAATGATTTACTAAACAAATATATAATTATGAGACAGTCAGACAATACATTTAAGAGGTTTTAGCAAATAATAACCACCATACTCATATAGTTTGGTACTTAATTTTTGCTGACCACCATTTCGCTGCTTTTTTAACACGCTTTTATTAGCTTCATACGTATGTTAGTATGTACGTAACGGAAACTTTGAACATGATTTTGACCCTCTTCAAAACGTCGGAATAACTCAAAATTTGGCATACTTATCAAGGACTAATGACAATACAAAAACTTAGAATCAATAAAAATAAATAATAGTTTTAATAAACAAAAATACACGTTTTATTAAAAAAAAACAAACTAAAAATCTACAAAATAATTTAATAATTTTAATATAAAAAAGTGTGGGGTGCTTTCTAAGATGTTTTGATAACCCCCACCCCATGCTTAATAAAGCGTGGTATTTAGTTTTTTTAAACTATTATTTATTAAAAATAGATGGCAAAATACATATTTTATTGCTTCTTATGACAAACGAACCATTGGTCAACCTAGTGATAAGTAATAACCGCCGCCTATTGTACTTTAGGAATGCCCGGAGTCTACAAATCTAGTCAAATGCTCTTTAAACCTCGTTCTAAGAATACAAGTCATTGCACTCGATGTAGACCGCGGTAGGCAGTTCAATCTAAAGCTTGTACGTGGAAGTAATCATTGTTGAAAGCGTGCTGTGCTGGACGGAAACTTTTCCAGGAGTAAAAGAATGAATCCTGCTGCTTTGTCATGTGGTACGATGGCACCAAGTCGAATAGTTCCTCAAAATACTATGTATGAAATAGATGGTAGAACACGAAGTCTATTAATATAATAATATATATGTATATAAACCCTGTATATAAACTGTCCCACTTCTGGGCACGAGCTTCTTCACAATGTGAGTACGGTGGTCCACCACGCTGACCCAGAGCGGTCTGGCGGACTTCACATATCTTGGAGAACATTATGTAGAACTCTCAAGCATGTAGGTTTGTTCACGATGGTTTTCTTCACCGTTAAAGCGATCACTAAAGATTTAATATGAACATAACTTCGAAAAGTCAAAGTTGCCTCAGGATCAAACTCTAGACCTTTGCGTGGTAGTATAATGTCTCTCACTACGTTATCACCCCTTTACACGGTCTATTGCTACAATATATTTACCAGGTTTCACGTTCACTCCCACGCTTACTCGAACTATTTCCAATTTGAGATTGAAATCTCGGTGTTTGAAACTCGTTTTCTATGCATAGTCAGCACTTTGGCTTAGCGGTAACAAGCATTGCAAGGAAAACAAACAACCACGTCGTTGGAACAGATGCATATATTTCAATCACATGTAGGATTTTAAATCCTTGTCTAACTCAACAGCCTTAGAGCTTCTAAATTCAAAATTAGATTTTGTCAGTGGTCAGGTGACATATGATTGCGCTTAAGCTTGTGTCTTTTTGCGAGGTACTGTGTTCGTTTCCAATGTCATCAAAGTATTATAAGTGAATGTTTCTGGTAGTGTTTCAGTAGCAAAGTATTATTAATGGATATTTCTGGTAGAGTGTTTCAGTAGCAAAGTATTATTAGTGGATATTTCTGGTAGAGTGTTTCAGTAGCAAAGTATTATTAGTGGATATTTCTGGTAGAGTGTTTCAGTAGCAAAGTTTTATTAGTGGATATTTCTGGTAGAGTGTTTCAGTAGCAAAGTATTATTAGTGGATATTTCTGGTAGAGTGTTTCAGTAGCAAAGTATTATTAGTGGATATTTCTGGTAGAGTGTTTCAGTAGCAAAGTTTGTTTGGTTGAACGTGCTAATCTCAGGAACTACTGGTCCGAATTGAAAATTCTTTTAGTGTTGGATAGCTCATTTATCGAGGAAGGCTATAGGCTATATAACATCCTCTCTTCAATTTTATTATAAGTACCTATAGATAATGTACAAAAACAAAGACAGGCAACTACCCTCTTGTATTAATTTAATGTTAGATCTAGTTTCGGATGTACATACATAAATATGCTCTTTCGCTCTTATGAATTGATTAATATGTAAAATATTATTATTAAATTATTATAATTTCTTTTATTATTATAAGATTTCCGTGCTTGTGTCGAAAAAACATGATGGACTATGTATCTCATGTTATATATGTATTGTATAAAGACTATGTAAGTTTTAAGCAACATAACAATAACAATAATACGGTACAAATTGTAATTTGTACCGTGTTTCTAGTAAATAAATAAATATAAACTGTGTGTGTGTGTTAATTTTTGTTAGTCTATTTCATCCGACATAACACAAAATAATGCACGGATTTTTATGCGATGTTCACAAGTCTGTAGCTAAGAGTTTAATTTAACTTCTAAGAGTTGCACCAATAAGGTGCGAAAAGATTATTGAAAATTATAGTGAGACTTCCCCCTTTTTTCTATAACGTACTCTTTCCCCTAAAGCCTGTAACAAAACTAGCCCACGCCAGTTCGTCAGTCCATCAGACCAAGTTAAAATATAAGGTCCATTTGTCCGTGGACCCCTCATGGCTCGCGATATACTAACGTCAGCGCAACACGATACGGCTTTTAGTTCAGAAAGTTGCAATTTTAAGGGCAATGTTACACGATTTCACTTTCGACCTCGCGGCCATCAAATTGTTGTTTATCTGTTACTTTAAGGACTACAATCTGTGGTGTTTGAAGGTCTACATATGGGGCTTGAAATACCATAGTAGGTAGCTGTAGGTGCTTATAAGCGACTGTTGTTATTTATTATTATTAATTTATTTAATTACAACGGTTGTACACCCATTACAATAATTCAAGATAGGAAAACGTAAGACAATATTATGGATTACTAGATTTTACCCGTGGCTCTGCTCGCTTTTAGTAACATTTCTATTTCCTATGTCCTTTTCTGTTCCCCTGACAATATGCATGCGAAATTTTATGATGATCGGTCGAGTAGTTGTAGTCCAGTCATCTTAGTAAGTTCACCTCGTAATTTGAGATACCCAGCTACAAACTCGTATAAACTTGTATTTTGACACCCTAAAAGTTATCTCAATACCTACACATGGTAGGGTGTACATGACTATTAAAATCTAAGGTCAAAGGTCACTAAAGTCGATATTTTGCACATATTTTTGCAAATATCTCGTTTCCCATGGGTTTTTCGCTATTTGTATTTATTATCAATATTGTAGAGGATTAAATTCCCTACAACTCTTATTACAATTTCTTTTTTATACGTTTAATCGTTTTCGTGATAGAGGGCGGAGAGCGCGCGGTTAGAGCATCATTTAAGGTCAACCGGTAGACCTGGTCAAAAACACCATATAAAATTTACTAATTATTGATAAATACATAATTTTTTAATTATTAATAATTTTCATTTCTTATTAACTATTACATTATATTTAGATACTTACTTTATTTTGACTAAGATGACTGGACTAATGAGGCAGAAAAGCGAAACAAAGAAACAAACACACATTCGCATTTATAATGTTAGTAAGTATTATTTATATCCCATAAAAATATTAGAACATTTTTATGAATCCTTATAGAACATTTTATTACCCTTTCAAGGAGAAATAAATTAGCCAAGTACTCGTCAGATTACGTAAGTTGTTCGCTTCCGCGGTAATACAATTTCCAGTGTAACTTGAACTCTGCCAACATCATTTTAATAAGAGGCTAAAACTCACACTGTAACGATATTTTAACTTTTAACTCTATTACCAAAAGTTAACCATGCTTTAACCCCACATGATGTAATAACTTTTAAACTTTTGCGTTAACTGATATCTATATATATGTACATACCTAATTCTGAATGGGATTAATGTGATTATACATAAGTATAATGGTCGTAGTGATAAATTGATTGTTAGCTTGTTACCATGTCCGGTGGAACCTGATCAAAACATACACACTTTAACTGCACGGACAGTGGTGGTGATAATAGTTTTAGTGGTCGTGGTCAAAGAGTGTTAGTATGATCACCGCACGGACAACATTTTGAGTGATCCATATACAGTGTGACTGATTAAACATTTTACATACTTAAGGACATGATAATTTATGGTCAGACGGATCGTATAAAAAAGAAATAAAAATAAAATTTGTGTAACCTGCAAAGAAAACCTTTATGAAAATTTGTATGAAATATCCATAAAATGTGAACACTGCGCGCGTCGCACACAGCGGTCGAGGCTAATGACCTTTGATAAGAAAAGGACGGGTGAGGGTGCAAATTTGGCAGAGTGCGGGGTGCGGTAATGGGAGACGGGGGCGGAGGTTTTGTTTAGCTTTGGTATATGCGCAAGAGTGACCGCACATCAAGTTTTTATTGGATAACTAGGTCAAATTTTAAGTACCTATTTTTTTAGATATTCGGCTCCAGAATCGAGTATTGAATACCCTCCTTCAATATATCCAGTCTTTTACCAATCAGCCTATATACATAGTTGTTCTGAGTCTGGATGTTCGTTGTGTCCGTTATTTGAACGTACGTAAAGTACCTTGCAACGCTGTATATATTGCTAATGCGAGGGTTGTCTGCCCTAATACACTTTTAGGTTTTAAATAATAGAGGACAAGCCTATTGCAGTCAACCATGTTTATTCTAGACAGCCGCTTTTAAGAATTCCTTAACAAAAACCAATAACACTGCCCAACTCGGTAATAGAACTGGAGATCTTATACTCATCAGTGGCATTCGCTGCACTAGACTACCGAGGCAGTCTTAGTTATGTAAGGAAGAGCTAAATATTGCACTAGATTATGTGCTCACCTGGCCATAGCCAATGTACCAGACATGGGTTCGATTTCCACACGAGACAAAATATTGTGTCATTGATGAACACTATTGCCGAGTTTGGGTGTATTCTTGTGTACTTTGTTTTAAAGCATTTTGCGTCAGTTCTATAAGTTATCATTGTACTATTGTGGGTTCATAATTTCTAAAACAAATGTCACTTTTGGTTCTATAGTACGAAGCTGGTGCAAATTAATGCATAATGATAAAAGCATATTAGGGTTTCCAAGGGAATTATTCGTGGATATTATAAAGTGAGGATGTTTTGTTAAAACCTAATGTTTTACGTTGTACGTATGTTAGAGTCTGGAACTCTATAGTTTCAATAGAACATTTTAAGCTTAAAATAAGAAATCGTAGTTAATAATTTTTGTACTTAAGATCGGGAAGGCGTGGATTCTTATCGAATCAATTACACTACTGACGTGAACCCACTCCTAACACAATCATTCTAGCTTAGTTGGAGGGGTTATAAAAGTATATCTATTAGAAATGTGTAAAACAAATTGCAGGCAGTTGAATAATAAAAATCTAAAACTAAACTGCATATATTTTAGTGCTTCATAAAATATTTCTCCAGTATACACCAAAAGCTAAAATCGACAATCCTTAATATAATAATATCAGCCCTGTATTACACTGTCTCACTGCTGGGCACGGGCCTCTTCTCAGTGTGAGAAGGGTTAGGCCATAGTCCACCATGCTGGCTCAGTGTGGGTTGGTAGACACATATCTTTGGAACATTAGGTTTACTCACGATGTTCTCCTTTACCGTTAAAGCAAGCGATAATTAACTATTTATTACGCACATAACTTCGAAAAGTCAGAGATGCGCGCATTGGGATCGAATTCGAGGCCTCTGCGTGGCAGTCCAACGGTTTCCCACTAGGCTATCGCTGATAACGCTGACAATTCTTACCAAAACCTAAATATACATAACCAATGTATGATAATGCTATTTTATATACATACAAAGTCTCATGCCTATATATTCAAAAAGTTAGTTAGGGCATATTTCACACGCTATGGTTTTACAATATTTAACGTAAAAGTAAAACATAATTTTAAGATCCAATAGTAAGAATGTGCAGAACATATAATAAAGTAGCACGTGTAAATAAAGAGGTCGACATTTTTGACATTAAATTCAATAGATATGAAAAGATTGTATCAGGTGTAGTAGTACCGAAGTACCGAAAAGTTCCAAGTCTAGTTATAATGTAAAATTAGAGTTATTATGTAAAAACCTACTTACAATTACCCACTTGTATCCTACGCTAATAAATTTAAGATTTTAATGTTTTTTGTTTTATTTTGTTTTATTAGGGAGAACAAACAACAGTGTATTATACATTACAACAATTTTAGGAGTAAAATGATAGAATTAACATACACACTGCTCACGACGTTATCCACAGATTACAATGTTATATAGTATAATGTTAACCGTTAATGTTTGACAGTTACTCGTTACTCAGGTATGTCTTGACATTAAGAATTGGATAAAGATGTAAGATATTCGCCATACAAATAATCGATAAAAGCTTGTTACGTAGACATTTAAGGTTACTCATTTAAAATTTCCACAATTCCATTCTTAAACATATTTTTGCTCAAATATATTATATCGACAGAACTAAACTGTTTGTTGTAAGTGTCGACTAAACGATGCATGGGTGAGCGTACGCCAGAGTTGCTACGACATAAATTGGTGGCAAACAGATGTCTTGTGTGAACTTCACGGCCGCGTACAGTACGAGGGACCAGGTAGCACAAACTGTTCACAAGATCAGTGCAGTCAATCTTACATACATACATACGTACATAAACTAATCAATCTTATTGTGGCATAAACTAAAAAGACTGGTCATATCAAGCAAAGTGCGTCTGGATTGGAGGGTCATAATATTATAGGTCTGGAGCAGGGATGGGTAAGAGGCTTTTCTGCGAAAACATCTATAGTGCATTGCAAGTAGGTATTTGAGTTGTACAGCTTCTAGATTTTCAGTATACTTATTGTAGAAGGGATTCCAAATGGATGATGCGTATTCCAATTGTGGCCGAATTGTTTTGCACGAGTAATCTGTTCAAATATATACATGTTGTGTACACTACCTTAGGATTACTGTCAGGTTTATATATTATGTTCATTATTACTACTTACTATGTTCATACTGTAATCTGTTTGTGTACCTATTATAAATAAATAAATAACGAGTCTGGAACTAAGCCTTTGTTCCAGGCACTATGCAACTACTGTCATTTTCCGAGCAGAAAAATCCCGAAGACTGCCTGATTTGGCAATCGAACCCAAAAGTTAATGCACAGCAGTTAGATATACCGCTGCGCAATTTAGCCAATCTATTATTCTATTTTAATCAGTGTACTAAGTCTAGCAAAGGAGACGTGTAGGATTATTCTCTGTCTTGTAGTGAATTGTGAATTCATGAGACATGGGTGTTACGCGCAACAATGACATGAGAACGAAAGATTGTAATACAATCCAGCTTAGAGTCAAGACTTAGAAAAACACGTCTACTATTTTAAGTAGAGACATAAATAGAACTGGTTTCAAAGTAAGTAAATAAGTAAGACAATTAAGATATATATTTTGAGTCGACGAAGGCCCACTTTATTTTAAAGACATGTTTCTATACTATATGATAATAATAATATAATATTCTACCACATACACACAACACCATCTAGCCCAAACTAAGTAGAGCTTGTACTATGGGTACTAGACAATGAATAAACATACACATATCCTTTTTTTGAAAATACGTACATATTATACATAGAAACACTCAGGCCAAGACAAATTTTGACTCGTGCGGGAATCGAACCCGCAACCTCAGGCATGGCAGTCGGTTACACTATCTACTACGCCACAAATATAATCACTATATGTAATAATGTCTTACGTTTAGGCAAATGTTATACATTGAAATTAAAGTATTGTATACAAATGTGATCGTGTCTTATTTTTAATAGTTCTAAAATTATATGAATTCAGATTTACATTTCTCTCGCTGTTTTAGTTGTTTCTCAGCAGCCATGATCACGGGAATATAAGGGACACGTTTCTTATAAAAATTGTATCATACTAATCTTAATGTATACATGTCTTTGGCCCTTTGCCGCCTTTATCAATTAGATTCCTTTTATTAAATAATTGTAGATATATTTAAAACAGAAGTCTTGAAATAACTTTCTTTAATTTACTAACCACTATAATATATAATACTTTGAAGTTCATAAATCCAGCTGAGTTATCTACATGAATAAATGTTTTTTGACTTTACCTTTGGTATGTGGCAATCACTTAAACTATGTTTTTTTATTGTGAAGTTTATTTTTGACGCCGTAATAGTACCGGGTCAGATATACAGTATCTATAGAAATCCCTGTCCGATCCATTAAGGCCTTATTTCTTCATTCAAACATGCTAAAAAAAAAAGAAGAAAGCTATATCATCGTAAAACGCCTACATAATATTTTTAAGTACAGTATTGATGATTTTTACGCTTAAATTACCGAAATTTCGCACAGACTAACGACACTCCATTAAACTGTGGCTTTTTTGATGTATTTTTTTTATTGTATTATAATTCCCTTCTGTGACACTGGGTCCTTCAATCATAGTGTGAAGAAGCATCTGGTCAGACCGGCTTGATACTGACGACGACTAGAAGACTAGAACGAACATCTATCTTCTCCTCGTCGTCTATTAACCTCGGGCACGCCACAATAGTGGTGGTTAGACCAGTTTTTGAGGAGTGGCTGGAGAGACGGCATGGCGCCCTCACCTTTCGGGCTGACACAGGTAATGACTGGCCACGGTTGCTTTGGCCAGTTCCTGTGTCGCATAGGCCGGCAAGAGACGCCCGGTTGTCACCACTGCGGCGACTGCCGCGACGTTGTCGAGGACTCGGCGCTGCACACTTTGGCGGACTGTCCCGCCTGGGCATCGCAGCGCCGTGAGTTGATCGCGGCAGTCAGTATGGTTGCCCTCTCGCTCCCGGCCGTGGTTCAGTCCATGGTAGGTCTTATCGTATAGTGGCCTGCCGTTTCATATTCAATAAGCTACTGTATAACACCTTTATGGATCGGACAGGGTTTATTATACACACTGTATATGTAGTATGCTATTCGCTTTACCAACATGTATTCTGAAACAATGTTTTCTAGACAAGACTAAACTTATATCAAGCTATAATATTGTCTTCTGTTTACGCGAATGTTATTCATTGAAATTAAACTACTATATACCCTATATATATACCCTATATATATATACTTTATACTATATACCCCGTGACCATGGCTGCTGAAAAGCAACCGAAACGTCGGGGAAAGTGTAAACCAAAAATAAATAGATTTAATAGATTAAATAATTTTATTAGCTTATAAATTAGTCAAATAAAATCAATAGTAGTAGTAGTGTAATATTTTCAAAATTTTGTAATACAGTGATAAATAAACATCGCGATAAAATCCGTATATAGTAGTTTAATTTCAATTATATCAAGCTAGTTTAGACTGCCCATGGCTTAGTGGTTTAGTGTTGTCGAGTGTTGTGGATTCGATCCCCGCACGGGACAAAATTGTGTGTGATCCACAAATAGTGGTTTCGAGTCTGGGTGTTCTTTGTGTCCTGTAAAACTAATGGTGGTTGATGTATAGTTCAAGGTTGCGTGTTCACTGAGTTACGGTGGCTAGGGTAAATTATTGGGAGAGAAATGAAACTTAGAGTCTGGTCAAACGCACAAAGTCGATTCGCTTTCACAATTATTGTTCTTACGCTTTACGTTAGGAGGTTTAGGGGCGACTGGCGTGGCTATGGGCGATCAGTGCGGGGGAAATACAAAATGTGTTCTCAGCAAAATACGGTACAATATTGCACCCACATGTCCGTTGTTTGAATATTTGTAAAGTGCCTCGCCATACAGAAATTATTCCTAGTGCGTTTGGTTTTGGTTTTTACTATTTGAAATTAAAAAAAGAAAAGTTTATGTACCAAAAATACTGAATTGACTTCATGAATATACATAGCGTGATGTTGTCTTGTATATATAGTTATTTACCATGAATTACCATTTCAAACGCAGACCAAGTATGAAATGGTAAATGAGATAACTTCATACATTGTTCTGAACTACCTCACCTTAATTTCGGGAAATAAAACCGAACCTTTATTGAAGTTAGTGCATAGATATTGTTACAAAATTATTATGATATTGATGATATTGTTAATAATACAGTGTGAGTTTTCATAAAGTGCACATATGAAAATGAGTGAAACTAGACATCATTATTGTGCTAGAAAAATTATAAAAAAATAAATTATAATATTCTTCGATTTATACCTATTTATATTTTTTCTTTAGTAGTTATGGACCTTGTACCAAGAAAACCTTGTAACTTTTGAACCAGGTGGTTAATCGTATTGAATTAAAAACAGTATCTAATAATACGCAATGTGTAGACAATAACGACGGTATACTATTCACATCCAAAAAAATACAGGTGGCTTAAAAACAAGGAACATTTTAGACCAAAACTGAGTTCCGTACAATGTTTTTTTAAACATTGTTAAAAAACTCAAGAAAACCTCTCCATTGCCCCTAGTTTTTATTAATTGACGTTAATATGTATCTAATAAGCTTTAAAACAACATAAAAACCACACCTGTATCTCAAACAAAAGAGTTTTTATGAAGGGCTAAACAAAGACCACCACATGCATCTTTTTTCGAAAATTGCATTATCTATCTCAGGTAAAAAATTAGGTCTTGTCTAATCCTTTGCTTTAAACTAAACATACACTTGGGCTGCAAGTGCCACTTTATTTTTCTGTAAAGTTACGAAAGGTATAAGTAATAAATAAAAAATATCAAGTAGAAATCAGCACGTTTATTTAGTTTCATCAACATACAATAAAACTTTGAATGTAGCAAGTTTTCAAAATGACTACCACGTTGTTGTAAACACATAGTACTTCGTAGCAAAATCTGTTGCGTTGCTCGTCTAAACGTTGCAAACTAGGGGCAATGGGGACGTTTTCTTGAGTTTTTAACAATGTTTAAAAAACATTGTACAAAACTCAGTTTTGGTCTAAAATGTTCCTTATTTTTATGCCACCGGTATTTTTTTTTGGATGTGAATAGTATACCGTCGTTATTGTCTACACATTGCGTATTATTACTGTTTAAGTTTCAATACGGTTAACCATCTAGTTCAAAAGTTACAAGGTCCATAACTAATAAAGAAAAATATAAATAGGTATGAATCGAAAAATATTATATTTTATACATTTTTTATTATTTTTCATAACGATAAAATGATGTCTAGTTTCACTCATTTTCATATGTGCACTTTATAAAAACTCACACTGTATAGTCAATAAGTTAAGGAAGTCTATTGTCTCTACGATCACAGAGGATCTGCATATATTTATCCTTACAGTTTTTTGCTTGGACCTCGTTGTATTGTTATATAACATACGATAAATATATTTTAGACCCAAAGTTTATTTTTAATTCTAGAACAATCCAAGTGTTTTATTTATTTTATAAGTACCAAGTAATTTTTTTATATTTCAAGTATCTAAATAGGAGACAAATATAAACAGAGGTGTGATTGTGGGAGTATAATCTACTTTTATTCTATTGACATTGTAGATTGAGCGATCGGCACAGTCATGACAACATGGCTACCAACTTGGCGCTTTCTAAAATCGCTTGCGCTAATACGTTAGCGATTGAAGAAAAAATAGATACAAAACCTTGACAACTTGCCTACTGATTTGGATTCTCGATGCGCGAAATGTGCTATTGAGTTGTTCTGTTAGAAGTTTCTCTCGGCGTCTGTCATTCTACCCAATAAATGATCTGTAATTTGTTGTAAATAATAATAATAAAATCATTTATTGCTCGAGACACGGTCTAATATAATGACGTTTCATAAAATATAGTTCAAAATAATCTGGCGGCCTCGATGGCGTAGTGGTTAGTGTAACCGACTGCCACGCCTGGGGCCGCGGGTTCGATTGCCGCACAAGTCAAACATTTGTGTGCATAGACATGGATGTTTGTCTTGGTCTGGGTGATTCTATGTATAATAATTATGTCAGGGTTTACAAAAAACTAATAAAAACTGTATATGTATGTTTATCCATTGTCTAGTACCCATAGTACAAGCTCTGCTTAGTTTGGGCTAGATGGTGTTGTGTGTATGTGATAGAATATTATTATTATTATTTATAATTTCTACTCATAATTTGGTATTGTATTATTTTAGATGAACATAACCTACAAAATGTAGGTGTTATTTTACCAGGTAGAAGCTGATTACATCGGGATTTTGTTAGCTATTTCAAGTCCAATGTAATAAGAACTAAGCCTATTACCGCGTAATCACCACAATGCTTGATTTTGCGATGTTACTTAGAATTTCGTAACAATATAATACCTAATAACGTTATGCCCGATGCGGTAATCTAAGCCTGAGTCTACACAACGTTTCAAAAACATAAGCGTAAACTTATGCCTCAAAATAACAGAGGTAAAATAACATACGACTGGTGGTTTGATTTTCTATCAAGAAATCATCAGCAGCAGCACAAAGTCTGAAGATGTGCTGCGTAGACGATACCTAGATAGATTACTTCAAACTTACAACAATAGATGCAGCGAAATTGATATCTTCTTTAGTCTAAAAATAGAAAAATAGCATTATTCGTGACCAGATCATAAATTTATGTTACTGATAGCTGTCTTTTTGATAAGTACTCTTATTATATAATACTCATAGTGTAACTTAGAAATGACAATTTTCTACTTCATATTTGATTGTTGTGGAATTCTGTAATTGGCTTAGAGTTAGTCTTAAGAAAATTTATAATGTATCTTCTTCCTAGCCTTTATTATTCCCAAATCACTTCGGGTCAGCTTTTCTGGTCTAACCAGATTTGACAGGATATCAGTTTTTACACGGAGTGGCTGACACCTGACCTCCGCAACCCGAAGGCTAACGATATCTTAAGGCTAGACCAGTGTCAGGATATTATAGGGCACTGACTTCCCAATAACGACTGCCATAGATGTTCATGGCAGCCGGGACCGACGGCTTAACGTGTTCTCCAAGGCACGGAGCAGGCGATAATTGTCAATCAATACGCACATAATTTCGAAAAGTCATATAGCTTCCGAAAGTCAGAGGTGCGCGACGTGGGTCCGAACCTGAGAGCCTCTGCATTGCAGTCTTTTGGTCTCCCCACTGAGCTATCGCTACTTACTTATAATGTATCTGTGTAAAAAAGCTGTAGAATTCCCTTAAAATGAATAGATCTACATCTCCTATTATACGAGGGAACTCTAAATCCATGCTTGGCGAAATGTAAAAGGAATAAATCACCGCTACCAAACCGTTTGGGGGAATAGGCGTAAGACTATGTATACAGGTGTCCTGCATATGGTATATTTTATATGACGACAGTACAATGTATAACACCAGCGAACAAACAAATCAAACAACCCATTGGATCTAAAATAATAATCTTGGAACTAATTTTCATATTGGACCCTCGTTATATCAAATGTTTGTATACATAACCGTTCATTTCATTATGTCCACATAATCTTGAGGGACCATTATCCGTGAATTAATTAAAAGCTTTCATTTAGCTCATTATCTAGTAAAGATCTTTCGAATACAACGCAACCAGAGATTAGACTAATCTCGATGAAGCGACCCTAAAATAATTAAAATGAGGTCCCATAATACGATAATTATATTGGTACGTACATATAATTTTATGCTGTTTCTGGTAAAACTGGTGTTTAAGAATGCTTCTAATTAGCTTTAATGGTGGTAATGAGTGTTGGTATAAAGTATCTTTCGCCGATTAGGCAGGACAATGTGGAAGTATAGTACTATAATATAGACTATATAGCGGTGATAAACATGACTCTTGTGCATGAGGTCGCCGGTTCGAATGCCGGGTCGGGCGTATTGTTACTTCGTTTTTTGTTACAGAACTTCGTAATATAAAACGAAGTAACAGTAGCAGCACGAAGTCTAGACAGTGCCCGGCAAATGGCAATAGCCTGGCTACTTATTGCGTGAGGTCTAAAATTATTGTTGGTAAAATGTAGGCCTACAACAGTAAATCCAATACATAGGTAGAGTAGGAGGCCATGTATCAGACTTTCCAGTCAAAAAAAAATTCTGTAATAGTACGGAGTCTGATGATTATAATAAATTTGGAAATGGTTCAACACAAAACAGATCATAAAAAAATCTGATTAAAATGTTAAATAAATAAACGTTAGATAAATAATTTAGACTGTTGTATAGCTGGTAGCTAACATGACAAACTAATCAACAAAGGACGAAGGAATCACCCCATATATATCTGGGCCCAATTGTTATCATAATCAAAGTAGCCTTATTTGAAAGAGAATATAATAACAAGTCGTCACCAAAAATTGTGTGATATTTCGCTTCCCAGAAATTAAGTTATATAAAATAAAGTAAAAGTGAGGTTATATGACATTAATCGTTTGCAAAATGTTATATATGTTTATACGGAGGTACTTTATCGAAGGTTTATCTATTTATTTACCAGTGGCGGTCTATGGGGGAGGCACATGTTCAGCAGTGGACGTCTGTGGCTGATAGATAGATAGAAGTAGGCACTTCAGAAAACAAACATCAATATTGCTTTGATTTTTATGTACCTATAAATAAAAAATAAAACGTCCTTGTTTGTAACATGCAGATGCGGACCACTAAAAGACAAAGCAAAGATCCACTAGATTACTTAGATTGCGGCATTACCCTCTATAAGTATGCAACTGCACGCATTTTTTCACTTGCTATACCTACATACTTGCTATACCTATACCTATGCATGCCATTGACGTATAACTGATAAAATCGCTTCATCCTCCAAAACTCTTCTGCCAATAGAGTTATTGTGACCTATGCAATGGTATAGTTCACACAGCGATCCATGTCGTCAATATCCAATTCAGAAGCGGAATCAGTTGTCTAATATGAAGTGCCAGGTAATTCTAAGTCACAAGATCCGTCGAACAGTCCTTTAGCAAGCCAAAGTCGTGGGGTAAAGCAAACAACATAACAAAACAAGAAAAATACGTGCGCACTCCTAAGGAACAAACCACAGAGTACATTACATTTGGAACAAACCGAACGACTCGAGTGTTGAACTTGATTTTGACATTAGCCGTTAAACTTGTCAGTCGGTGACCACAGGTAATTAATAACCAAAAAACGATTTTCAATCGATTGAGTTTTTATTATCATCATTCGATTATAGAACACATTTTGAGATTATACCGATTTAATAATACTCGATAGTATATAATAAGAGATGCATATTAATCGATTATTGGTTAACTTAATTTAATATAAGTTTCTCGCTTTCTATGAAGAAATAATCAAACGTATTTTGGTGGTAAGTACCTAAAAATATAACGAATTTTTTGGTATCAATTACAATGTGATAACTGGTGGGCCCAGGGGTTCTCACCCTCCTTTACTCATACGAAATTTACAGTTTACGCGGAGATTCGCCACCATGATACTTACAATTTGTGTATTGGAGATTAAGCCATAACCACGGAACTATAACACGAGGCAAGTATATAATTTTCAACAACGGTAACCAATAAAATAAGGGTAAGGTCTCACTGCAATAATTTTAAGCAGGGCAGCAATTCATTATACAGTTTTTTCGTCTTGCTGCGTGCTGTTAAAATATTATCTTCACGAATCATAATATATCGAGTACAAAACCTTAAGTTGCATTTAAGTAAGTAGGTACTTTGAAATTAAACTACTATATACGGATTTTATCGCGTTGTTTATTTATCACTGTATTACAAAATTTTGAAAATATTACTCTACTACTACTATTGATTTTATTTGACTAATTTATAAGCTAATAAAATTATTTAAACTATTAAATCTATTTATTTTTGGTTTACACTTTCCCCGACGTTTCGGGTGCTTTTCAGCAGCCATGGTCACGGGGAGACTCAGTCTCCCCGTGACAATAAAATCAATGGTAGTAGTAGAGTAATATTTTCAAAATTTTGTAATACAGTGATAAATAAACAACGCGATAAAATCCGTATATAGTAGTTTAATTTCAATGAATAACATTCGCGTAAACAGAAGACAATATTAAGTAGGTACTTCTTAAGATGAATTTATAGATATTATAAGTTTACTTTTGTACTAGAGCATAAGGCGCGGCGGTACTTTTCTATACGTCAATAATAGCTTATAAAACTAAAAATACACGCTTCATTAAAATAATCAAAGTAAAAGGTAGAAAATAATTTAATAATTTAAATTTAAAAAAGCGTGGGAGCTTTCTAATATATTTTGATAACCCCTCTTTTTTACATTAAGATTATTAAATTATTTTCTATTTTAGTTTGGTTTTTTAATAAAGCGTGTTTTTTAGTTTTTATAAACTATTATTTTCTTTTGTTTTCTAAATTATTGTATTGTTATCGGTCCTCGATAAGTGTGTAAAATTTCAAATCAATCCTTCGGTTTGAAAGGGGTGAAAATCACGTTCAAAGATTCTGTTACATAGATTCATAGATACATAGATACATACCAAGTTAATAAAAACGTGTTAAACAGGTATCTTTTTTTGTAAAATTGTTTCTACCGCTCAAGAGACAATTCCTACATTACGGAAAACTTTACGAACATTCAAATAACGGACTAAAATAACACCCTGACTAGGAACAACCATTTGTGGGTCACTAAATTTTAGTGTGTGGGCTCGAACTCACAAAACCAATGTGTATTAAATTTTAATTAATATATCAGTTAATTGACGTGTCCAAGAATAGTCTATATATTTTTTATGGAAATAAAGATTTTTGAGGTTTACTTTCAAACATTATGTGTTGTGGCAGTGGCGTGGCAACCACCTAAAGTATTACGCAATCCGTGCAGTATATTAGATTAACAAATTAACTCGCTATTTTAGAACAGTATGACGTGGCCGTACCTCTGTAGAACGTTAACGTAACTTTGTAAGTAAGAGTTCGTACTTCACGATACGCTGCGGTTTTGGGTTAACATTAAATATACACATTTACACATAAACGAGTTAACTGTATAAATGTATAATATCAGGAAAACGTGTTAACGAATTATAAATAGAATACACCAATTGATATTCTTACAAAGGTATAACCTCAAATTATATACAAAAGGCAGACTTCTTATTATTATATTAGGTAATATTTTCTTCTCCCTAGCCTTTATTATTCCCAAGTCACTTGGGGTCGGCTTTTCTAGTCTAACGGGATTTGACTGGATATCAGTTTTTACACGGAGCGGCTGCCACCTGACCTCCGCAACCCGAAGATAAAGATACCCTAAGGCTAGACCAGTGTCAGGATATTATAGGGCACTGACTTCCCAATAACGACTGTCATAGATTTTCATGGCAGCCGGGACCGACGGCTTAACGTGCTCTCCGAGGCACGGAGCAGGTGATAATTTTTAATCAATACGCACATCATTTCGAAAAGTCATATAACTTCCGAAAATCAAAGGTGCGCGACGTGGGTTCGAACCCGAGACACTCTGCATTGCAGTCTATTGGTCTCCCCACTGAGCTATTGCTGCTCTATTATATTAAGTAATCCTAACCACTATTATATATTCGAATGTGAGATTGTTTTTTATTACACTTCCCAGTCTAAACTATTCGAACGGAATCAATTTTTAAGAAATTTTGTACCTGTCAACCTGTCATAAGGACAGAAATAAGGACTGTTCACGAGGGATAAAAATATGATATAACCTACATTTAAACGAGCGAAGCAGTGGGCAGAATTTAGTATTATACATATATTTAAATGTTTATGAAGATGGTTGGTTGTTCTTGTATTTTTGATGTTAAGTAGTGACCATGAAAACAGACACAAATTTAAGAATTATTTCAGCTCATTCGCTGCCATACTGTCTTGAGGATGCCTCGTGCTGAAGCGAAACACGTACCGACGCATATTTTGTGTTCGAAGCTGGATACAAGTTGGACTACGCCTGTATCTACAACGCGGTTGTCACTATCTAGTCGTCGGGAAGTGAGCGTACCTTACAGCTGCGGCACCATACTGGAAACATGAGAGGCGGCTTCTCCGTCGGCCTCAGCGAGGATATCGTTAGCAACTCTCAGAGTTCGCGAGTGGTGAGCGGCTTTATTGCTCCGGCACCTATCTGGACGATAGGTAGTGCCACTTGGGCACGAGGTAGCTCGCTTACGAGAACTGGGTCTTAGGATTTGGGGACAAGACCTGTCTATAACTGGTCCCTGAAGGTGTTCTCGGGCACTGGAAGGTACAGCGGCTCTCACTTATATACCTAACAGATGGGAAATTGGGAACGCTATATCATAAACTTGAGTAGTCTCTAGAGGGAAGGGTCTGTCCCTGTCTAGAGAAGGAGGTATGACGATACTGACTCCGACCTCTTTTTTTTTATAATTGTCGAGATGAGCAATCCGATGGCGCGTGGCGTGTTCCTCTCTTACCAATTATTTATAAAATAATTATATACTAAATATGTAGAATTTATTTCGTTATATACTACAAAACTGCTACACTCCTCTCATATAAATATAACATAGAAGTATAATTTTTTTTACTACTATAACTGTTTAATTATAGCTAAGCTATCTAACTATAAGGACTGCCTACTATCCACGTCGTGTGGGTGGATCCAAAGTGCAACGGGTAAGTATAGCAGCTTAATTATGCAGCTATGTGCTATTTTATTCTACCTCTTATTCAAATGATGAATGTATTCTAAACAATATTATAAATGCGAATGTGAGTTTGTTTATTCGTTACGCTTTTACGACTTAACTATTTGACCGATCATCATACACGTTGGCAGAGATACAGTAAATCACATAAAGGTATTTTTCATCCAGAAAAAGTACTCTTTTCAAGGGATAAAAATTTATTGACATAATCTAGACAAACGCGAGCGCAGGCGCAGGTAAAATCTAGCACAATGTAATTATACCCAGATTATTCAATCACGCGTGGCACACAGACAGACTATGTCTAAAATTAACATAACAGCAACTTCTTACCTCGGTATGCTCTCCCGTACGGTTCGCGCAGGCGAGGCCGCGACTAAAAACTAATATCAATATAAGTAAACTAAGATATGATGTAGTCTTTTTAAACAGTTATCATTGTAAATCATTTGTACTGTAATTTTTTGTCCAAACTAGGATATTCCAACATCATCAATTCTTGTTTCTGAAAAGGATCCTAAATAATATCATAAATGCGAAAGTGAGTTTGTTGTTTCTAAAGATGCCTGAACCTAGCAAAAAACCTAAATATGGTTTCAGTATCGTAGTAAACTCACTAACCTATATATTTAATCTAAGTTAGCTTTGTGACGTAAATGAATAAATGATTTTGACATTGATCATCATGAAATTTCGCATACACGTTGTCAGGGGAATAGAAAAGAACATAGGGTACCTTTCAACCAGAAAAATACTGTTACTAACCTACATTTATGCGAGCAAAGCCGTGGGCAAAATCTAGTTTACAATATAGGCGAATTTTCTAGGCCACACACATAACAAATTAGTACAAGGATTTTTTAGATTAAAAGGGATTTTCATATATGACATTGCCCATATGATGATATCATCATATAGGCAATATCGTATAATATGTACTTTTAAAAGGTTATCATTGTGGTTATTCGCGTATGATGTTTTGGCCTCTATAGATCTATACAGGCCATTAAGACGAAGGGAGTGAAGATATATGTAAGTACCTTCACTCCCTTCCTCTTAATGTCTCCTATGTACAGACAACCAGTTACGATTTTAATATATGTAGGTTATGATATTATACTAGAATAAACACTTATTTCCATCTTTACATGATACCAGAAAAAGGACAACTAGCATTATCAATACTTAAACTTATTGTCATGGACTGGAATCATACAAAACTATATTGTTGAGAAAAAGTGTAATTGTTATGGCCCCTACTGTATATAATGTAACGTAGTACACAGAACAGTAACGTTAAAGAACAACCATATGATATATTTAAGAAAAACACTTCAAATCAATACAAATCATTTATTTGATAAATGTTGTTACTCAATAGCAGACTTCTTAAATGATAATACTCTTTGTATATTACTAAGCAATTTAGATTTTAATAACTATTTTGATATAAATTACTAAATAATATTGTTTTTCTATTCTATCACTGTTCTGTAACATACAGATATGCACACCTTAATAGCAAAATTTACAAGGCAAGCAGCGATAGCTCATTGGGGAGACCAACAGACTGCAATGCAGAGATTCTCGGGTTCGAACCCACGTCGCGCACCTCTGATTTTCGAAAGCTGTATGACTTTTCGAAATTATGTGCGTATTGATTGACAATTATCGCCTGCTCCGTGCCTCGGAGAGCACGTTAAGCCGTCGGTCCCGGCTGCCATGAACATCTATGGCAGTCGTTATTGGGAAGTCAGTGCCCTATAATATCTTGACACTGGTCTAGCCTTAGGGTATCGTTAATCTTCGGGTTGCGGAGGTCAGGTGGCAGCCGCTCCGTGTAAAAACTGATATCTAGTCAAATCCGGTTAGACCAGAAAACCCGACCCCAAGTGACTTGGGAATAATAAAGGCTAGGGAGAAGAAATAGCAAAATTTACAAGGATTCTTGAAGCTGTATTTATCACCTACTATGTATTACCTATATTTTTGGCAAATAACTATTATATTATATTATATTCTATTCTATATTGTTTTACAAAGTATGTAAAGAAACAATGTTTTTAAAACACAGATGAGGCCTACATCCTCTTTTTACTATGCATAAAGGCAAGTAATGAGTTTTGACCCTTTCTGAACACCTGAGCCAAGCATAAATAGACCCGGCCTAGGCTAGTTTACGTGGTGTGACGGTAAATTGTGAGTTCGTTTAATGAGTGCTGTGTACTCATTTGACGGATTTTTGCCCACACATAACTTACCCATTATTTTTGCGGGAGATGCTGATAATATATTTTAAAATATTGATGACGGTCCTGAAGCTTTAAAGCTATTTTTGTGTGGTCATGTTTCAGCGTATGTTGAGTAACCGGACAATTGATACAATTATGGTTTGAATTTTGGAGAAAAGATACTACTACATATATAGAGCTTATATAAAAATTTCATAAATTATAATGCTTTATTGTCACAGAAAACGACTTACATTTTACACATAGTATAACTCTGTAATTAAACATGATTATCAATATATACAATAGAAAATCTATTGTTATGTATCATATGTAATTCATCGGATAGGGAACCTGTTAATATCTAACGTCTAAACCCTTAGTTCCCAAAGTGGTTCAGGTAGACCCCCAGGGGTCCACGGGGATCTACGTTGGCGTTACAAAAAAATGGGATCCACAATTCGTAAGCGGGGTTTCACCAAAATTTAATTGCTTTCGATAGTGAAGAACTAAAATGTTGGCTTGATTTGACCTATCAATGTAGGCAGATAATATCAGCGACTGTTTAGCCCATAGAAATTTGGTCAAATTTAAACTCCAATTTAAATTTTTGGTACGAATATCGCAATTTTACTTGGCGGATTAAATTTCTAGTTGCAGGGGGGTCCACCTACCTAAATTTTGAAAGTGGTCAATGACAAAAAACGGGATCCTCTGGTCTGAACTAGGCCAAGCGTGAACCTTAGACTTTAGTTTCTTCCCCTGTAAGTTATTAACATAGGTGTGCACTAAAATAATCCTAACTAATATTATAAATGCGAAGGTGAGTTTGTTTGTTTGTTGCGCTTTCACGCCTTAACTAGTGGGCACAAAAAGGCCTATGTCCTATTCTGTACCCGTGCATTTTATACAGGAAAAAGTACTGTTACCGAGGAATAGTTTATTGATATAATGTCTTAGTTAACACTAATGAAGAAAAGGGCAAAACCTAGTTATTTATACACAAGCCGTTCTTGCTTGTGCTTCATCCAAGAATCCTTAGATGTAATAAAAAACTGAAAATTAAATTGCTTTCAAAGTTACTTCGTACGGCTTGTGAAACTCTTTAATCGAGGGTTCCAAAAATTTTAAGTGTAATTTGATCTTTAAATTGTGCAAACTTTAACAACATGTATACATTTTATGTTTTTATTGTCATATATTTTAATTCTTTTGAATTTGTTTTAGTTAATTACTATTTAATTAGTTAATTATTTATTTGATTATTTATTTGTGTCATTCAAAGAACAATTACATGTTTTTCTTTGTTATAGTAATAATAATATTCTCTCACATATACACAACACCGTCTAGCACAAACTAAACAGAGCTTGTACTATGGGTACTAGACAATGGATAAACATACATTTATACTACATACGCCTATATCTTCGAAGAGAAGGATAAAGGTGTATTACACCAACATTTCATTAACTATCTATTTAGGTCCCACGTAATAACTTACCAGCCACAATTCTTAGCTCCGTACTGCTACTGCAAATTGACTTCATTCTTGACAGATAAATAAAAATAATCTATACTAATATAATAAAGCTGAAGAATTTGTTTGTTTGTTTGCTTGAACGCGCTAATCTCAGGAACTACTCATCCGAATTGAAAAATTATTTTAGTGTTGGATAGCTCATTTATCGAGGAAGGCTATAGGCTATATAACATCACGCTACGACCCACGGGGACGGCGTAGTAATCATAAATGCGTGTGAAACCGCGGCCACATCTAGTAATAATATATTCTATCACACATGAGTTAGATGGTGTTGTGTGTAACAACACCATCTAACTCAAACTAAGCAGAGCTTGTACTATGGGTACTAGACAATGGATAAACATACATATACTCGTATACTTAGTTTTTTGTTAATACATACATATTATACATAGAAACGCCCAGACCAAGACAAATATCCATGTTCATGCACACAAATGTTTGACTTGTGCGGGAAACGAACCCGCGATCTCAGGCGTGACAGTCGGTGAAATCCAATAACACTTTGCCCGACCCGAGTAATGAAACCCAAACCTCACAACAATCGCATACAATACCGCTGCGACATCGAGGTAATCTGCACCTGTTTAATACAATGCTCGGATGGCGTGATAATGGTGATGCGATTATGATCGATTGACTGACTCTGCCACTGCACCGAGCGTTGTGGGTTTGAATTCCACACATGTTTATAAAGTTTTCCGCATTACAAGAATTATTTTTTAGTGCGAGAATTGTCTTTCATTAAATAAAAAAGAAAGAAAGATATTGATTCGCCAAGAATATGGTACATTAGATAGTAACATCAAGTAAGCCCGACATATAACCTATAACAGGCATGCGAATATTTTCTTAAGACTAGTATTCATACAATAAATTATATTCTATAAGGTATTAACAATTTTCGACTTGTATTGAAAAACAACTATAATATTAATAATAATTTAATTAAAAAAGAAAAGCAAGTTGAAAAAGATTAAACAAAAAAATCATTCAGTGTAAAAGCACTTTTATAGTAATCAACTTTTTTGTTTTAATTTTGATTTGAATTGCTGCATAGGTAAATTCTTTTATTACTTGAGGGATATGGTTATAAACATTTATTGACATTATGTAGCTATTTCTATAACAAAGAGTACTTTTACACAATTCATGTCATAGCTTAGTTGAGTCCCTTTTTAAAAATGTACTATCTTCACTAACCTTAAAATCTTATATTTTATTTTTTAAAGTTTGTCAAATTGGTTGTATTAATACTTTACTTAGTAACTAGCTGTCCTGACAGACGTAGTCTTGTACACACGAAAAGAATAAAAAAAAAACAAATCTAAACCATTCTCGAATCCTCTTGAACACACACAAAAAATTTCATCAATATCGGTTCAGTCGTTTAGGAGGAGTTTAATTACAAACACACGCACAGAAGATTTATATACAGGTTGTCCGGTAATTAATGGATAACCTGGAAATGTCTTACAGTGGAACTGACGGCAGTTCAAAAAAAAATATGAAAAAAAATCTATCCTAACTACTAACTGAGATATGTGTTTTTTTTAATTACCATGTTTAACTTTCTTGTATACTACGACCATAAATGAATGAAATCCATCGGTTTTTTGTTGTTTTATTATTAAACACTAATTATGCTAATAGATAGACAGTCAAAAGTATGCTACGCTTATATAGCTTGCACTTTTTAATATATATATATATATATATAATTTTCTTTTTCATTTTTCTGGACGGCCTTCATTTCTACTATAAGACATTTCAAGGTTATCCATTAATTACCGGACACCCTGTATAGAAAGATAAGCAAATAGAAGCTTAAATTGAAATCATTCATGCAGTAGATTAATCCCAAAACCTACATCGAGAGCGTCATTAGGCAAGCTTCGCGAAAACTCGGAGTTCTGAACAGGGTGAGGCGGTTCTTCGCGCCTGGGCAGCTGTGTCTATTGTATAAGACACAAGTGCACCCTTGCGTGGAGTACTGTTCTCATCTTTGGGATGGCTCCACGCAGTACTTTCTAGACGCTCTTGACAGGTTACAGCGGCGGACTGTCCGTATCATCGGAGATCCAGAGGTCACGAGTTCACTGGAACCTCTGCAACTCCGTAGGGATATTGCCTCTTTGGCATGTTTCAACAGAATATACCACGGGGAGTGCTCTGAAGAGTTATTCCACCTTATCCCGCCCTCCCCTTTCCTATCCAGAACAACGCGTGCTGGGCTCAAATGCCATCCTTACACGGTGGAGTCGACTAGAGAGCGTACCAACAAGTTTGGGTCCTCATACCTCTGCCGAACGATCAAGGCATGGAATTCTCTGCCAAGGCACGTTCTTCCTTCAATCCTGGTCCTTTAAGCGGGGCGTGAAAAAGCACCTTCTCAGGCCGTCAAAGTAGAGACCTCAACATCGCCTCGGCTGCTATGAGGACGATGTGGAGGCCACTGCTCTTAGACCACACGACTGCTTACCATCAGGCGGAGTGTGGTCATTTTGACGAGCAAATAAAAAAAAAAAAAGAGTGTCAAGCTTTTCGAAACAGCGTAAGCCCGAAATGTAGAGAAATCCATTTTGTTCCTCGTTATTCTTCAATTTCATTTGCATTTCATATAATATATGCTCACCAAAGCACACTAGTGCTGTTGCTTTTTAATCAGGTAAGCTTTGCTTGGGCTTTATTAAGGTACCGGTATTGCATGTAAGAATAATTAGATCAAGTGCTAATTGGTAAGTTACAGAAATGCATTTATATGGACCGTAGATAATGTTCCTATTTTTAAAAGACACTATTTATAAGTAGTACGTCGCGAAGAAGTTTAAAAAAATTAAAACAATGAGCACCAGATTTTCCAAAGTCAAATCGAACCAACAATAGGTAAGCTGGTGAGACGACTATTTAACCATGCCATCCATATTTATGATGTCTTTTTTTTTTTAATTAAACTACTATATACGGATTTTATCGCGTTGTTTATTTATCACTGTATTACAAAATTTTGAAAATATTACTCTACTACTACTATTGATTTTATTTGACTAATTTATAAGCTAATAAAATTATTTAAACTATTAAATCTATTTATTTTTGGTTTACACTTTCCCCGACGTTTCGGGTGCTTTTCAGCAGCCATGGTCACGGGGAGACTAAGATGGTAGTTGTCTCAATGTTCCAGTGTAGTTATTTCAAAGTACCTGAACATAATTTAATTATTGGTGTTTCTATTTACGCAGAATTTTCACATATTTTAATTAAACATCTGATTAAAAAGAATATAAACAAATCTTATTTCAATGTCGTAAAGTAGTAGTGTAAAGTATTGTAAAGTCAAAGATTACACTGGGGAACAGGCATTTTGCGGCATGGTAAGTAGAAGTCAATTTTGTGTAAGTTCAGTATGCTGAATACGAGAAAATATCAAATTTGTTAAATTGACTCTAGTTTATGAGATA
This sequence comes from Catocala nupta, assembly GCA_963675205.1. NCBI lineage: Eukaryota > Metazoa > Arthropoda > Insecta > Lepidoptera > Erebidae > Catocala > Catocala nupta. The sequence continues at coordinate 28,297,666 of OY776095.1, forward strand.
AGACTTTATAACTATATGATTGAAAGAAGGTCGACATAAAAATACAATTACATATTAAATATATATTTTAGAAGCGGCTATATAATAACGTCAAGAAAACTTAATACAGAGGCTATTAACAAAAAATCATAAAAAAATATTAGAAAACTTTATCTGTAAGCTTTTCTATTGTGTTTATGTTCAGGACAATACCTTAATAAACTCAAGCAATAGTCTGCTGTCATAATATGGCTGTTCCATCGGCCTTGGTATCTTTCTTTCATTATTCTAATGTCCTGATGGAACCGTTCTATATGTTGAATATCTCAAGAACCAGAGTCAATCCATACAAAATAAACACATTTCGGGTATGACTGATGAAGGTGTTTATTAAAACCAGGAACAAAATTAATGACGCAGAAAATATATTTTTTTTGTTGCCCAGTGTTATTTATTCTCTTAAGTCAAACTTGTAAGTATATTAAAGGTATATGGGTAGTAAGTTTACTGCAGTTCTAAGTAAGGTCTAGAAATATCAGCACTAGGCTGTATCATGGAATGCAGTCTTCATATGATCAAAACATGTCAGAGTACATTCGAGTCGCCTGGACTCATCATGCGAAATAAAATTTATACCACTCACCAATTAATGTCAATTCAAGCAGATCTCATCAGACCAAAGTTAGCTTTTATCCTGTCGACCCGACCAGGTACTGAGTTAAATAAAAAATAGGGTTATTTATACATAAATGTATTATCGTGTATAACTGGTCCCGTCCATCTAAAAATATTAAACAAAATAATAAAATCGTAAATATGTAATGGGAAGGGATGGTACACATTTTTTTTAATATAGTAATGTGTTCGTTTGTTTATGTATATAGCTCCACTCGCTTACTTCTTTACATATACTGTACTAGCTTTTAGCCGCGGCTTAGCTCGCATAAAAGTAGGTTAAGTTATAAGTTTTTAAAATGATTAGCGCGGCGCCGCCGATTGCGGTTTTGTTGAGGAACACTGTGGTAGGCTTAGTAGGTATTACTAGGTCCATAAACATACCATCTTTCTTTTACCCCGGTTAGTCCGAAATACCCCTTCACCCAGCCTCGCGGAGTAGTACGTGTCGAAGCATACCCGCATGAAAAAAACAAAGTAACAGTAAGTTTAAATAAGAAGAAAAAGAAGAGCTTTTAAATCGGTTGAGTAGTTTTTGAGTTAAATCCTTACAAACAAACAAAAAATCTAATCTTTTCTCTTTATAATGCTAGTATAGAGTATATTTGACTCTGGACATAAATATTTAGTTTATTTGTGGGCCTCAGTTAAAGTCTCATTTATATCCATTTAGCATATTTTATTAAACTTTATTAAGTAACAAACATCTTCACAAACTTTCACAATTATTATGTAAAATACTAGTAGTATTTACGCTTTATATAATAGCCAATTTAATAAGAATAATAATTTTACATCACGCCTACACGTTACAGTACTTTCCACATTATGTTTGGGACCTCGTGGTCAGCGGCTACGCAGATTTGCCCTATAATGGGCACTACATCTTGAGTTAATCTTTAAATTGTTTCATCATACTTATTTTGCAGAGAAGAAATAGTATAGTGCAACGAGACGAAAACTCGTTGACAACACTACAAGTAAGAAAAATGAAGCTTTGTTACTGTAATATGTGATGATACTTATGCATAACTCTGTCTGCACTGATGACGTAGTGTGTTAAGTGGTCGCTTCACTGCGCCGAGTGTTGTGGGTTTGAATCCCACACGAGACAAAACTCTGCGTGATACACAAATGTCAGTTCCGAGTCTGTACGTTCTTTGTATCCGTTGTTTTAATGTTCTTAAGGTCACACACACAACCACAGGAATTATTCCTAGCAGTTGTCTTTTTAAAGAATAAAAAAGCTTTAGTAATAACCAGCTGACCCACGCAACTTCGTCTGCTTCACATAATAGATGTTTGCCCGTTTTCGCATCATTTTTCATTTATGCTATGCTCCTATTGGTCGTAGCGTGATGTTATATAGCATATAGCCTCGATAAATGAGCTTTCCAACACTGAAAGAATTTTTCAATTCTAACCAGTAGTTTCTGAGATTAGTGCGTTTAACCAAACAAACAAACTCTTCAGTTTTATAATCTTATATATAAAATTCTCGTGTCACAATGTTAGTTACCATACTCCTCCGAAACGGCTTGACCGATTTTTAAGTTGTATTAAATTTTATATGCATATTTAGTAGGTCTGAAAATCGACTACTATCTATTTTTCATACCCCTTAGTGATAAGGGTTGTCCACCCCTAACATTTTTTTATAGCAAAACAACGTTTGCCGGGTCAGCTAGTATTAGTATAGATTTAATAAATCACGTCAATCATTTACGTTTATAACTTACTGTACGAATATTGTATCAGTTGCAACTAATAAGTATTCCGCAAGTTACGATATTGTTATAATTATGTATTACTAAGATTTTTGTGTATCTTATCTTATCTTATCTTATCTTGTGTGGGGGCCAGTCAGTACAGACCGGCGACACTTCGACCCAGTGGGATCTTTTGTGTCGACTTCCCCAATACCGACTGCCATAGATGTTCATGGCAGCTGGGACCGACGGCTTAACGTGCTCTCCGAGGCACGGAGATTTTTGTGTAACTCAATAAATGGTTTTCTATGAATAAGAGAGTTTTATTCTAACTAGCAGTCGCCAAGTGGTCGAAATTCGTCCATAATTGATTTAAATTTTAAGTTTGTGTGTTATTAATTATTATATATACCGCGATATGGCATTAGTTACTCAAGGTATGTAACCATAGCTACGAAGAATTGTACGACATCACCCGAACCATGTCGAAATGCTACGAATGTGTGGCATGGTTGTGTGCGTATAGTGTTTTTTTATTAATTTAATGTATTTCTAACGCATATTTTATAAAAATATTAGGATTCGCCACTCCTTCTCCATATAAGCTTTACCTGTGCCAAATTTCATACTCCTCCGTCCGCGCAATTTTCGTAAAAAGGGGAAGTTTTTATTTCACGTATTAATATATAGATTAATTGCGCTCCCGATTCCCACATTGCATAACGTTGTCAACGGACTCGAAACAACCATGTTGGACATCTATAAATTCAAGACTGGCTGTTCTTCATATCAGTTTGATATTATATACATTGTTTTAAAGAAAATATGTATAATACCTAACAAATAACTCCTGCACCAATCATTAATTTTGCGCCACGGAAGACTTTAGAAATATTCAAATTCCGGATACAAAGAACGCCCAAACTCGTAACACGTGTCCCATATGGAAAAACCACAACACTCTGCGCAGTAGTAATGGGAAGACGACCACAAACCACTACCACATCCGTGCGGACAGTAGCGTGGAGTTATCTTTTTCAAAACTAAAACTGCCGACGAGTAAACACAGCATCAGTGTACTTAATAATTTCGTCGACATTAATACCACAAGGTAATGAGGTCCATATAAAAACGATAATTTATTACTGGACACCGTTATATCTCATTATTCACCTTATGAGCTCGTAAAGGTCGTTTAATTAAGGTGGGAGTAATCTCAGTTTATTTGTTATTAAACAATGTATTGACATTTACGCCTAAACGTACTTACTTGATTATTATTTTTATATCTAATATTATAATATAAAGAGGAAAGATTCGGCTTTTTGATTATTTGTTTGCTTGTAACTCAAAAACTACATAACCAATTTAAAAAATTCTTGTACTATAACAAAGTTATATTATATAGGCTTAAATTAATTTTTTTAAAAGAAAGTTTTTTTTCATTTTTTTTTTATTTTTTTTTTATTTTATTTTTTTTATTAACTTAGTGCATTGTCGCTTTCCGCTTCGCGGCGCGACGGAGAGGTCATGTCGGTCTCACTCGATGAAAGGTGACGAAGTCTCGGTCCTACCGAACACGGTGGTCCTGGGAAAATTTAGTAACAGTCCCAGGACCGTGCTCGGTTACGTTAGGTACGGTGCTATGTTAGTACATAACCTGACCTACTTTTACGGGAGCGAAGCCGTGGCAAAAGTTAGTATATTATATACTCATAGGCTTTTTCTAACATATGAAATAAAACTACTAAATACAGATTTTATCGCGTTGTTTATTTTAAAACGGTCTTATTACGTAATTTTTAAACTATTAAACTACTATTGTTAATCTTTTCTACTATGTAAGCTATTTAAATTATTAAACTATTTAGACACTTTTCCCGACGTTTCAGTTGCTTTTCAGCAGCCAAGGAAAGACATTATTTTTGGCATGTTTACACGGAGTAAAGACTCATTTGACTATTCTCTAGCTAGACGCTAGAGAGTTTTAGTCTAAAATGGTATGGGTCCTTTACCGAGGGATATGCCGCATAACGTGCAAGAAAGGGAACTAATAAATAATACTTTAAAAACTAAATAAAGCGTGTTTTTAGTTTTTAAACTATTATTTATTTTATATTTTTTAATTATGGTGAGATCTAAGAGGGTTCCAAGTGGTTTTACTTCACTAAATTTTAAAGAAATCGGTCGACCGGTTTTTAAAATCAATAAATATCTAAATTTTGTATACATCGATGATATTTTCCCACACGACACCGTTCACGGGGCCACCGCTTCACCTCCGCGGTACAAGCAAGCCGTATATTTTTGGCTCGCTCGCACACCGACCCGTTCGCAGTATAGCTGCAGGGTGCGCACTTCACCTCTGCTTGACCGGTGTAGAGTATATTTTTGACTCGTTCCCACACTGGCCCTGCGTTAAGCGCGCTTACGACTTAATTACCACACCGACTGCGCGTGAGTTATAATAACATAATTTATAACAACATTATTATATATTTCTGTATATTTTTTTAATTTATTTATTCTTCTATTTTCTAAATTATTGTATTGTCATTGGTCCTCGATAAGTGTGCAAAGTTTCAAATCAATCCGTCGGTTTGAAAGGGGTGAAAATCACGTTCAAAGATTCCGTTACATAGATTCATAGATACATACAAAGCTAATCAAAGCGTGTTAAAAAGGAAACTACATATTATTATGAGTACTACTAACTACATATTATGGGTGTTTGATGGACCAGTCCTCCCTATAGAAGGTACTCATCGTAACTTAGAAGATGAAATATAATAATTTTTTATACAATTAATCGTTTGATTAGGGAACAAAAAATGTGCCATTTCGAAATATTACCTCGTCGCTTCCTCAGAGGCAGTATTATTGGTATTGTCTAGGCTTTTTCATTTGTGAGATTCTTAGTAACAGATACTTTTAAAATACGTTCAGCCACTTTTCAAACAACGTACTGTTACTAATAATTGCATAGCAACAAAACCTTATAGCGTGGAGAGGATTCGATAGGGAGAAATCTAGTATGATATCCGAGTCAGATACACACTGTACATTATCATTTAAGTAAGTAGGTACAAGTAAAGAGTCGATCTCAACATCATCACTGTTGCCGCCATAGCGATCGCCACTTTCTGGGTCAAGACCATTTGACCGCAAAAGGGACAAGAGCATTGGCTCGAAAAGAAGAAGAAGTGTATAACAGCCACATCTCAGTTGCCCACATGTTTTAGGTTCCACATAATAGGAGGTACGCTTATTGTTGATTGAGGGTACACTTATAGTCGTCACCCGCAAACATTCCTTGGCTGCATCGCTGGATGCAGGCAAGAAATGCTTGCGGGCGTGGCGTGGTTAACGTAGTTCCAATTCCAGCGACCCACCGACCAAATAAGGCAGCAAGTTGGCACACCATGGTAGGTGTAGTCGGTAGTATCTGAGACGTTCCATCTTTCTACGGCTGAGCTCGATTTAACCTCTCCGCTCTCCTTTTCCTGCGGAGAGGTATGCGCCAATGCGACCCTATTACAATAAAATAGGTACACTTACGGACTGCCTGCTGCAACAAAGATTCCATATTTGAAATGGTTTTATATTTTGTTTCTTTTTTCTGTTGTCACCGTATCAATCATAACACTCAATCCCGTGGGCTTTGGGTGACTTACCTGGGGACATGTGTTCAACAAGTAGAAGAGAAAGCTACAATCGAAAACTGTAAACAGACGAAGACAACAATATTCATGTCAGCATTGGATTGACATGGACGTGAATGGCACGCTTTGGAATAAATATCGAGATTTAAGGGTTTTTTTCCAAAATGGTTCGCCTGTCCATTGATCTATCTATATCTCATAGCTGTATCGCAACAACGACCTACTTGAAATTGCGGATAGACATAAGTCATAGTCGATCATTTGGGATAGTCGTACGCCACAAACATTGCTTGCCGAATTTAATAGCAAAATCAAGGAAAAGATATATTGCAGTTGTTAATATGAAAGGGGCCCAAAAAAAGGAATAATTAGGTCCTATGTAATAGAGTAAGCTCCTGTTATTGCCATCTACCAGGCTCAGTTCCAACTCCATGCTGCTACTGAAATATTTTTACAAAAAATCTTACTCAAACCGGGAAACCACCACAGTGTGCCAACTTGTATGGGTGGGTCGCTGAAACTAAACGCAGAATCCAACCCGACACGCATATTAACCACAGTCACCTTCACTACCGCTGCTCCGCCGAGGTAGTTTACCCCATTATAATAAGGAATAATCGCTCGCTAGTATGCTTAGAGATGTAAAGATACGGACGTGGCAAAGTGTTCAAACATCCTAGTTATCGGAAAACACACCAGCAAAATTAATATCCGCGTTCTCAAACACGATATCGATGAAATCGTGTATGAGGTGCCAGCCAATCAATATTCTGTTTACCGGGATAGCAGATTTAAATACATACACCCACGCTAGATTCCCTGAAGCTTAAGTTTTGCGTTGCATTTTGCGGCTCCCGGCATATCTTTCTTGCTACTTTAATTCTTACGACTGCATGAGTGATGTAGAGGAATTCTATGACGCCTAGTAGAGGTTTTTAGTTTACTTTTTTTTTTGTTTTAGGTAAAAGTAAGTTTTAAATAATTATGTAAATTGATAATATTCATAAAATAAATACTTCTCATTATATTATGCTTCATTAAAGTTAGGCCGTTCTTTGCACTTTTAACTCAGCCTTTCGCTAGAATATCACCAATCTGGTGAAAATAATTATGGGTACGACAAGGTTCAGTTGATTTCCTAGTTAAAGTCGTGACGTATATAAACCACTACCACTGATAATCAACTGTCACGCTGGTCGAGTGTGATTTGCCAAACTACTAACTGGTGTCATATTCCATAAAAAATAGGGACAACTGATGTGCCCTTTTTTCAAGTTTACAGTTGATACGCCATAGTTTGCTTTTATGTTTTCAATTGTATACAGACTTTTAGTCATACCAAACCGTTTCGTTTTCAAATATGTTTTAAATAAAATCTTAAAATTATCGAATAACGTGTTCTCATGGCAGGGTACTTAATAATACCGTGCGTTGTGCTATAAAACAAATATATCTAACAAATAAAAATAATACAAAATTTATAGACATACACACTTTATACATTTTTTCAATTCTAACTAATATTATAAATTTATTTATTTAAAAAAGGTACAGTTACAGAATACAGATCAAGTAGTGATTAGGATTAATTTTACATGAAAACATTTCTAAATCTGCACTCCAATTACTACTACTACACAGCATTCAAAATTTATACAGCTTCAAATGTATAGCTGAACGTTATAATAAAAAAGAAGTTACAAATAATATAGTTAAAACTAGGAGTGTAATATACATTAGGTTAAGGTGCATTCAATTTGCGTAAGGATTCTATGAATCAGCTGTGACTATCCACAAATATATCAACATGAGCGCAAATATCATTATACATACTGTCTACACATTTGAAACAGTGGATTATTTTGGGGCACATTATTCGAAACAGCTGCTCGCTTTGTTACCCATTCACACCTTAACTACTCGATCGGTCATCATAAAATTTCGTACCTTTCATCCAGAAAAAGTATACCTATATTTATGCGAGCAAAGCCACCTGCAAAACCTAATTGTGTATTCAAATATAAAAAAGAAAAAAAGTTTATTTGACACAAAAGAGAATACATTCACTGTAGGCACATTGTTATTAAATACTAACTATACAATATGTATTTCACTAAAAGGTACTGAGACTGTTTACCAAACTAGGCAATAGCCTGTATTTTGGCTGACAGTGTTCAGTCGTGGCAATTGACACTAGAGTTTATATTTAGATTAAGACTTGAATGTTGCTGTACAGCGAATTACATTTGTTAAAAGTTAGTAAATCGACATTTTCAAACATTTTTTTTTTTAAATCCTTTTCTGGTACGGTAGACGTCCATTGGGTTTATATCGTGAGCGAGTGTGGTGTGTGAGTGTGGGTGTGTTGTGTGGATGTGTAGTGTGAGTGAATGTGGCAGTATGTGTGATAGGTGTATGTTGTGCGTGCGTGCGAATGATTGTGTGTGCGGGCGTATAAGTGTGATTGGGTAGACACAATTACATATATAGGTATATATTAGTTGAGTGAAAGGTGTAGATATATGTAGCTATTATGCGATGTAGGTGAGTAGGTCCTCCGTCATTTGGTAATTAAGTTGCTGCAGCCAGGCACATACTTTGTGTTTGACTTCATAACTATTTAGACTGGCAATATTTATGCGTTTATTTATGTAGTTATATATTTTGCAGCTTAGACGACGCCAAATGACGTTTTGCAAGAAGCGGTGCGGATGATAGGCTTTTTACTACGCTTACTGGGATCTGGAAAGGGTACAGTCAAATGTTTCCTGAGTACCAGTCGATGCACAAAGAGCTGGCGTACAGTAAGGATGTTGGTGTCTGAGTATAGTTTTGACGTGGGATACCTGTAGGGTTTTTTTGATAAAACTTTGAGCACGGCTCTTTGTGCCCTCGCTAAGCTCATGAGACGTGTTTTGGCCGCTCTGGAATATATTTCAAACAGAACACTCAATGTCGATAAACCTCAACAAATCAATGTTACTCGACTACAATTGGCAGCGTCTCGTTTGCACGTATTTGATCGCTTAACCTATAGTTATACTCACACCAAAGCTGCACAAACGACCCATACACATAAGTGCGACACAGCAATTACACTAGGACCAGAGCACAGCATGTCACTTGACACACAGCCACTGCACACCGCAATGATTATTCCGTGGCTTCAAATAAGAGGCTTACTGGTACCGTACCTCTAATCAGCCTCGCAATTTGCACAAAGTTAATTAGCCAGTCAATTGCTATGACTTTAGCAGGTGAGATCTGTGATTGGAACCAGATTATCGACGGCTCATTGCGCTTCATTAAAGATTTCCTTCGCTGACGTATTATGCGCAAGTAGATATCTATATATTAATACGTGAAGTAAAAACTTTGTACCCCTTTTTACGAAAATTGCGCAGACCGAGGAGTATGTAATTTGGCACAGTTAAAGTTTATATGGAGGAGTGGCGAATCCTAATACTTTTATAAAATATGCATAAGAAATACATTTAATTAATGGGAAAACACTACACGCTTACTACCATTCATTTGACACACGCAGTCGAATCGCCTTCATAGTATTTCGGCATGGTTCGGTTGATGTCGTACAATTCTTCGTAACTATGGTTACATACCTTAAGTACCTATTGCAATATCGCGGTATGTATGTTTAATAAAAATTTAAATCAATTATGGTTGATTTTCGACCACTTGGCGACGGCTTGTATTATTAGGTGCTGTATATTATATTTAAAACATCTTTTGGTGCAATACGTGGGACACAAAGAACAGGTGACTTTATTCTTTTAGTTATTATAATACTAGAAATATTTTGTACATGACGCATGTAGTTGGTACCGGTTACATGCGTATGCTACATGCCTGTTAATCACACGGAATTTTACCGCAGGTGGCTCTCTTCTCATTGTTTATACGATGCATACAATCCGCATACTAGTATCTTAATATCTGATGTGTCAATAAAATAATCTAATAGGAAACCTCAAAACAATTGTGACGGAAAGCCTGGCGCGCTGTTGTAACACAAAAAAATCGTCAAGAGAACTTTTCAATAGGTAATGCCATTTTATTAAATACAAACTGTAGACTTTATGCAAATAACTTTCTCATGTTTCTATATAAAAACGTTGCGCCAAAGAAGCGCATCGTTTTCTGCATTATTCCAGCATTGGATATAAAAATATACCCACATGATTTAACCGGCAGCATATTTCTCCTCCTCGTGACATAAAAATCTCCACACAGGAAGTCACAGTGTGATATAACTTTCATCTGTTAAACTTATTCTTCGCGTCAGACGCGACAAATGGTTTCGCGATACGTTCGAGTAAATTCCACGAATCGTTTCTGGGTAGCCAAAGGCTTATTGAAACGTTCGACAGTAGTAGGTGGTTACTGGAATTGTTATTACTACGAGTTCGCTATTGTAGATAATATTCTAACTCCACACACGATAATTTAACTGACACCAAAAAAAATTGCTATTTGCTTCGTAGGTTAGTTTTATGTGTAAAAATTATATAAATGTATTTCATAATCTGGCATTAATTTCATATTGAGATAAAAATAAATGTTGCACTTTGCCAGTAGCCATTATTAAGCCACCGTATTTATTTCGTAGAGACATCACAGCCATTCCCTCCACGCGTTACGTAAAATAATAATAGATTTCAAAATAAGGACTTATCCTTTAGCCTGGCATTACAATCGAACTAAGGCAGCCTGATTGAGAAATTGCTTCTGCCCTATAACCTAAACAAACTTGTCACGTGTTTCTGCAGTAAGTAAAGATTTCAGTCTACTTAAGGAGGCACTATGCTATCTGCAGAGGAAAAGTGACATTTACTATTAGTGTTTGCAGCACAATTACTCCTTTTTTGGATTAAGAACACATGGCCCTAAATATTGCATACATTCATAGGTATTACAGTATCTGTATCAAGGCCTTTTCGTAGGTAGCCATTTTAGTAGCTTAAATAATGTGTAGGTATTTTGAGCTAAAATATTTAATAGATAGTATATATCAGCCCTTTTGGGATCATGTCGTTTGCCACTGTGCTTTTAACCATGTCGGTATTTTTGACGATATATTTTATAGCATTTGAGAGAAAACATGTTATGCATCGCATGCTATTTGTGCACAGAGATACCGTCACACAACATAAGATAATATAAAAAATATTTTAAGCTAGTCTATTTTTATTATCTACAGCAATTTTAACAAAGTGACATCAAAACACTAATTGTTTTTTTTACAACATATGAGATGCCAGGTTTACTAGTTATTAACTTATTAACTATAGTCGCTAGCGAATTATAAACTATGTCAGCTTGTAGTAGTAGACATACTATGTATTTATATTAAATAAATACGTTTTATTTGAACTATAAGAATATGAATTGTTGAATAAATTCAGTCATATAATATGATTAAGTTATAATTTCATTGTAATGAGATTCGCATAAATATGATACGTTATTTTTGTACAATTTACTTGTACTCAATTTACGAATAAGTACCATTGATTGTGAATAAATTTACGTCTGCCTTGTTGGTCAATACCATAATCTCGGTATACGCTTGGGCCCATCTTGATGTATCCTGGGTTATGCAAGGTATATCTCTAGCGGCATCGAGCCTGAAAGGTGTCCGCTTGATATTATGCTTGACTGACTGCGTCTGCGGTACAGCGGTAGTGAATGCGACTGCTGCGCATGAAGTCACCGGTTCGATTACCTTTTTGTCAAAAATTCTCATTGGCAGCACGTAGTCGAGAAATGTGACCTAGTCTTCCGTCTTGCCTATATTACATGGGATTTTACTTAACAGCTAGCGAAAAGTGTCAATAATACATCCCTATCTACCCCTCGGTGTATCACAGTTTAAGTTATATCTAAATATAGATTTAATCAATTATTTAGCATCGTCATGATTAAACATGGATATCTTTTCACATCCCATTTTAACGCAATACATTTGACATCAAACATTATTAAACTCACACCATAGTTAATTTCCTGTTTGCTTTGAAATCAGAATGTATAAACTAAATTAAATCGACCGTTTTACTCAACATTTATAACAAGCGGTTTATAAGAAAAGCTTGATGCGCAGTGTTCGCCTAATAAAATTACGTGAAGTTAAATAAACGCCATTATAGATGATGAATACATAATTTTGGCATACGAGAATTATTGTCGTTACGATTAACTATAATAAAATATGTTCTTTGGTAATTATCAAGTATATTTATAGAGTAGATTTGTTAGGAATTAAACTGAAGTCTAACCTATTTTAAAATCATAGAACAATATTATTTAGAATAACTTTTAAACTTTTGCGGTATTTAAAACAGCATGCAAGTGTAGACCTAGCAAGAAACGTAAATGCCGAAGTTTTGAGCTGATTGTTAATGCCATTCGTACCATAATTTCACTTCTCTAATATCACAATACTATTAGAAGAGTTAAGACCTGGTCCACCACACTGGCATAGTGCAGGTTAGCAGACTTCACATAACTTCGAGAACATTAGGGAGAGCTCTCAGATATGAAGAGATGTTTTCCTTCACAGTTTAATAATATGTTATTTTCGTTCCTACAAACTTTATAATTTTCTGAGATATCCATAAAATCACGAACTACATCACAAATGTAAATAAATGCAAATAAATGTAACTGTACCCAGAACGAATTTCAAAGCTCAGATCGAATGGTAATTTAATTAATGATTTTACCGACTTGTTCAAAACCAATAATTGTGTTATACGCGGCGACGACTCAACTACCCGATGTCGACGACTAATTAATTAATATTGATGTACTTTTAAATTAAATGTCTATTTTATAAAATGAAGACAAAAGCTCATAAATCATACTTGTAGTTTTTTCGGACAGTTCAACTAATAATTTCAACTTATAACTTTTATTTTTTAATTATAACTAATATTATGAATGCGACTGTGTGTTTGTTTGTTACCCCTTCACGCCTTGACTACTAATCCGATTCTAGATCGATATAGAAATGGATATAGGGTACCTTTCATCCAGAAAAAATAGTGTTCCCGGGGTATGGCTAGTTAGAATATATTTAATAAACTCAAACATACAAAGCAGCTAATATTTAAAAAATGTACCAACTATTTAGTAATAAATTATAATAAATTGACAATTGAAAAGAGTGGCCATGTGAGCTCTACTTCTTGAACTAGCTTTTTCTTTTCAACAATAAACTATTTTCTATTGAAACTTGCCATTTACGAAAAATGTTTATAAATTTCATATAAATTAACGTCTTGAATCTTGCCGGCTGGTATGTATTACTGGGTGAGCCGGCAGAACTGAGAAACTATCCTTTTCTGGAGATGGCGTGTAATAATGGCGAAAATCAGCACCATCGAATAAGACCTCGGAGACATCTTAATGTTATCTATGAATCCATAGTGGTAAATAGTAACTCCACAATTAACGAATGTCAACATCTAACTTCAGTGATTGTGACAGCATCGATGGCGCTGCAATAGTGTAGTGCAGTGCATATGAGACCTAAAGTTCGAACTCTAAGTCGATGAATCAAAAAGCTTTTGGGTTTTCAGTCAAGAAATTGTCATAGTGCCTAGAGTGAGAAAGTTTCCGACATTACGCCTGCACTAGGAATAATTCCTGTGTTGCGGGGGACTTTACAAACATTCTAACAACGGACACAAAGAACAGCCAGACTCGAACAACCATTTGTGGATCATACAATTTTTTGTCCCGTATGGTAATCGAACCCACAAAACTCAGCGAGCGATGAGGTCACCACTTAAATAACTACGCCATCAGTGCAGTGATCGTCTCAAATTGTCGCCTTACAAAAATGTGAAAGTAAAAGAGTAGATAATGCACTTGAGTTTACAGACACACTTGTGCACTATAATAACTCCTCCGGTGCTGAAGCCTCCTATAAGATTCACCGCCGTGACTAAAATTCGATCTGAGAACCTTTCAAACTTTATTACTTCACTACTTTTAACGCAAGCTGTACCTCAACATCGCCTCGGCTGCTATGAGGACGATGTGGAGGCCACTGCTCTTAGACTACACGACTGCTTTCCATCAGGCGGAGTGTGGTCATTTTTACGAGCAAAATAAAAAATAGAAATAAAAAAAACACACAATAACTTTTCTTTTCTCCTATAAGCCAGAGGTTTCAAACATATAATTTTTAATAGTATGCAAGAGCACATGATTGGTTTTCTTTGTTCAATATTAAAATTAGGGGTATAAAGGAAGTTTTGAGTCACGTGCAATCGACAACCGTTAAACTCAACACAAAATATTAAACTGAGCCGAGAAAACTGCTCAAAGAGAAAATGTTTACTCTGGGTGTTTAGCCAATTTACCAGCACATTGCCGAAATTTACCTGTGGGATATTATTGCAGCTTACTTTAAGGCTTTAACATTGTTTTAAAATATCTAAAATACAATATATGTACAATAAGATATAGAACAAGCATTTATTCTAAATACTAACTAAATAATATTATAAAGCTGAAGCGTTTGTTTAGTCGAACGAGCTAATCTCAGGAACTAATAGCTTTAATTAAAAATTATTTTAGCGTTTGATAGATCATTTATCGAGGAAGGTTATAAACTATAACATCACGCTACGACTAACAGGAGCGGAGCATCAATGAAAAATATTGCAAAAACGGGCAAGTTCTTTTATGTGACGCAGACGAAGTTGTGTTGGTCAGCTAGTGTAAATATTTTTTTAAAGTATCATGATACTGCCTCGTTTATTACGCTATTTGTGGCTGATATGGGTTTGAATTCGATTTTCGAATTAGTTACAGTGTTATTGGGTAGAGTATAATTGCTATTAGAAAATTCTTCGTAGCAGCTTGGAGTCTAGTGTGTTGGGCAGAAACAAATAGATGAGGGGATCTATTAGCTTAATACTGCCACTTAATTAAAGTACAATACCTATTATGCATAGGCATAATTGTATGGTAGCGCAAGCAATCAGATTACTGCTACGCCAATCTCCCACAGCCAGCTTTGGGCCTAAAATAGAA
Source organism: Catocala nupta (assembly GCA_963675205.1). Classification (NCBI taxonomy): domain Eukaryota; kingdom Metazoa; phylum Arthropoda; class Insecta; order Lepidoptera; family Erebidae; genus Catocala; species Catocala nupta. The sequence goes on from OY776095.1 coordinate 28,312,757, forward strand.
TTTCATAGGGACGTGTTTGTCCCTTGTGGGCATGGAGCACCATTCAGTAAAGGTACTGGGAGTGAGTAGGCAGCCACTCCATAAGCAGAAGCTACATTATACATTAAGATTAGTCATCCAGAATATATTTTAAAGATACAGACTGCTTATTTTGACCTTGATACGATTATTAAGTTAAAAATAAGTTCATAGCAATAAGAAGACAACCATGCAGTAGAACCTGCTATCAAGAACGATGAACGACTGCATCGTTCGTGACAGCAGGTCCCACTGCATGGATGTCTTCTTCATTTGACTGTGATTGTATAAGCAGGTGGTCTTTTTACTCAGGTATCAGGGCAAATATATATAATAAAATAAATTTGCCGGTGTGAAATACCATTCACATTAACTAATCAATTAACCAGCAACCAGTTATAATGCAAAGAGCATTATATCTGGGCACCGGTATCCAAGCGTTGGCCTAGAGTTTAAACCTATTATTTTAATAGAACTAAAAATAATGTCTACCTTTTTGCTACTGATTACATTTTAGATATTATAATCCTCAGCAATATTTTAACATAATTAACCTCATTAAGGATCCTAAAGTAAAATTTACATCCATAACAATGTTTACAGCAACCAATATAAATGCTGTGTAGAATTTTGAACGAAACTATTAGGTATAAATTATATTATTTAAAATTTATATTATAACAATAAAATATGATTCATATATTTGGTTATTGTGTTTAATTACTAAAAAGATAGTCCATTTTACATAATGGCTGTTAATTCGTTTAACTAGTTGGATATATTAGAATTAGGCATTACTTGGCAGAATTTCTCTGTGAGGAACGAGCCCAATCATTGCCAAACCGTCGTGAAGATGTCTCGCTCTAAGATGAAACACGTTGACACATATGTGGTGTTCAAAGCGGAAATACTGCAAGTTGGACTACGCCCGACACGGTTATCCTTATCCAAAGAAGTTTGGTATTGCCGACCATTTTTTATTGCAGTAGCTCCTTAGTAGGTCCTTTTTTGTTATTTGATTAGTGAGATACTTATCAGAGCGGAGCGTGTGCGGTGGTAGCCCAATGACAAAAGGTATCGCCGGTTACGCGATCGTTAAATTGAATCCCATCCATAGCACAACCGCCGTAAACCCAATCCTAACATACACATACCTTAGCTGGTATTTAACAAAAATACTAGTAATTTGCAACTCAATCTGCCAGAAAGAGAACGGGTTGGGCCCAGTCTGAGTGAACTTGTAACATTTTTGATGGCCTCGATGGCGTTGTGGTTAGTGTAACCGACTGCCACGCATGAGGTCGTGGGTTTGATTCCCGCACAAGTCAAACATTTGTGTGCATGAACATAGATGTTTGTCTTGGTCTGGGTGTGTTTATGTATAATATGTATGTATTTACAAAAATGAAGTATATATGTCTGTTAATCCATTGTCTAGTACCCATAGTACAAGCTCTGCTTAGTTTGGGCTAGATGGTGTTGTGTGTATGTGATAGAATATTATTGTTATTGTTTAAATGACTATAAAGTACGCCGAGATACAGGGTATATTCCTAACTAGATTTTACTCGCAACTTTGCTATGTATATGTAGGTTACAACAGTATTTTTTCTGAATCAAAGGTACCCTATGTCCTTCTCTGTTAATTTCATGATGATCGGGTGAGTAGTTATGCGTGATAGCGTGACAAACAAACACTGCACAGATGGTGTAGTGGTTTAGGTGGTCGCCTCGCCACTGCCGCCGCGCCGAGTGTTGTGGGTTCGAATCCCACACGGGACAAAAATTTGTGTGATCCACAAATGGTTGTTCCGAGTCTGTGTGTTCTTTGTGTCCGTTATTTGAGTGTTTGTAAAGTCCGCCGCGACACAGGATTTATTCCTACTGCGCGAGTTGACTTTAAAACACTCATTCGAATTTATAATCTAAAGCTTTGTACCCCTATTTACGAAAATTGCGCGCACGGAGGAGTATGCAATTTGGTACAGTTAAAGTTTATATAAAGAAGGAGGGGCGAATTCTAATATAATATAAAATATGCATTAGAAATACATTAATTCATGAAAAAACACAACACGCACACGACCATGCATTTGACACTCGCAGTCGAATCGCGTTCGTAGCATTTCGGAATTGTTTGATGTAGGAATTCTTCGTAACTATGGTTAGGTACATATATCAATATATATAATTACATATATCAGCAATATCTTACAGGCAACCTTTAGGTGGATTGGACTGATATATACTATTTATATTATAATATATTTACCTGTTTATCCTACTAATATTATAAATGCGCAAGTTTGTGTATGTTTGTTATTCTTTCACGCAAAAACTACTAAGCTGATTGCGATGAAACTTGGTATGTAGATAGTTGGAGACCTGAATTCACACATGATATATCCCGATATTCCCACGGGAACGGGACTTACGCGGGTGAAACCGCGGGGAAAATTAGTATGTAATAAAGAAAAAAGAAAACAAAGTAGCAAGCTTAGGAATATCGTCAATTAAATAGTATAGTTAAAAAAACAATAATTTGTTTGATAAAGATAGGTAAATTAATCTGTATATATCTAAATCTAAATGAAATGTGATTATAAGGGTATTATGATAGTTCTAGACAATGAAACCTTAATAACTATCAAACTTAAAATTCAAATCAATTATGGTTGAATGTTGACTTCTAGGCGACTGCTAGTATAGGTTAAGATACAGCCCTCAATTAAAAAAGAAGAAGAACAAAATAGCACATGAATATATGATTCATTATATTACTGCTGCATAATTAAGCTGCTATACTTAACACTTTGCACTTTGGAGCCGCCCACACGACGTGGGATGTATCCTGATAGTTAGGTAGGCTTGCTATAATTATTACACAGTTATATGTAGTTAACGTCACGGTCAGTTGGTCACAACAGCCGTGTCAGATTACTGCCGGGTTTAGCCCCTTTAGCTAGTTATCGAACTCTAGGCACCCTGTGCACCTCGTTTCGAATCAATGTCAATATGAAACCCAGAAGCTTAATTCACAATGTTTTATAATAGAAGGTTATTAGTAAGCTACTTCTGTGGGCTTAAGGTTATGTTTGTATTTAAAAGTAAATAGGTTGACGCCTATAATATCACCGAAGAGGTAGGCAGAGGAATATTATACATTCATTTTAAATTTTTCATTTCGCCTTCTATATTTTCTACAGGGCTCATTTAAATACTCTGTGCCAGATTTTGTAGACTTTATTACCGGACACATTCCAAACCTCTTGCTTGGTTATGCTCCTAAGAATTTCCTTACAAATAGCCTAATAACAATTTTACACGGGCACTGAAACCACGATCGAACGCAAACATAAGCACAAACGTACGCCACGGAACAATGTGACGCAAATACGTGTTTGTGTATAGACGATGTCGGATTTATGGATTGAGTACCTACTTCTATGTCAAGTGTACTTATACCTTGCAACTGTTTGATCTGACCTAAGAGCTTCAAAGCTGTTGCTCCGCCACCTAGATTTTCGGCACCCAGATTAGCAGTTAATTTTATAGGGCTACAAAGAAGTAGAACTCTGTAATCACTCTTTGTTTAATTTAAACTAGCGTCCCACCCCGGCTTTGCACAGATTGTTTAAAAACTTAACTAATTATATACCTAAACCTTCCTCATGCATCATTCTGTCTATTACTGAAAAACAACATTAAAATCCGTGCAGTAGTTTTGGAGTTTATCATGAACACACAGACTGATGCGGCGGGGGACGTTGTTTTAAAATATGTAGTGGTGTAGTGAATACACTAAACAGCCCGTAAATGCCAATCATTTGGTTATTGCAAGCTATCGTAGGTTTGTAGTAATCGCTTACCATTTGCTTTGCGACTTTTGTTGCATAAAAATGCCATTTGTTGATGTTCGATCCACATACGAGATAAATATTTGTTACATCCACAAATAGTTGTTTCAAGTTACAGTTTTCTTTGTGTCCGTTGTTTGAAAGTTTGTACAGATCCCCGAGACACGGGAATTATTCCTAGTGCAGGAGCTTTGTAAAGAAGATGATTCATGTTTTTCAAACAACCGCTCATACTTCTGATTCACCTGCTGTATAGTTTTATGTTTATGCATCTATATTTCATCACTCCATAGTGGATGCCTCATTTTTAATGATTTACAGTATCTCGCTGATATGTCACTGAAGCAGGTTACATAATGATCCCACGTAATGTAGGATATGCTCGTCACGGAGTAACTAGAGCACCCTCAAAACCTTTACGTTGAAACGTACTCGTATAATGATAAAAAGGATGGAGCTTTATAGAGTGGAGTGTTATTAAAAATAACATTCTTCTGTGACATATTTAGAAAATAATTATTCTTTTGCGACTAAAAGTATTGCTGTTATTTGTTTATTTATACCGGCACTACTTTCCGTAAACAAATTTTCATTGCCAATAGTATCCGTTGTATAAATATCTTAAGTTTTAAAATAACTTTAATAATTTGGTTTGAAATATCAGGTCAGTACTAAAGTTGCTGTGGATATAAATATTGGTTCTAAAGGATTTGTCTTGCCGTGTTAGATTTGTTGAAGATCTGTTACACCAGTTTACTGCTTAAACCAATAGGTATGCTATTCATACTAGTTATCAGTGAGACCGAGGCATTAATTCAACCCCTTCTATAACAGCTATCAGTTTACAGTAAGACACACACTCACACACACACACACACACAAATACGCACACACACATACACACACACATACACACACAAACGCAAATACATACACACGGAAACATACATAAGTGAACATACACAGATATAATTTAACCTACATTGAGTGAGAGTTAATTGATTTCTTTGTTACATTTTATTTTTGCCTTTTAATTTTCTTTTCTCTTTGTATCCATAACTAAAATTAAATATAAATGTGAGCAATATATATAGGACTGTCTACTGCTTGTTTAATAATAAAGCCTAAAAGGAAGGTTGCTGGTGCTTATTAAATAGTGTAGTCCAAACTACTCGTAATACATATGTACTTATAATATGTTTTTGATGGAATAAACTTTTATTATTATTATATAATATTATTATTATTATACTAATAATGTCCTCCACGAGATTTAAATATAACGTTGCCGCTTTGTATAAAGAAAGTCGATAACGTCGGTCGTTGTGATTTTTAAACTAACTGTATCTTCAATATTTTTAATGGCCATTTCGAATACTATGGTTTATTTCTTATGTATAGTTGCTAGTATTAATGCCACTATGTTTTCTCATAATTTAACATATATATAAAGCTTCAACCATCATATACAACAACGTAGGTATATGGTAAGCGATATAACTTTAAATACGAATAATTAATAATATATGTACATATTATGTCGTCTATACCAGAAATATAAATGCATTTTTAAAATAATCACTGCAGCTTGTACAGAAACCACGAAATAAGATGTAGGACATAAACAGCAATTTTATAGTTCATTTTCACAGTTTTATATGATAAACCTAATGGTTTATTTTCTTTGTATGCGTATACCTCCAAAGATTAACACGTTCAAAAAAACAAAAGTTATTTTAAAATATATTCATTTTACAGCGCATCTATTGGGGATATAAATTTTAACTATCTTACATATTCTCTTAGAAATAGAATGAGTGCAACCGCGGGAGACAGCTAGTCTATAACATGTATAAATTATCTCGTTACGTCATTAGTAAACAAGGAGCTGTGCACCCTCATGCGTACTACCTCTGCAGTTCACACTCCAGACCTAGTATATGAAATATGTACATATGTTTATGTATGTTATACGAAAACAAGTCCAAACTTTGACACAGAAACGTTTTCCAATCAAACGCAGAGGCGATCGCGGTCAGATGCAGTCAATGACCCCTGGATACAGTAAACCGCCACCGCAGACCGCGCCGTCACGTTAATTTTACGCACAGACACGTTCAATATACAACGTGTTACGAAAATGTGTGGTCATATATTAGGACCATAATGATTGTCTAATCAAATGACGTTTGAGGATTCGAATCCGTAGTACGCACGTAGTGCGCTTATGTTTGCGGAGAATTGCGAAATCCCGTGTGCACTACCAAGCTCGGATAAGGTACTGTTAGGCAATTCTCAGTAATTATACGGGCTATGGAATTATGAATAGCAGCAATAGCTTAGTGAGAGACCGCTGGATTGCTACACAGGAGTCAAGTGCGGTCCCAAGGCACGGAACTGTTATTTTTTAATTATGTGCGCAAAATTAGGTAATTTCCGCTCACTTTAACGGTGAAGGAAAATATCGTGAGAAAACCCGCGTATCTCAGAGTTCTCCATAATGTTCCTGAAGTCTGCCAACCCGAACTGGGTCAGCCTGGTGGATTATAGTCTAACCTTTCTCAAACTGAAAAGAGGCCCGTGCCCAGCAATGGTACAGTTTTATACAGTGCTGATATTATTTATATATAATGATTATCTAAAAAATAATTTGAGCGCCCTATTCCTGGACCAAAAATTATTTTAAATTTCTAGACAGTTTTAAACATTTTATTTATTTATTATTTAAATATCGCATTTCATCACTATCGAAATTGCGCCTGGTCATTTTCGGGTCCCCAGTTGTTACTGACTTAGCTGTTAGTGTTAATAATAATAATAATTATCATTTATTCATATAATTATATATTATATTAAATTGGTACAAAATGATACAGAGCTTAGGTTACATCGAAATGGTTATATATAAGGGGTGCCTGTACTAGGGTAAACCTGTGCCACAGACACTAAGGGCAGATACTGTATAATTTATATATAAATTCTAAAACAATACTTATAAAACATTATTATTTTTTATATATAAAAACTTACGAATTACATTATAAACTAAGTGATTACTATGACTCCTTAAAGAGCTATTTTATTGCGTAACACTTATTGAACAACAGTCATCAAATGTTGTTAAAGTATCGACTAGGATGCGCTAAGCACAAGTCAATAAAAAATAATGCTATATCTTAGTGCAAAATAATGTACACGGTCACGGTTTTTTGTTGTACAGGATCTATATTATGTGACCCTTAAATGACCACACCTTTCTGTTACACGCTAAATAAGTATCAAAAACAAAGGTAGTCTGAATATTATAAAGGTTGGCATGTTCAGTGAGTTCTTTAAACAATAAGCTGCGTAATAGATTACATCAAAGCTAATTCTTATTGCAGATTATTCCTTAAGGCTGATGTCAAACGAATCTATTCGAAATAGTTTTACTTTTAAGATATTGTAATAAAGCTTTTTGAAGTGAAAAGTATTGTCTGTGTCTGGCTAATAATAAATAGTAGTTCACTAAGCAAAATTCTTTATATATTATAACTAGCTTTTGCCGGCTGCTATGCTCGCTTAGGAACAGTAAGTACTTTTTTTCTAGATAAAAGGTACCCAATGTCCTTTTTGTACCCCTGACACTTCCTTTTGTGTACCCTAAATTTCATGATGACCGGTCGAGTGGATAAAGCGTGAAAGCGTAACAGACAAACAAACTCACATTCGCATTTATAATATTTGTTAGAATTTACCCGTGGCTGCCCTTAAATTTGAATTCTTTTAAGTATATATAAAAGAGGGTGATTGGGCCTCCGGCACTCTCACTTACCGAATGAAACACAACAGTAGGAATACTGCTATTTCACGTCGATATTCTGTGAGAGGCTAATCCTTCCCCGGTCGAGCCGGCTCAATCATGCTGAAAGAGCGTAGAATCTATGAGAAGAACTGACAAGAAACTCCTAACCACTCATTTTAATCGTCAAGTTTCTAGTAGTGAGTGTTTATTTTTTCAAAAAATTATATACTTTTATTAAGTCTTTTCAAACAATTATATACTTTTATATGAAATCCATAGCATTATTTTGTAGCTAAAACTTAATAACTCGCTAGAAAATAGTCATCAGAGCCTGCAAATTCTCTAAACTCGACTCGCCTCTCATTTGAAAGCTTTTCGCTTGTTGTTTTCCAGAGTCGTAATTTTCATCTGTGACGCTCGTGTTTCTGTGTATACCCGTAGCGTAGACAGGAAACGTTTTAATCGAAGCGCTCTAAAGCTGCTGGGATTAATTTAGGGCATGTCCTGTGTACCGGCGGTAAGCACCTAACTTCAGATCTTGTTTAACGACCCACGACTTGGCGTAGTATAGGCATTTCACATATATAAAAAAATAGATAACTATTGTTTTTGTTTGGTAGAACAAGTGGTTAACACGGTTTTGATCATTACTGAGGTTTAAATTTTCACCACAGGTTTTGTGACTTCTCAAAGTTACGATAACTCAAGATATCGTTTACATAATTACTATTTGAATTAGTATCTTATAAAGGGATTAGAATGAACATCAAATGCCGTTTCAATTGAGGTACAATTTTAAGTAGTTAGTAAAGAGTTACTACGTAATATGTAGGTATATTATATTCACAGCAGAAGTGAAGAAGGCACGGGTGTAGAACTTTATATACAACACATGAGGTTCGACTCGTAAGTCTGGCAGACTATTACTGGCTGTCCTTGTCAGAAAATACCAGTACACACTCTGAAACTGTGACTGAATACGGCAATAAACTCGTTCTGCTATATTACAGGGAATCGCAAACCATAGCCGGCAAAATGTGGGGACGTAACACGTACGAAATACAACTTTTCGTACACAATCGACAATATCATTACGTTTTGCGACAATGTATGTTTTGAAATACAAGCTTAAAATTATTTTACCCGCTCTTTTTTAGAAATTTCTCTCTGTTTGGTTCCACAAACACTTGATTGCAAGTACCTTAATTAAGCTACTGCCTCAAATACAGATATTTCTTAATATAACATAGAACGAATACCTATACTTCAATTGCATTTATGTGCGATAGCCACGCTTTGACAATGCTCTGTAATTTCGATACAAAGAGACTAAAATTGAGTCTTAAAATGGGTCAAAGCACACAGTTAACTGCCACATTGGTTTCACAAGTCCTTATACAGATGGTGCGATAGTTTTGGTGGTCAGTTCTCCTAAACCTATTACAATGTCTCGAAATGAAAGTAAACACAGCCTATTTGTTTTTAATATGGCGTATAATTTAGAAAAGCTTATACAGGGTGTCCCAGAAGTCGACGTCAAGCCGGAATCAGGTAACAGGCTAAGTTATAATAGCTATCAGAAAATATAAAAAAATCTAAGTTATGTATTTTAAAAATAATAGGAATTAAAAAAATATCTACACCTGTGACGGTCTTTATACTCTCTCTTTTGAAATACATAATGCCTATAATTTTTAAAATACATAACTTGGATTTTTTTTTTTATATTATCTATTATAACTTAGCCTATTACCTTATACCGGCTTGACGTCGACTTCCAGGACACCCTGTATAGGGTGCCGATTTCATCACCAGCTATATTAGAAAAAGTGAATTAGACCACAATATTTTACCCTTTCGGGGCGATATTTTGAAGATCATTTTATGGTAGTTGATATAATATAAAGAATCATTGTGCAAAATTTAAAGCGTCCTTATTCTGAATTTTGGCCTTGGTCGATATATTAAACTATTAAGTTAATATATTTATATTAAATAAATGTTTATATAAAAAATAACTCCATGACACATAAGTAGACCTAGTGTGGAGAATTTCTTTTATTCTTACACTAGTAAGCATAAAATGTAGTTGTAATAAGTTTAAGAGCCGATTTTTCAATCGTCAGATAACTTTTATCTGGGGAATATGTTTGACGTTTTGACAGATTTTGTATAGAAAATATGTCATACCGCCATATTTATTCTTCAGATAAAAGTTATCTGACGATTGAAAAACCGGCCCTTAGTGGAATAATAAATAAATGTTAAGTGTGATTTCTCTTATTTGGTTAATAAATGTTTATATTTATATAAACTTTAAAATCCTTTTTTAGTGCCCGCGTATTTTATAAAAGAAACCTCTGTGCAACATTTTAAATCTCTTAACCCAGGGATTTGAATACGTTTATGTACTAATCCATCAAACATTTCATCCTCTTATTTATTTAGATTGAAACCGTACCATACAAGAATTGCAGACGATTAATTCGGCACCCGTATATTCCATAATATTACACGATATAAACACTTTCACTCTTTGTATGTAAAATATTCAACGTATATTATTACAGGATGCTGATAGGATATCAAACGTCTTAAAAGTATGTTTTCTTGTAATTAATTTACATTCTTTCCAGTCGAGTTTGTTGCCAGAGGCGGCTAACACTCAATCTGCATTTATGAGAAAGGTCAAGTTGCTCAAACTCAAAATTAATTAAGGCTGTTCCATGTTAGAACAACAAACCTAAGCTAATAAACACATAAAGCATGTTCGCTTTGCTATGACAGTATTATTATTTCTGTAATGAATCGCTTTAGTTCATCGTTGTGGTAACATTATACATGATACTCTTGACAATGATGCGTGTGCCTGTTTGTTATTTAAGTGCACGGTTTAAGTGCCAAGCTCCAGGGCTATGGCAAGAGATCTCAGGCTATTTTATTTTCTGTAGTGTAATGAGACAACTCCTACATTGGGGATTTCTTAAAGATATTTCAGACACATATATTATTCGATAGCCTTAACGTAATAATTAAAAATATATATGTTCATTTAAATATTGTTAAATTATAAAATACTTACTATTAGGCGGAATAAATTGTGTATGTATAAAAATAATTGTAGTTTAATTATATAATGTTTCTTTGTGTTTCTGTTTTTTGTATTGTTGTAAAGCTAGATTTTATAATTGTTATTATTTTTAATAATATATGTAATCTTACACTAGCACATAAGCGATTTGTTGTGTACAATACTGTAAGCTTATGTTGCTGAATAAATAAATAAATAAATGATGTTCTGTGTAGTAAAACGAACTTTACAAAATACAATTAACGGATACAAAGTACACCCAGATTTTGTTTTCATTTATTTTGATACCTATTAGTGTTTCCTTTTGTTATTCGAATCCTAATCCCAATATGATTGCAGCCATTTTTTGTGTATTTTAGGATTTTCTGTTTCTGTAAAATAAAATTAAGTATGTACGGCAATTGGCTCGCCCCCTTTTTTATATCGGACTAAAAACATAGATGGTGACAGTTATTTGCTACTTTGCATATAGTAAATCAAACCAAATCAAATCAAAATAAATTTATTCAAATTAGGTTACAAGGTAACACTTATGAATGTCAAAGTTACACGTAAATTTTTTTTTCTGTGAATTTACATTTACTACCACGTTCAGCAAAGCAAGGGTGTGTGGGCTCATGAGAAGAACGGGCAAGAAACTCATAGCCACTCTTTTTAATCGCCAAGTGTACAATAATATTTCGTTTACAAATCATAACTGTAAGGTGCTGCAACCATTTCTCCATGAACTACTACTCAACATACTCAAGCATTTGATAAAAATTGATGGTAGCCTTTAAAGCAGCAGTATGGTAAATAGGAGCATCCACTTACATGTACATAAATAATCAAGACAAGACGTGATTATAGTCCGTAGTTTAATCTAATTGTTTAAATAAAATGTAGTAAGTAAATTATCGAATTCCACTAAACCAGAATTCAGAATAAGACTCAAAAGAAAGCTTAACGGAACTGTCCATAATCACGAGATGCCTTCATTGCACATTCTTCTTGATTAAAATACGACTGAATGTAACAACAATGCCAATTCCAGCTTCAACAAGGTGTAAAATTACAAAAAAAAAATATATACTTATATTAAAAAAAACATAAGTGTTAGTATTTGTCATTTAATATCCTGTGATCTAATGCAAATATTAGTGCCATGGATGTTTGTCATTTAAATAATCATCTATATTATAATATGCTTTAGAAATTAAGCAAGTTTTAATTCTAACTTTAAATTTATTCTCTAGTAATTCTAGAATATTACTCGGGATTTTATTATAAAACGTATACCAAGACCCATGAAGGAACCATGAACTTTATGTAGACGGTAAAATGGAACACATAATTTATATTTATTTCTAGTATTGATTATTATCTAGTATTTATTCCTAGTATGAGCCTGAATCTATGAATATATGTATCTACTAGAATCTACACATAGATTTGTAATGTCCACGTGGTTGATGCATTTGTTTTGGTAATCACATCACACAATTTGTTAAGCGATGCGAATTTTTTCGAGTCACCATTGGAATAAAAATTATTTGAGCCGAAGATAGCTGTACCGAAACCGGTTGATTTTTATGACTTATTGCATGATGGCTTACAGTCCGGCGACGTAGGTACCATACGGCTTTTATATTTATCTCAGTATGAGTATATGATGGCATATTATAAATGACAGGCAATCTTATATCTGTAATTGACAAGCAACTTATAAAATTTTACTCGTCATTTAATACATTGTAGCATATTACCGGTAATTAAATGATAGGGACGGTTACTGGGAGTATAGAATAGCCAAGTCAAAGCCAAAATAATTTTAAAGTTTTAAAAATATTTCACTATTTAAAAGCTATATTATCACCGAGTAACAAAGGCTTTTATTTAAAGCACTGTTAATAACATAACCTAATATATTTTTACGCGACTGAAACCGTAGGCAAATGCTAGTTTTGATAATGGTGGTGTTATTATTGTCTTAGGTATATGTAAACATTAAATATTCTAATTATACTGACTTTTACATATTTAGTTATGGATTATTGTTACAGTATAGACATCGTGACAACCAATAATTCAGTGTCCGAGAACGTGGCTGCTGTAAATAAAAATTAAAACTCGAATAAACAAATCTTGTGAATAAAATAAAACCCATATTTTCTTTTCTTTGTTCATACATACATACATTGTTTCGCACCTGTAATGTAAACGAATGAATAGACTTAGGATCATGTGGGTCCTAAGTCTAATGTCACCGCCTTTGTGTCCGTTAATTGTATATTTGTAAAAGTCCACCTTATCACATGGCTTAAGACTTAAAGCAAGAGCCGCTTTCATAAAAATATATTTTTGATTTTCTATATAATTAAAAATTATATTTTTTTATACCACTAAGGTGGCAGATAAGCATATGGCACACCTGATGGTAAGTGGTCACCGTAGCTTATAGATGCCTGCAACTGTTGCCGATCCTTTAAGAAAGGAAGAAGAGAAAAAAGAAGTGGGAAGGAGAAGGAGTGGGATGGAGGAAAGAGAGTGATTGGGCCTCCGGCACTCTCACTCACCGAATTAAAAACAACAGTAGAAATACTGCTATTTCACGTCGATATTCTGTGAGAGGGTAATCCTACCCAAGCCGGCGGCCATTCATACTGAAATCAGCGAGGCTCTACTTGCTACATATGTATATAGAAAATCCGTGTGATATGATCCAACAAGTTTGGGTCCTCATACCTCTGCCGAACGATCAAGGCATGGAATTCTCTGCCAAGGCACATGTTTCCTTCTTCCTTCAATCCTGGGTAAGAAGGAGAAAAGCGGGGCGTGAAAAAGCACCTTCTCAGGCCGTCAAAATAGAGACCTCAACATCGCCTCGGCTGCTATGAGGACGGTGTAATGAGAGAAAAATAACATATATTTTCTTTTTTCTACTTTGTATCATCATATTAATACTGTGTATTAAGCCATAAAAGCATGAACTTTATTCAGAAGCAATCGTCCTAACAGAAGCCGTTTTGTTTATTTTCTCCTACTGATATATTAGTATTGCATATTTTAATCTGACTTGCTACCCAAACGTGAGAAATTTCACGGCTTGATAAATGGGAAGCCGAATAAGTCTTGGCTGCCTTTTGGTAAAAGGTAATATGATGTAAATACATGTGCTATTATGGTTAAAAAGTCGCAATGTGTTTCTTTTGTAAGACTAATACTAACGAATATTATAAATACGAATGTGAGTTTATTTGTTTGTTCGTTTGTTACACTTTCACGCCTTAACTACTTGACCGATCATCATGAAATTTTCAATTTGTCAGGGGACCAGAATAGGATGTAGGGTACCTTTCATCCGGCAAAAGTACTGTTACTAAAATTACCTACATTTATGCGAGTGAAACCGGGCAAAATCTTATTAATAATAGTACCAAAGATGTCCTGAACTATATGAGCAATAACAACGGCTTTGATTCCTATTTTATAAATAAATAATAATAATATCAGCCCTGAATTAAACTGTCCCACTGCTGGGTACGGGCTTCTTCTCAGTGTGAGAAGGGTTAGGCCATAGTCCACCACGCTGTCCCAGTGCGGGTTGGCAGACTTCACATATCTTTGAGAACATTATTAAGAACTCTTAGACATGCAGGTTTCCTCACGATATTTTGCGTCACCGTTAAAGCAAGCGATAATTAATTATTTAATACGCACATAACTTCGAAAAGTCAGAGATGCGCGCCTTGGGATCGAACTCGAGACCTCTGCGTGGCAGTCCAACGGTTGCCCACTAGGCTCATATAATAATAATAATAAAACTATTTCTTGCCAGAAATGTGTAACTGAAGTGTCCGTTGACCCCACACTAGGCAAGCCTGTCTTGTGGGTGCCGTGACAATTACAATTTAAGGTAAACATAGCTAATGACATATGGGAATTTATTCAGGTATTCAAACTATATAATAATTAGTATAGATCTAGACTAAAACTGACGCAAAGACAATATTGATGTGCTTAGAATAAGTGTACTAGCACTTAACCGTCAATTCACTCTTGCTCCAACATTTTGCCGTAGATGGCTTTTTTCGGGATGTGAATGTCCACAGAATACATATCGCATTATCCCGGCCAAAACTGGTGTGGAAAAACTGGTGGAGTCAACACTGATTTGTTTATAATTATACAAGATTCTAACCGTGAAATCATTAACGTGGTTCCAATTTTGGCGATGTCTTTACTGGAAAAAAGCCTGTGGCACTCACCGTAAATCAAATCAAGCACTTGTTCCATTGCTACATGAAACAGCTTGCAGACTTCATTTCAATCTTCTGTTTCTTACTATAGGTATATGGGGTTTTCAGAGGTCTTTAAATAGCTTAGTTTTGAGCCAAATAATATTTATTTCCTTGCAATAAATAGATAATATTTTAGAGCTATGTCTGATTTTTATATAATATAGGCAAACTCGTAACAAAAGTAGTCGAGATAAAAACTTTACGCTATCTGTTATTTTATTATTCAACTTTAATATTTTCTTTTGTATAATCACATAGCATATTATAAAGTAATATTACTCGATTATGAAACCTGTTTTATGCAAATTAGGTTATTTTTTAACGAAGAAACGGGATAAGACTAGTCGAAGGTTACTTTTAACTAATTTTGGTAATGCATGATTGCATTATCTATATGGTTGCACGTATGCAACTTATTTTGGCATAATTTGACTCTGGACTTTTCTGCATAATTATGGTTAAGTAGATTCTGTCTAGTTCCCTTTCCACTTGCATTAGTCACTTGCTTATCTTGAAAGCTAGACTTTTGGGTATACATATGAATATATGTAAGTTCCGAGTTTACAAGTGGTGTTTAAGTTTTCATGTATATCACAAACATATTTCCTTGATTACAATTGCGTCGGTCACTATTACATTAAATAGTTACTAACCAATACAGCATTGTATTATTTCCAAGTTGAGGATTATTCAGTTATATATATATAGTAACTATTTGACGGATGAGTAATTTGGTTACTGGTCTCAAGTTCTTCGGAGAATACGTGAGTAGTTAGTCACAAAGGTCTGTCACAAACTACTCACGTTATTGTCTTACTGTAACTGATATTGGGTTTGCTAGAAACTTTGATTCAGTTCGCATGTATGACTAATTTAGATTAATTACGTTGCCTGGCTTGTATAGCCAGGCAACGTAATTAAAATGACGAATTGGAAATCGGTAAACATTTCTACACAATCCTAACTAATATTAATATTATATTTAAAAACAATAAAATAATTAATTATTTTATTGTTTATATTCTAATATAAACGCAATCGTGAGTTTGGTTTTTACGCTTTTACGCCTAAATTACTCGATCAATTACCATGAAATTTCGCATACACGTTGTCAGAGGTCCAGAAAAGAGTCTTTTTTCGGATGAAAGGCACATCCGAAAAAAATAGGTACTATTCTCGAGTGAGTTAAGCCGCAGGCAAAAGCTAATAGTATAAACTTCTGATTAAATTAGTTGCGGGTTGGTTATAGGTTGCTTATACTGCCTTCATAAGGTAATAAATATAGTTTAGAAAATTAAAAATCACGATTTATTAAAAAAAAACAATCTAAGAAGTAGAAAATAATTTAATAATTTTAATGTAAAAAAGCATGGGCCCCACCACTTTTTTTTTTTTTTTTTTACGTGGGTAATGCAATTACGCATATCCCTCCGCGTGGGCGGGCGGAGGTATTATGTCGGACTCGCCGGGGTAAAATAAGATGTTAAAAAGATAATGTACCTCCCGGAATACCGACTAAACCTACCACGGTGTTCCTCGACAAAACCACTATCGACGGGGCCGCGCGAATCACTTTCGCATACGGTCGCGACCCAGGCAGGCCCCTACGCAATAAGACCTACCCAAGATAGGTACTACTCAAAATAAAAGCCCTACTGTCTCCCCGGAGACAGACGGGAGACGGACACGACACAGAGGCGCGCGTGGGAACACGCACGCCGCTTCTCGGACCTGGTGCTGAACGGATGGCAAGCAGGCCCACAAAGCCCGCCACTCCCAGGTCAAACCTCAGGGTGGCTGGAGGTCGTCTCGCGCCCTCCGGCGCCCGGCTCTGCGGTTGGCGAGAGGGTTCAAACGCTCCCTCTCCCGCTCCGCCGCCTCCTTGATGGAGATTACTACCTCGCAAAAGGAGGCGTCGGCGTTCCACGACCTCTCACTCCGGACCATAGACTGAACTACGGCCGGGAGCGAGAGGGCAACCGATCCGACTGCCGCGATCAAATCACGGCGCTGCGATGCCCAGGCGGGGCAAACCGCCAAAGTGTGCAGCGCCGTGTCCTCAACAACGTCGCGGCAGTCGCCGCAGTGGTGACAACCGGGCGTCTCTTGCCGGCGAATACGACACAGGAACTCGCCAAAGCAATCGTGGCCAGTCAGAACCTGTGTCAGCCGGAAGGTGAGGGCGCCATGCCACCTCTCCAGCCACTCCTCAAACACGGGACTTACCGCCACAATTGTGGCGTGCCCGGTGGGCCCCACCCCACGTATACTTACCCACCACAAATATTTTCTACCTCGTGTTTTTTTAATTAAGCGTGCTTTTTAGTTTTTTTTAATCTATTATAGTCTTTTTTTATTATTGTATTTTCGTCGGTCCTCGATAAGTGTGCAAAGTTTCAAATCAATTCGTCGGTTTGAAAGGGGTGAAAATGACTTTCAAAGATTCCGTTACATAGATACATACATACCAAGCTAATAAAAGCGTTGAAATTAAACACTTTATACGGATATTGTCGCGTTGTTTATTTTACTTTAAAATTCTTTTATTTTAACTCTAACACTACTATTATAGAACTTCACTACTATTTACACTATTTAATTTAATTAAAACTATTTATTACACCTATTTATATTATCAATATGAAACACAACAATTAAAAGTAATAACACGAATAATTACCGAGTCATCTTTGACTTCACTGTCATGCTCGTTGGACTTGTCGGGTGACACAGGCGGTGCATATGAGCAGTGGACCAAAAGAAATAAAAAGCTTGATAATAGCTTCATTGTTCCTTTAACAAAATAATGTTTTAAATCAATTAATCACAGGTTTTCATTTATCAAGTAACTTGTATCTTAAACTTAAATATAATTACTATTATTATAATATTTTAATGAAATGTTGTAAGCCTACCAATTATATCAGTGATCTGCGTTTGTAATAACTAATAAGTCACAACATATTATAAAACGAAGTCCTCCGCCGCATCTATCTGTCTGTTCGCGATAAACTCAAAAACTACTTAACGGATTTTCATGCGGTTTTCACCTATAGACGAGAGTGTTTCATGAGGAAGATTTAGGTGTATAATTTGTTAAGGATTTGTGCTACCCGTGCGAAGCCGGAACGGATTCGAAAATTAAATGATGCCGGAGCCGAATGTTCAATTATCAATCAGTTGTTACTCATAATTCGAATCACAATCGAATATTTTAAAGTTCTAAACTTAAATGATACGATTTATAGATTGACGACGTGATAAATCGCTCGATAGTGTTGATAATGGTCTCGTACGTGGCGACGCGATAACGGTGAATAATAATGGCTTCGGATGACAATGATGTTCTTTTTTTAAGTATTGTTCCTATACCGTCTTATGCCGTACTCCTTTATGAAGATCTCGTGCTGAGCGGTCCAAAGCGATGACTTTCTAAGTTGTTCCTCTCTATAATATCTATGTCCCTATATTACCGCGTAGACAATCTAGTAGTACTAACATTCATATCAAGATATTACTAATAGCCATATGCACAATAGCATTCGAATCGTTATACTTAAGTAGGTGCCTACAAACTTTGACCTTGACCATACAAAGTAAAACGTATCGCGTTGTGCACAAATGTACTCGAATAAAAATCGAATGGAATTATTGACTAATCCGTAATCAGATTAATTCATTCGAATAATTAATTATCAATGTTTCGAATATTACGATTGCTTGAAGATTAGAATAATTTCATAATTTAGAACACATCGCAAATGAATATGTTACTTAATTATTTTTGTTCTCTTTCCTCGCCTATACATGTCAGGTTAATCAATTATTATATTTTAATGTCGCTAAGTACATACTATAATTCTACTTGCCTACTTATAACAGTAGCATAGGTAAGCATTAAACTATTAATGGCTAATTGCGTGTCGAATAAATAAGTTTAATAAAATAATTTTAATTTAATAAACTATTGTCTATTATAAAAGTAAACGAATTTAACTTGTAAAAAATATAAATAGTTTTAATTTAATTAAATAGCTTAAATAGTAGTAAAGTTCAATAATAGTAGTGCTAGAGTTTTCAAAATTATGTAATAAAAGAATTTTAAAGTAAAATAGACAACGCGACAATATCCGTATAAAGTGTTTGATTTCAATGTATAACAATCGCGTAAACATAAGACAATATTATTTAATAAACGCGTGCCAAAAAGAGGTACCTGCAAAAAGAAATTATATACATATATTGGCTTATAAAAGACGCATGTGATCTTTTCTTACTGATTCCAAGTATGTAAAAGACCCAATTTCGAAAAATAAATGGATGCCTTTTATTCCCTTATGACGGCAGTATGCAGTTTAAGTTTCCCAAGAGTTCACGAATGTCGTATAGTGTGCTTAGGATGGTGGGTGACAGGCATGGTACTTTTTTGTTGAATTTTATGTGCTGGGAGTTCGTCGAGCCTACGTAAAAAGATGAGATACACCAGCGGAACCGAAGCAGCACACCAGCGGCTAGACACAATGGTTTTTAATTATGTCGGGAATTCCAAGAACTGTCAGGTTAATAATAATTTTAGATTACTTACTAACATAGATAAACAAATTTAGTCACTAATGAACTATGGACTTTTAGTCTGAGCAGAAATGATTATAATTTAATTTAATTATTATTTAAAACTGCGTTTTCCATGATTACTACTGCAAAACTTGGACACACATATTATAGTGGCGGTGACGCACGTCAAATCCCATATATTTTATAGAATCATAAAAAATGTACACGATATCATTCCTACAGAAAATTAGTCCTTATATCATGTCTTTATAGTAAATAAGCCGAGGGGAGACATAGTTGTGTTACATTCTATGTCGTCAGCCATGTTTTTGAGTTGTAATGAGTAAGTGAGGAGCTTAAAGCTGTTGATCGAGCATATTTCCAAACTGAGTGCTGCTACTGAGATTATTCTAACATAAAAAACTTAATAGCATTTTACGCGATCCGGAAATAGAATTCAGCACCTAACGATCGCAAGCAAACGTAAACGGAAATTGGATACTTAGGATTGTATGTGAACACGTGCAATAGGAAATTAATCGGTTCTTGAGATTAATTAAAATAAAGATAAAATAGAATTTTTCTTTTTTAGTTTTGTTTTATAATGTTTTAGGTATAAGTTACTTTTAAATAATTGTGTTTATATTATGTATATAATTATGTACGTTTAGATATAAAATTGTTAGTTTGTTGATAATAAATAATATACGTAAAAGCATTAAATCTGTGAAGCAGGATCTGCTCCTTCGACAAACGGTGTCGCCGCATTACTAACCAAGCCATGCATGGTTCTCCATCATGATGTGAATTTTTCTCTGTTTGAGCAACTATGGCGTATACAATCATGCGACTAGCAAGTACGTTTACCAAATGTAACAGTTGTTGTCTATACTAATATTATAAAGCTGAAGAGTTTGTTTGTTTGTTTGCTTGAACACGCTAATCTCAAGAACTACTGGTTCGAATTGAAAAATTATTTTAGTGTTGGATAGCCCATTTCTCGAGAAAGGCGATAGGATATATACCATCACGCTACAACTAATAGAATCAATGGAAAATGTTGCAAAAATTGGGAAAATTCTTTTATGTGAAGCAAACGAAGTTGCGCGAGTCAGCTAGTTCAAGATAAAAGCGACTACAATAATATACATATATTATGTTTATAATAAAATATCTGCCCGCTGCCGTTGTTATTTAAGTCCACAAAACTCGACAAGTAATTGATGAATGAAATGGAAATTAAAATTAAACAATTTTATACAGATTTTATCACGGTGTTAATTTTACAACACTATTATTACACGATTTTGAAATTATTAAACTACTGCTAAACTTTATTACTATTTAAGCTATTTAAATTATTATTTATTACTATTTAACTATTTAGATTTAGTGTTATCTACACTTTTGCTGACGTTTCTGTTGCTTTCTCTCACCGCGATTACAGGGAGACAATAAAATTCGTATAAAGTAGTTTAATTTTAATGTATAACATTCGCGTAAACGTAAGACAGTATAGCTTTAGATTGTTATATTTCTACATAAGATTATTTTTCATCGCAAAGTTCCACGGAAACGTTAAATTAAGAATATCAGACTGATCCCATTCTGATTAAGCTACATAAGTATTGTTAACCACATTGCATGTTAAGCAGAATAAATAAGAATGTAAATTATAGACGAGGAATAAGATAATCCATTAACAGGACTCAAACCTGCGACCTCGACAAACAATGTCGTTGCTCTAAATTTTTTTCATCTATCCTTTCATATTCTACGTTAGCATGCGAAACCCTGTGTCATTGAGATTAAACTACCTTATACAGATTTAAACGCGTTTTTTATTCATTGTCATGTCCATGAACAGCAATAACGGCTTAGTATTATTATATGCTGGCAAAACTTATTATCTAATATTAAAAATAACAAAGTTTATAAAATATAGACAGGCAATAATTAATTAACAATTAATTTTTGGGTTAAAGATTTATATATTCTCAAAAAGAACAAATACAGTTTACTTATATTGAAATTCTATATTATTTTAGTTTGTTCTATAAAATACAGTCTGAGTTACGTTAAGGTAAGAGATGATGGCCAGACGCCAGTACATCCGGCTTCGTAGGAGGCGTCGCCGCCCTCCCGATTTTGACGCCAGGGAGGCGGAATTGTACGAGGTATACAGAGCGGCCAAGAAGGCCCTCAAAATAGCCATCAAGCGGGCCAAGGATCTGGCCCGCCAAGAGCTGCTGGGGACTCTGGACCTTAATCCCTGGGGGCGTCCATACCTTATGGTAAGGGGCAAGCTTCGCCCCTGGGCGCCCCCCTTGTCCCTGAGTCTCCGGCCACAGTTGGTGGAGGAGGTGGTGGCCGCTCTGTTCCCTTCACGGGCGGAGCACACTCCTCCGTCGATGGTTCCGCCTTCCATGGCGTCCAGCGCGGACTTTGACGACGACGTGGTTCCCGAAGTGACCCAAGTAGAGTTGCGAGCGGCGGTGTCGAGACTTCGCTCGAAAAACACCGCCCCAGGGCCCGACGGCATTCCAGGTCTTGCTTTGGCCCTGGTCCTCGAGGAGCTCGCGCCCCGACTTAGGGGGCTCCTCAGCGAGTGTCTAGTGCAGGGCCAGTTTCCGCGCCAGTGGAAGGTGGGGAAACTGGTCCTGATCAGGAAGGAGGGGCGCCCGGCGGACTCTCCGTCCGCCTACCGGCCCATTGTGCGGAGCGCCTCGTCCAGCGTCTCTCTTCAGTGGGCCCGGATCTGGCGGAGAACCAATATGGTTTCCGCCGCGGGCGCTCCACTATAGACGCAGTCATGCGTGTGAGGAGCCTGGCGGAGGACGCGGTGTCCCGGGGCGAGGTCGTCTTCGCGGTGTCTTTGGACATCGCGAATGCCTTTAATACCTTGCCCTGGAGTTGTATTAGGGAGGCACTCATTTTCCATCGAGTGCCGACCTACCTCCGCCGCATAGTCGGGGCATATCTGTCAGAGAGGGTAGTCGTCTACCCGGGTCACGACGGTTGGAGTCGGCGAGAGATGTCGTGCGGTGTTCCGCAGGGATCGGTTCTGGGTCCGCTCCTGTGGAACATCGGTTACGACTGGGTGCTGCGAGGTGCGCTCCTCCGTGGCGCCGGCGTCATTTGTTACGCCGACGACACGCTTGTCACAGCGAGGGGTAAGTCGCACCGGGCGGCGGCCATACTGGCGACCGCTGGGGTCGCACAAGTCGTTGGTCGTATCCGGCGGTTGGGCCTCGAGGTGGCCCTGTCCAAATCCGAGGCCGTTTGTTTCCACGGCCCTCGGAAGCGGCCACCTCCAGGGGCCCATATTATGGTAGGAGGGGTCCGCATCGGCGTCGAGTCAACCCTAAAGTATTTAGGTCTCTTGCTCGACAGCCGATGGGACTTTATAGCCCATTTTCGTCGTTTGGCCCCCATTCTTCAGGGCGCTGCAGGCGCGCTCTCGCGCCTGCTGCCAAACCTTGGGGGGCCAAACACCTCCTGCCGGAGGCTCTACGAGGGGGTCGTGCGGTCCATGGCCCTATATGGGGCCCCAGTTTGGGCAGACAACCTGACGGCCCGCAATATCTCGGCGCTTCGTGCACCACAGCGCGCCATGGCCGTCAGGTTGATTAGGGGATACCGCACGATCTCGTTCGAGGCTGCGAGCCTCCTCGCCGGATCGATGCCATGGGACCTGGAAGGGGCGCTCCTGGCGTCGCTCTATCGTTGGCGCCAGGAGGCACTAGCTCGGGGCGAAGGACCGGATCCTCCCGCTATCAAGGCGGCGAGGTCCGAGCTCCGCCAGGTCTTAGTGGCAAATTGGAAGGAGCGACTTGTGCACCCCAGTGCCGGGCACGCCACGATCGTGGCGGTAAGTCCCGTGTTTGAGGAGTGGCTGGAGAGGCGGCATGGCGCCCTCACCTTTCGGCTGACACAGGTTCTGACTGGCCACGGATGTTTTGGCCGGTTCCTGTGTCGTATACGCCGGCAAGAGACGCCCGGTTGTCACCACTGCGGCAACTGCCGCGACGTTATTGAGGACACGGCGCTGCACACTTTGGCGGTTTCCCCCGCCTGGGCATCGCAGCGCCGTGATTTGATCGCGGCAGTCGGATCGGTTGCCCTCTCGCTCCCGGCCGTAGTTCAGTCTATGGTCCGGAGTGAGAGGTCGTGGAACGCCGTCGCCTCCTTTTGCGAGGAAGTGATTTCCATCAAGGAGGCGGCGGAGCGGGAGAGGGAGCGTTTAAACCCTCTCCCCAACCGCAGAACCGGGCGCCGGAGGGCGCGAGATGACCTCCAGCCACCCTGAGGTTTGACCTGGGGGTGGCGGGCTTTGTGGGCCTGCCCGCCATCCGTTCAGCACCAGGTCCGAGAGGCGGCGTGCGTGTTCCCACGCACGCCTCTGTTTCGTGTCCGTCGCCCCCTTTAGGGGGAGACAGTAGGGCTTTTATTTCGATTAAGTACCTACCTTGGGTAGGTCTTATTGCGTAGGGGCCTGCCGTTTCATACGGCGGGCCGGAACCTCGGCGGGGTCGCGACCGTATGCGAAAGTGATTCGCGCGGCCCCGTCGATAGTGGTTTTGTCGAGGAACACCGTGGTAGGTTTAGTCGGTATTCCGGGAGGTACATTATCTTTTTAACATCTTATTTTACCCCGGCGAGTCCGACATAATCCCTCCGCCCGCCCCCGCGGAGGGATATGCGTCATTGCATTCCCCCACGTAAAAAAAAAAGGTAAGAGATAATAAATTAATATGTTTTTGTGATAAATACTAGTAAACGTTTTTTATACAATGCTAGGGTTTGAGTGTTTCTTATTTCATCTAGTAATTTGTTGTACAGCTGTGCTCCTTATAAATAAATTTGTATTTCTTTATTATTATGAAATGCCTCTACTATTTCTAAATAATTAATTCAAATTCAAATCATTTATTGTCAATAAGTGTATTATAAGTACATAGGTATGTTTATCCATTGTCTAGTACCCATAGTACAAGCTCTGCTTAGTTTGGGCTAGATAGTGTTCTGTGTGTGATAGAATATATATACAGGGTGTCCAAGAACCTGGCGTCCAACTGGATTCCCACGATGCCCCAAGTTCTAACAGTACTCAGAAAAATATTTTAAAAAATCCACCCCATGTACTTACAGAATTATACTGATTTCAAAAAAAAAGGGGAAATGAGCACCCTGTGACATACTTTTGAATGCTGTGACTGCTAATGCTGATAATTTCGATATTTCTTGGAGGTTTTGTAATCTAGGGTATTGCTGTGTCTAAATAGAATGTAAAAATAAAGTACTTATTGTACCATTTTAAAATAAAATATTATTTTAACTAAAGGTGATATGGAAAACTATTGAATTTCGCAACTTTGACCGACTGTAGTGTAAAAAAAATGTACCAAAATAGTATGGCAAGTGACGTCAAATTTTGACGCGTTTATTCCTCTTTTTAAAAAGGTATAATACTTACACATTAATTTGAAAAAAAAAATTTTGATAATATTTTTACTCAACAACCCAATTTTTACGATGTCTTACAGAATTCTTAGAAAGAAAAATTTACGACGAATTGAATCTAACCTCTAAAGAATTACTGTTGTATGCTCATAAAAATAACAACAGGCCTCTCAAAAAACAGGTTAGACCGTAAGGGACGGTATGTGCATGCATCTCACCATAGTGATTCGTTATTACAACAGGAGGGAGCAAGACAGAAACTATCTTTGCGATTTGCTGGTTCTTCTTTATGGTACCCCATTATTCAGGTAAGAGTGAGGGAGAAAAAGGTTAGAGGTGCGAGTGAGATAGATAGTGACGCTATCTGGGATCGTGCTATTTAGGATAACAGTACGGTCAGTACGCGTCACTGCCTCCTGCCGTTACTACGCACCTCTCTCTTATTGTTACCATTGATCACGTACTACGATTTAAAGCTTTGTTTATTGGACTCGATTACTCTTTGTGCTCTGGACTTTGAAACGAACTCTTTACGACGACCTTTGCCTGTGTTTGGACAGTTTGTGTTTTGTGTGTGCTACCATGGCGACCTACACTCCGCAAGAATACGCAAATATGCACTACATTTATGGAGAATGTAGAGGTAATGGACGAGCTGCAGCGAGACTTTACAGAGAAAGGTATCCGAGGGCTACGCGATATCCCGACCATCGAGTTTTCATTAATGTGCACAGATCACTATGTGACGGGCGGTTCCCCAATCAAGTAGCTGGTGAAGGACGACCCGTAAATGACTTCATACGCGATGAAGTTTTAGAGGCGGTGTCGGCAAATCCAAGCATCTCTGTGCGAGGAATAGAAGCTGATACGGGGATACCGAAGAGCACAGCACACAGTATTCTCCAAAAAGAAGAATATCATCCGTACCACGTACAGCGAGTGCAAAGTCTTTTACCTCGAGACTATCCGAGCCGAGTCGCGTTTTGTGAAACAATCCTGCAAAAACATCGAGAAGACGAAAACTTTATCGACAAAATTTTGTGGTCAGATGAATCTACATTTAAGAAGGATGGCTACATGAACCTACACAACTTGCACGAGTGGCATGTGGAAAATCCGCACTTGATGCGAGAAGATAGATCCCAGTACCGGTTCAAAGTGAACATGTGGACCGGTATTCTCTGTGGGAATATTATTGGTCCATTTGAGATGCCCGAGAATTTGACTGGCGAATCATATTTAAATTTTCTTCAAAATGATTTGCCAAACTTACTAGAAGAGACCCCACCAGATATGTGGTTCCAACACGACGGCTGTCCAGCACATTTTCGCGTATCCGTTAGAGAGTTTTTGGACGAGCAATACCCGAACAGGTGGATTGGGCGATCAGGAACAATCCCGTGGCCAGCCCGCTCACCTGACTTAAATCCGCTGGATTTTTTTTTCTGGGGAACTATGAAGGAGCTCGTTTATGCGAAGCCCATTAATGACATCGCTGACCTTCGTGAGAAGATAACACAAGCAGTGCAGGTGATACGTCAAAAAAGTTACTCGCGAAACATAAAGCGGTCCTTTTTAAGGAGAGTGAGAGCTTGTATTGCCGCGGGTGGTCAACATTTTGAACATTTATTGTAATAAAATATCTTTAAACTAACATTCTTTGCTTTTATTCTACTGGGAACCCATCTACCTATGTGTATTTCCTTCTTGCTCACTCTTGGAACCGAAGTAAATAATAGTAGTAACATAACAGTTTCTAAGATAAGAAAGGGTCCGACAGTTACCGTTAGTAGGTAGGCACTTCGTAAAAATTGGGTTGTTGAGTAAAAATATTATCAAAATTTTTTTTTTCAAATTAATGTGTAAGTATTATACCTTTTTAAAAAGAGGAATAAACGCGTCAAAATTTGACGTCACTTGCCATACTATTTTGGTACATTTTTTTTACACTACAGTCGGTCAAAGTTGCGAAATTCAATAGTTTTCCATATCACCTTTAGTTAAAATAATATTTTATTTTAAAATGGTACAATAAGTACTTTATTTTTACATTCTATTTAGACACAGCAATACCCTAGATTACAAAACCTCCAAGAAATATCGAAATTATCAGCATTAGCAGTCACAGCATTCAAAAGTATGTCACAGGGTGCTCATTTCCCCTTTTTTTTTGAAATCAGTATAATTCTGTAAGTACATGGGGTGGATTTTTTAAAATATTTTTCTGAGTACTGTTAGAACTTGGGGCATCGTGGGAATCCAGTTGGACGCCAGGTTCTTGGACACCCTGTATATATATATATATATATATACAGCGTGATTTTGAAATCGTGTAATTCCTTTTAACCACGCATTCTACTGGTGATATAGAATAACCCTGACCATATTTTTATTAAATTAGTTTTTTTTTTTTAAATTATTATTTCGTTTTTTTCGTGAAATGGTGTCAGATAGTCATATGTTAACCAACCGAGGCAATTTTATTTTTTTACAAATTAAAATAAAAAAACATATTAATAATTAATGTCGTAAATAACAACGGGCGGTCCTTTTTATTGCCCCTTATTATTCACGACATCAGTTATTGTTATGTTATTATTTTTAAATTAGTAAAATATTAAGATTGTGTCAGGTGGTTAAAATATGACTATTTGAAATCATTTCATGAAAAAAATCTGTACTCTAATTTTGCCGAAACCATTATTCTAATTAAGAAAAAATATGGTCAGGTTTATTCTATATCACCAGTAGAATGCGTGGTTAAAAGGAATTACACGATTTCAAAATCACCCTGTATATATATATATATATATATATTATTAAAATATGGAAGGCTCCATGTACTAAGTATTCATTCGTAAAATATAGGTCTTTATAATTACATACTATTAATAAAATAGAACTATTTATTTTTAAACACGATGACCAGAAGTACCTTACGACTAAACAAATAATATAGCCTGTCTAATGTGTCTTTGATAAATTATCGTAAAATTACTGTTTTCATTTATGAATTATTATATGGTGCTTGGTGGTTTAATTATATATCCACCACTGACACAATAACTTAACATTCAAATTGCTAAACATAACCGTAGAACATAAATACTACTCTTAGAAAATTCTGTGTCACAAAATTAATTCCTATGTCACAAAATACACCGTACCCATAAGCAGCGATAGCTCGGTGGGGAGACCAACAGACTGCAATGCAGAGGGTCTCAGGTTCGAACCCACGTCGCGCACTTCTGACTTTCGGCAGTTATATGACTTTTCAAAATTATGTGCGTATTGATTGACAATTATCGCCTGCTCCGTGCCTCGGAGAGCACGTTAGTCTCCGTTAGTTCCGGAGATATAATAGTCCGTTGGTCCCGGATGCCATGAACATCTATGGCAGTCGTTACTGGGAAGTCAATAATATCCCTATAATATCCTGACACTGGTCTAGCCTTAGGGTATCGTTAGCCTTCGGGTTGCGGAGGTCAGGTGGCAGCCGCTCCGTGTAAAACTGATATCCCGTCAAATTCGGTTAGACTAGAAAAGCCGACCCCAAGTGACTTGGGAATAATAAAGGCTAGGTAGAAGAAGACAATCGTACCCATAACAGATGACGCAGAACCATAAGCAAGACGACAACTATTTGCAAACCTCACCTTTATCCCGAAATCGAACCCACAACTTAGCGTAGTGGTATTAGCAACCACTTAAACGATCACGCCATAATAATAAACATAAACCTACATATTAAACCTAAGCAGTTTATTTTAAGCACTATGTTGATCTATATTTTATAAGGATTCATCAAAGGTACGAACTCAAAGAAGTTCTCGCAATAACTGTAAAATTACCGGTTAAGAAATTTCATTGCCGGTACAAAAGTAAACTTAAGATGGAATACAGCAAATAAAAATTGCGCCGTCTAATAAACCTACTCGTTTAACTGAAACGAGTTCGTTTATGAAGCAACTTGTACAAGTATTAACTGTAGTTTTAAATTAATTTCTTGATACTTTGATATTTTAATTTGCGTGGGTTCAAATCGATGTTAAGTACTCTCGACTGGCTTGGTAGCGCAGCGGTGTATGTGACTACAATGCATGAAGTTTCAAGATCGTTTTTCGGGACGTGTGAAGTTTTGTTAGGTTATTTTGTCAAGATATACTTAATAGCAGTACAGGGTCTGTAATTGTGATTGGTACAAGACTATAGTTTCGTCCCCTACTTCGTTGGATTCAAACCCATAGTTGGCAAAAAATTAATGCAATGCATCTTTACTTGCCCATTTGGGGATATAGGTGTAAAACTTTGCATATATAATGTAGTATATATAATGGCTTATGTAATCTAAATGTTCATTGTATAAAAGACGGACGAAAACATCCTGCACAACCAAACAGTATGTTCTTTTTACCCGACTGCGTCAGAAGGAGGGTAATGTTTTTCGAGCATATGTATGTATGTATGTGTGTATGTATGTCCATTTCTTTGGCACTTCTACAGCCCAAACGGCTGGACGGTTTTTGACATATGAGGTGTCGTTGAATTCATTAGAATTGCGGAAGTGACATAGGCTATATATATTTTAAAAATGGCGCCCGCTGAGGTAGAAAAAGGTAGGGAATTTGTTTTTATTTTTCTTACCTTAGCAATATGAGTATCAAATGAAAGATCGCGAAATGAGCATTTTAAAAATAAATGTACCATATCACGTTTATATTACTGTTTTAAAACAAATTGTCAAAAAGCGTACCGATTATATATCAGGACGCCCGAAGTATCATTTTCTAGCAAGAATGTATTCAAGTCAGGAATGACATTTCCTGTACTTAGTTATATGTATATTAAAATAAAACTATGTATATATTATGTTAATGTGTCACCGCATGCGGCACCATAAAGTATTTAGTTTAACTTATTTGAATATATGTACGTATGTAGTTATTTCATTATTTGAAAAAGTAAGCTTACAAAACAAAGCATTAGTCAGTCGAATTTTATATAGATATTGTGATAATTGTTTTTCTCAGAGTTCATTGCTTTTAAGCAGTCGGGATTTTTGTTTTTATAATAATAATTTTATTAATGACTATCTCTAAAGCGAAAAAGTAAGCGGCCTTCTTTTTAAAAATTGGCACATGGGCAATAATTCATAATATGTCAAAGGGCACTTTGAACACATTCGGACGAACAATTTGTCGTCGACATATTTTTTTGTCCCGTGTAGGGATCGAATCTTAAACAATGGGCACCCTGGCAGGGGCCAGGCGATAATTTAAACCAATGAACTGTTCGTGAAATCGTACATGTAGCTCGTACGAGTAGCTTACGCATATAGCCTGCGTCAATTACTTTCGTCACTTGTACAAGAGCCATAAGTTTGAGTGTAGTTTGAAACCAATTATTTAATTAGTAAAATGTATCTAATAATATTTGGATACTATGATTGATGATATACACTTTACTTAATCAACTTCCGGCTTCTGAATTGAGAATTCATGAGGTCGCGTGTTCGTTTTTCGTGTAGGGTTAAATTTTGTCAGGCTATTTTGTCTAAAGATTCTTAGTGGCAGTACAGGGTCTGAGAATTGAGAATAACATATTGAGAACGACTTAAACACTACTTAAACAACTGTCTCCGTTTTGCAGGAGTAGTGATTGCGACTGCTGTGCTTGAGGTCTCGTGTTCGAATTCCGGGTCGGTTAAAAAGTTATTGGGTTATTCTGTTGAAAATCTCAATAGCAGCCCAGATTTAAGAAGTCGGCGGTGTTAGACACCCCCTTGCCTCGGATAGCACGTAAAGCCGTTGGTCCTGCGCCTGATCTCTCTTCGGTTGTGTCGGATTACCGTTCCATCGGATCATGAGAATTAGGGAACAGAGAGTGCACTTGTATTTGCGCGCACACTTGTGCACTATAATATCTCCTGCGTAGTTGGCCAGTCTACTATGCCGCCGTGACCGAAATTCGATCTGGAGGACATTATTACATTACTTAAACATTTTATTTGTTTCTGTATCAAGATTCCTAAAACTGAAATTAAATTTGAGTAGGTTTTTAATATACAAAGTAAATGCTGAATTGATCGCTGAATGATGAATTTATTTCTGTAAAAAATATTTGAGTATACTTAGTTGAGATTTACTACCTTTTTAATTTAGGAACCAGGGTATGTATCGTATGCGTATCAGAAACTCCTCTAGTCTTATTTGAAACCTGTGTCTAGTAGTAGACTGTAACACGCTGATTAACTGATTTACTGCCCGCGGCTTCGCTTACATAAATGAAGGTTAAGATAAGTTAGTAACAACACTTTTTCCCTTTGGTACCCTATGTCCTTTTATGTACCGCTGACAACGTATATGCGAAACTGCATGATGAACGATCTAGTAGCGTGAAAGCGTAACAAACAAACAAACTCACATTCGTATAATATAATATTAGTTAGAATTGTTATTTTATATAAAAACAGATCCTTTTTTGGTCTTGTTACTCTATATACAAAACTAGCGGACCCGACAGACGCTGTATTGTACACAAGAAAAAAATTAAAAATTAAACCATATCTAAACAATTCTTGAATTCACCTGAACACACACAAAAAATTTCATCATGATCGGTCCAGCCGTTTCGTAGGAGTTTAATTACAAATACACGCACAGAAGATTTATAAATATAAAGGTTCTGTAACCACAGAATACATAACCAAATTTGGCTGTAAATTTGTTCAATATTAATGTAAATTTTACGTGGGACTCACGTTTTATATACGTGCTATGAAATTATAAGGGCAATTTAAATGGCAACTAATCAATAAAATTAAATATATAACACACACGTCCACATTTTTTTGTTTACTATGCCCAATATTGATTACTAGGTTTGTTTTTAAAGAATTGTATTAGGTATCCTTTTATTTCTAGACACCCTAGAATCGATTTGTTTAATATGATTGAATAAACATTGAACAAAGAACGTTCATTAAATTCTGACGCTAGTCTTGTGAAGCGACTTAAGTATGTATGTACAATACAATATAGATTTTCGAAAAGTAGAATTTCGAAATATTAATATTGTGATCATCTACTTTTGAAGCTGAATCGCTTCATTCCCAATGACTACGGATGAAATGCAAGTAGTTGTGCAGAACAATATATTTGCCGGCGTACCAAAAGGCGCCGACTTTAACTATTTTTTATGAGTAGAAAGTACCACCGTTGTCTAATAGGTGACAGTACGGTATAAAATGGCTGACAATAAGTGTGGTACTTTACAGAACAATTACTGCGTTTCGCTTTGATACTAAAACTTCGTGAGGTTAAAGGACACAGCACACATATCAACTTGGAAAGGGAACGTAACCATATCGCCTTTCGCCTCGGTGTCAACCAGGCGTCGCCTCGTCGTCAACCTAACGTAAACACGTAAAGAAAGCGGATCGTCGTACGTCGTAGTACGTCGACTCAGCTACGGTTGTGTATGAAATAAGTTTTTTACGTTAAAGCAGCTCTCTAATTGCTGTAATATAATTTTCTCAAATAATTTACTTATAGCAGGTAATATAGAAATTGGTCTGAAATTACATGGATCACTTTTACATCCATTTTTAAATAGTGGTATGATTTTGCTATATTTCATTAAATTTGGAAAAATGCCAGCTAAGTACTTTACAAAGGGAGGTAGGGCGTTTTATACAAAGAATACTGCACGGCTCAAGTTGATACGGTGCCGATCCGTTTCCGAGTTGATAGGTGTGCTGTGTCCTTTAAAATCAATTTCAAAATTCATTCATTTATTTAGGTCACAAAGTAACACTTATGAATGTCGTAGTTTAGTGGTAAGCGAGTTTATCTGAGTTATTAAAAGTTAATTGGGGTTAGTTGCTAGGTTCTCAGCGCCTTGAGTTGATCGTGGCAGTTGGACTGGTTGCCCTCTCGCTCCCGGCCGTGGTTCAGTCTATGGTTCGGAGTGAGAGATCGTGGAACGCCGTCGCCTCCTTCTGTGAGGAAGCGATTTCCATCAAGAAGGTGGCGGAGCGGGCGAGGGAGGGCTTAAACCCTCTCCCCAACCGCAGAAGCAGGCGCCTGAGGGCGCGAGATGACCTCCAGCTACCCTGAGATGTGACCTGGGGGTGGTGGGCTGTGTGGGCCTGCTCGCTACCCGATCAGCACCAGGTCCGAGAGGCGGCGTGCGTGTTCCCACGTGCGCCTCTGTGTCGTATCTTTGTCCCCCCCCCAAGGGGACGGTGGAGGCAGTATTTTTGTGTAGTGGCCTGAAACCATCTATGGTTATGTCGAGGAACACCGTGGTAGATTCAGTCGGTATTACCGGGGTATCTTTTCCCCGGTGAGCCCGACATAGCCCCGCGGAGAGGTATAAGTCAAAGCATTCCACCAGGTAAAAAAAAAGAAAAGGATTAGTTGCTAGGTTCAGGCAAAAGGTATCACCATTGAATTTTGCTATTTAGCGATTTATATCTGCGAAGAGTTGCAGCAATTACACCATATATTACAGCCTCTACAAATACATATGAAAATAAAAACAAATACTTCATAATTCGACTGCCCGCATGGATAATGGTTTATGGCCGCCTCGTCACTACCCACACCCCGTGTGTTGTGGGTTCCATAACTACACGGGACAAAAAATAGTGCGATCCACAAATAATTGTTCTAAGTAAGTGTTCTTTGTATTTTTTGTTTTAAATGTTTGTAAAAGTTCCCCGTGACAAACGATTCATAGGTCACTAGTGCGATACATCTGTCAATAAATAATTATAGAGCTTATAAGCTAACGTTTACTTTTATCCGAATTTGAAATGAAATAACATTTATTTGTCCGAATATGGGTATACACAGCTGTTGATCATTACAACCATAATCTGCCATTACCTGGCGTACAAAATCTTAATAATTTGTTTTTATTGTAATTTTACAGTCACATAGTAAATTAGTTCACATAATCACATAATATTTGCATGCATAATTTAATATCATAGGTTTTTATCATTTATGAATTCTTTTATACTATAAAAACATTTTCCTAGAAATAATTTGAACATTTGTTTAAAAGCGTTTACATTTTTCATTTCCTGTATATTTGATAAGTTGTTATAAATACGTATCGCCATGCAGTATACTTTGTGACTTAATACACTTGCTCTTTGTTTTGGTTATTGGTTCGGGAAAAGCCCCCGCAACACAATCATTATTCCTATTTTTACAACTTAAAATTACCGACTATACATACGAGTACAAGTCTATATAAAAATATAAATAACTACTTTATAATTTTATTAGAATGGAACAATCTTTTAGTGATTCTTTATATACATATAGTAGCATGACATAATCACATAACCAACTCTCTTATTCCTTTCCTTTCAATCGTTAATATTTACATTTCTCTAGCATGATACCCGTTAACTGTTAACTCAATATGTATGTTTGTAATATACCAACACAGTGTAACTAACAGCAAAATGGATCATGGACATAAAGTTACGCTTTGTTTACAGTTAATACCGTTATTAGTTATAAATTAGTTTTTATATAACAGCTGGGGCATGTACATTGTGCATACAGTGCCGTAAGTTTATATTTCATAATAATTAGTATGATGTATGAGCACCAAGTGTATGCTCGCAAAAGTTCTGACTGATCAGTCTGTTGGTTTACGATGCTTTTGTTTGTTTTTCTTCACAGCGCGTGTAGGAAGTGGTTAGTAATAATACGTAGTCTATTTTCAAAATTAAAATCGGGAATTAATTTTCAAAGTAACAGTTATGCAGCCTTATTAAAGATATTAATCGACAATTGGAATACAGAAACATACCTAATATTAACAAATTGTCAACAACAAGATTTATTTGTCTATTTATATTTCGTACCTATTATTTAAATTCAGGAAGTAAAAATATAACAAATATAATAGCCATCTCACGGTCGTTACATTTTCATAGATCAGGTCGATATTTAAGACCCGAGGCATTCTTTTAATTCTCTTGAAACCAAGTGCACTTCTTATGGAATAAACATTTCTTTTATAGTT
Source organism: Catocala nupta (assembly GCA_963675205.1). Classification (NCBI taxonomy): domain Eukaryota; kingdom Metazoa; phylum Arthropoda; class Insecta; order Lepidoptera; family Erebidae; genus Catocala; species Catocala nupta. The sequence continues at coordinate 28,347,854 of OY776095.1, forward strand.
GGTGGCCGGCACTTAGGAACTTAGAATATTGGCCGTTGATGAAGACCTAATAGATTTGTGTACTGAGTGTCAGGACACTCAGTGTGGCCTTTTGCTATATTTAAAAGTAAACATATCATATTTACAAATTGTAACTCACCTGTGGTTTGAATCTCTAAAGGACTAATGGTCGGCCTCGATGGCGTAGTGGTTAGTGTAACCGACTGCCACGCCTGAGGTCGCGGGTTCGATTCCCGCACAAGACAAATATTTGTGTGCATGTACATGGATGTTTGTCTTGGTCTGTGTGTTTCTATGTATAATATGTAAGTATTTACAAAAAAAAAAGTATATATGTATGTTTATCCATTGTCTAGTACCTATAGTACAAGCTCTGCTTAGTTTGGGCTAGATAGTGTTGTGTGTATGTGGTAGAATATTATATATTATATTATATATTAGTGACAGCCTGAAATCCTCAGCTAAACTGCTCCAGTCCGGCTTCAATAATCGCAAGATCATGTTTCTATGTTTCTCTGCTATCAGAACATCACCACCACTTTTTTTTTGAGATATCGCACCTCAAACAATTCACTGTTGTAATAGATATAATATTGACAAGTCACATTTCCGTAAATAATATGATATTGTAGAAATTAAGATACACCACGAAACACACTGTTCGTTTCCGTGTAAGCTACGCACATTTTGGTAGTATATTTTAGGCGTAGACCTAGCGCCTTAGGACCTTTAGGGGTCACCGATGACTCCCCGTGACCTTGAAAATGACCTTTTCTGGAAAGATTTCGTCTACTTCTATGACATTTGTTCGAACACATATCTCTAACTGTTTCGGAGATATTAGAGGTCAAAGTTTGTATGGCGGCCATGTTTTTTTGTATGGAAGCCATGTCTTTTTACCCCCCTAAAATTTGCCAGGGTTTTAAGAACATTTTGTTCGAGAACGACTCCCGTAGATATCACCATTGCCGAGATTCGATGGGGTACCACCACCAAGAGCTGACCTTCCGAAGGTCAGGCATTTTTTCCGGGCCTTCTAAACGATTCTCTATACGACGCTATATTTACATTTTTCCTACGACTTCCCCTTGTGTAACTTCTATTTCTCTAAGTCAGTCAGTGAGTGAGTGGTAATTTAAATTTATATAATATGGATATTTATTATACAAATGGCGGGTAGTCAAAAAATAAACTAATTGGCACAACAATGCACAGAGTATAACAGAAATAACCATAAAGAAACAAATGTTTTGAAAGGAAACAAAATACGACGACTGGTACCGAGATTAGTATCCTTGGAAGCTAATAGTCATAAGTGCGTTCTATGCAAAGAAATGCAACTTATAATGTAAATTATACGGTTGAAATTGTCATAATATAAAATTTTGCAATTGCAATAATGATATTCAATAGACTTACTTGAGTGCACTGTGTAGCGACACAGAAGCATTTGGAAAATACAAGTAGCACACACTTAAATTTGATTATCGAACTTGTTAGCTTTATACGCTTTATAGTCTTTTTTACTTGTAGGCACTCAAGTGATGAAGTTAATTAGATTTTTAGAAAGAAGGTAGTTTATTTTAGCTTCCATTTTTGTTATTATTTCGAATAGGGTTTAAGTGTTTTTTTTGTGCACTCCTTAACTTATAGTTTTCAGTTTCTGCGGCCCTCCTTCAACTTCAAATTTATTCATATGCGACCATTGTTTTTTATTAATGTTGTCTCCTTGTAATTTGTCTCGCATAATCAGGTCTGCAGCTATTCAACCCTGATTAGAAACTATTTTTTATTATTTATTATAAGAGATTTTTGTACAAAATATTGACAATGGCAATCCAATTGTACCTTATTCTAAAAAATACAACTACTACATCAATAGCACAGGCTAATGTTAATAGTTATTAATTACATTCACGTTTGAAATTAAATATACATATTATATTATAATATTCTAGCTGTATGAGAGTTTGCGTTCAGCTAGAATAAGAACCATGTCTTTGATAGTACCGGTGACCTCTTTAAGAACTAGATTGTACTGAATAGCCAGAGAGGTTTCGAACTTGGCGAATATTCTCCAATGGAGCAAGTTTTGCATGCAATGCTCGTATTACATGTAGGATCGATCTAAGCGGATATGGTATTACCTAATAATATCAGCCCTGTATTTATTTTCCCACTTCTGGGCACGGGCCTCTTTTTAGTATGAGAAGGGTAGGACATTGTCCACCACGCTGGCCCAGTGCGGGTTGGCAGACTTCACATATCTTCGAGAACATTATTGAGAACTCTCAGACATGCAGGTTTCCTCACGATGTTTTCCTTCGCCGTTAAAGCGAGCGATAATTAATTATTATTTAATACGCACATTACTTTGAAAAGTCAGAGATCGTAAGGCAAGGCGAGCGTCTTGGGATCGAACTCGAGCCCTCTGCGTGGCAGTCCAACGGTTTTACACTAGGCTATCGCTGCTGGTATCGCTTGCATTTACTGTAACGCCAACTTCGCCTGGCTTCGGTGAAAATATAACATACGATTACATGATGAGTCATCACAGACTCATAATATGTACCTGTCGCAGGCAATTTGTATGATTCCGCGTTTTACAAACGGCGTCGTCCGTTTTAAAACGCTCGCTGTTTTAAAATATGCCGCATTGGCATTATGGGCATTCCGCCAAAGTGTGCAGCGCTCAATAACATCGCGGCAGTCACCGCAGTGATGACATATAGCCGTCTCTTTCGGGCCTATACAACACAGGAACTGGCCAAAACAACCGTGGCCAGTCATTACCTGTGTCAGCCGGAAGGTAAGTGCGCCATGCCGCCTTTCCAGTCACTCCTCAAAAACGGGACTTACCGCCACGATCGTGGCATGCCCGGGGCAAGTATTAAATGGTTATTTTTTATTCGCCATCACTTTATTGGTTTAGTTATATGTTATTTATTAAGTTTATTGTTGTATTTCAGGGTGCGGAATTATAAAAGGAAGTCAGAACGGGTGTCAGTCTCAAGAGATCTATGATCAAGCTGCAAAGGAAGTATTAGACAATGGCAAAAGAATTCGTGAGGCTGCTCCATTGTTTGAGCTGTGTCATGTATCGTTGTTCAGATACATAAAAAAGAAGGAAAACAATTTGCCTCTTACTGTCGGTTATACCAAACCAAGCCAAGTATTCTCACCAGAGCAAGAAGACAAAATTACCGCTTACCTCTTGAAATGTGCAGACATCTACTTTGGATTAAAGTAAAAGAACTAGCTCACCAGTGTGCAATTCCTGCGTCATGGCACAATTGACTGGAGAAATACCCTCTGAACCCGTCACAGGCCCTTCAGAAATCCAATATATGTCTACTGGTTTTTCACCTTCAAAGACAAGACCTCTACCTAAAGCACCACCAAGAAGAAAAACAAACAGGGCTGTACGTAAACGAAAGTCAGCTGTTTTGACTGACACTCCAGAGAAAGAAGTTTTGGAGAAAGAATTTGAAGAAAGATTATAAAAAATCAGAAACAAGAAGCTAAAGCAAAAAACAAAGTAAAGGGCAAAGGTAAAACAAAGTTGAATAGATCTGAAAAAACCAAGATCGATAAAGTGAAGAAAAGGTTTCCAATGAAGACTCAGATTCTGAAGAAGAAGAGTATTTATGTTTGGTTTGTGGAGCAGAATATAGCAAATTAGACAAAGAAGATTGGGTCCAGTGTGTGATCTGTAAACTGTAGTCACACGTTAAGTATGTAAAAGGTGATCCTGTTTCATACATTTGTATTAACTGTGAATCTGATGAAGACTGAAGTAAGTATATTATGTACAAAATTTTTGCTACCTTTATACGAAGTAAGTCAAGCTTGCCATGTTGATTGTGATATAGTTAGATGATTAAAATAGTTAAGCAGCGAAGGTTAGGCAGATTAGTTGATTGAGATAATTTATTTAAAATGTTGACCAAAAATAATGCTAGATTTGTTTGTTTTCATTTTTTGATGCTCATGTAGCTTGGCCACATTGACTGTGATAGTTAAGTAAATACAAAAATATAAAGAATTGTTATTGATCGAATGAATTGTTAAGAAAAATGATGATTATAAATGCAAATTATAATAACTGTTTTGACTGATGATAAAGTTTATTATTAAGTTTAAATTTTTCACCCTAGCCTTTATTATTCCCGAATCACTTGGGGTCGGCTATTCTAGTCTAATCGGATTTGACTGGATATCAGTTTTTACACGGAGCGGCTGTCACCTGACCTCCGCAATCCGAAGGTTAACGATACCCTAAGGCTAGATCAGTATCAGGATATTATAGGGCACTGACTTCCCAGTAACGACTGCCATAGATGTTCATGGCAGCCGGGACCAACGGCTTAACGTGCTCTCCGAGGCACGGAGCAGGCAATAATTGTCAATCAATACGCACATAATTTCGAAAAGTCAAATAACTTCCGAAAGTCAGAGGTGCGCGACGTGGGTTCGAACTCAAGACCCTGCATTGCAGTCTGTTGGTCTCCCCACTGAGCTTTCGCTGCTCTCTTAATAATAATATATCATTTTCTTTAACAACAATAGTCATCTTTTGACTCGCATAGTTTAAGTTAATTAATAAGTTTAATTAACTTAACTAAACTATGCGAGTCAAAAGATGACTATTGTTGTTAAAGAAAACGATAAGTATTCATCTCATTAGTTCGTAAGAAACACAATTTTCTTATTATTTGTTTGTTGATTTTATAATACAAGCCTTAAATAATGAAACCTGTTGTTTTAATATGACGTTACTACTTACCCCACACTAGTTACAACTTGCCCCAAAAACGGGGTAAGTTGTAACAAGCGACTCTTTCCACAAAAAGTGCTATAAATACAAATGAATTATAAATTCATGAAAAATATTGTGGGTATATATTTCTTAATATATGATGACTAATTTAAAAGCCCTTTTCAATTGAAATACTCAATAGTTTAGTCACTACATCGAAAAAATGATAAATGTTACACCTAGCCCTTACTACTTCGCTGCTGTGGTTCGTAGCATGATGTTATACAGCCTGTGTTACTCCTAGATAACGTAGCCTTGTTCACCACCATCCTAAACAGTTAGCTACCGTGGGAATGTCTTTGTTTCAGAGAGCCCACGGGATCTGTGACAAGAAACACCTGGACGCCGAGCTTCAACATGTCAAGCAAGTACTGCAAGACAACAAGCTCCAACAGCCGCGCCGCTGTCACAGATCCCGAGAAAAGCCAGCCACAGTTGAGCGCCAGCCTGCTATACTGCCTTATGTAAGGGGTGTCACTGACAAGATTGGCTACATCTTGAAGCGAGCTTCAATCAACACATACTTCAAGCCGCCAACGAAGATAAGTCAATTTTTACCATCCGTCAAGTGCCAATTACCTTTACAAGATGCAGGGGTCTATAAAATAGATTGTGACTGCGGACTCTCATACATTGGTCAAACCAAGAGAAGCATAGGCACTCGCATAAAAGAACACATAGCTGACGTTAAACACAAACGCTCGTTGAACTCTGCTGTGTGTGAACATGTAGAACAGAGGACCAACCACTACCTGAGATTTGACAAACCACAGATTCTCGCTAAAGAACACTGATTCCTACCAAGGATGCTTCGCGAGGCTATTGAAATCAAAAAACATCCAAATTTCAATAGAGAAGATGGTTGGAATGTACCACCAGCTTGGGATCCAGTACTTCAAATAGTCAAACCCAAGAAGAAACAAACCACAGCTAGACTTCATGATACTTTGAGCTCATTCTGCGTAAATAGAAACTGTTGGCGCCTTACATCTGGTCACACTCGACTGGGCGACAACGGGGGACACCGTGAGGCGCGGGGGGCGTGCCGGAGCTGCGCGCGCGCGTTGACCCGACCGTTACTCGGCTCTGAGACGCGCTGAACTACGGGCATTTCTCATAATTATTGTACGGTTGAAATATACCAAATTTGTATACAGTCCACGCTATTTTATTTAACGTCCTATATGGCCTAAACATTGGTCCTTCGAGCCGGATCTTAATACTTTGCCAATCTTGATATTTTGCCGTATCAAATATCAACAAACACCGTCGTCGTTGTCGTGTGGACTTTGCCCGTGACCACGCGGTTTGGAAGAAGTCGTTCCTGTAGCAGCCTACATCGTCGAAGGAGCTGATGTCATTTTGTGGGAGTATAAACACAGTATTTGAGTGGCTGAAGTACATATAACTCGGCTGGATCGGTGGAAAAGAGTCCAGTACATCAGGCAGCATTTTTGGCGTCGGTTCCACAATGAATATACTTCTCTGCTTCAGACTAAACAAAGGTGGTTCCATTCCAGAAGCGAAGTCAAGCCAGGGTCTTTGGTCCTGATTAAGGACAAATCCACTCCGCCACTGCTCTGGTCCCTGGGTCGGGTCATAAAGACCTATCCCGGCATAGACGGGGTCACAAGGGTGGCTGAATTGAAGACAAAGAGAGGCACCATTCGTCGTGCCTTCAATTCCATCTGCCCCCTTCCTGAAGAACATTGAAGACATCGCTTCAACCCGGGGAATATGTTGGCGCCTTACATCTGGTCACACTCGACTGGGCGACAACGGGGGACACCGTGAGGCGCGGGGGGCGTGCCGGAGCTGCGCGCGCGCGTTGACCCGACCGTTACTCGGCTCTGAGACGCGCTGAACTACGGGCATTTCTCATAATTATTGTACGGTTGAAATATACCAAATTTGTATACAGTCCACGCTATTTTATTTAACGTCCTATATGGCCTAAACAGAAACCAATAACTAAATTATGTTCGGGTACTTTAAAATAACTACACTGGAACATTGAGACAACTACCATCTTAGTCTCCCCGTGACCATGGCTGCTGAAAAGCAACCGAAACGTCGGGGAAAGTGTAAACTTAAAAACAAATAGATTTGATAGTTTTAATAATTTAATTAGCTTAAAATTAGTAAAGTTTAATAGTATAGTATAGTAGTGAAACAGTTTCTAAATTATGTAATAGAGTGTTAAATAAACAACGCGATAAAATCCGTTTATAGTAGTTTAATTTCAATATTAAATCTATTTATATTTTGGTTTACACTTTCCCCGACGTTTCGGTTGCTTTTCAGCATCCATGGTCACGGGGAGACTACTTAGACTAATTATAGTCGGGCACGCCACGATCGTGGCGGTAAGTCCTGTTTTTGAGGAGTGGCTGGAGAGGCGGCATGGCGCCCTCACCTTCCGGCTGACACAGGTTCTAACTGGCCACGGTTGTTTTGGCCAGTTCCTGTGTCGTATACGCCGGCAAGAGACGCCCGGTTGTCACCACTGCGGCGACTGCCGCGACGTTGTTGAGGACACGGCGCTGCACACTTTGGCGGTTTGCCTCGCCTGGGCATCGCAGCGCCGTGATTTGATCGCGGCAGTCGGATCGGTTGCCCTCTCGCTCCCGGCCGTAGTTCAGTCTATGGTCCGGAGTGAGAGGTCGTGGAACGCCGTCGCCTCCTTCTGTGAGGAAGTAATTTCCATCAAGGAGGCGGCGGAGCGGGAGAGGGAGCGTTTAAACCCTCTCCCCAACCGCAGAGCCGGGCGCCGGAGGGCGTGAGACGACCTCCAGCCACCCTGAGGTTTGACCTGGGGGTGGCGGGCTTTGTGGGCCTGCCCGCCATCCGTTCAGCACCAGGTCCGAGAGGCGGCGTGCGTGTTCCCACGCGCGCCTCTGTGTCGAGTCCGTCTCCCCTCTAGGGGAGACAGTAGGGTTTTATGCGACGTAGTGCCTATTTTGGGTAGGTCTTTCGTGTAGTGGCCTGCCGTTTCATACGGCGGGCCGTAACCGCGGCGGGGTCGCGACCGCATGCGAAAGCGATTCGCGCGGCCCCGTCGATAGTGGTTTTGTCGAGGAACACCGTGGTAGGTTTAGTCGGTATTCCGGGAGGTACATTATCTTTTTAACATCTTATTTTACCCCGGCGAGTCCGACATAATCCCTCCGCCCGCCCCCGCGGAGGGATATGCGTCATAGCATTACCCCACGTAAAAAAAAAAAAAAAGACTAATTATAGTAGTTTAATTTCAATGAATAACATTCGCGTAAACAGAAGACAATATTAAGTGATATATTTTTTTAAAACGGTTGGCTATTTTTGATTTATACGAATTAAGTACAAATCGGAGCAACTTTTTGGAAAGAACACTCATCAAATTTACATAGTACTTTAAGATATTAGTATAGATACAATTAATTTTAATGACTACACATTTTAATTACACGAATAATTTATATTAATGATGTTATACTGTCGTTCTTAAAAATACAATTCTGACATCTGAAATAATATCATCATGTATGCTGTGCATACATTTGATTTCAATTTCTTAGTAATTAACATAACATTTATGAATTTTATTATCAATTGGTGTTTTATAAAATATCGTCTCATGTTAATATGAATGTTAATAATTCAAATAAACCTATGTAATATAATATTGTGTTATGTTTACGCGAATGTTATACATTAAAATTAAACACTACGGATTTTGTCGCGTTGTTTATTTTACTTTAAAATACTTTTACAAAAAAGTATGTACTTATGAAAAACTAACACTACTATTATTAAACTTTACTATTATATAAACTATTTAATTTAATTAAAACCATTTATATTTAAGTTTACACTTTGCCCCGACGTTTCGGTTGCTTTACAGTATATTATAGCATTAAATATAAATAATTTTAATTCAATTAAATAGTTTAAATAGTAGTAAAGTTCAATAATAGTAGCGTTTGTTTTTCAAAACTAACACTACTATTATTAATAATTAATATGTTAAGTATTAAATATTTTGTTTCAATTATTTAATACGTGACTTTTTATTTTATTAAAATCTGCTGTGTCCAGCCACCGGTGCGCAGCTGCGACTCAACATGTTAATATGGATGTCATTACCGATTGTTTTAAGACCAAAGCAAAACTTCATGCCACTTTGAAGTAATACTGTGTAAATAGTAAAACCAAAAATCTACGGGTACTTTAAAATAACTACACTTAAAGTAACAAACACTGAGATCACTATCTTAATCTTCCCGTGACGATAGCTGCTGAAAAGCAATCTTAATGTGGAGGGAAAGTGTAAATGTAAATAGATTAAGTAGTTAAAAGTCACTATTTTTAGGGAGATATCCGCCGCTCTAAGTATATTGTCGCGGAGGACTTTACAAACATTCAAACAACGGACATAAACAACACTCAAGACTCGGCACAACTCCTTGTGGATCTCAAATTTTAGTTCTGTATACTACCCGTGACCCATAATACTACCCGAGCAGTCATATCTTTTTTTTATTACATCACGTTACGTTAGATTAATTTCAGTAATATTTTAGTTGATTTTTTTGTAAATCTATTGTATTGTTTAGTGAGTATGCATAATAATTGAGAGTCAACGTTGGGCAGAAAGCTAGCTAGCTTCCTTATTTAATAGAGACCAGTGTGTGGCTGACAGAGACCGTTACAGCTTAAGTGGACGCCGTGTAACATGGTGTAACTGAATTTAAAAATATACAGCGTGTCCGGTAATTAATGGATAACCTGGAAATGTCTTATGGCCTTTCAGAAAAAAATATGAAAAAAATCTATCCTAACTACTACCTGAGATATGTATTTTTTTTTAGTAACTGTGTGTAACTTTCTTGTATACTACGACCATAAATGAATGAAATCCATCGGTTTTTTGTTGTTTTATTATTAAACACTAATTATGCTAATAGATAGACAGTTAAAAGTATGCTATGCTAATATAGCTTGCACTTTTATAATAATATATATTTTAAATTTATTTACTACTTTTTTTTTTGAACGGCCTTCAGTTCTACTATAAGACATTTCAAGGTTATCCATTAATTACCGGACACCCTGTATATATAAATTGCGATATTAGATGAAGGTAACGGTAACTTCATAGGCCCTAATAGTATCAATATTTATTTACCTTTTGACCGCCGCAGTCATGTATACATGATACATGACTGTGGCGGTCAAAAGGTTAAAAAGACAACTTCCGCACTAGCACTAATGTAGTTTACAAACATTCGTATTATAATCAACACAAAAACATCCAGACTCGGCACAAATATTTGTGGACCTTACATTTTTGTCCCGTGTGGTGATCGAACTCACAACATGCCGCGCGGCAGCTGTAGCGAGACAAAGCTTAAACTACTACGATAGTAATTTCTTCTTTTTAATAAACCACATTAAAATTCATATAAATTAGTTGAATATCAATGTTCTTTTTATTTGTAGATCAATCATGTAGTGAGTATTCATGATAGTTTAGAGTCAACGTATATACTGCGTGTTTCCTTATTCAATAGAGACCTGTGTGTGGCCCCACAGGGGCGGTTACAGCTTAAGTGGATGCCGTTTAACTGAATTTCTGTAATACAGGACGCTAAGACGTGACTTGAAGCTATAGTATTACCATTACAGAGTACCTATATTGCTAAATTATTAGTACAATATACAGACCTACGGCATAGAACGGCATTCGTTTTTAACCCCCGACGCAAAAACGACGTGGTGTTATAAGTTTGACGTGTCTGTGTGTGTGTGTGTGTGTGTGTGTGTGTGTGTGTGTGTGTGTGTGTGTGTGTGTGTGTGTGCGTGTGTCTGTCTGTGGCATCGTAGCTCCCGAACGGGTGAACCGATTTTAATTTTGATTCTTTTGTTTGAAAGGTGAATTAGTCGGGAGTGTTCTTAGTTATGTTTGATGAAAATCGGTCCAATATGGCCGCCGCCACGAAATGGCGGCTTGAATATTTTTTTACAACTCCCTCAATATGGGTATAAAATGAAAGGGCTTGACTAGTACAATACTATATAATATGATAAATTTCAAATCCAAGATGGCCGCCGCCACAAAATGGCGAATTAAATTTTTTCACATCTCCCTCAATATGGGTATCAAATGAATTTAGACTCCGGATATTTTATAAATTTTTAATTTATTTATACAATGAATTATAACTAATGTTATATATAAATGCGAATGTGAGTTTGTATAGGATGAAAGGTACTCGATATCCTTTTTTGTACCCCTGATAACGTGTATGCAAAATTTCATGATGATCAGTGCTCCCACACTGCTGTTCAAAAATGTTTGCAAACATTATTTAACACTAAACAATTACCAACAAATGTTAGGAGTTGTTACAATATGTTAGGAACTGTTAGATGTTTTAACTGCTCCTACACTGATGAAAAATGTTTGCAAACATTTTTTAACATTTGACAACATGACATTGGCTCGCAGTTTGGATTTACGTTCCGAGGCATCTACACGAAAATGAAAGAAGATTTGCTCCTTGGATTAGCTTTAATTATTTGATAAAAAATAAGAAAAACTGGACGCGCAAAACATTAAGAGCTAGAAAAAATAAATGTTCACGAACAATTAATAACAGATGTTTTATTTTGTTACAATTTGTTTAGAAATTTTTACTAACAATTTCGTTTAGAAATGTTTAGCAAACATAGATTATGTTTACTAAACATGAAAACATTTTCTAACATTGTGATTAAATGTTCTAAGAAAATGTTTAATAATGTGTAAACATTTTTGAACAGCAGTGTGGAAGCACCATAACAAACAAATTTTGTTATTGAATTTATTTTCCTTGGGAACAGTACTTTTTCTGGATGAAACTTTCCCTTTGTCCTTTTCTGTACCTAAGAACCTGTATGCAAAATTGTGTGAAACTGGAACAAACAAAGAAACTCACATACACAGTTATAATATTAGTGAGAATTATTAACGTGTCCAAGAAATATTTAAAAACTGTTATGGAAATACAGATATTGAGTTTTGAAGCAGTTTGAATATGTAAAGCACGAACTATAAATTCCCATATACATACTAGCGAAATGTTCGTAGTATGTGAAGAGACACTCGCCGAAGAACCTGCTTTGATGAGTTGTCACGTAGCAACTACCGTTCGGAATCCAGTTACAAGCTGTACGGCTCTATGATTGAAATAGTTGACTGTTACAAGACTTCAATACTCTATTTCAAGTATCATTCCTGTCTATTGCAAGCTACGTGATGCAATGTACGTGTTCTATACTACAAATACTAATGGTTTTCTATAGCTAAATACCAAAGTTAAAGAAGTTTTCATTATGTCAAGTATGTTTTACTTTTAGGCAAACGTTTCACATAAAACTTAAATTAATCTACTTTGTTATTAATTGTTTGTGAACTACAATTTGACCGGATTCTTATTACGCATCATTACGCTGGTTCTACGAAACAGCTTATACAACGTGGCTTAGATATTAGATTCTAAGTTGAACACATAGTTAAGCTTACTTTTAAGGAGCAGCGATAGCTCAGTGGGGAGACCAACAGACTGCAATGCAGGGGGTCTCGGGTTCGAACCCACGTCGCGCACCTCTGACTTTCGGAAGTTATATGACTTTTCGAAATTATGTGCGTATTGATTGACAATTATCGCCTGCTCCGTGCCTCGGAGAGCACGTTAAGCCGTCGGTCCCGGCTGCCATGAACATCTATGGCAGTCGTTATTGGGGAAGTCTCGACACAAAAGATCCCACTGGGTCGAAGTGTCGCCGGTCTGTACTGACTGGCCCCCACACAAGATAAGATAAGATAAGCTTACTTACTTACTTTATTGCCTCGCTCAGCGATCCAAAGTGTGTCTTGGCCGCCGATATGAGAGAATGCCACTTAATTCAGTCTTTGATCGTTTCCCGCCAGTCGTTCGCTTCAAGCTCATAGTTGAGCTAGCTAGAACATCTGATATTTTTAAATAATAAACAGTTTTTTTTTAAATGTGAATGCCATGTTGTTATTATCGTCCGTCAGTGGTTTTTGCATGATGCTGAAACAAATATACAGATGGCCAGAATGATACGAAAACGAAAATCCTTATGTGAACTGCAGAACTCTCTAAATAACCAACTATTTTTTATAACGTATCTATTGAACAGTTTTATAATATTAAGTCCTTACCAATGTCCTAACCAATTTAATAACCGTTTTGCTTAAAGAAAATCAGTAATCTTGTGTTTTTTATACGAACTGCATATAAATCCAATTTTTATGATCTTTAAGTGGTATAGTTGCGAGATTTTGGGTCAGCATGGTTCATTTTAAATTATCAAAAATACTTACCAGCAAGTAATTAAAGCAACGAAAGCCACACTGAATGATCTAACATTTCACAAACATAAAATATAATATTTATATATATAATAATAATAATATAATAATAATATTCTACCACATACACACAACACCATCTAACCCAAACTAAGCAGAGCTTGTACTATGGGTACTAGACAATGGATAAAAATACATATATACCTTTTTTTTTGTGAATACATACATATTATACATAGAAACACCAAACCTATATATATTATTATATATATAGGTATAAATATATATATAAAATATATTATTATTATCTATTGATAATAATACATATTTAATAGACATAGCGATACCCAATACACACAATTTACAGAAATCCATAACAGAAAAATACATAAATATACAGAATTAAAAGAAGAAATAAGTAGAATATGAAAAATGAACAAAGTATACGTTGTGCCCCTGGTGCTCTCCAGCACAGGCGTCATACCCAAACACCTTCTTCACTATTATATATATACCCACCAACCTTTACATCACTATGCAGAAGGCCGCTATACTCAATACTTGCCGTATAGTTCGTAAGTTTTTGCAGGACGAGCCCCTTTTAATAATTAATGCCTCAGATGAACCCCACTTGGTCTAGATCCGTGGTTTTCATTAAATATCGAATTTAATTCGAGAAAAAGCAAATTAAGCCAACCAATATAATAATAATAATATTCTATTACATACACACAACACTATCTAGCCTGAACTAAGCAGACCTTGACCATGGGTACTAGACAATGAATAAACATACATACAGGGTGTCCGGTAATTAATGGATAACCTTTAAATGTCTTATAGTAGCACTGAAGGTCGTTCAATAAAATTGAAAATAAAAAAGTAATAAAAAAATTTTAAAAAAATATATATATTAAAAAGTGCAAGCTATATAGTATAGCATACTTTTGACTGTCTATCTATTAGCATAATTAGTGTTTAATAATAAAACAACAAAAAACCGATGGATTTCATTCATTTATGGACGTAGTATACAAGAAAGTTATACATGGTAATAAAACAAAACACATATCTCAGGTAGTAGATATGATAGATATTTTTCATATATTTTTCTGAACGGCCATCAGTTCCACTATAATACATTTCCAGATTATCCATTAATTACCGGACATCCTATATATACTTAATTTTTTGTAAATACATACATTTTATTGATAGATAATATATACAGTGATACCTCGAAATAAAATATTATTGTGATAATAATTACTATTTTTACACACATACATACGCACACTCACACACACTCACACACACGCACACACACATAAGTACACACGCGCGCTCACGCATTAAAGTATAAAACGCCTGTATTATACTTTTTGTTTTTGTAATAAATATCTATATCACTGCAAACGAATGTTAAAAGTACGTAATAAGATGTAAAGTCTAAAGGGTGGAGACCTGGTAGCCTAAAATACAGGCTTCGAGTCTAGTTTAGGTACCAGTCTCCCCACAATATCTAATTTAATACATTTTGTAACCAACTAAATGTAAATAATGTTTATATTGTGGTAAGAAAGTAAATTGTTATTATCATTATTAAGTATAAAAATTCCGTAATTAGATGTAGGTAACGGTAACTTCATAGGCCTTAATAGTATCGATATTTGCATGAATGAAATTAGATCGTATTAAATATTTGCAAGTGACATGTACTAGTCTGTAAGCAGAGTTAAGCTTCGGCATTTGACTTTTACAATATATGGAACGCTTGTTTCAACAGTAAAAAGACACGGCATAAACAACCGCACAATCGTGAGAGTAGTGTATGATATATCAAGGGTAGAAAAAGGCCGTCAACCCGTACTGAGCTACCGAATAAAAGACAAAGTTTAAAACTTCAGTAACATCAAGTACTTTCAAACTATGAGCCATTTTATTACGAATTTGTCTCTTATTAAAAAGTAATGTAGTTGTGGGAACGACTCGGTATTTAGTTAATTAAACGTTGAAGGGCACACAGAAAAGTCTAATGGGTTAGTAAGGGACGACCTTCCGCTAATTTCAACTTAATTAAGCGTCATACATTCAATATTATGTATTGTGAATATGGTGAGCTCACTCTTCTGGTACCGAGGTGTGGCAATAACACTCCAGAGACAATACCTTTTAAACTTTTGCGTTGCATGTTATATATGTATATAATACGTAACGGGTATTAACGTGATCATGCATAATGTTTACCTTTAATATGCTTGACGTTCGACCAGGTTACACCGGCCGTGGTCACAAGCTGACTGAAGTCACTCACCTTAACTGAAGTCAGTACACAGTACACTCCAGAGACGTTTTGCTGACAATTAAAGTATTGAATTTTTAGTCCGTTATTTTCTATTCTAAAATTGACTGCCTTCGCGATGCAGTGATAGTGAATGGGACTGCCGTGAGGGCAGTCTCGATTTCGATTCCAAAGCATGAAGCTATGTATAGCAGCCAATACGACTTTTAAAAAAAAGCTACTGAACAGATTTCATTCAGCTTTGATTAAACCTAAAATATTCGTTGCACAAAATCTCGTCAATAGCAACAAAACAAAAAAAAATCGCTTGACAAACAGAGAAGATAATTGTACTGAACCGATTTGTCGTTGCCTCTTTAGATATTTAATGTAATTATATATTTTTAAATCATATTAGTATTATATCAAACTAATAAATTGTTAGCAAACGCTCTTGGAGTGAGACTTAAACACTACTAGCTTTTGTCAACGGTTTCGCTTAGGAAACTCACTTTTTTTATTAGTTCCTATGTACAGACATCAAACAAGTACAGTTTTACTATATTTATGTATATATAAGTATATGAAGTATCGGCTTGTAACCGGAGATGTCTCGATTACAGTAAGTTAAACTTAAGCGACGATTTGGTATGACAGACGTTGTAGATGGCATTCGTATTGCTTGCTTCATAAGTACCTACGATGGAATCTTTTAATTGCGTTTTTGTTCGAACGAATAAAAGTATGTAACACACACATTAAACAATACATTTAAAATTTAATAAAATGTTTTCGTCCATTTGTTCGCTCGTAAGAGTCTTGATCCTAAATCACTCTAGCAGTCCACTCGCACTAAGACTGTAGACTTCAAAAGATAAATTGCTTTGCTCTTCATCTTATATATATATAAATTTAGACGCCATTTTCAGTTAATTTAGATACCAAAGTCACAGGTCTCGAACACGTTAGCTAGAAGTTCAATGTATAGGGGATAATTACATTTTGGTATGTTTTTTCTAGTAGAGGCAATGAATTTCCATTTAGGAATGCTTAATATAAGCTTATGTATATATTCTTGTCTTAAAGTAATGACCATGCTTTGACTTTGACACTACTAAAACCTTTTAGATCATCCGCATGCAATAGGACTTTGCAATCATGGTAATAATTCATGTGATCAGCAGGCTGGTCTTTTCTTGGCGCAAAGAATCAGCATTGCCATTCAACGTGGCAATGCTGCCAGTCTTCTGGGCACGTTACCAGTTGACAGCGATGCTGAAGAATTCTACGATGCCTAAAGCATTTTTGTAAATATTTAGTGTTATAATTATTTGTGTTTTTGTAATTATGTTATCTTTTTTAATACGTTTGTAAATATATATTAGATTAATTAATTATTTATAATAACAACTGTATTAATTATTGCATTATTAATTATTATTTAAAGTTGTAATTCATTGACTATATTCAATGTACAATAAGAACATCGGAGGATCTAATGTGGATTTTCGCTTGATGCAGCAAGAAATGTTTCGATGACATCAATGACAATAGGTATATTTTTTTTAAAGGCATATCGCAACCTGGTCGTAATTTCTGTGTCGCGAGGGACTTTACAAACATTCAAACAACGAAGAAAAAGAACATACAGACACGGAGCAACAATTTGTGGACCACACAAACTTTTGGCCCGTGTGAGGATCAAACCCACAAAACTAGCCTTTTTTGACGAGCTCGATGACGTTGTGGTTAGTGTAATATAATAATAATAATAATGTATTTATTTTGCTTCAAATGTGGTACACAAAGATGTTACAGAATATAAATTAGAACAATACACATTTCACCAGTAATACAGGTATGCAAAATTATATGTCAATTAAGCTACTTAATTACATTTTTATTAAATAAATTAGGTACATGATAATATTGAATTTGAGATTAATTATTATTGTAAGTAAATTCATTAAATCCAGTTCATTTCAAAAAAAATATTATAATATTTTAATCAAATTATATGTAAAATTAAGGATTTTTCTTTTTCGTTTACATGTCAAAATTAATTGAATTAAGTGAGTAGAAATAATTAATAAAAACAAAACATGCATAACATTAAATTAGGAATTTTAAAACACCGAGTTTCAGTCGTAATACAATGTCTCTTAAGAAGTGCAGTAACGACAGGAACTATTACTTAAAAAGTCTTTGATGGAATAAAAGCTTTCCTGGATAAGCCATTCCCGCAAAGCACAACAAAAGTTCTTATTTGGTAAATTCACTATCCTCTTGGGCAAGGAATTGAAAATGAGTGGTGCCATATAGACACAACTTTTCCTAAATAATTCCAACTTGGGCACAGGCATTCTTATGGATAAGTGGGTGACATGTCGCTTATTCGTATTGTCGATTTTTTCAAAAAGGTAACTGTAAGATTTGACAAATTTAGCCACTTCATAAATATAGATGCCAGGAACAGTTAATAGCTTATTCGATTTGAAAATAGGTTTACAGGACTCCGACCATTTCATACCGAACAATGCGCGAATGCATTTTTTTTGCGCTATAAAACTCTTAAAATTTCGCTCGACTTGCCCCATACAACTATGCCATAACGTATTATAGAGCAAATGTATGAGTGGTAAATCATTATGGCAGTTTGCCTGGATGTTGTTTCTTTAACTTTCCGTATGGCAAAAACGAACTTATTTAATTTTGTGCATATCTTGTCAATATGTTCCTTCCATGTAAAATGAGCGTCTAAAGTTATTCCTAAGAATGTTGTACTTTGTTTTTGCTGAAATTCTGTATTTTTATAACTGATATTTAATTGAATAGGTTTACTTTTGTAGGTTTTAGATTGTAAGAGTTTAGTTTTTTCAATGTTAATTTTTAATTTATTTACATCAAGCCATTTTATGACTTCTTTTAATGTTCTATTAATATCAGATTCATAGGAATTTTCATTTTTACAATTCATGATGATTGATGTGTCATCAGCAAACAAGACACATTCGTGAGAAAGTGTGCGTGGTAAATCGTTGACATAAATCAGGAATAACAAGGGCCCCAAAATGCTGCCCTGGGGCACACCAGAATAATTAGTTTTAAGCTCAGAATCATGATGTTCTAAGCTGTTAGTAATATTGTTAAATTTAGTTACTCTTGTGAACTGTCTTCTGTTGTCCAGGTATGATTGAAACCATAGTAAAGCTGGGCCTCTTATTCCACATTTGTCTAATTTTTTAATAAGTATCGAATGCTGAACAAAATCAAATGCTTTACTAAGGTCCAATAATAGAGCACATGTAGGGATTTTAGCGTTTATGTTATTAACTATAGATTTTACGAACTTGAACGTGGCCAGTTGAGTCGATTTGCCCTTCCTAAATCCGTATTGTTCTTGTGCTAAGAGGTCATATTTATCTATAAATTTTAGTAACCTAGAATACATAGCTCTTTCAAAGATTTTTGAGAGCACTGGAGTCAGAGCAATGGGTCTGTAACTATTCATGTCAGATCTAGATCCTTTTTTGTGCAAAGGTTTAATCACGGATAGCTTGAGTTTATCAGGAAAACAACCTTCTTCTAGAGATAAGTTAATAATATGTGATAATGGATTTGATATATACTTTGCAATACTTTTAATAATGTCTATATTAATGTTGTCATACCCTGCAGACTTAGTATTTTTTAAAGACTTGATTATGTTAAAGACTTCGATAGAATTAGTGGGATCTAAAAAAATGCTTGATGTATTACTTCTAAGGCCGTAGTCGGCTTGTAAAGTTTCATTGGTAGAATTGCAAATTAAATCATTTTGTGTTATGTCAATAAAGAAATTATTAAATAAATTGGCTATGTCAGGTCCAGATGTCGCTGTGTTACCATTGTCAGTTATATTATCGATAAGCATATGAGCTTTAGCATCCCCCACACAGCGCTTAACAACATCCCATGTAGCCTTGCCTTTGTTTTTGGATGTTGATATGTGCCTTAAGTTACACAATGACTGCATATTATTTAATATTGTCTTCTGTTTACGCGAATGTTATTCATTGAAATTAAACTACTATATACGGATTTTATCGCGTTGTTTATTTATCACTGTATTACAAAATTTTGAAAATATTACTCTACTACTACTATTGATTTTATTTGACTAATTTATAAGCTAATAAAATTATTTAAACTATTAAATCTATTTATTTTTGGTTTACACTTTCCCCGACGTTTCGGGTGCTTTTCAGCAGCCATGGTCACGGGGGGTCTCCCCGTGACGTATCCGTATATAGTAGTTTAATTTCAATGCATATTATTAACACATTTTTTAAATAATTTCGAGTATGTTAAAAATTTTTCTTTACTGTCATTATTCTTATTTAAATAATATTTATATCTTAGTTCCCGTTTAATTTTAGAACTAACTTTAAGGCCCTTTGTCACCCAAGATAATTTACCAGCTCCACAGCGATTCTTTATTCGTATAAGAGGGAAACAAAGTTTAAAAATCAATGTTAATTCGTTGTGAAACATATTAAAGGCATCATTTGTGTTTGAGATATTATAAATTTCAGAAAAAGAAAGTCTACTAATACACTCAATAAACTTGTGTAAATTATTTTTGCTAAGATCATATATCGTTGAAAAGTAATACCTTGCTAAAGCATCTTTCTGGTAGTTTTCAAATTCGATAGATTGCGCTGTGTTATGATCTGATAAACAGAAATTGTGAGTCTTTCCTTTTGCCGTTGGGATGTTACTTATAATGTTATCAATGCATTTATTTAATCTTGTTGGTTCCTGAATATGACACTTCAAACCGTAGTTTGATAATAGTTCCAAAAATTGGATACTTATTTTATCTTTAATAAGTATATTCATATTGTAGTCACCGCCAATTATTATCTTACGTCTTTGTAACCAACTGCCTGAGGTCGCGGGTTCGATTCCCGTACAAGATAAACATTTGTGTGCGTGAACATGGATGTTTGTCTTGGTCTGGATATTTCTATGTATATAATATGTATCTATTTACAAAATAATGTACATATATATGTATGTTTATCCATTGTCTATGTCCATCCATAGTACAAGCTCTGCTTAGTTTGGGCTAGATAGTGTTGTGTGTATGTGATAGAATATTATTAGGTATTAGACGGCAGTGCCAAGACGACCAATTAAACCTTTACGCCGTCCATGTATTCAATATTCACAATACGTAAGACCCAGCTCGTCCGGGGAAGTAACACACTCTTAACCTGTCAATGTTTGGAATGCCAGACTTAATAAAAACCTTAATGGGTTCGTAACCCATACCGACGTAAGTGGATTAGCTTTGTTTCAGCGATTGGTGAAGTAACTAAGATTGCCATAGGTTGTTGCCTCTTTCATTCTTTTCATCTTTAATTCCTTCTCAGAGTAAGCAACGTGTGAGTGATGTCCCTGATATTGCAAGCGATCACAGGCTATGATATACGCGCTGTATACTTACCACGTTTACCTCATTCATGGTTTCTGGTATACCGAGTACAGTTAGCAACATAAGGCGATACACAATTGCAAAATCATAAATGCCTCTATTTTCAAAATTATGACATAAGCTATTATTTAAACCAGTAATAGTAGAAATATAGTTGATATAATCATATTAAACTGCCTCCGTGGCGCAGCGGTAGTGAGTGCGACTGCTGTGGCTGAGGTCTCGGGTTCGAATCCCGGGTCGGGCCAACAAAAAGTTATTGGGTTTTTCAATACAGAAATCTCAATAGCAGCCCGGAGTTAGGAAGTTGGCGGTGTAAGACACCCCCGTGCTTCGGAAAGCACGTAAAGCCGTTGGTCCTACGCCTGATCTCTGTTCGGTCGTGTGTGTCGGATTATTCGTCCCATCGGATCATGAGAGTTAGGGAACAGAGAGTGCACTTATATTTGCGCACACACTTGTGCACTATAATATCTCCTACGCCGATGGCCATTCTTCGTTAAGATTGGCCGCCGTGACCGAAATTCGGTCAGGAGGTCATTATTACAAACATGCAGAATAATAATTAGGTTTTTACTTTATCAAATACTTTTACAAATTTGATAAATGTTCAGATACTTATGTTGCTGACTTGCACTCGTGGCAACATCTTAACAATTATGACAAGAGGTATATTGCTTCCAAGAACAAATAAAATCCTCCGAATTCTCGGAAGAGGTTCGTTGTAAACTAAGTAAAAACATCGAAATATCCCTTAATAATTTCTTCAAACCTTGAGGATTCAACTCAAAAGTTAAGACTCAAATCTACTCAAATAATATATCATCTTATTTCTTTAACTCTTACTGACTCGAAAAGCATAGAAATCGTTGCCCATATTGGGATATTCTATTAAATTTCTGTCAGGACTTTCCCGGTACCAGTATACACTTTAGTATTAGTCTAGATTTTGACTGAATTATATAGACTAGTGTGATATTTATGGATTAAAAATATATTGAATTTTACCCCTTTAATCTGTGGCAGCATTTGCACGTATGTCTGCGGTCGATAGTGAGCGTTATTTATTGGTGTAGATTGTGGGTTACCGAAAATATAATTACAAAGTGTTGTTAAAATTTTTATGCTTATTAAATCAAAAATTATTTTAACATGTCTACAACAACCAACAGACTGCAATGCAGAGAGTCTCAGCTTCAAACCCATGTCGCGCACCTCTGACTTTCGGAAGTTATATGACTTTTCGAAATTATGTGCGTATTGATTGACAATTATCGCCTGCTCCGTGCCTCGGCGAGCACGTTAAGCCATCGCTCCCGGCTGCCATGAACATCTATGGCAGTCGTTATTGGGAAGCCAGTGCCCTATAATATCCTGACACTAGTCTAGCCTTAGGGTATCGTTAGCCTTCGGGTTGTGGAGGTCAGGTGGCAACCGCTCCGTGTAAAAACTGATATCCAGTCAAATCCGGTTAGACTAGAAAAGCCGACCCCAAGTGACTTGGGGTAAATAGGGGGAATAAAGGCTAGGGAGAGAGAAGAAGACACTGCTGGGCACTGGCCTCTTAATCATAAGTCGTGATTGGCCAAGACCCACTACGCTGGCTCAATGTGTATTGGGAGGCTTTCAAAATATTGTTTGAAGGTGTATCATCTTCAAACATTGTTTAAAACTCATTGATATGCAGTTGTTTTTCTTTTTACTAAAGTTCATCGAGATCAACTGTGACTAAGGGCAGTCAATACAATTAGGCTATCAGCAGGCAGAGTTTTAAGAACCAAGATTAGTTAAAGTATTAATCAGTAGTACAGCAGATAATTATTTACATTAAAGTAGTGTAGTACTGTTTCAGGTTTCAGTGGAGTAATGGTAGTCAATCAATGCAACTGTAGTACAAGTCTCAGATTCGTTTTACAGGCCGGACTAAATTTTATTGGATTTTCAGTAACAACACGGAGTCTGAAGCTATGCCCGGTGTATGCCAACAGTGGGCAAGCTCATTGCTGTATGACAATGAGTTTGCCCACTGTTACTTAAGACTTTAAATCATAGTTGGCGAACTGTGTTTGACGATAGAAGTGTGAGACTATGTGTGTAACAGTATAGCAGTGTATAGGATGATAAAATAAAAAAGACTTCGGTACCCGATATATTTATTTTATTTCATTCATAACGTCGACAGTGGTAATTAACAACAAACTAATTAAATAATGGGTATCCAAACATTCAGTTTTCGAATATTTTATCGCCTAAAAATATTTTTTATTATATCCATTACAATATTAATTACATGTATGTATGTAGAGCGAGTATTAAAAGGACAGACTCCACTAAATCTCTTATAACTCCATCTATGAAAATTGACTCGAATAGGATACAAATTGACCCAGCCTAAATAATCATAGAAGATACATTTATAGATCGGTAGGTTCGCCTTTCCCCTTTGGTAAATTGAAAATACATTTAAATGTAAATAGTGAAACATGTAATCGGAAAGTTCAAATAATGTCTAATTTTAAAATACATTTTTAGTCTTGTACCTCTTACATTAGTTTGATCTCTAACAACTCCTCAATGGATACTTAAATAGTGGTTGAGGGAATCGTTCGACTTTCAAGACTGGTTACAAGCCTAATAATAAACAGGTTCTAATGGTTACAATTATGGAATATGTCCCACAATACCGAGAGAAGACCAAGTCAGTTATCTACAAATACATGCTGTGATAATTTGATCGGAACGCGGCACAAAAGACAAACAAATCTTCAAGTTACAACGAATATTAATCTACACTTTTAGATATAAAGAGTATTTCTATGGACAGACAATTCTTATGCCATCGACATCATATTTTAAATTATTTACAACATCCGTAATATCCAAATAACTATATAATTCTTAAAATTAACATTAAATAAATGAAAGGAGTTAACGTTTTTTTTATAATTTTCGTATGCGTGAAGATAATAGTTTGATATCACAGTAACGTTACAAGTTCTGTAACTGAACAATAAATAGATTATATAAAATATATTGACGGTAACAGAGAGTAAACTATAGGTAGATCTCCAGTACTAACGATAACAAAATGTTCATTTAAACCACGTTCCTGAGTAGTTCGTCCGATGATAGCATGCCGTCCTGTGGACAAAGTTCAAACCATTAATTATACAAATACTTATTGTATACTTGTAGTAATCGTATTATAAAGTAAATATAGCAACGTGATCAATTGACCGACGTATTCTTAATCTAGATCATCTATAAAATAATAATCTTCAGACTACTGTCTGTATAAGGCAGCTTAGATATTGCTATGTAGATAAAATACATGCAGTAATCCAATCAAACCATAAAAAAATTATTTATAGTTGCAAACATCTATTGCAAATATTAGTTTAAATTATCAACATCCGAAAAACAATTGTCGATAGACTCGATCGATCTAGACTAAATTTTGAAATCGATGATGTTCTTCTAGATTACCCGCTCAAGCAGGTCTGAACACGACTATCTAAAGAAACATTTAGTTCTATTTAAAAAGAACTATAGAATGTAAACGGTAAAATTCTTGTTGTACCGATTTGCCATGACTTGCGAAGCACGCACCCCATGCAGAAAATTGCTAACACTAAGTTTTATTTTTTGTAATTTCTATGTTGTAATCAACTGAACGTGGAATAAAAAAGGTTTCGTGTCGTTTTCGCAATCGTTCGATTCCCTTCACAACTAAGTTAACAATTATACTGCTAATGAAAATCTTTTGGTAAAGTACATACAATTTCCACATTGAAACTCCAACGAAGTTTTTAGCACTCTTTCGAAACAAATATTAAACGTTTTTCTATACTTACAAACTTACCTACTTGGAATTATCGAATTTTCCTGTTAATATTGTTACAGAGCTTTGTTCAAAAAGGTTTATTGAAAAAGTATTTACATTAGACTTAATTACATTTCGCCGTTAATTATGAGTACTAAAAATCCAATTTTTCCTAGAACATTATTCTTAGTAGTGTATTTAGTCTAGAATTATATCCGAAAACAGCTATAAGACCGCGCCCTTTATCAAAAGTTTTGAACGTAGCAAATGTTTTCTAGATACGATATTATTAAACTTTATTTATTTATTTATTTATTTATTTATAACACATCCCACACAACCATTACAGGAAGCCCAATGCGATTGTAGGGCCAAAATGCACACATAATACTCAAAATTTAAATATATAATACATAACAAAAATTTAAATTTAAAAATAAACAAAGAAAATTGACAAAATCGTAAACCTAAATTATGAAATTAAAATATTATCATACACACTATTTATATGCTACTACATATAAACTCTTTGAAAATATACAGATGAGCATTGTTATGTTGCAACAAAGCATGCAACAATTCACTAATGAATCTTTCAATCGTATTCACAGATGAGAGAACTTGCGTTCAAAATTATCATTACTAGCCTAACTAGCATTTGTTCAGAATGCAAGAGTGAGCTAACATTCGGCTCTGTGGGCGAGCGAATTAGCGACTAAGCGGTAAGTCCACCAACTGTTTAGTTACTGTAACTCTCCCCGCATGGTAATGCCACCTTAGAAAGTTATACATGTGCTTTGAAGTCGACTAAGTTGCGACTAAGTTTGGATATTCTAAGCATATTAGTGAAATTGTGTATAATAAGGTTTGTTTTGTGTCGTCGAGGTTCGTGTTACAACTCAATTTGTTGGGTTTTAATGTGTATGTTTGTGATTTGTAAATATGTTTGTGAATGATAGCGGAGATTTCAGAAAGTTGCCAGACGAAGTATTATTTTTGCCTGCAGCTTCACTCGTTTGAGAACAGTATTTTTCTAAATGAAAGGTATGTCTTTTTAACACACTTTTATTAGCTTGGTATGTATCTATGAATCTATGTAACGGAATCTTTGAACGTGATTTTCACCCATTTCAAACCGACGGATTGATTATAAACTTTACACATTTATCGAGGACCCATGACAATACAATTAAATAGAAAAAAAATAATAGGTCAAAAACCTAAAACACACGCTTTATTAAAAAACGATGAAAATAATGTAATAATTTTAATGTAAAAAACCGCGGAGAAAGCACTCTAAGATATTTTGATAACCCTCACCCCACGCATTTTTACATTAAAATTATTAAATTATTTTCTACGTTTTTTAATACAGCGTGTTTTTTAGGTTTTTAAACTATTATTTATTTATACCTCTGACAACATGCATGCGAAATTTCGTGATGATGGGTCGAGAAGTAAACGCATGAAATCGTAACAAACAAACGAACCCACATTCGAATTTAATGCTTAAGTAACTTTGTCGTTTTATAGTAAACTTATTAAAAATAATATGCTAATTTTTGAGTTAAATTGTCATTTTTAGATTATTAGTATCTTTGTTGACAAAATAAGGTAAAATAATTGTATTAGGAGTGGTTACACGTTAGTAAGGGATTCGAACCCACGATACCTCGATTGCAAGCTTTATCCATTAGGCTATCGCTATTCTATATTCTATTATATCTAACAGAGCTATTCTATTTTAAGCGCGTTTAAATATGCTTACTCCGCTTACAAATTACTTTATTTCCTTTATCCATACATTTTGTTTTACCACCAGTAATAAAATAAAAGAAACGTCTTAAGTACTATATTAAGAAAAACATTGCACGAAACATATTACCATGTGTGTCTTTATTGTTCTGAAGTAGCAGTTACACGCCCAATTTACGTTATAACGTTATTTACGAAAATTTCCCTCGAGTTCCTCACTTTCGAAATAGTTAAGCGGTTGTTGAAATGTGCAAACGAGTACCGATAGAAAGACGAGAGATGTGTATCATTTTCTGAAATAGATGTTAAGAAATTTGGATGTTATGTGTATGTGACTGCTTCATCGGTCCCTTGATATAATTTTACGGCTAAACGAAAGTCTGGAGTTCAAATCTCCAGTCGATCATTTCTTATTCGGTTTTTTCTATTAGGATAATTTTAGTTAAAGCATCTAATAGGCTCTTTCTTAGTAACCTGGATCTATATAAGCTGATATGATTGTGTCATTGACCTTGTGATATAAACGCTTATGTTCGAGTGTAATCCTGAGATTACGGGCTCATTCTCAGTCGGAGCATGTTATTTTTTATTTTGATAGGAGTTAGGTCGTTCTCTTTTTTTTTTAAAGGCAACTGTACTATTTGTAATTCCTGTGTCGCGGGGGACTTTATGAACATTCAAGCAAAGGACACAAAGAACATCCAGATTCGGGACAACCATTTGCGGATCACACAAAGTTTTGTCCCGTGTGGATTCGAACCCACAACACTCGGCGCAGTGCCAGTGGCGAGGTGACCACTTAAAACCCTACACCATCCGTGCAGTCAATCTCCTCTATTACTTTGGACTTAAAATCGTAGACTTCTGCCCACGCTTATAGGAAATGGCATGAATCTATGTCGGCTCCTCCTCTCTCCTAATACGGCCTCGATGGCGTAGTGGTTAGTGTAACCGAATGACACGCCTGAGTTCGCGGGTTCGATTCCCGGACAAGTCAAACATTTGTGTGCGTGGACATGGATGTTTGTCTTGGTCTGTGTGTTTCTATGTATAATATGTGTGTATTTACAAAAAAAAAATACATATGTATGTTTATCTATTGTTTAGTACAAGCTCTGCTTTGGGCTTGACGGTGTTGTGTGTATGTGATAGAATATTATTATATTATATTATTAATAGTGCTGTGCCTGACAGGGCCCATCATTGTTACCTATTTTTAAGGCTACGACTTGTAGGTATACATTATGGAATGCAATAAATTGAATATGTATTGTTGTGTATTATGTATGTGTCTATCTTTTCGAAAATTAAAGAAGTGTATGTATGTAAAAAGGTTTACCTGATTGATGTCAACGAATTTGCGAACCAAGGATCGTGCGAAGTCGGGGTTGTTAAGCATCTCGTTGACGAACCAGTCCAGAGGAATACTGTTGAACAAATTGTATTATTAAACATTAATAAATAAATTGTATTTTCATTAATAGTAAACATGTTGTATTGTTAAATTAAACATCATCAATTGTAGTGTATAAATTGCGGGATTCAATTTTCGGGTAGTTTTCAACAGCAGTGCGATATTTTAGACCTAATGATCGTCAATGACTGCCTCTTATAATGTGTACCATGAAATTATTGCTGGGGTAATGTAGGTGAAATACCTGCCTACCTTTTCAGGGACATATACGTAAGCAGAACATAAGGAGAATCAGGAAAATTGGGAAATTACTAGGCTGTCACCTGAATATTGATAAAAATATATTATCGCTTAGCCTCAATATAATTTAATGGAAATTCTATGTACAAAGGAAATAAGAGATACGAATAAAAGCAGGTTGAACGAAATCTGTGACGTCATATGTTGCGGTAGCTAAAATGACGTCATATTACCTTAAGGTAATATGACGTATTTTCTGAGTGAGCATAAAACAATGATATTTATGAATTTTGTGGACGTTACACAGGGAAAGTATGTACGTAACTTATGCTTAAAATGAGCTAGAAAGTGATTACTAGATTGTTATCCATTTCTTGTGTAATATGTAATTACTTATCTTTACTAATTATAAAGCTGAAGAGATTACTTGTTCTTTGTTTGAACGCGCTAATCTCTGAAACTAACAGTCCATATCGAATAATATTCCTGCTATTAATAGCTATATTCTTGAGGAAGGTTCTAGACTATATAACATCACGCTACGAGCCACGGGAATGCAGCAGCAATCATAAACATAGGTAAAACCGCGAAACACAGCTAGTTTCTTTATATAACGTGTAATTACATGAATTTGAGTATATAATAATAAACAATAATAATGATTATTTCTCAAAAAATTCACATTATAAACAGAATTATGGCTTATATATAATTATGTACTATTATTAAAAACGCTGATCTCTGAACAAGGTATATACCTGTATCTTAGAGACCAGTGCTATCCTGAATTGTAATAATATATATTTTAGAATCATATAGAAGACTGTGACTAAAATAAAAGTCTCAAACATTTTAAGGCGTAACAAACAAACACACCTACATTCGCATTTATAAAAATAATATAGATTAATTAATTGAACGCATAAGTCTAGTCTATTAATTAGCCCTATACTATCTTTAGTCCACGTTTAGCCACTAAAGTCAACGAAGCGTAGCAAACGCTACGAGCGTAGCGCGCGCTACGATACGTAGGCTGGAGCAAGAAAGCGTAACAGTACGTAGCACAATCGATCGTCTCCAGTTAATTTTAAATTAGCAATTCTAATAATTGCGCAGCGATTGCAAATGTAAAACAATATTATGCTTCGTTTCTCCAGCAGTTGAGTTTGATTCCCACATTTGTTATTAATATTTTCTTTGACGATAAACTGTCCTAATATATTGATTCTGCCACTTTACAACATGGGTGAACACTTTGATTGCATGGATGGTGAAGTGGTTTAAATGGTCGTCTCTTTATTGTCACTACGCCGTGTATTATGGATTTGATCACACGAGACACAAAATTGTGTGATAGAAAAATATTTGTTCTCAGTCTGGGTGTTATTTATATACGAAGTTTAAATGTTTGTAAAGTCTCCTGTGCCATCCTAATTATGCAGAGTGTGTAGTATGGAAGTAGCTTTTTTTAGGCTGTGCCGAGCGTAAGACACGGTTGGACTGAATGACAAAGCTTGATATTCAAATCGGCGCGTGGCCGCCATAGTAAAGTTGTATGGAGAATTTGAAGTGCTTTTTTGATAAATATGTATCTTTATTGTCAACCAATAACTTAAATACTTGGGACAGACAAATTGTAAGTTTAAGCTGTAAAATAGGATAGATTTCTACTGTTCCATTCTAAAAATCACGTTACACGAGCTTACGTTTATGCATTTTTCGTGCAAATTTACTTAATTTTGTAGGCGAAAATATTAATTATTTTAAGTTTTTTACATGAAGTAATTGTAAACACATTTATTGTTATGATAAATGTATATTTTTTATTTGTATTAAACAAAAAGTGTTGAATTTACCAACTTAATTGTGACCGCCTGTTTTGGCACATTTCGCTCGGCGCAGTCTTAAGGGCGATGGTATGTAATATGTGATACGAAATTGAAATCACGTTCTCCATTGCTTTCTAATTTTAGCCTTTCAATACTTATAAGGCACACATCTCTTATCTCAGTCGCAGCGAGACGGCTCGGGTGGCAGACCAAATGTTATCACCGAAATACAATAGCACGGACGATTTGTTTATCCGCCGACTTATCCAAGCCTCTCCCCGTTCGTGGTTAGATAAAAAAGTTTGGATCTCTCAAATACTTTATTTTTATGGTACTTTTCAGTTCCGTGGGTAGAAAGCCTTTGGTGTTCTCGTGGGTGACTTTGAATTACTTTATTCAATGTTTCAATAGGTGTAACATTGGTGTAGTTAAAAATTGTTGGTAAGGTAAAAATATAGTTTGTATGTTAGTACACATACAAACTATATTTTTACCTTACCAACAATTTCTAAAGTCTCTTATAAAAATACATCAAGTTATGTACACTTTGGATAGAATTATCAGCTTTTCTAATTTCAAAATGAGAACCTGCTGAGAGTGCACACTTTTTTTAGTATTCATTTTCATATCTAGGGGGCATTTATAAACAATAAAACAACGAGCACAAAGAATATTAAATGCAACTGCAGATGTCTGGTTCGATTCCTGGACTAGGCAATGTTACCAGA
This sequence comes from Catocala nupta, assembly GCA_963675205.1. NCBI lineage: Eukaryota > Metazoa > Arthropoda > Insecta > Lepidoptera > Erebidae > Catocala > Catocala nupta. The sequence goes on from OY776095.1 coordinate 28,378,581, forward strand.
TTAAAAAATTCTTAGTGGCGTCAACTGCCTCTGATACTGCCTAACTCTTCAGAGATTTTATATTTTGTTAAAAGATAACTTTTCATTTATTTTTAATTAGTGTGGGGATCGAATCCACATAGTACGGCACGGTATAATGATGAAGGGACCATTTCAGACAATACACTATTCGTACATTCGAAGACCTAACAGACTTCGCTAGAATAGAAATATACCCATACACTAATTGCTCCAATTAGATGGTGTGACCTATTTAATCGCCACCAACGCTTCACCACAATTACTTAATTTATTTAAAAGCCACAAAATGATTGTTATGTTTTGATTAACATATGAATGTAGGGACAAGGATTTATATAAATAGCTACGTTTAATTTAATTAGTATACACTGATTCATGTTATCCTTTAGGCCCTCCGAGAAGCGAAACGTTTTATTTGACGTAAATTCGACGTCAATGTATACTTTTTTAAAGGGTAGATATAAATATGCATTAGTTACAAAAGCTTTTATGTTTAAAATTATATACATACTAGCTGAACCGCCCAACTTCGTCTGCTTCACATAAGATAAATTGCCCCACTTTTGCAACATTTTTCATTTATGCTCTGCTCCTATTGGTCTTATTGGTCCTATTGGTCGTAGCGTGATGTTATAGCTTATAGCCTTCCTCGATAAATGGGCTATCCAACACTGAAAGAATTTTTCAATCCGAACCAGTAGTTCCTGAGATTAGCGCGTTCAACCAAACAAATAAACAAATTCTTTGTGGCCTATATAAATAATTTGTTTTAAAATTCCTATCGATAAGCAATGATTGAAGCCAGAGAAGTGTGTCAGGATCGTAGCAAATGGAAATCTGTAGTCTCTGCCTACCCCTTTTAGGAAACATGCGTGAATCTATGTATATATGTATGTATCAATAAGCAATCAACAAAACACAACAAGTACTTTCGTTTCCATGTTTCCCACCCGAGCCTATAAAATTTTATGTAAACAAATCACCCAATCGCGTCGCCCACGACACACTCATACGTTATCGCACGAAAATAGATTATTGAACCCAATCTGCCTTTACTTTTGCTATATAGCGACTTCTCAGTATCGATATAAATAAATTCGGAACTGTAAAACAGACTGCAATATTGATTTTACCTGTAGCATAGTACCTACTACCTCGGTGAAGCGGTGATAGTGAATGTGACCTATGTATTAGGTCTCGGTTTCGGGTTCAGTTTCCGATTCAGGCAGAGTGTTATTAGTTTTTTCGGACTAGAAATTTTTAATAGCAATACAGTGTGTAAGAGTGTGTTCCCTATGCCTGGTATACGGCTATAGGCTTTCCCTTATTTCATTGAACCTAAGCTTACAACTGCATAGTTTCGTTGTAATGTATGAGTATATTTTATTTGCGTAAACGATTAGTGAAACTGAGAACTTAAAAATTATTATTGACATGTTATTTGTTAACCTTAAACATTATTATACTTTCTTATGTAAATGATACTTTTGTGTTTTAAATAAGAAATAAAGATTACTAAATAGAACTGGTAAGATGTGGGTGTAATATACAAACATTATTTAAAACTTTTTTTTAAAGGTTACTAGCATATTGTATTTCAAGTTACCAGTATCCTTGTAAATCCCTCCAGCTAAGCGAGAATATTGGTGAGACTGTATGTATTAAATAATAGTAGGTAACTACAAGAAGGTTATATAGTGATTTTGTGTCAATCAAGTTCTAGTCGTTGTTTTACAACAATAAAAATTGCTGCTGGATAAAAGCAAACTCCAATAGTTGAAGGCTGATTGATGATAGCAAAAAGTTTTCAACTACCTGGAAATGCATTCAAATGTTTTTAACTGAACAAGCGCTGTTTTTATGCAAAGAAAGCCATATTTGTCTTTGAAATGTATTATTTTTAAATGTTAGTCCAGCAGAAAGTTTCTTTCGGAACTAAATGTAATGGGAAATCATAGAAAGGACAATGTTGCAAACTTTCTTATTGTTTAACAGAAGACTAGGTAAATCTTTTTAAAGAGCATTTATTTCTTTTTTGTAACGATTTGTTTGCATGCAATTTATTACACAGTTCATATCGGGCTTGAGCAGGTGACCTTTTATGCAATTTATTATCCGTGCGTTTATTATTGTTACATGCATACTTAATTATTATTAGTTGCACATCCAATCGATTGTTATTTGTATATTGACACACACACTTTCTGAATCAAAGTTTGTTTTTACAAATAGATTTTTCGCATTCCTAGGACCTTTTCTTTATAAAAAGATAAATAAACGAACAGCTATATATGAGCTGTCGGTACTTACAAACTTTATATTATGAGGATACTGAAGATTTGTTGATTGTTGTTATATAATAACAAGTTCCATGATAATTATTATAATCTTGGCCTAATTTTGCATATATTTATATAATAAGTATGGTTAATTGTATATAACTTATTTCCTAGTAGTACATTGTAAGTGCCCTTAACGCCTGTGGCACAGGTTTACCCTAATACAGGCACCAGGCATATTATATTACCTATATTAAGTACTTTATGGACTGTATTCATGTTTTACCACTGTAATCAATAAATAAATAATAATTATTATTGTTATATTAGGATTCATTTGCGTAAATGTATTACAATACAGAATAAGTGTGGCAGTGATTTTCTTGCAGGTATCTATCATCTCATTGGCTCAACCCTTTGTTTGGACGTAGCAAGTACCCTAATCGTAAAGTAAGTAAACTCGCAAAGGTCGGGTTATGTTAGATTAGGCTAGTAACAGTATTTTTTCTGGATGAAAGGTATCTTATGTCATTTTCTGTTTACCTGCCAACGTGTATACGAAATTTCATGGTTATCGGTCGAGTAGTTAAGGCGTGAAAGCGTAACAAACAGACTCACGTTCTCATTTATAATATTATTTAGGACGTACAATACAATTCTACGACTACTTTTATGTCTCCCAAGGAGTTGACATTGATGCCACTGAGAATTGCTTGATAAGAAAATCTAGTAAGACTTTATCCAGCCCGAACCCGACATCTCATGCGCAGCATGCACAATCAATACTATTGCGCTACAAGGTAATATGTTGATAAATATTATTATTATTGTATTTATTTAATGTAAAATCTGCATTTACTTCTTCTTAGTGTATCGTTGGAAACACTTTTGAATTATATATTTGCCGCCCAGAGAGCGCTAGCTGCGTTGTCGGAGGCAGCCATCAGATCCTCCTGCGTGCAAGATGTCGGGCACGCAGGGCACGATGTAAGGTGGGACATCGTTTGTCTTGCACCGTACGCGCAAGCCAGATCAGTACCGTCTGAGCGTTTCCACCTAAACATGTTTTCCTTGCACCGAGCGACCTGGGTTCGGAGTCTATTTAGGGACTTCCAGGCTGATCATGGCAATTTATGTCCAGGTTGAAGGCTCTCAGCAGGTGACACAAAAGGAGTAAGGAGAGATAGATTTTCTCGCCACAGGTTATAATATAAGCCCTGTATTAAACTATCCCACTGCTGGCCACAGGCCTCTTCTCACTGAGATAAGGGTTAGGCCATAGTACACCACGCTGGCATGGTGCGGATTGGCAGACTTCACATATCTTCGAGAATATTATGGAGAACTCTAAGACATGCAGGTATCCTCACGATGTTTTCCTTCACCGTTAAAGCAAGCGGTAATTAACTATTTAATACGCATATAACTTCGAAAAGTCTGAGATGCGCGCCTTGGGTTCGAACCCGAGACCTCTGCGTGGCAGTCCAACGGTTTCCCACTAGGCTATCGCCTTTGATGGCTCCAGCATCTACTGCATCTGTATCATCCTAAGATGACCGTAGGAAACCGTTCAAAGTATTAAGTCTATCGTATCTACTAAATACAAAAACATACTAAATAAAACAAACTAAAAGATTTAATAAGTTTTAAGTTTAATTTAAAATGTTGTTCTAAATTTCATTAGGCTATATTCTAACTCGCTCGCTTACGTAAGCAATCCAATAAACATTGTGTTGAAATTAATTTAAAACGAATACAATTAATGCTAAATCAGTTGTTTGGTAATTCGTTTTCACATTCATTGATCAGGGAAGCAATCAGCAATAAATACTTGATTCAAATGGTTTCATAGCAAATTAGCATTTTAGCAAATGGAGCTCATTTTGTTTATAATACAAACCTGTTTACGGTGATTTGTTTAACTAATATTATAAATGAGAATGTGGCTTTGTTTATTTATTTGTTACGCGTTCACGCCTTAACTACTCGACCGATCATCGTAAAGTTTCGCGAGCACGTTGTCAGGGGAACAGAAAAGAACATATACCTTTCATCCAGAAAAAAGTACTGTTACTAATCTATATTTACGCAAGCAACCACCGAGCAAAATCTAGTATATATGTCGTAAATATGTTAAAATCATAAATATAATACTAAAATCTTATGCTATGTTTTTTGTCCCTTTTTATTTATAGGTACGCCGTGCGACATCTATGTTTGCGCTAAAGGCCAATGTTTTTTGTAGCAACAGTGAATTAATCAGTTTTATACTTTCGCGTTCCATTACCTATATAACAGACAACGTGATCAGCAACGAGTCTGCTTGTGATTACGGCTAATGCAATTTGGCCGAAAGGTCAAGCCTTTACAGAAGATATGTAAATACTGAACATGATGGCCGTAATATTACGTAGTATCACGCTGATTGTAGACCTAATTGTAATACAATATAATTATAGATTCCAAAGATGGCCCATTTCGTGGATCACACAAATAAATATTATTTGGATTCGAACCATAACGCAGCGCAGGGACAACGTCAAGGTAACAGCTTATTTGCTACAACATCATCCAGTAATTTTATGACATTAGTGAGATTGCAACACAATCTATAGAAAAGACACATAACTCAGTTAGACAGCAAGGTATTTAAGTACTTATGTGCAAATAAGTGTACAAAAAAGCATGGTTGCTTTATAACTGAATTAAATGTAGTCCTGAGTAATATATCATTATTATAGTAAAAGGAGGTAGATTTCAATAGTACCTATTTACCCTACCTACCTTACTGTTCCTGAATTGAGAATTACATGTTGAGAATGACTCAACTCAACGAACAAACAATCTCCGCTTTTCTTTAGTTTCTATATCAAGTTTACTTAAACTGTAATAAAATTTGAGTAAGTAGCACAGTTGATAGCGGTTTGATTAATTTAGATTTTGTAAAAAAAAATTAGAATTCTGAGAGAGAGAGTAGAGTTACTACTACGAGTACTTTTCTCAATTTATAAGCCGGGGTCCCTCTTAACTTTACGCGTTCTCAACGTTACGGAAGGCTTCACCGTTTACATTTATAATTAGTTACCTACTGATTGATATAAGGTTCGAGAGTTCGTAACATGCGTACGATGAGTCAGCACCTTTACATATTTTCAATAATATATCTGAGAGGTTCTCATAATAAAAACTGTTCGAAATAGACTTCCAATCTAGTCTCAGCGTCTTACATATCACAAATATTTGGTATTCTCCTATATTAAAATAAACGTTGAATGTTAATATAAATAGCATTTTATTTAACTTTTGACATTTATTAGATTAGGTCGGCACTCTATTGTGAACTTATTTTATTACCAGAATTAGCTTTTTATACATATTATCTAACAAGCTTTTGCCCGCAGTTTTGCTCGCGTACAAGTTTATGTTAGGTTATGTTAGTAATAGTACTTAGTTTTTAATAAACTATAACTTTAGTATTCGATGGTAAAACAGCTTTCTAATGTAGAAATCATTTTTAAAATCGGTTAAGTCGTTTTTAAGATAAATCATTACACTTTACACAACAAACAAACAAAAATTCAAATATTTGTCGGCCTCGATGGCGTAGTGGTTAGTGTAACCGACTGCCACGCCTGAGGTCGCGGGTTCGATTCCCGCACAAGACAAATATTTGTGTGCATGAACATGGATGTTTGTCTTGGTCTGGGTGTTTCTATGTATAATATGTATGTATTTACAAAAAAAAAAAAGTATATATGTATGTTTATCCATTGTCTAGTAACCATAGTACAAGCTCTGCTTAGTTTGGGCTAGATGGTGTGTATGTGGTAGAATATTATTATTATTATTATTATTTCTTCTTAGTAATATTAGTATAGATATATTTGATCAACATATAATTAAACAGGTCAGTGAAACCGAAAACTTGAAATAGTTAAACGATTTGACCACGGGGCGGTCAGATTTATAGCTGCCTAATGCATATTATGAAGGCTTTTCAATTTACGGGTGTAGCATTTGCAATCCAAAGTTTGTTGATTTGAGATCGGGTAGTGCACACGGAAATGTAATTTTTTTTTCTTTATCGTCGTCAAAGATCCTCTCGCGATTGAGGAAGTATTTTCTAGCGCGGAAGGTGTCCTTTATTGTTACTGCAGGGCTAATAAATTAGATTATGTGATTACAGGGAAGTTCCTACACTCGCAAAATATAGTAAAGTGATGATAAAAGACAGGAGGCGCTTATGCTAGTTTATTATAGGCGTGGCACTTTTAGCTGTTCCATATTAATGTAAAACATAGAAAAGAATATTAAGAAGGCATCTTTTGACCTTTTCATTAGAGTCTGACCCCACTGCACCTACCTCTGACTTTTTAAAGTTATTATTAAATAGTTAGATAAGATAAAATACGATAAAGATCATTGATTTTGTGAAACATGAGTATACAATACAATACAAGTTGCATTAGCTTGCATGTAAGGTGGTCAGTTAGAGTAAGTTCTACATGTTTTACGATACGGCGTACAAAATTCGATAATTACAATAAATAATCTTACATAATATTATAGAAAAGTATAAAAGTAACAAAATTCGTAATAAAATGTGATGAATATTTTAATTTAATTATAATCCTACAATATTTTAAACATAAGTTCGTTAATTTGAAAAAATAATAAATATTATTGCAGTAATATGAAGAAAAATTAATATGTGAGTCACAGTTATGTCTAAACTTACATACAGAAGAAACTAATGTCAGGAATGACATTTTTAAAAATGTTAGGTTAATTATCGCTGGAGCAAGAGATTTATTAAACTCTTTTGATAAAACCTCTTGCACTTTCGACTGCCTCATGGTTCCTGTGAAGTTTTAAGTACGTATGCTTGCGACCGCGAGGTCCTGAATTCAATTTCTGGGTCGAAGAAAAGTGTTATTGAATTTTTCTGTTAGTAAATTTTCAGCTTGGGGTCTGGAAATGTGCCTGATAGAGACTTCACTTCATAGATCCTAAAAACACAGCTGACAAAATGTGGGTCTATTGCCGTAATTATAGACTCACGTAAATAAATAATAATACACGTTTTCATTATCGTTAGTTGCACATTGCTAATTTAAGTAATTGTTGAGTCTTTTATTGACAGCAATTCACTACTAACTCTATTTTAATGTCTCAATTTTGTATTCATAGTTACTACCTTTCCAAGGTCTTGTCGTCACCAGTGTCCTGGCCCTCCCTCTCAGGTGCAGCCTCGAGCAACTCCCAGAAGTTGTCCAGACCGTACACTGTAGAAACACAAAAAGCATTAATAAAATACCCTTGTTTATATAACAATGACATTATTCACACAAACAACAGTGGAACAGAATTTTGTTTATCGCCAATAGTCGTTTGTCGCAGTTTCAGCAAAACGAAAACTAAACACAAAATGAGTTTCGTCAACAGACCTTACTCGACAGATAAAAAGAGAGAATCTCTTCTCTTTAATTAACTGAGCTAACAATAAGACATTCACAAGCGTATTAAGCGACAACAAAACGAGACTTCTCGTTACAATAAAAGCTACAAGCACATTCAGAGAGCAAAACTAAATCATCTGAAGTGACACCTCAGATAGTTTTCTATTCAGAAAGGAAATAAGACAAGTGAAAGGACATAGTTCTGTCACATATCTCAGTTTCACACGCACGTAAATATAGCATTAACTTGGATACCGCATGAATAAAAAGGTCAACGAAAACCTTGTCTCATTTCCCCTGATAAAATCCACATTTGTTTGCAATTTTGTCGTAATGATATTGTATTTTTGTCTTACTATTGCCGATACACAACAGGTAGAAGACTTGGCCATATTCAAGGATCGTATTTTACGTCATAAATAATAATAACAGTCTACTTCTTTTCGTTATGTGGTTACTGGAATCCAAACAAATTATCCTCAGTTATAATGTCAATATTAATTATTAATTGTTCATTATTTAGATCTTCTTAATATCTTCTCAGCGTAAATAACAGTAATTTTTGTGATACCTTAATGTTTGCATAAAAAATTATGAAAGCTATGTCAATTCTATCTATGTACTTTTGTTAACTAAATATTGTTGTATAGTTCTTCTTTTCTTTCTTGTCTTATCCAGTAAACTAGTATGACATACTGGTAGCTCAAAAAAAATAGAGATAGAAATAGAGTCACAGATCCATGTATTGTTTTCTTTTAATAACATACCTATTTATTAAAAATCCTATTTATTAAGACAATATTTGATTGTCTAAATTTTAACTAAATATTGACTAAATTTTATAATACAGTTTGTTGTTTACCAAATAAGACGATTCATAAAATGGCTGTATATAGATATTTATGACGTGTTCATGCTTTAAATTAAGAAGATAATAAGTGAATGTTATGAGGACACTAAAACAATGAATACAAAAAATTCGAGCAATAACAAACTTTTCTTTCTGCTTTTTGTATACAATGCTTCAATATAGCCGCGCCTTCAATGACACATTGTACATTCCCAATCATTTTAAAAGCGAATATTATGCTGCATGTGTTTGTTTATAAATGTTTAGTAGTTCAAGTTAGCATGTTTTAAAGCGAGCATCGCATGTTCATGTCCCAATACGCCGTCTGGCTGGTCCCCGGGCTACATTCGGTTGATACGAATATTTGTCATATAAACATACTTGCGGCTTCAAGCCGTTTTTAGACGCACGACATACAAAAATCATTGTTTGATTCCTTTGATATTGGATCAGAGATTATCTCGAATAATACCTCCATCGTTCTTGGGCAAACGATCTCGTTTCCCATAACCCCTTGCGATAAGTACGTTTGAGTTAGGTTTGAAAGTCCCCCTGGTTACTCTGATTTCTTCCTCTGTCAAATGGCAAGTCACGTCAGTAAATTATTTCTTACCTTTACGAAGCGATAAGAAGCGTTATTTCTGTCTTTTTAAGCGCATAAGCTTCTATTTTCGTTTGATTGACTAAATGATCCTTTTAAGCCTCCAAAGCTTTGTCAGCTAGTGACGCAATCTTATATTTTACCTTCGTCATTAATGTCATCGTTACCACTCCTTTTGCCAAAGTCATAGGCCACCATCAAACTGTTCTTGGGGTTAAACTTCCTGCGAGCATGTGCTTCGTATCCCTCTTGTTCTGTTGGTGTATGTATTTGGAAGTTAGAATGATGTCTATATATATACATGTTGAATAGATATATGAATTCACTCGCTGCCTCGCCTTGGTGGCGCAGCGGTTGTGAGTACGACTTTTGTGCATGATATATTGGATTCACAGGCCGGGCAAAGTGTTCTTAAGATTTTCTATGAAGAAATTCTCAATAGCAGCTTAGAGATTGAAATTTTTATTTTTAATTTTAATGTGGAACCCACAACTATAATGTGAATGTAAATCACCGATGCGTAACCTTTAAGTGATATAAGCGTGAAGCTATTCATAAATATATAAATAAGTATTCTTTTTTAAATATAATTTTATTTTATTTTTGTTACTTAAAAAGCAGAAGTACATAATTAAACAAGTTCACATTTTCAATTTTATACATAATCTCAGATATCTTTATGGCATCTGTGTCTGAACTAGATAAATTATCTTCTGTATTTCAGACAACAGCGCTCTTCCTGGAAATTATGCATTTCAGACAAAATAGAACAAAAGAGGACAACAATAACATGAATCAAATAAAAAATAATAATAATCAATCACAATAAAAATACATAAATACAAAATAAATTTATATATCTAATGTTTATGCATTACAAAAACCATATTCCATAAATAGCATATCGATGCCTTTCTTACAAAAGAAATTGCACTTAATCGCTTTTAGGGATAAAGCCGAACTTTGTCGTATTAAATATTATATAGGTAGGTACTGTTTATAATACTTTAATTGCCGGCCAATAAAATAAATAGAATTAAATAAATATTTTGTTTAACATTTTAAATGGGTGTGTAGAACATTTAAATGAATTCCTGAAACCAGTCAATGTGGTGTTTACAAACGTTTATCCAATCACACACAAGCTCCACAGATATGAACCAATCATAACCGACCAATGAACACTTTCTTCTCTTGAAACAATCGTATCAAGTTGACAATTATGTTTGTATTTAAAGAGAATAATAAAATCAGTAATGGAAGGCTATTATATTTTAAAGAAAATACATATTGAATACTAAAATCACAATTATCGTTCGCACCATCAAAGCATTGATTGCCAATGGCTATAATGAAAAGACTATAAAATCTATATGTCAATTAAGACGAACACTGTACTGTGTTGCTACTTGCAATGCATCGAACGAGGTAAGCATCGTAATTTTTTTTGTAAATTGCATAGGCTCTTTAAGTCTAAAATACATATGCAAGTATGTAAAAATAAGTAAGTGCGTAAAGATTATTAAGAATATATATTTTAATGTCGATTGTAATTACAAGAATCATATTATTCTCTCTGAATAAAACAAACTAGCATATCACAGGTAATATGTAATGTAACACTCGTAGCCTCCCAAACATCTGCAAAGCGACACACATTTCGAAACGCTCTGTTCAAAGGCACAACAACCAGTTCCAAATGGATTTTTGCTTTATTTCCGAACACAAGCTTGGACAGTGCTTAAGTCTGTTACACGGTCTCGTATTTCGTCGCGTTCGACGTAATTTTGCCATTCACAGTGACGCCGGAAACCCAATCAGTCTCTTTGTGGTACCTTCAGAGTCCAATTCCGGAGTTCTTTTACCGAAATCTCTTGCGATTCCAACAGTGGGACTCTTAAACGTGGGCGTGCCTCGTTGCGCGCGGCTGGCCGCCTCTTGATGTTCTACGTCTCCTTTAGCAATAATGGTACTATTCTTAGCTTCGTTACCATTACTGTCACCGCCTAAAAGCTCCCTAGAGGGTCTCGACCAAATATTACCTTCAAACTTTTCCCAATACGTGTGTTGTACGTATGAATAGCACAGCACTATCTCAACCTCAAAGTGGATTATGGTAATCACAAACGATTGAATAGTAACAATCGAACTTCGAATATTTCGAACAGTAAAAAGTTATGAAGTAACCCTGCAATTGTCCTGCGTTTGTATTTGAACAAAGGGTAATCTAAAGGTGGGTTGAATGAAGTATAATGTTCGGAACAAATTATATAGTTCTTTTGCTTTTAGTTGCCGAACTTAAAAGTTATATGAATGATTTGCATATTAGGTACTAGATATTTTGAAAAGTTTCTCGATTATTTACATAAAATAATTTAAAGAATGCTTACTAGATATTTAGTATATTTTACCTGTCATACCTTTGAAGACAGTAAGGTCTCCTTCTTAAAATGACAAAATATCTTTCATAAATGCTCAATTCGAATCGTCGATATACCACAAAATAAATGATGTACATAATAATTATAATGCGTCGAAACATGACAAAATATGGAATGCTAAAACAAAATTACTTTAACATCTATTTGTTTTGTTTGTTGGAGTAAATTCGACAAAGTAAATTTAACTTCATTAATTGTTTGCTGTTATATGCTGATAAATAGGCAATGTATAAATATTAGCTAGAATTAGGTAACTCGATCGTTTTACCAAACAAATAGTGTTTACACGAATTCAGCTTTTTGGATAATAATAGGCTGATATACGTATATTTAGATATAATGGTTTATATGACTTATTTACATACCAAATAACCTGAAAGAAATCTATTTTATTATTTAAACTTCTATAAATGCTACAAGATTCAAACGAGGGAGATACAAACTATTTTACTAAAAAGTTGTTTAATAGAAAAAGACAACAATGACATATTTAGGTGCAGAAATACTAATAGGTGAATAACTAATTATTAAAAAGTATATCTAGTCTATCGCAAAAACGTACCTTATTTTTAAACAATTAAAGTTGAATTTTATATACTTTTTTAGTATTGCAACATATTTAGTTACTTCTAAGGTTCATTATTGCGACAGCCTAGTATTATTTACACATTAGAGAAAAATACACTTATGTGCTTTAAAAAACTTCATACAAAAATAGAGTGCAATGAGAATTGAAAATCTATATACCAATGAACCGTTAAGCTCCAAAATTATTGACTAATATGTTCACCGATATGAGAGATAAATGAAATCGAACTTTATATAATGTTTTTGAATATTCGGTAACTATTACCGTTACAAAATGCTATGCGTCGCTTGCTCATTGCTACGTCGGTTTGTTCCCTTAGTAGGATTAAAGTTACAATTATAATCGAAATATATTCGAGTGAAAAGACAACACTATCTATCATTCGAATCCAATTATACGTATCAGTAATCCTAACTAACTACCAACAGACAGCACAGCGTTTTAAGTGGTCACTGGCACTATTCCGAGTGTCGTGCTTTCAAATCTCACACGGACAAAAACTTGTGTGATCCACAAATGATTGAACAACTATTTGTTCTATAAAATCGAATTAGGCTATTATCAACTTTTTCTATGGCAATAGTTAGTTCGAGGCAGTTCGAGAGTGCCTGGCAGGTTTCTCTCTTCCAATCCATCTGTGTCCATTTTTTGAATGATTTAGAAGTTCCCCCGATACAGGCATTATTCCTAGTGTGACAGTTGTTTAATAATAATAATAAAATAATTTATTACTAAAAACAAATTGTTTATGTATGCAATAGACAAAAACCGTTCACACTAGTCTGAGCCTGTCTCGTAAAATGTTATACAATATGATTATTAGAATTTAAAAATGGTACTACAACTATAGTTCTTTGTATTATCTTCTATAGAGTGTGACGTGCCTTCCCTACTATCTAACATAAGGATTGTTTGTAAGTGTATGCATTATACAATAGTTTACTGCCAAAGTAACATCTTTCATTTCGTCACCTAACACCCAACATTGCACTAAACCCAGTTAGGACAGTTACATTAGAAGTTGTATTGCTTTTTACTAGTCTTAAGAATTCTTCCGAGAATCGGTAGGAGCAAAAATCCCCGAAAAAATGTATCCCCAAATCGGTGAACATGTTATGAATAGTACATTTTCCGATGACTTACTCTCAGCCCTGGTGTGTGGCCTGTCTCCCCTCTTGCCGAAGCCCCTCGCGGTCATCATCTCGACGTTCTTGAATCCGCGGGTGGGGCGTTGCTGCTTGGTGCGAGCGAGACGACCGTCGGGTGCGCCTGCCACCACGCACAGGCATGCCACCGCTGCTACTGCTACTGCCAACTGCATTGAGATATTCATTGCTACGGACAAACAGAGGAAAAGGTAAATAAACTAATAAGAGTTCCATTTATTTATTGCTAGTCTTTAAGTAAAGAAAATAATAAAAACCGCGAGTAATCGTTTCTTTTAATTCTATTCAAATTTAGATTGATGATTGTGATGATGAAGAATTTATATAAAAAATCATGTGAATCTATTTGATTTGGAGAAGTGTGGGGACAGACTAACAGCTGACGGGATACCTGTAGTAGTTATTTACCTAATGTATGATGATAGTACATCATTTTTTATAATTTTTTAAGTACTTATATTACAAAGAAGAAAGATACACAATTTTCCATGTCAGTTTTTACATTATCGTTATTTCATCTTTGCTATAGTAGATCGAAAATTATAATATAATCCATAAATCCAGTGCCTCGGTGGCACATCGGTAGTGAATGCGAATATTGTGCATGAGGTCGCGGGTACAATTCTCAATCCAGCGAAATATTAATGGAATGTTCTGTAAAGAAAGACGGTAGATGTGCAATATTATAGGCTCATACGTTTTTGCAGTTGGCGAATTGTGGCAATAATACACCGCTGCCTATCCCTTTGATATAAGACTATCTTTGTATATAATATGTATAAATAATCCATGTAATTAAATCACGCACATACTTATAAAATAAACTGTTACATAACTTTTGAACTATAAAAAGTACTACATTTTATTTACAAGTGGATATTAATAGCTTACTGGATGTAGAAACATACTACCCACGCAGACTGAAGAAGCAATCAAGGCTATTTATTTGTCGCGTCAGGCATGCGAAATCAAAACACGTCCCTTCTGGCTACCTCACTAATTTGTTTGAGAGCTTAAAAAAGCTTTTGAAGTAGTTCAGTTAGAACGCACAAACTTTTTAATTTAAAAAGTACGAGTTTGCAATTTTGTTTCCTGTCTAGGAAGGAGCAATAGTAATTGTTGTTTATTTATAGTTTTTATAGAAACCTTTCTTTAGAGAAGTACCTACATGTACTACATAAGTAATAATAATATCTTCCAAACTGAATTTCGGTCACCGCGGCCAATCTTAACGGATATTGGCCATTTGTGCAGAAGATGGGTAGTACAGCGCACAAGTGTGCGCGCCAACACAAGAGCACTTTCTGTTGCCTAACTCTCATGATCTGATAGGTCGGCAATCCGACACAGTTGAAAAGAGATCAGGCGCAGGACCAACGGGTTTAAATTCTAATTATTTTTAGTTCCTTTTACGTAAGGTTGATTTACACTTGCACTTGCACGCTGCAAGTGACACTCCAAGAAATTGCCTTGAGCAGCACGGAATATGAAAATATGAAACTGTGTCTGGCAGACTGCAGCAGAGTCACTGCTTATTATGGAGGATATAAAACCATAATTAGGGCCAAAGTGCGAGTGATATATAAGTACCTCTGCCTTCCCCTTCGAAATACAGGCGTTTGATTATATACGTACTACAGCCAAAAAGGTAGGTGGGTAAGCAGCGATAGCCTAGTGGTAATGCAAAGGTCTCGAGTTCGATCCCAAAGCTGACTTTTCGAAGTTATGTACGTATTAAATATGTAGTTAATTATCGCTTGCTTTAACGGTAAAGGAAAACATCGTGAGGAAACGTGCATGTTTGAAAGTTCGCTATAATAATATAATAATAATAATATTCTACCACATACACACAACACCATCTAGCCCAAACTAAACAGAGCTTGTATTATGGGCACTAGACAATGGATAAACATACTTATATACCTTTTTTTTGTAAATACATACACATTACACATAGAAACACCCAGACCAAGACAAACATACATGTTCATGCACACAAATATTTGACTTGTGCGGGAATCGAACCCGTGACCTCAGGCGTGGCAGTCGGTTACACTAATCACTACGCCATCGAGGCCGACAACGATAATGTTCTCGAAGATATGTGAAGTCTGCCAACCCGTACTGGGCCGGCGTGTACAGCCATAAAAACAAAAAGAACTTAAAAAACATCTGTATCATCCAAAGCATCTACATTATCATTTGGCATACCACTCAAGGTCATAAAACGGATCTCGGTAATGTATTCCTAGTACTAGAGGGGATCTCTAACAATCCATGACTAAGCCAACATTAGTGATTCCAATGTGATTACCCGAACGTTGGATAAAACCTCACATTTACTCTCAAGTTAAAATATAAAAAACAAACATGTCTGAAAATATTTGTCAGCATTTTAGTGAATGAAAAATGAAACGGACTCCGTCTTGCTAAAAGTTTAAAATGATGAGATGTTTTGTGTTATATTTAAACCTCGATGAAAATCACTGTTCTTATGTTTGAATCTGCAAGTTTATGAATGATAGAAGGTTATTTTTGGGTGACGATTCGGTTAATCGATCTGGTACTTAGAGTAACCTATTTTTTTTAGTGTTGCGACTTCGCAAGCTTTCACATGCCTATACTAAAAACAAATGGCGTAAATGTTAATCGTGAAAATCGAATTGCTACAGGTTCGATTTTCAAGCGTGTCAAAAAGATTACAGATGATCCAACCGTCGTCTAGGACCCATATATCCTACAATCAGAACATAAACATGGTTTGGATAGGTATATATATATATATATGTGCTGACAAAGTATGGATGTAATACCTACATTCAAATATAATATTTTCTTATTGAGCCTGCCGTTGAAGCATTCGATTGTATAAATTTAAAGTGTCGTATGAACGTTTTGACATTGGTAGTTTCTTCTTTCGATTTCTCTTACACGAGACGATCGTGTAAACAAATTAACAATGTTAGTTTGTTCACAATGTCCTAAAGTAAACGTTACGTAATGGATTATTTGTCTATAAATATGTACAACTAAGTGAAAAGATAGGGCAATAATAATGAAATAGACTATTTTTGTTTGTTTATAAATACTTAGTTTTAAACACCCATATCCTCGAAAGAGAGGGCAGAAGTATATACGTATATTACGCACATTTCGCTACATATATTTTTAACCGACTTCAAAAAAAGGAAGAGGTCTATATGTTTCTTTTAAATTATTATTACCGATCTCGATGATTCTTTTTAAATTAATCTGAGAGATTTTTTAAATTTTGGTTGCATTTTTGTTTTAGAATATTCTAATTTAATTTTTAGCATTCACGTAATAAGAGGCAAGACTATTACAGTCTACCAAGCACAGTTCCAGACGGCGTGCTGCTCCTGACCATTTCTTGATAGAAAACTAAAAAACACTTGGCCCAAAAATAATGAAACAAAGGACCTCATGTACTGTACATGAGGTCCTTTGTTTCATTTCATATTTACTACCATTGCTCAACCAAGGCACTCATTTAAACACGTGTAATAAAAAAGCATTGTAATTATCAAACTAATGATTTATTCTATGACGATGACATCAATCATTTATTTAGTAACTACATGTATACGTATGATAGATTAGGTATTTATATATAACTTGAAACTTGCACGTTGCTAATTGAAGACGATGCGGAGGTATATAATGACGCTTTTGTTGTTTTATTTTTTCTCTTTAGTTTATATTTCTTGTAAATAATTTGTGTATATATTATGTTAATTATTTAATTACATATGTCATTAAAAAGGAATTAAACTTAAAACTTAAATACTGTACTTAGCTTCAACAAGCAATTGACATAGTTTTAACTAGCGCAGGAATTATAGGAATCTTGAAATTTGTAATATTTTTCAGTTAACGGCGTCGGGGCAGACCTAAACGGAGATGGCGGGACGATCTGGACGTCTTAACTGGCATATCTATCAACAGAGTGATTTGGAAGACCAGAGAGAGGTTTGTATGTGTATTTTCCATTAGGTTTACTACCTAATGAAAAATAGATATTATAGGTTAGGTTGGTATGGTATCAGTACTTTTTCTGGATGAAAGGTATGTCCTTTTCTGTTCCCCTGAAAACGTGTATACGTAATTTCGGTCGAGTAGATAAGGCGTGAAAACGTAACAAACAAACGAGCTCACGTTTGCATTAATAATATTAGTTAGGATGTTCATGTTCTAATGTTTAGTATAAAAAGAGTAATTTCACAGAATCAAAATATGTTTATTCATTAAGGTCACAAAGTAACACTTATGAACGTCAAGGTTATACTAACTAAGCAATAATATGAATTTACATTTACCTGTTGCCACGTTCAGCAAAGCAAGCGCGTAGAAATAATGAGAAGAACGGGCAATAAACTCACGTTTACGTTTTTTACTAATATATTTGTAAGGAGCTGCAACCATTTTACAATTTGCCTACTACTGAATTGAACATACTTAAGCATAAAACTCTGTTGTGTACTAATAAGCTTGGAGTATACGTGAGTAGATAAACTATAGTACGTAATAGTGTATGTAACGCGAGTAGCTTAGCGCAGGATGAACATTGTACACCACCTAATATATCTAACTAGTTTTCACAGTATCGCTCGTGTAAATCTCTCGGGATCGCATACCAACCCGGTATCCTATGTGTTAATTCAGGAGATATTCTGTCTGAGTGTAAAGTTTCAATCAAATTCGTTCAACGGTTTCCACATAAATAACAGACAAATCTACAAACATCTACACAAATTCATGTTTCCTGTTAATATAGTAGGTTTATAGGCACTAATTAAATTAATCTGCATTTGTGTATAAGGGAAAAGTGTTGAAGCATACATTGGGATATTAAAAATTGATGTTAGAAATAAAAGAAAACGGAAAGCGAATGTTTCTTTTGAGAAACAATATGTAGCTAAAACTGCTCACACTCACCGCAATACGGGTACTTATCACTCGCGGAACATTTCAGTAATGCAGTATTAACTAGAGTATCTAGAACTTCCAGGTAAGCTAGAACGCTTGTGTTAGAAATGGATTCACGTCGGAGCTACAATTGGTGGGATTCGAACCCACGATCTTTTGATCGCAAGTCTAATGCCTTATCAAATGGGGTACCGCCATCAACCCTACCACTTTAAAAAGCTTGGAAACCAGAGACACATCATGAGTTTGTTTGCTTGCTACCACATGTGGTGTAGGTATATTCCCAGTCAGACCACGCCAGTTTTTACTATTACTTGAAGGCAGATAAAGGCAATGTGCAAATACCAGCAAACCCACAAAGCGGCCATAGTGTTTCACTCTACAGCTACTGTCAATAGCGTTACTAACTACCTACAAACATTTTACGTCCAACACATTAAAGTTTTATGATACTTCTGTAAGTTCCACAGATTTTACTGTGAAATACGTACTCTGGTAGTTATGTAATTACTTCGTTTTATAAGCTATTGTAGTTCATTACACATCACGCGACGTCCCCTAGCGCCTAAACAAAGATGGACTCTAGAAACACATGCTCAAGTTACATTAAGTAAGTATATACAGGGTGTCCGGTAATTAATGGATAACCTGGAAATGTCTTATAGTGGAACTGATGGCCGTTTAAAAATATGAAAATAAATCTATCCTAACTACTACCTGAGATATGTGTTTTTTTTAATTACTTCTATGTATAACTTTCTTGTATACTACGACCATAAATGAATGAAATCCATCGGTTTCTGTTGTTTTATTATTAAACACTTATTATGCTTACTTTTGACTATCTATCTATTAGATAGACAGTCAAAAGTATGCTATGCTAATATAGCTTGCACTTTTTAATATATATATTTTTTATCTTAGTATTATTTTTTTCTTTTTTCTGTATGGCCTTAAGTTCTACTATAAGACATTTCAAGGTTATCCATTAATTACCGGACACCCTGTATATTGAGTCGAAGGAGACTTTACATGGCGGCAGTCAAATTATGGACCATTTGGCAACAAATAGGCTCATTTCTTGTTGTTTTGAAGATGTCTTGCACTGAGGCGAAAAACGTGTCGACGCATATTTTGTGCTCGAAGCGGCATACAGCAAGTCGGAGTAACTGACTAATTCCCACGTCGTGACTGTCCCTATCCAGAGGAGTTTAGTTATCAACCTTTTTCTATTGCACTAGTTGGGGTGGCCAATCCGAAGGTGCATGGCAAGTTCCCCTCTTCCCAATAATTTTATTAACTAAGTAAACTACATAGAAATAAGGTTGAATGTTATATAAGTTTTTGAATAGTTTTTGGTTCCGTGGTGTATGTTTGCGAGCTATCGTGAAGTGTCGGTTTCGATTCCTGAATTGAACGATGTTATTAAGTGAAAATTTTCACTATGCAGCATGGAGGCTATAAATGTGCTTGTAAAGACAACTCCCGCACTAGTAATAATGTGTCGCGGTAAATTTTAATAACATTCAAACAACGGACAAAAACAACATCCAGACTTGGAACAACCATTTGTGGATCATACAAAGTTTTGTCCCGTGTGGGATTCGAACCAACAACACCCGGCGCTATGGCAGTAGCGAGGCGACTTCTTAAACCACTATGCTATCCGTGCGTTTTATGTTATGGAAGAGAGGTAAGACCTTTTTCCCTTCAAACCTAGCAGTAGCAGGAAAGTAAGTACTCTACAGATCTAATCATAATTAATCTAATCTCTAATACTAATCACGGATTAGATTTATTATGATTAACACCACTAGATGTATTATAAAACCTACTTGATGTTAAACAATTGTTAACTATCAAATAGGTCTTAAATCAGACAATTATTCTTTTTTAGGCAACTAAGGAGGTTATACATTCTCAATTGTGTATAAACAAAAATTCTATCGAAGTATACCTGATACCTAAATTTTTGTCTTTTCTCAAGGCAATTTAGTAACCAAAACATTGAGTTTTTTCTATTGTTTATCTTTGGAACTAAGTGTTTTGATGTCTGTTACAAATTGTACAAAAGTAGACTAAATAAAACAGCTAAAGAAATACCTTATTATATTCGACACAAATCCAGTACACATAATATAACTATAAATCAACGAAATTGTGCCATGATTGAACTACATTAGGTCTCAGATTAAAACCCGAGTAGGGTAAAGTATCTATCAAGTAGTAGCACGAAGTCTAGAACAGTGCCCGGTAAGCGGTAATGGTGTCGTACCGTGACATGTCGAATTAATTAGTGAAAAGAGGCTGTAATTCACATCAGGCTACACCTTCAGAAACATAAGCATAAAGCTATGTATGTATATATTTATGTTATTCACTATACGCAATACTAATATATCTAACTGTATTATAACAGCTGCAAGATATGTTATTGCTCTTTCATTGACAGGTAGTTCCAAATGCGATAGAAAAAAACAAAACATAATTTTTCTATTTCCACTATTACAAAATGGCCATTAGTCAGAAGTAAAATATAGGGTTTGAGTACTTACGAAAGCACGCTTAATAATAATTTTATTGTCAAACCTATAAATTTTGGTATTTATCTCTTAGTTTAAACAATAATTATTATTAAAACTACTAATGTATTTTTATTACACTTTTCGTTATGTGGATAGAAAAACGGTCGTATCGTCGTCGATACGATTAAAATCACGAGTGGGTGCTACTTAGATAATAAAGACTGAAATGATTTAGAGATATATCTGATTTTTTTAAAGGATTACTCTGTTTAGTGTTATATCCTGTATCATGAGAGACTTTTTTTTTTTATATAAATAACTAATATAAAGTACCTACAAATAATTTTTGGATCGCACAGAATTACCTCATGTGACGTTCGCATCTACGAAACTCTCGACGGTAGAAACGACAAACAACCAGTTGCTCGATGCGCCCCATTAGTTAAATTATTCTGTTTCATAATTAAAATACAGAATCAAAAAGTAAAAGGTAAATATTATATTACAAGAGACCTAATAAAAAAATTAAAGGAGTGGCCGTGAGTGACTTGTCTTGCTTCTTATTGGTTCTTACGCCCTTGCTTTACTGAACATGGCAACAGGTAAATGTAAATTCATATTAATTAGTGTAACTTTGACGTTACAACATGTCTTTGATTTCAATTTAGAAATTTACATATAGACGCGATACTTTTTATCACAATTTCAGTATTTGAAACTGTCACAAAGGTTACACTATCATTTTTGTAAGGTGTTATAAAAAGTCACTTTCGTGCTCTACATGCTCCAAACTCGTTCGTTTCGTACAAATTGGATGACCATCGGTACATTTTTTGAGTAGAATTTTGATGCGCGTCCAAAAAATTGTGCATGGTTTGTGCCAAAAAAGTAATAGAGAACTTTAAAAATAAATGTGACGCGCTTGTTCCCTTTGACTTACAAAGGTTGTTACTCCCACATATTTTATCTGCTTTGATTTCGATTCTACTTGACGCCTCCTGACTTTTTTTTTTGTGGAGATACCTCAAACATAAAGTTAACATGAATAATCCGAGGAACATCAGTCAGCTAAAGGAAAATATCCGTGGGGAAACGGCAGCAATCACCCCAGATTTATTGACAAGAGTTTTCACAGATCTCCGTTTCCGTTTAGAGGAGTGCCGTTTTCGAGAAGGCCGTCATTTAGATAATGTTATTTTTTAAAAATAATCTACATTTAATTACCTAATCATCCTATCTTTTATTTCAACTATACCTTTTGTATTTCTTTTTTAGCCTATACTTAATAAATGCACGTTCTATTGCGCCACCCTGTATTACCGCCTACTAAACATAAATCTACACTCTACGATAGTACTAAAAATGTGACAGGAATACTTAATAGCACTATGCTCTATTAGCGACTTGCAATTGCTACGAAAAATTTACGATTGATTTAAAAATTGTGTAATACCGCGTTCGGATGTCAATCAAGCCGATAACGGTTTGATTATGATTCGAATATTCGAAACTTGATTTGATAAAAACACAATTAATCGACATTATTAAATACCAGATGACAACATTTAGTGACTTTTTAGGCCTTTCTCTAAATATTTTACATCACTGTATAAAGTCTAACCACGAAAGCAACTTAGAAACTTCATGTTTATTTTCTTAGACATTATGAACTAAGCAACGAGAAAAACATTCGAATAATTATAAATGTCTCAAATATTATTATAAGGTATCGTAACGTAGACCTTACAATCAACATTGACCATATAAACCTTACATCATATAATTAAAAAGTCATAAGACTTCAAAATCAAATCAGACACGCTAAACGAAATTACATGACTAATCCGTCTGTAGTTGAGCAAACAGCATCCAATCGGATCTCTACGTGTGTGACTAAACAGATAAAAAGACGGACCTTTGTGTACAAACAAGACACTTGATCGTGTCACATCCGTACCTTGTATGCACTCCAGTACGTCAGCACCGAAGCCCTAATCCCCAGCTAATCTAACGATATATCCGGAACTAAATCGCATTATATGCATCGAGCGTTCACTAGCATGACTCTATTTTATGTTTCACCCTGACTGGGGGCATGACGATAAGTTTCCGGGTGGGAACAGCACTATTACTCTTAATGGTTCACAAAACGGTTTAGAACGCAGTAGATGGTCAGTATAAGTTCTGTTTATTGAAGTTTAGACACATAGGTAGCCTCAGGTCACGCGTTAGTGGTTTTCTCATAAGTAACGTTTCATTATTTAAACGAGGAAAATTCGGTAAATCTCACAGTACTATTCTTTCAGATGACGGCGTAAGATTAATAACACTGTTACTGAGTTTTTCACGGCGAATAAGTGTTTCGAAAGCTTTGAAATCCTTGTCTTTAATTATTTCCCATATGTTGCAATTGCTACAGTTACAGTAAACGCTTACTGCAGCAGCTAATACGCTTATATATCATTTTAGTCTATATTAATATTATGAAAAGGAAAGATTTGATTTTCTGTTTGTTTATAAGGATTTAGGACTAAAATTACTCAATTTAATAAAAATAAACACCTTTAGAAATCTATATTATCGCCGAGTACGACCGACTGACAAACTAACTAATAATGTACCAGTTTAATGCTAAACATCCATTAGCCAAATCTAAGAAACAACCTTTAACAAGAACACGACAACATTCAGACAACAGACATTACTCTCGAGATACCACAATACCACGCTAAAATGTTTTTATACATGTTTAATGTTTACTTCATTCACTTATAGGTACTTTTAGGTTCATAACTGTCCAGCTGACTGCAAGTATTTTATTTTTAAACCTATATTGTTCCACACGGCAGGCTTCGCTAGCTCCCTGGAACTCGACCCTGTTTTGTGCTCGACTAAGTTATCCAATAGGAGTCGGATCTCGAACGCCTGAATACATTTGGGTTAAAATAACACACGTTAAAGTTTAATATGTAGAAAGTTATGAACGAGCATACATTATATAGTATGTAAGAAAAGCAATGAGTTGAGAGAACGTCTGCAAGTATTTTCTTGTAATAAAATACTTGCAGACGTTCACGGCCTCTGTTTTTAAATTGCCATATTCATATATCCAAGGCAATGAAATTATGACATCATAATCCTATCCTACTAATATAGTACCTAATGTGAAAATTAGTGAGGATGGATGGATGTTTGTGACTCTTTCACGCAAAAACTAGTAAATGGATTTTAATGAAAGTTTACTTTAGTATTTATACATCAGAACTTATACCTAGGCTACTAAAAATCTATCTTAACATAAATATACACTAAAGCGAGCGAAACCGCAGGCAAAATTTAGTATATTGGACCTTTTGACTCGCAGCGGCTCACCGACAGCCAGACAGTAGGTTTTTATTAATGTTTGTCATTCCAAGCATTAAAAGATTTAGTACTATAAATGTTTAAAATCCTGTCTGTTTACCTCTCTGGGCAAACAGCATAAGTCTAAATATGAATGGTTTAGTCTCCAATAGTAATATTTCAGCAGTTATCCGAGGTTATATACACGTATACTTTCTGACATATATAAAGACAGATACGGTTAAAATCCTATTTTTATTGAGCTCTGTATCAGATGTATTGGTTAACTGTTACCAAATGCGGTTCAATTTTAATCACTTTTGTACCGCTCACATATCCCAGACATTCAGTAAATCAAAAGGTACGCCATCGATTGTTTTGCGCGGTTAGCTGGGAAGCGGCATTCAACAGTTGATACGAAATTGGAAACTTCTGTAATAGGTCATTTGCGGTATACAGTTCTATAAATATCGTAGACAAAACGAATTATGATTTTACATAAATGTCATGGGATAGAATGCCACATATTATGGATGTGTACGTCAAATGTGTAATTTTGGAAACATTTTTATATGACTTTTGTTTGAATGTTAGTTGTTACGATTGCTAGGTATATCGAGGCCACTACCCCTGTGTGCTATGAATGTCATAACTGATCTTAATAACATAAAAAATATTAAATTATACACAAAAAGAAATATTAGGAATTATCTGTAAGTTTTTGAAAATATTTTCTGTTATTTATTTGTCGATCGATCTATGTCTAGCTCTCTTTCGCTGATCTAACCAGTGATCTTGATCAGCTGTAATTAACAAAATAAAAGTTCTGGCTCACTCTTTGCATTCTAAATACGACTTTATAAAATTAAAAAATACTAATAGGACGAGTAGTCAGATTCAAAACTACGCATCCCACAAATCCCTATGTCGTATCTACAATCATATGTAGAGACATCGTATCTAGACACATTCTTAACAAAGAGATAAATATGTCATCAATTTATCTAAATAAACACAACAATCAAAAGAAACATAATATCCAACTTAAACAAAGTGCATTAGCTCACGCCATGTCAATAAAAACCACTTAGAAAACATCTGAACAACAGTGCAACACTATTTCTTCGCTCCTAACAATATCGATACATCGACCGTAACAATATCGATACATCGGCTGGCGACACTAATTGACAAATGATTCGGATTTTATCGCTCCCTGTAGGCACTCGGCGACAAATTACTACATAATGAACCCCTTACATATACCTTATGTGATGCCTGTTGCTGGTTGAAGAATTATTAATGATACGAATGAATAATGTTACTTTCCAAATAATTACTGTATGTATACATACAACAAGGTGTGCTTAGTCAAACCATTAAATAAATCAATAATTTTTTTTTAATAATCGAGCTTGTACAATCGCTTAAAGAATGTCATATCATAAACTGGTTAGATGAGGTTAATAAGTATCAGTACTTATTTCTGGATGAAAGGTATCTTATGTCCTTTTCTTTTTCCCTGACAAGGTGTATGCGAAATATCATGTTGATCGGTCGAGTAGTTAAGGCGTGAAAACGAAACAAACAAACTCATATTCGCATTTATAATATTAGTTAGGATGTTAAAGTAACTGTCTTTTTAGGTATTGATGTTTAAACTGCTGAACAGGTATTGAGGTAATTGCGCTTGGGAGATTGTTTAAAACCTGCAGAAGACATTAGCTACTTTTTAAAGTAACGGGTAACATCTAATGTATTGTAATAACTGGCCGTACTGATATGAAACTTGCGTTTATCAATATGTAGGTTAAAAACTGACTTCAATATTATAAAAAAAAATATTGTACTTCTCCGTGAATGTATTCAAGAAATTATACAATAACCTAAAGAAAAGAAAGAACAAAACAAAGATAAAGTGTTGTTTATCGTGGGCAAAAGTCATTTAAATGAAACAAAAACGTGTTTTTTGATTCATTAAAAGATATCTGGGTGAGATTCGTTGTAGATCGTAAGCTAGGCTACAAAGACAAAGAATAATATTATATTTATAAGACAAATCTGTTTGAAACCTCTTCCATGTATATCTTCTTAATTACCGTAATGAAATATATGTTTATGTAAAGCTTAGAACTACCTCGTTGAGTCGTGACAAAAGTTAAGTTACGAAGAACGAATTATTTTTTTATTAAGTATTAGCGGACTCGACAAACGCTGTCCTGAATAAACGAAAAGAAAAAAAACAAATTTGACCCATACTCGAATCCATTTGAACACACACAAAAAAGTTATCGAAATCGGTCCAGCCGCTTAAGAGGAGTTTAATTACGAACACACGCACAAAAGATTTATATATATAAAGATAGTTGAATTCCGCTTTTTAGTTTTTACGCTGAACTTTTCATCAGTCTTTAAATACCTAATAAGATTGTCTGGCTGGCAACATTACCATCCAACGTTGCCACGACAGGCAGCATTGCCATGCTGCCTGTCTTCTAAGCAAGTAGCTGTCAATTTGCAACGGCCAATTGACAGCGACGCGAAGGAATATACGCATTTTTTATTTTTTATTATTCTCTTTAAATTAACCTTGTTGTAAATAAATTGATTGTACATTTTATATTAATTAATATAATTATTATAACTGTTGTTAGTAGCAGTAATTAGAAATTAATATTCTTTTTGTTAAAGAATAACACGTTATTTTTGGAGCCATTAAAGTAAGTGTCATGTTAACACCACTACGAAGCTAAATGGCGGCGATAAGGGAGGGTCCATGTCACTAGAATATTAGGTTGAGTTCGTAACCGCAAACATTCGATTGTCTGGGGTCCGAAACCTTTAATCTATTTGCGGTGTAGAGGCTTAATTCTAATGGAAAAACAATTATACCAAAAATAGATTTCAAATTAGTTTTCTTTTTTATTTAATCCATAGATTTAGTAGTATATTTTCGCTGCGTGATTAAAACAATTGTTGATCAAAACGTGCGATTGAACCGAAGAAGCTTCAATGACAATAACTGGGACAGAATTCCAAAATCTTTACGAATCACGATTGTGCGGCCACCACGCTTAAAACCACAAGGCATCAATGTTTGGATTACGATGTTTTAAACTATGAATAAGTTTTTTGTCATCATTTGATTAAAAGAAATCTATAAAGGAGTCTGCCCACTACATCGTCAAATACCATGACCGTGCTAGGAACGTGTCAGACAAAAAATATTCTTTGTACGGAAATGTATAAGACTATGCCCACTAGACCGTTCCGTCACCGACCAGCAGTTCCTATATCAGGGCGTATCGTGTTGCTTTTCGTGTCTGATACGTTCCTAGCACGGTCATGGTATGAGACGGTGTTGTGGGCAGACTCCTTATATTGTATTAGTACGACTAGCTATCTAACTGCGATTAAATATAACATTATTGGCAAACATATGTATATGCATAAAGGGCCTTCTTAACAAGCAATATTTTATCCTTAATATGTGGCTGCAATCTTTCAACTATAGCCCAAACAGCACAAATACATTCAGATACATCGACTATACCAAACATAATTCTTTGGATAGCCATATGCAAAATATTGACATATATTCCATAATATGGCTGTTGTTGCCGGCCAGTATATTACAGCCATAGATTGCAGTATAAATTATGGCCGTATAAAATCCTTAATGTAATGTAAAATAAGGTGAAAAGATAAAAACACCTGCAAATGAAACATTAACGATGTAAATGAGTTGAATAAAGTAATACTATTAGCAACAGATTAATGCGCTTCTTCGGTACGTAGCTTGAATATTGATGATCTTTAAGCTTTAAGTTTGCGGAAGCCAATGTTATGTTTGACAGAAGCGATAAAGAACAGAATTTCAATAACCTTCTTCTTCTCCCTAACCTTTATTATTCCCAAGTCACCTGGGATCGGCTTTTCTGGTCTAACCGGATTTGACTGGATATCAGTTTTTACACGGAGCGGCTACCATCTGACCTCCGCAACCCGAAGGCTAACGATGCCCTAAGGCTAGACCAGTGACCACCAATTCGCACATAATTTCGAAAAGTCATATAACTTCCGAAAGTCAGAGGTGCGCGACGTGGGTTCGAACTCGAGACCCTCTGCATTGCAGTCTGTTGGCCTCCCCACTGAGCTATCGCTGCTTAACTTAACTATCTAATACTAATAATAACCTATCAGTAAAGTACCCACTGTAATATATAGTGTAGGCAGACAGTCAGACAAATTAAAGTGAACTTTCTCGGATGAGATAAAAGACTTCCTCAAAACCGAGTGTGCTTTAAGAATGAGAGTAAACAAACCAAGAAAGATAGAGAAAGATCGTAAGGAAACGTGATATGTAGTGCCTTCCGGATAAGAAGTGTTAGTGTACAAATATGATATACCCTAAATAAACGGTGTAAAAAAGCCTCCCGTCGAAGTTATCAGATTACAAATATTCTCAATATGAACATAGATATATTAATAACAAAACTTAGCCGAATTTTAAATATCATCGTAGAATTATATGTGCCAAACTTTGATACTGTTATGTAATATCAACGAGTAAATCCACAGATCGAATCAAGTTTACAAGATAACTTATTGTGAACAAGACATTTTAGCTTTACGTAGCTAGTGCCTATTATTATAAATGAGAAAATTGATCTGTGTCTTCGTTACGTTTACAAGGCTGATTCGTTAAAACAATTTCGGTAATCTAGTATGGCCAATACTAAAAAAGGAAAATAATCTCGAGCTCTGATAGGACATCCCAACTTATGGCCACAACTAACGAGTAAAAGTTATCCGAAAGATAAATCGCATGCTGTCTCCCTCATGCTAGGTTAAAGGAGAGAGATGGCGAGACTTTTGTTTTATAGATAAATGCCATATGGAGGTGGCAGTACAAGCCCTTATTATTATAAATTTGAATGTGTGTTTGTTTGTTACGCTTTCTCGCCTTAACTTCTAGACTTCATGTTGTTAGAGTAATAGAAAAGGACATAGAATGCCTTTCATACAGGGAAAAATACAGTTTAAAAGTACTTGTCACTTCAAAACACGGATATATTTAGGCCCGAAACAAAGTTTAGTTTTATTGGATGAATTAAATTCAGAAAATACCGTGGATAAATGTTTGCTAGGGTCTGGAGTGTAAGCGTCAGGAACCATTACGGACTAGGTAAAACGCAGCTAGGTTACAATCCTTACGCTGGTTTCTTATTTCCCAAGGCGAAGCCGTATGTCGGTCAGTCAAACAGTTCGTATCATTACGAAATGATTGGCGAGCTCTTCCAATCACACAGTGCCATCCAGCAAAATGACGGTAAATAAAAACGCCGAATGATATCAATTAAACCAATAACCCCAATTCTGTTTTGTGATTTACCTCGTTATTGCACATCAAACAAACTCGACTCACGATATATAACGCACATACGCGTTGTGTGTACTGGGGGCAATTAAAACAGCATATTACGGACTTTATAACTAGAACGACCCTAGAGATTGCCAATACGAGTATACAGAAATATTTCCGGTACTAACAAATTATTTCCCTCGAGGGAATGGAAGACACCAATTACGTTTGTTTTCGGCCTCCATGGCGTAGTGGTTAGTGTAATCGACTGCCACGCCTGAGGTCACTGGTTTGATTCCCGCACAAGTCAAACATTTGTGTGCTTGAACATGGATGTTTATCTTGGTATTTACAAAAAAAGAGGTATATATGTATGTTTATCCATTGTCTAGTATCCATAGTACAAGCTCTGCTTAGTTTGGGCTAGATGGTGTTGTGTATATGTGATAGAATATTATTATTATTACTTTATAATATTTTTACTATAGTCTTATATTGACGTAACCTTAGAAGAGTTACCCATAGCTATTCGCAAAATATTTTTAGCATTAAGGTAACTGCGTACTACGGCCTACACTAATTATAATTATATGCGTGTCTTACGGAACCTAAAATATATTTAGGCTATTTTATATATTGGCTATATACTTCCGCGATACAATTCACGCGTTTGCGCTGGTGTTACATTTATGTAAAATTAGCTTTTGCCAGTGGCTTCACTCGCTAAGGAATAATACTCTGTTTCTGGATAAAAGGTACCCCATGTCCTTTTCTGTACTTCTGACAACGTGTCCGCGAAATTTCATAATGATCGGTCGAGTAGTTAAGACGTTCACGCTCTACAAACAAATAAACAAACTCTTATTCCCATTTATAATATTAGTTAAGAAATTTTACCAGCCTGATTTTACATTACTATAGGTACCAGCTTGCTCGACCCATGTACTGAATCAGGGTGAACACGGTCGTCCGCAACCATAAAGCAAGCTTAAGCTGCGACTTTAACTAGGCAGTCTGGTTAATGAGAATCGGAGGAGGAAAGCAATCTCACAATAACTGATAGAACTAGTAATAGGCCTAGAGGTGAAACATATTTAAATCCTACATATTGATAATGACTGACTCAATCATATTATTATCACCAGTAAGCATTTTACGTAATATAACTGTATCATGAAGCTGCTACTTTCAAATAACATTTTACATAAGATTGCCAAAATACCCCGTTATATAATTAAGCAGATATATATTTTCTGAAGAAAATAATTTGTAAGATACATTTCAATATTGATTTACTTCTATTGAGCTTCCGCCATTATAAATGAGTTTTCAAAAGCGAATAGAAAACCAGTCGTGTGCAATAATTTTCTGAAGGGAATCCTTTAAAATATTTACGAATAAAATGAATTCAAAGAAAGAATTCGGTCTTTTTCAAAAGTATGTCTTGGTCATAGCTTTGACTCTGAATACAGTTTTATGTTAGAAACAACCTTTTATATTTTCTATAGAAATAGTTCTACTACAAGTGAGTGAGGTATTCTTTTGTTTGAAGCCTTATACTGGTGTGACGCAGGTTAAAATATGTAGCTAGCTATATTAATAGATCGACGCATCACGGTCTTTAAGCAGCAGACATTTTCGCTATTATGTACGCCTTCGATAGACGCCATCTATTTAAAATCAATAGTTTATTTCATTCTTGTTTAATTAGCTGTCCCGTTAGTTGATACAGTACTATTATAAGCAACGATAGTCTATCATGACAAAGACATAACTAAATCAGTGTTCCAGGATTTGAAGTTTAAAAGTGATATGCGGACTAAAAAGGACACCATCACTTATACAGGATGTCCGGTAATTAATGGATAACCTGGAAATGTCTTATAGTGGAACTGATGGCCTTTCTGAAAAATATGAAAAAAAATCTATCCTAACTACTACCTGAGATATGTGTTTATTTTTTAATTACCATGTATAATTTTCTTGCATACTACGACCATAAATGAATGAAAGCCATCGGTTTTTTGTTGTTTTATTATTAAATACTAATTATGCTAATAGATAGACAGTCAAAAGTATGCTATGCTAATACAGCTTGCACTTATTAATATATATTTTTTTTCTTTTCATTTTTCTGAACGGCCTTCAGTTCTACTATAAGACATTTCAAGGTTATCCATTAATTACCGGACACCCTGTATAATAGAATTCGCCGTAACGGATACATCAAACATCATGAGAAAACAATCAAAATTTGAACCACAGAATAACATTTCAAGACGTTATAATCTCAACTAAGTGCAATACTGACATTCATATACATAACATTTACAACATGAATAATTTTGACGTTCATAAGAGGTACTTTAAATAACCAGTTTTGTTTAGTAATACTTTGAAACGACATATAATATTCTTATATAGTATTATAATATATAGGTATTATAGAATATAATGAAGTACGGAATAAACACATCCTCAATTAAACGTGCCACCCGCCTAAAATTGATTATGTAAGTAAATATATTTATAATTAGTCTAACGAGAGCCACATGGGATCCATAGTGGTTTTGACAAGCACGTATAATGTCCCTAAAACTGACATCGGACAACCCGTCTAGTCGCTACGCCATACCAAACATGTGCTACACTGCTTTTAATTTAATTAGAAACTACTCTAATACAGTATTTTAGACTGAACTAATAATATCAGACGACCTTTGAATTTTAAAGTTGCTTGTAATAGTTAACGCGGATGTCGATCGGTCAGGTTATGCAGCTTTGCATTAGTTACCATTTACAAAGTCAAGGGCGCCTGAGATGCAGGGCATATTTTATATCAAGTATTTTTAAAGAATCGTCCAACTGGTTTATGAACGCCGTGATAATATCTTCCGTCGCGAAAAAATATATGAATTCCTTCTCCCATTTTCGTGTTAATAGACAATGGAGGATTGAAAAATATGTAACCAAAAAGCCCAAAGGTGAAGTGATTACTATCTCAAGAACTGTCTCTTACAGTTATTAACATTTTAATAAAGGTACCTTTTTAAGTTTTTGTAGATTTATCATCTTAACAGCTTTATTGTTTCCTTAGCCGGTATTGTGTCTTAAGGTCAGAGGCATTTCTCAGAACGGCCTCGGAGAATTTACAAAAGTACGGCGATAACTTTAAGAAGTAAATCGTCTATTAATCTAGATATCTAAAGTAGTAAGAAAGGGAGTTCCATTTTTAAGTATTTTCGAAAGTTATTATTAGCTTTCAGAACTAGCTTTAGGTAAAAGAAACAGACATATTTCGACTTTTAACTTTTGTCAATTTGCCGAACAAAGGTAAGCGTATAGTGACATCTCACTCACACAAAGGCAGACGTACAATTTGGTACAATAGAACAAAAGTTAGTGTTTACAAAACAAGAAAAGAATACTAAGAAAGGAATCAGAGCTTTTCAAAGCTGTAGGCATTTTGTAAGAGTGTGAATATTTCATGATATTTTAGAACTACACTCGTTCCTTTACTATATTCTACTTCGCTTATTTCATGAAACGCCTTGAAGTATTAATTTAAAACATGTTTTAGTTTTGAACTCTACAATGATACGACTTATACCAAAGACCTCTATTAGATACATACAATATGCCATTGTCTAAATAAAATATTGCTTAGTCTAAAGTGTTTCACAATAACTAGATATATAGAATAAATTATTCGTTACATTTAATTAATGTTAAGCTGAACACATTATATATTTATGATTTCTAAAGAAACACATGTAGGGAAAGAGTTGAGCGAGGTAGAAACAGTAATCATGAAATTTTCCAAGAATTCTTCTCATACCTTCAGTCGAATGTTTTGTAATAACCTGATAAATAAATCTTTATGTATTTACCACTGACGAACTTCACGAATATACTATACTAGCTTTTTTACGCGGCTTTTCTCGCTTGGAAGCAGTACTTTTTTTCTGAATAAAAGGTACCAAATTTTTTTTTGTACCCTTTTCAACGTGTATGCAAAATTTCATGATAATCGATCGAGTATCATGAAAGCGTAACAAACAAATAAACACACATTCAATTTTTCTGTTAAAATACATATTATAGGTAGTTCTTACTTGAAACCTTATAAAATGTATTTATTACTTGTGTGCCGATTTAATTCCATATAATGATATCTCATAGATCTATCTTTTTGTTTCGGCTATTTGATGTCTTCCTATAGTTTCTCTTTATACTGAATATGTGCATATCCAAAATTTCACACACCCGATTATTTATTCCTTTTCTCTATAGATAAATTTCATACAAAAACGAAAATAAAAGATGGTAAGTATAACGAAAGACATAATTTTTACTGCTCTTTGAATATTAAGAAAAAATAATGTCGGTCATACTTGTATGTTTTGAAAATCTTCATTCTATTGGTAACCAGTGCGATATTTTATATCTCTTATAACCTGTATCACACAAATTTTAAAGTTATAGATATTATTGCATATGTACCAACGTGAATAATTTTATAGCGCGACAAAAAGATAGTCTTACACTTTTATTTCTACAAAGTTTTAGTACTTTATAGAAATGAAAGTATAGTAAGTCCTCAATTCAATATAAGACTAGGATTTTGCGCTATCATAATGTCGGTAAGGTATTTGATACAATTTTAGTAGGTCGGTCTCACGACCCTTTTATATTTAGCTACGGATGTTACATAATTCATTTGAGGTTATAATCTTGGAATTATTTTTAAAGTTCGACATGTTACTGGTGGTATAGAAAATAGTAAATGTAAAAAATTACCATACCTCAGTTTCTGAATTGAGAAATTTAGCAAGTCTCAACTGAGTATTTTCAAGTATTTTTATAGCATCGGATGAGTATTCACTGAAGTATATGATGTTTAAATACCTGCTCAAATTATATTACAGTTTAAGGAAACAGAAACAAAAGAAATGTTTAAGTAATACGTAAGTAGAGATTGAGTCGTTCTCAACGTGTAATTATCAATTCAGAAACCGGGGGCTAGTTGCTTATTATATTTGCTTCGCCTAAACTTTATGGACAATATAGTTATTATGTTAACTAATTGTTAAAAATAGTTTATTAACACTATTTTAATATGGCATTAGTTTCTCGCATCTTCTTTACGTAATAGAGGACTACTATTAATTACACTGACATAAAATAAAAAGACTTTGGAACTCACGCCTGCATTCTCAAACGCGTGGGAGAGTTGCATCACGCCCACATTTCACCAGATATTTTTGTAAGTTCCATGTAATAGGGGGTGAGTATCAATGCCACCATATGGCAATCCATATGGCCATCAATTTCTAGTATATAATAATATTCTCCAGACCGAATTTCGACCACGGCGGCCAGTCTTAACGGAGACTGGTCAAATATGCAGGAGATATTATAGTGCACAAGTGTGTGCGCAAACACAAGTGCACTCTCTGTTCCCTAACTCTCATTACCCGATGGGACCAACGGCTTTTCGAGGCACGGGGGTGTCTAACACCGCCAACTTCCTAGCTCCGAGCTCCTATTGAGATTTCTTAACTAAAAAACCCAATAACTGTTTGTTGGCTCAACCCGGGATATACTAGGGACATGAAATATATGTTGCTTTTTATATCATATATCTATTTGGCACTTCTCTTTCTGGATTCAAGCACCAAGTCCATCAAATAACTAATTGAATTTCTATAATTACCATTATAATAATAAAGTAGCTGATAATGTTAATGGTTTGTAAGTGCGTAAATATTATATGCATATATTTACTTACAACATATTGTTTCTTATCTATCCGTTTTTAATTTATGAATGTTGTATTTACCGCTTGATATTGTACGCTCAGATAGTATATAGCAACTATTTTGAACAAGTATAAGTGAAACAATTGTTGGTAAAACAATAAATATAATATATAAATATGTATAACCAGCTAAAACAGTTCAGCCGTTTTTTTATTGTCTGTCAATACGACTACACTGCGCCTAATGGTAAGCAATCGTGTAGTCCACGAGCAGAGCTCTTCACATTGAGGTGCTTTTTCACGCCCTGCTTAAAGGACCAAGGATCTAAGGAAGAAGGAAACACGTACTTCGGTATATAATTCCAAGTTTTAACAGTTCAGCAAATATCAATAACTATTTACCGCGTGTTTTCGAAAAAGAAATGTTCTAATTATTATAGTCTAGACATATCCGAGACCTTTTTAATCAACCAATTATATCATACTTAATTTTTAAATGATATGTCAAAACTACTGCCTCGGTAGCGCAGCGGTTAATATGCGACTGTTGTGCATAAGGTCTTTGGTTTGATTCCAGGATCCGACAACGTGTTACTGGGAATTTCTGTCAAAAAATTCTTAGTAGAAGCACGGTGTCTGCACTTTTGTCATGAGACTGTATATGTATCTCTGTAAATATAAACTAATGCACATCAAAGCCGAATTATGATAGAAATATCTTTACACAGCCTTAACGATACACATAATAAGAAACATATACCGCATATCTTACATTTGACAGCCCATCACAAAACATAAAACAGCCCGAAGTAATAAAAGTCACCAAATATTACATTCAAACGTTATTGGATGGAGAGTAGAGTGTCCAAAACTTAAACGATTTGACGACCACTGGCCATAATAATATAGATTGAATTACTGAGGGATGGATGAGATATTTCGCCTGTGATTATGGTTGAGGGATAACTGAATATCAATGTGGGTAACTGATTTATTACCGTCCAAGATTGATATGGAACTTTTGGTAAAGGGAATAGAAAATTGTACCTAATAATCTGGATTATTTTAGAAAAGGTGAAACAGTGAACGAAAACATCTTGAGGAAACCTGCATGTCTGAGAGTTCTCCATAATGTTCTCGAAGATATGTGAAGTCTGCCAACCCACACTAGGCCAGCGTGGTGAACTACGGCCTAACCCTTCTCACACTGAGAAGAGGCCCGTGCCCAGCAGTGGGACAGTTTAATACAGGGCTGATATTATTATATTATTATGATTTTAGAAATGGCCAGCAATAGGAATAATTCTTCTATCGCAAGGGACTTTAGA
This sequence comes from Catocala nupta, assembly GCA_963675205.1. NCBI lineage: Eukaryota > Metazoa > Arthropoda > Insecta > Lepidoptera > Erebidae > Catocala > Catocala nupta. Next base: position 28,415,258 of record OY776095.1, read on the forward strand.
ATGATTTAGACGACGGACACCAAGGACATTCAGACTCGGAGCAACTATTTGTGTGTGATCGCTAAAATTGTTGTCTCGTGATCATAACCGCAACAGTTGACACAGAAGCATCACCTTATCATCTCAGCCGAAAGAAGTCCTATGCTAGACACGGGCCTCCCCCAAGGTTTTCCGCTCAGACTGGTCCACACGCATCCAACCGCTTTCCGCGATCCTTACCAGGTTATCGGTCCACCTTGTGGGAGGCCTTTTTTTTTTTTTTTTTTTGATATCCAGGAAAAAATGCTTGATGCGCTACCCGCCGGCTAGGGGACGGCACCGGCGGGGCGTGTGGGACTCACCAGCCGAGTGCTGGTATACCCACTAAAAAACCTGGGGTGTTCCCTCTCTCACCCAATGGGGGGGCCAGTTGGGAGTCTAAAAAGATTCATCCATAGCAGGCCCCCCCGTGTGGGTGCCGGCCGGGTCAATTGGACCCGACCTCCTCTCGTCCCCGGGGAGAGCATTTCACTGCTCTCCCCTTTCGACGTAAGAAGGCGCGCGGAAACACCGCGCGTGCCCTCTATGGGTTCTTTTACGCCCCGGACATCCGCCGCCGGAGGAGGGGGCGCAGGAGACGCGCTTATGTCGCTCTCCTGCCCCCCACCTAAGGGTTCTGGGTGGCAAGGCCTCAGGGGACCCTACCTTGTGGGACGTCTAGCGCAGCTTCAGATACGGTGTAAAAAAGTATTTCCAAATGTATTATTTTCCATTCTTAAACTGAATTTGGAAATGCGTCTTATTAAAGATAGATAAATACCTATGTCAGATCTGGCACATACGCAGAACGCTACCATTAAGAATGCCTAGGCGTTGTCGTCGATAGCCACCAGGCGCATATGTGGACCCTAATATATAGTTAAAGAAGTGCGACTGTAATCCTCTATACATCTGCCTACATGTTTCGTAATTTGTATTAAACTTATTAACTTAATACAAAGTTTTACTAGGAAATCAAACCCAATTACTTTACTATACAATATTATTCTTAGAAAGCGAGATAAAAAGATGTACTCTATGATAATTATGATTCTTGGTCCCAATTCCATTTAGTAACCTTTTATCGATGGTCCGGACTAGTCATCAATACCCATCTTTCTTACAGCACTAATACAGATTACTAATTTATATGATTATTAAGAGTAATAAGTTAACTAATAAAATAGTATTGGATATATCTTTTTCTCTACATACATATTTTTTTGAAATACTAGCATTTGCGAACAGTTTTGTTCGCGTAATAGGGTTTAGCCGCGACAGATGTTACTCAGTAGGGTACTGGGCTTAGATATCAAATTAAACGATAAAGCTGTGAGCTATACATATGTACATACATCACATGCCTGAAAATTTACCGCCTGCCAGGCACAACGCCAGACTTCGTGCAACTACTGAGAATTACGTGTTATAAAAACCCAATACCACTGGAACTTCTCGAACTCGAGACGTCACAAAAGTCGCTTTCATAACTGCTTCGTCACGTAGCCTATGAAAACGCATCAAAATCAAGTTCAGCTGTTTTAATACGATGCCAAAAGACTCTTTAAAATAGTTCATCTCAATTAAGTTTAGGTTTCCAAAATTGACACATGTACATACAATTTGAAAAACTATCGAAGAAAAAGTACTTTATTTTTACTTTACTATTTGATTCCATTGTATCTTTTATCTTGTTGGTCCACGGTTGTACTTGGGTATGCAATTTCCCATTTTGAAATTCTTTTTGTCGACTTCCAGGTTGTGCATAGTAATTATTAAGTATTAGTACTGAATCTGTTTGATTTCTTGGTAATTTTAAACGCATCAGCGAGCACCGTTAAAATAATTCATCAAAGTTGATTGCAACGTGAGGTAGTACTGACCTCTTACCTTACGTAACCTAAATCCATTAAATGGTTTTTGAGTGTGACTCTTGCAAATTCCATCGCGCATTTAAAGTTTCGTCATAATTTATTTAGAACATCGTTTTACTGTCATTTGACAATTATTCCTATTTCTTGCAAATTTAAATAGCTCAATTGAAAAATAAATATGTGTCAGGTTTTGGACATCGCAACCTTTTTATTAAAAAAATAATTCATCTATATAATTAAAATTAATTTCCAAAAAAGATGTTATACTTACAGACAATGTCATCTTCAGAAACCTCCACCATCAAGAATTAGAAAAGTAGAATACAGTAATAATATAAAGTAGCTTGCCAATGTTCACGCTACATTACCGCTCGAAACTCCCGGAAAATTCCCAAAGGTAATATCAGCAAAGTAATGGATAGTAATTAAAGCGAAACTCAAATTTGTGGACACGCCTGCCAACATACTGGGTGCGACTGTTGTTGCTCATGGGAATCGATTCTGAAGCGTATTGTACAAAACATTATAATTCAAGTATGGTTATTTCGACTTTTAAAATTATTAACATTACCGTCGATCTACATCTACGAGGCAGCTATAATGATAAAATATAACCTACATAGCTATGAAACTCTTATAAGTGCACGACATAAAAATAAATTATCCATAAAAAGATGCAGAACAGCACAATTTGGCAAAAGTATATTTATTATGGGTGTAAAAATATACAACAAGCTTCCTGACCGTATAAAGAATCACAATGACATGAACATCTTCAAAATTAAATTAAAGGAATTCTTAATTGCCAAGGCTTACTACTCAGTTAATGACTTCTTAAATGATAATGAATGCATATAATGTAAACTGACCATTTGACAATATACCTGCTTAATTTTAATGCAACGTTATTATAATTATGTAGTTTATTAAATAAAATTATATTATCTATACTATTAAAATGTTGACATAAACCTAGAAAGTGTAATTATATTCCATACATATGTAAATTAGCAATAACTATATTAAGACAACTAAAATATTGTACACCTCAATAGGTATGTTACAGCGATATCTCCTTATGACAATAACAACTGTGTAAATTAATTAAAACCTGTAACAAACAATAAAATTTTGAATTTGAATTTGAATTTGAATTTGTCATTTTCCTCATAAAGTTGCGCACTTAGCAATATTATTGAACACAATTATCTTTATTATTTTCTTTTATTACAATTGTTGGCAAACGAGCTTGTAGCTAACCAGTAGATAAGCAGTAACTACCGAACATAGTTTAATTTCAGCTATAGGTGTTTTAGAAAATATACTCATGGTAATGCCGTTGGCTAGCTTTAATAGGAATAAGAATAGCACCTAGTCTTTTGTGATAAGAGATAATTTCTTGGTTGCATATTAGGACATAGCAATATCAAAGATTAAAGAGAGAAAACCTAAAGATCATGACCAATGGATGAGGCGTTGGACTTGCAAGAAGTCGTGGATTCGAGTTGCACCGATGTGAAACCACTCTTATTATTTTTTTATTTTTTTATTTTGCTCGTCAAAATGACCACACTCCGCCCGATAGTAAGCAGTCGTGTGGTCTAAGAGCAGTGGCCTCCACATCGTCCTCATAGCAGCCGAGGCGATGTTGAGGTCTCTACTTTGACGGCCTGAGAAGGTGCTTTTTCACGCCCCGCTTAAAGGACCCAGGATTGAAGGAAGAAGGAAACACGTGCCTTGGCAGAGAATTCCATGCCTTGATCGTTTGGCAGAGGTATGAGGACCCAAACTTGTTGGTACGCACTCTAGTCGACTCTACCGTGTAAGGATGGCATCTGAGCCCAGCACGCGTTGTTCTGGATAGGAAAGGGGAGGGCGGGATAAGGTGGAATAACTCTTCAGAGCACTCCCCGTGGTATATTCTGTAGAAACATGCCAAAGAAGCAATATCCCTACGGAGTTGCAGAGGTTCCAGTGAACTCGTGACCTCTGGATCTCCGATGATACGGACAGCCCGCCGCTGTAACCTGTCAAGAGCGTCTAGCAAGTACTGCGCGGAGCCATCCCAAAGATGAGAACAGTACTCCACGCAAGGGCGTACTTGTGCCTTATACAATAGGCACAGCTGCCCAGGCGCGAAGAACCGCCTCACCCTGTTCAGAACTCCGAGTTTTCGCGAAGCTTGCCTAATGACGCTCTCGATGTAGGTTTTGGGATTAAGGGAGCGGCAAAGATCCATACCTAAGATGGAGAGGCTGTCACGTATCACCAGTGGAGTGTTCTTCAGAGAAGGGAGGGGAAGGAACGGAGACTTTTTTGTAGAGAACGCGCATGCCTGGGTCTTCTTGGCGTTGAACTAGACCAAGTTCTTGGCACCCCATTCAGAGATGCGGATCAAGGTCTGGTCAAGTTCAACGACAAGATCCTGCCTTTTCCCCACAACCTCAGCCTGTTTGGCTCCAGGACGTCCGAGATATCGCCCATGCACGGTACTGTCGTCTGCATAACAATGTATGTTGCCGAGATTCAACATATCATTGATATGCAGAAGAAAGAGCGTAGGGGATAAGACGGACCCCTGAGGCACTCCTGCATTGACCTGCATAAATTTGGAAGCGCGACCGTCGCAAAGGACCCGAATACGACGCTTCTGCAGGAAACTTGCAATCCAGGTGCACAGTTGAGGGGGCAAGCCATAGGCCGGAAGCTTGGAAAGAAGAGACCGGTGCCAGACTCTATCGAAAGCTTTGGCTATGTCTAGGCTGACAGCCAAAGACTCGCCGTGCTTGTCCATAGCCTCACCCCAGAGGTGCGTGACGAACGCTAGAAGATCACCCGTTGATCGTTTAGCCCGAAAGCCGTATTGGCGATCATTGATCAACGAGTGATCCTCCAGGTAGCGGACAATTTGGGTGTTAATAATCCGCTCGAACACCTTGGAGAGCACTGAGGTGATAGCTATGGGTCGATAGTTGCCTGGCTCGGAACGGTCCCCCTTTTTGGGAATCGGTTGAACGTTCCCCTCCTTCCAAGCCTCAGGCACAGTGCCTGCAGCGTAAGACGTCCGGTATAGGCGCGTAAGTGTGGGAGACAACTCCGCTGCACATTTTTTGAGGACCACAGCTGGGATGCCGTCAGGTCCACTGGCTTTCCGAACATCGAGAGACTGCAGTATCGCACGAACGTCACGTTGCCTGATACGTATATCAGGCATGGTGTAGCCGCAGTTGGCATTGTTAGGCGGCTGCGAACCGCAGTCATCGATTCGGGAGTTGGCCGCAAAGAGATTTGCAAGCAGATCTGCTTTCTCTTGCGGCCGATGAGCCAGTGATCCATTCGGATATCTCAGAGGGGGCAGCGAGGTCTGGCAGAAGTTGGACTGCACGGCTTTGGCCAGGCGCCAATAGCTACGACTGCCCGTAGGATAGGCCATGAGCTCCTGGCCGAACCGTGCGACGCGCTGGGCATCCGCTCTTAAGTATGCCCTCTTGCAGACCTTTGTGGCTTGGTTGAACGCTGCCTTCAGGTGATCCACGTTAGAGTCGTGGAGAGTGCGAGCCCTGGTCCAAGCGCGGTACGCTGTCTGTTTGCGTTCAACAGCATCAGCGCATTCACGACCGAACCAGGGCCTTTTCCTGCCACCGCTCGTGACATCACTGTATGGAATATAGTATTCCATACCCAGGATGATTTCACCAGCGACAGCAGTAGCGCTCTCTGAAGGATCCCTGTTCTCAAAGCAGCGTTGAGCCCAAGGGATGGATGCGAAGTACTCCCGCATTCCATCCCAGTCTGCTGACGTCAAACCCACCGTTCCCCCGGGCCATACCCCTGATGGTACGGTGGGTCTTTTATAGTTAAACGGTACCACCGAGTGAGTGACCCTAGTGATGACAGACGCCACCATGATTTGCGATGACTTATAATAATTGTGAAAATATGTTGCATAAATAAATTTATTATTATTATTTGTTTCTCTTTCACGGAAATTTCCCTAATAACTTAGGAAAATACGCGGCCCTTTGGGAGGCTTACACGGGGACATAGGTCCAACATGCAGAGACCCTTCGAGAGTTTTTATCAAAGGTGGGATGAAACACCGACAGCGGCACTAGCCGTAGGACTATTGCTATGTATGGATTCTAATATCTGGACTATGGATATGGGTGTTTGGTGGACCGGTATATTAGTAACTATGGATGATACATGGCGTCTGCCTTGAATACTCTAATAGCATCAATGCAATAGGCAGACGGTGACTCGCCAACTTATTAGATGGGCCCTCTGAATAGCCACCATAGGCATACAAGCCAGCAGCAGAGGGCAAGACCGGCATTATTATTATCACTGTCATCAAATCATATTTCGATTGCAATTAGAATATAAATAATAATTTATAATAATTAAGCGATCTACCATTGGATGCGGAGTTTTTATTAATACAAATTGGATTGGTGTCCGTTGTTTAAATGTTTATCAAGTTCCCCGTGATACAAAATATCCGCCAAATGCGAATAAAAAGAAAACCATACATTTTATTTTACGTTGTGTAAAGTAAATCAAGATTATCAAGAAGAGTATTGTCGTAGCATTTTACGCAATAATTACAGTTGGAATAGTGAATTCGAGACACGCAATTAACTATGTAGTGGATACTTATAGGTATGTATATACGTCAGACCACCTTTTCGAATACTATTTTTAGCAAAATTCATTTCATTGTATGCCAAATAAGTCCTATTTTATGTAGCGACATCAAAATAAACACGAGAGTTCAGAGATATTTTCCATTTTATATTTGTCTACGGGGATATTAAAATTTGTTTAAACGAGAAATATCTCAATATTTATACATACACTCAGTGGAAGAATATTAAAATATACTTATACTTATATTATTTTTTGAGTAGCAGAGCCTTAAGTCTCAGATGAGTTCGTTTGGTGGAGTACCTCTCTCACAGAATATTGTTGGAAAATAGCAGTACGCCTACTGTTGCGTTTTAATCAATAAATGAAAGTATCGAAGGCTTAATCATCTTCTAGGATTTTCTTTTGCTTTCTTCTCCTGAATAAGGTGAGGATATAAGGGAGTCTCCAAATCCTTATCTTCTGCACAGGCTATGGCAGCTGCATAGTTTCAGAAAGACCATGTAATTGTTTACCACCAAGTGGTATGCGGTAAACAGCGGCTTGGTGGTGTTGCCTTGGAATTGCTTCGGTTATGCATCAAGAAAACATAGCTATGTTTATGAGCGTCGGTTATTGCTTACCAACAAGTGGGCTATATTCTACCATTAGCAAAATTTAAAATATTAATATCTGCCCGCGTCAATACCATGGCAACGAATTATCGAAACAAAAATTATCATCATTATGTATGAATGAATAAAAAAATATATATTATTATATATTTATTATGTGTATATCCAGACCACGTTCGATATATGTTTCAAATATCTTCCATAGTTATTAAGCAATTTAAGCGTGATTGAGCAATAATCATCCAAGAATCTTCACAAACTTTTACATTTATTGTACTTGTAGAATTTAGTATAAGCATTTAGGCTATTTTATAATTTTCACAAACTATTAGCAAAAATATCAGTGACATTTACATTTGACAACAAGTCTACGAGCGAGTTGTTACTTTAAAAAATAGCTTAGTGAGTGAGTATCACTATCACTTGTAAGTTTACATCCTCAGGGAGAGGCACAGATACAGATATGATCCCTACTTCCGGACAAAAATGGGACAAATAGTTGAATAGCTCCCTTGACGCACATATTTGACATATTTTCGCGTTAGTCGGCGTAATAAATACACTCAGATATGAACAGAAAGTTTGTAAAGTTAACAGTTTACAATGATAAAAGTATCATTAATCTCTACGAATTTAAATCCTCTTGTTGGGCCGAGGCATACAGGTTTGCAACGTCCATGAGGTCTCGGGTTCGAATCCGAGTGTTAGTATAACGTTTTTTCGTTAGATATTTCTAACACGGAGACCAGAACCAATTAGCTCAGAAACAGCAAGAGATCCTATTATGTTAAACTTAAATATAATTGGCGAAATGGAAATGTAATAATAAACCAATATCAAAAAGCAGCAGCAACTCAAAGGACGGAGGCCAAGGCTTTCAATCCGGATTACTTTGGGCCGTGGTTTTGAATTATACCCAATGCACCACAGATGTGAACCTACTCCTATTACAAGCATTCTAGATTAGCTAGAAGAGGTAACGAAATATACTAATCATTTTAACTGTTTGTAAATTTTTTGCTTGGGTTAACCCATGCAGCAAATATATTTTAAAATAATGCGTTTACTTTGTATGTATCTGTATATTTAGCTTAACAAAACTCGTAATTTAACAAAACGTCTTAGATGTATCTACATCTGAGAGCTAGATTACTACGATAGGTACGATAATCAAATCAACATACCAGTGTTTCAATCACGACATATTGGCTTTCTCAGGAGGAAGACTTGGTGTTTACTAAGTTCTACGTGATGCACATAGGATCTGATACCAAACACAAACTGGCTTCACTTGGTTTGGGCTTTGAGTAATCTACTTACTTAATTGATTTAGTATTGCGTTACCACTATCAAATGTATTACAAAAAGAATTAAGTACCTTTCATCCAAAATAAGATTTGGTATTAAAACACAGTACTACTAAGTGCCAAATTTACAATTTATTTATTGATTTTTTAAATATCCTAAACCAGATATCGAACTCTGTATCTTGAATTAACAAGAAACATATGATCATAGACTGCAAAATACACCACTGCCACTGCGCCGAGAGTTGTGGGTTCGAATCCCACATGGGGCAAAAATTTGTGTAATCCACAAATGGTTGTTCCGTGTCTAAGGAATTATTCTTAGTGTGGGAGATGTCTTTATACAAAAAAAGAAATACATGCTTATCTTTCTACCTTCTTTTCTTTCTTTTCGTGTGGTTAGTGGCCAACCTGTTGTCAAGAGTTGTTCAAACCTCTGACATGGCTTAACGACTGCTGTCAATTTGAAGAATTTGAATTTGAAGCACGGTGACGCTCAGATGAAATACCACTAAACGGTCACCCATATATAGACTGACCGCAACCAACGTTGCTTAACCGCGCTAATCGTTTACCGATCAGTGCGTCAATGTTTGATATCTCATCAATTTATTTTTTCAAATACGTAATTTTGTGCTCTACTACTTTTTAAGCTCTACATTGTAGAGGCCTTTACTAACATACAATAGACGTATTCAGTTCAAATCACTCTTTGGTTACATAATTATATTTACATAGTTTTAAACTGTAATTTTAAATACATAGACTCCAAGATTTATTTACTAAGCTCGTTAACTAAAAATGAAGCTACTAAAGGCGTATTAAAAAGTACATGTAAAACAAAAACGTTACATCTCTAATTTATCAAAGAGATTGTAGGTCATATGTTTACCCAAAATAATGATGTCACAGTATAGGGCAACCTATCATACTGCCCCATTTTTTGGACTCGGATGCAAAATCATTCCAGCTTTATATTCCTAAAATACGCAATCTTTATATTTTATCAAATACATGTACCTACACACAAAGAGTATTTAAAAGTAGTAACTATACCTACACAAATTTTGATAACTTGAGTACATATATACATACACATAATTGGCTTAATATGAATGCAATAAAAGATGGTTTGAAAGAAGGTGAAGTAGAAATAATTATGAGGTGTACGAAGAAGGGATAGGCAATTTAAAAGCCTATCTAATATTATAAACTAGCGACCCGACAGACGTTGTCGTGTAAACACGAAAAAAAAACATATCTAAACCATTCTCGAATCCAATTGAACAGACAAAAAAAATTCATCAAAATCGGTCCAGCCGTTTAGGAGGAGTTTAATTACAAACACAAGAATAGAATAGAATAGATGAGAGAAACTAAAGTATTGATCACTAAGGTTGTTACATTCTCATTATTCCATTTAACCAATCTACTACATAAGTAAGTAATGTCTATGTCCAATTTGTACCATTAGTGTTAGCTTGCAATCAGCTTTATTACAAATTAGCTCAGATTACGTTCCAATGCTGAAATGGATTTAAATTGTGTTTTACCAGAAACAGATACAATGTTAATATCAGATTAGATTGATTTGATACGTTTGTTACAATCAGGCCTTGCTTTAATGCGAAAGCAAAGCTATAAACTATGGGATTATTATTACACTCGATATTCACAAACAGCGAAACTGCTTCATTCCTTAGCCTTGTGCCTATTTTGCCTGAGGCGTAGCTAAATGTATATTACCCCTCGTTTCGCCAGGTATGTGTTTAATCTGATGTTTTCAGAGGAGAGCATATTCGCGTTTACCAGGCATTCAAAGGAAATTAACTGCTACAGTAAAAAGTATTTTAGTATTAATAATGTCCTCCAGACCGAAGTTCGGTCACGGCGGCCAATCTTAACGGAGACTGGCCATCTGGGCAGGAGGTATTATAGTGCACAAGCGTGTGCGCAATCACAAGTGCACTTTCTGTTCCTTAACCCTCATTATCCGATGGGACGGTAATCCGACACAACCGGAGAGAGATCAGGCGCAGGACCAACGGCTTTACGTGCTTTCCGAGGCACGGAGGTGTCTAACACCGCCGACTTTCTAACACCGGGCTGCTATTGAGATTTCTTAATTAAAAAACCCAATAACTTTTTGTTGGCCCGACCCTCGATTCAAACCTAAGACCTCATTCATGCACAGCAGTCGTTCACTACCGCTGAACCACGGAGGCAGTTAAGGTAAAAAGTATTTTAGTAAAGTTATCGCCTCGCCACTAATGTAAGTTCGATCACTAAGGGCAAAAAGTAGTATACTAAAATCGTTGTATCGAATCTAAGTGTTCTTTATGTTCGTTGTTTAAATGTTTACAAGTCTTTCACGATACAGGAACGATTCCTAGGAAGACAGATGTCTCTTTAAAAGATTAAAGAAATATAATTACAAGTATCTAATATTTTACTTATTATAAATGGCTACTAATTGTATTGTTTGATATTATATTACCATATAAAAAGTAACGCAGCCATGTATATGTGATGTACAATAATTATTTGCACAACACGCACAATATGCAGTAACAAAACATTGGAACATCTTTGAAATGACTTATATTCTTACAAATATATAATAATTTTATAATAGTTTTAAATCTGTAATGGTCGATGAAATGGCCTAAAGATAACTAAATAGCGTCTACTTATTACACGACGGCTTAATCTTACTTAAACGTCGGCAACAATTAGCCGCTTCTTAAGTTGTTGCCGCAACAAATATAACAACAACACTCAGCTCACTTTCCATTTTAAACGACGACGATGACGTCTAACTTGACTTGTATAACTTCTTCTACTAAACTTCTAAGATAAAATACTAGTCTAACAGCTATTTTGCGATTGCCGAAAGTCTTGATCCAAACTTGCACCAACATTCGGTTTCTCTTTGAGTAATTAAGACATTAATTTAAATATTTACCGTACAGAATATCTAAGTAATCCAATAAACTGTTAGTGAATGTTTACATTTCGTCCAATCTCAACGTGTTGACCAAACAATTTGACGAAACTTTATTGAAACTACAAACTATTGTTATGGAAATTCGCGTGTAAATATGAACAAAATAAAAATGTTATACCCTTTTCGCGCCCCCGGGGTCGAATTATCCCTTCCATGACTAGAAAGAATATGGCAATCTATCGCGAAAATCATGCTTCGAATAGATATATATTATTGGATAAATCGGTAAACATATTTTTATATAAAGTCCTACTTGTTTTTGTGGGTTTTCTAGTAGCACACACGAAGCTACATTTATGTAGGTGTTCATAAATCACCAGTTTAATTTGGAGACGAACCTAAATAACTTAATACATTCCATTGCGGTACCATATTGTAATATAACCTAAAATAGGGATCAGGGGTTATAATCCATTGAAACATTAAGTCCTAATCGTTACATATACTTATTTGCTTTGTAACATTGTACACAAAGCCTAAGGATCGACTTTAAAAGGATTAAACGAGATATTTGATTATTGGGGCCGTAATTTATAGTACCGCGATCAAGAGTATTAAATGATACTTGTTTATTTGTCGTAGAACAGATATATTACTTCCAACCGATAAAATCCTTTGTAAATTTAGTAAACTCTTTGATAACAAACGGGATCTTTAGTTATCAATTGATTTGAAGAAAGGATTTTTGATTCCAAGTACATCAAGCAAGATCATTCCTTTCTGAATTTGTGAAAATATGGGTATATATCAACGAAAAATCGCATTTATTTATTTTATTACTTGGTAACCATTTCCGTATCCAAGGGACCTCTTTTTTTACTTGGGGCTATGCATTGACGCATGCCTCTACGCTGGGGCGCGCGGAGGGGTTATTTCGGACTCACCCGGAGTAAAAGAAAGATGGTAATAATGATAATGGACCTTCCGGTAATACCGACTAAACCTACCTCGGTGTTCCGTGACAAAACCACAATCGGCGGGGCCACGTGAATCACTTTCACATGGAGTCACGACCTACCCTTTAGTCACTGCTACTTCAATCGCTACTATACCCCGGAGGGGGAATGGACACACGACACAGAGGCGCGCGTGGGAACACGCACGCCGCCTCTCGGACCTAATGCTGATCGGGTGGCGAGCAGACAGCAGGCACACGAAATCCACAGTCGAGAGACCCTATTGCTAACTTACGTATCTATCTATTATTTAAAATGCCTAATTTTATGAACCGTAACAGCCGATTAAGGCTGCACCGAGCGAAATGTGTCAAAACAGGCGGTCAATAAAAAAGTTGATAAAATCAACACTTTTTTTTAATACAAATATAAAATATAACAATGAATGTGTTTACAATTACCCCGTGTAAAAAACTTAAAATAATTAATATTTTCGGTTACAAAATTATGTAAATTTACACGAAAAATGCAAAAGCGTAAGCTCGTGTTACGCGATTTTTAGATTATAACAGTAGAAATCTATCCTATTTTACAGCTGAAATAAAACATAAATAGTTATATTACAATTTGTCTGACCCAAACATTTAAGTTATTGGTTGACAATAACGATACATATTTATCAAAAAAGCACTTCAAATCCTCCATACAATTTTACTATGGCGGCCGCGCGCCGATTTGAATATCGAGCTCTGTCATTCAGTCCCACCGCGTCTTACGCTCGGCGCAGTCTTAAGAGATTTATTAATCCCAATTAAGTATATATACTACCGTCCCACAAAGCAGCGTTCGGTAGTTGTCTGTCTAATAATTATTTTAAGTATAAATACAAACAGAATATTTGCTAAACAACTAATCCAAAATTTCATCTTTCTCGATACATTGTCCAATCCTTCAATTCTCTATATGTATCCATATTTACTTATTCTGTCAGTTGACTTGTACACTTTCTACTGGTCTTCCTTTCTTTTTCTTTACCTCATTTCTTTGCTAAACACACTATGTAAAATTATATGGTCGCCTAAGGAATCACGAAAACAATTTATAATGTATACGTATGACGATAATAGTAGAACTAAGTACAGCCGTGGATATTGCTGTCACTATCATGGCTATGGCTGCGACAGTCACACGCAAAACTTGGATATCTCTATGTCGAGACTAAACCGCAAAACGTTTGATAATATATTACATTAAAACAAGCCAGATACACTCTCATAACTGAATAGGTATAGCAGTCGAAGACTATAACCAAAAAGTGGAAAATAACGAGAAATTATCCGTACTATTTTATAATCGAACAGCCCGTTAAAGATTCTCTTACAAACTTTTTTCTTATCATACATATACTTTAGAGTTATTCTCAATTGATAACTGCACAATCGTGTAAGTGATTTAGATTAATACACTTCATAATAATAACACCCTTACAATTTCTTTGATCAAATCAGCGAGTGTGTGGAAAGACCGTAGTACTGGCAAATAGCTTGGTCCCTAGTTCGATCACAACGCAAGTATCATTGGTATATCGAAGTTATATGGGTATTTAATAGCTAAATATTTCAACAGGTAAAATAAAAATCACAGAGGAATTTACATGTATGAGATTTTTCTATTATGTTCTACGATACTATAATAATATATATATTTATATGTATAATATGTATGTATTTACAAAAGAAAAAGTATATATGTATGTTTATCCATTGTCTAGTACCCATAGTACAAGCTCTGCTTAGTTTGGGCTAGATGGTGTTGTGTGTATGTGGTAGAATATTATTATTATTGTTATTATACTTAAGTAACATCTATCAACCTGCCCTTGGTTAACAAAGCCCTCCAATGTTGAGAAGAGACCCGTACACAGTGATAATTATTATCTAAAATTATACCTTTCAGAATCTTAATGTTATTGAACATAGCAATGAATGGGAAACAGCTAATGTACCAAAATCGCTACTCGACCTTAAAGGTGTCAAATATGAAGAGTCTGTTCATTAGACAATGATCATCCGCCATAATTAATAATATCTAAGCAAACGCCGCGTCATGCTTCGGTTAATTGAAAACTCTCACATTAAACAATATACTGTACAAAATGGTGAAACAGCTATTTTTGACAGACAATTATTTGCTTTATAAAGATACCCTTAGTAAGCGTTTGTTTTATATATAAAAATACCTTAAAACGCACCGTAATTATGAACAAAACTAATTTAAAAACGGCTTTGTATCTTATTCGTCTAATTATTTTAATTAGTATAGACACATTAAAGGGACAAGCCAAGGAAAAAAAACAGTTTTTAATTTAACAGGTAATCTAAACGTCCACGGTGACGATATAGAGCTTAAATTTTTAGTTTGGGTAGGCAATTTATTTCCTTATTTTACTTCTTCCATGTAGATACTCAATTCTAAACATATAAGCATTGCATATGAGTTTTGGTAATTTAGGATCTTAATTTTTTACTCGTACTGTCATCCGATGAGAAATTTACTGTATTCAGAGCTTGAAACAATTTCTACTTTAAAATAAAAATTCAGATTTTTATAATAAATTGACATCAATATTTTACTTTAGGCCTAACACGGCCTTTAACAATACCTTATTGTAACACGCTGTGTAGGAACCACCAATTACTCTTAAAATGAGTCTTAAAAAGGTTATGTATATACAAAAAATGACGTATCTGAATTTAATATAATATTACATGAAATACGAAATGTGACCCGTCAATATGTAAGGTAGGCTTTCATATCATTTTTCATCGTCACGTTGGTCGTATAAAAGTTGTAAGTTACACAATAACTTCGTCAGACCTCGAGGTCCATTATAACAGGCACGTGTTGCCATCACAAATGGTTTTCTAAATTATTCATAACCTATATAAGTGGGAAACTACTGCAAACTAAGGAAATTGAACAACTCGTGAAAAAGCGACATCTGTCAGTTTGGAAATTATTGAAATAAAATGACGCTATAAAATTGCTGACTTTTTGATTCATTTGTTATATTCTGGAAATTGTTTGAGAATATTCCTTTGAGTATGTATATTGTAGTATTACGCTTGTAAATTTCTGAAGGGTTAGACCAGAGGTTTCAATACTTTTTTGTCATAGACCACTTTCAAAATTTAGCTGGTTCCGGTGGACCCCCTGCAGCTATATTTCTACCATATTCTTTGACTAAAATTAAACAATTTGATCAAAACCCCCGCTTACGAATTGTGAACCCCCATTTTTTTGTCACGCCTACGTAGATCCCCGTTGAGTCTCCCGTAGACTTCTGGGCGTCCGCCTGGACCACTTTGGGAACTACTGGGTTAGACAAAGGTGTATGCAACAATACTTCATCTGTTGAATTTATTCTCCATACTTGTCTTTGCCCGCGGTTTTGCCCGCGTAAATATCACAAAGTCCATTATTTGGATATAAAATATCTTATGTATTATCCAGGACATGCTCTTTATATGTGTCAAATTAAATCTAAATCTATGAAGTCATGAATTTTTGCTAGTTACCGAGTAATATCAGACTAGCTATTACCTCACAAAAAATCACTTAATAACTTCTTGCGCAACTTGAAAATTGGAGGCGGGAATTTCACAATTGCCATTTGTACAATCGCTCACGCTTTTATAATCATTGCCGAACTGTTGATACTATTGTGGAAATACTTTATTTTGCTGAGATAAACGTTGATTTATTTGAAATCAGTAATAAACATCCTTGCTTTTGTATCAAAAGTATATGAAAACTCTTTTGGAAACAACTGAATAAGAGCTTTCTTAAAGACAATGCCACGTCACGTCTTCTTTTAAAAATAAATATGTTCAAAGACTATTGTAACACAAACTAATTTCAGTTGTAAAGTTCATATACAGTATTTATACAACTTGTAAAAATCATTGATCGTAATTTATAATATAACTTTACCGGCGCTAAGATAAATTTCAAAACGAAAAGTTGACAATTAACACGGAATGTAATAAAACCCGGGGAAGATAGAAAGTTCGGCTTTTGTCAGGATATGCCCAAGCTAAATATAAAAGAAATTGAGACGAAAGATTAAGATACTTTGTGTTCAATTTCTTTGAAACACACAGATAGGTATATAACTAACTTCTGGCTATCTGGATAGTATTAGTCTTAGTCCTATGTGTATGTGTATCCAGGATATGATCACCGTGCCAAATATTATGCAAAATTGTAGTAACAAGCTAAGTAGTTCTAAGTACACGCTGAAGTTAAATTACTTTAAATCAGTAGTTCCCAAACTGGTCCAGGTGGACCCCCAGGGGTCCACGGGAGACTCGACGGGGTCTACGTTGGCGTGCCATAAAAATGGGGGTTCACAATTCGTAAGCGGAGTAGTAAATTATTTTGAGGAATACCACTCGCTGAAGACTCGACAATTTCTAAAAAAAATTAAACGGCAGCCCTCCTACCGTGGTAGGTTTAGTCCCGAGAATTTAAAAATAAAAAGTCTCAGCCCGTAAAGATTTTATAATTTTTTTTAATTTTAGTTAAGTAATATGGTAGAAATGTAGCTGCAGGCGGTCCACCGGAACCAGCTAAATTTTAAAATTGGTCTATGAGAAAAAAGCCTGGGAACCTCTGCTTTAAATCATTTTTATCGCATTTTACTTAAAAAACACCAAATAATTATTTAAATTAAATAGTTTAATAGTTTTAAAATTATCTAACATTTGTAGTTAGTAGTTCAATTTCAATGTATAAAACGTAAAAACTAATATATCGTGAGTGGCAATCCGCCAACGCTAAAACCAGTTAAATCGTTAAATATAAGTCAAAAACAGGCAACCGCATCTAAACTTTCCCAATTAATACATTACGGCATTATAAACTTTATTTTGACGTCATTTTTATACGCATATTAAGGGATAATACGTGCGAATACATAACAAAAGTTCATTAAAACTTTGCAACTCTTTCGCTACAATGGTTTAATTTTCACAATAACTGCGGATACATGCATATTATAGCAGCCTAGTGGGAAACCGTTGGAATACCACGCAGAGGTCTCGAGTTCGATCCCAAGACGCGCATCTCTGACTTTTCGAATTTAAGTGCATATTAAATAGTAAATTATCGCTCGCTTTACCGGTGAAGGAAAATAACGTGAGGAAACCTGCATGTCTGAGTGTCCTTCATATTGTCCTCGAAGATATGTGAAGTCTGCCAACCCGCACTAGGCCAGCGTGGTGGATTATGGCCTAACCCTTCTCACACTGAGAAGAGGCCATTATTATACATGCATATTGTTTGTGGCTTATTCAGTTATTAGCAAAGGATGTCGTGTGATTACGATATTATTATCACAAAGTATTCTTACATAAAGTTTATTTACAAAAGGTACCTCTCAGTGGAACTTAGTTGTGAGTTCGATTTGTAAGTAAGTGGTTAAGGTGAACTTGTGTTGTTTCGTGATGCTACGGCAGCGCAGTGATACATTTTTGCTCGGTCGCATTTAAGTTTACTGTACCGACTTACTAGGCCTGGTAACTCGTATGCTTGTTGGGGTAGTAGAAAATGGCCACATTTCATTATAAACGGCAAGCTTCTTAACTGCACTAATATCGTAGAAGTATAATTACTCGCCTCAAGTCTGGTCGATATTTGTATCCGTTGTTTCAATGTTTACTAAGTCCATCGCGGAACAGGAATTATAGGAGGACAGGGGGAAGTCAATTAAAAATAAAATTGTTATCCTTGTAACGTTTCTATGAAACAAATTATATAGCATAGGATAAACTACTTTATAGCCATTTTAAACAATATAATTAATATAAATAATTGTGACACGGCATTCACGATATACTGTGTCAGATTATTTCATTTGCAACAATTTACTCAACGTGGTTTTGCTATTATATCTTAAACAAATTTGAAAAAGGAAACGTATGAAATGTTTATTTGTTTTTGAAACAATAATATAATATATACTGTTCTTTACGAGGCACAGTTTATTTTAATCATTTGCGAAACAAACCGTTTTTTACCACAAGGAGAGGTTTTTAATTATTAATCGACGAAATGTGTTTACCCCATTTTTAACACTGTTTTCTGTTTCTGTGTTCATACTCTAATTAAAGAAAAACGATGTGCACGTGAAATATTCCATATGATACCTTTCGGTCCACGTTGATTGAAGTATATACAAATAGGGGCTTAAAGGGTTAAGCCCACTGCTGCACTCATACAAGTAATGGGCTTAAAGGGTCCACTGCTACACTCTCGACGCCCGTGTGTCAATCTCATCCAGGGGGATTGACACACGGGCGTCGAGAGTGCAGCAGTGGGATGTAGCAGAAGATGATGAAGAAATGGTTGGAAACTTTCAATGAAAAAACTTAGAAGATTGATAAGTAGAGAAATGTTGGATATGAAAGAGTAAAGGTCGGTTGAAGCCAGATTTCGATTTAAATAATTTTGTTACTTTTTGTTTATATGCTTACCTAAATAATTTTTTCCAAATTGTTACTAAAATTGCAAAGGAGAAAACAAACTTTCGAATTTATAATCATAATCATAGATTTAAAATATTTTAGTTTCGTATCCTATGTTATTATTTTAGATAACTAGATTATGCCCGCAGCTTCGCTTCGTGGTAGATTATGTTAGTAACAGATATTTTTTGGATGAAAGATACCCTATGTATATCTATACCCTTGAAAGCGTGTATACGAAATTTCATGATGATCGGTCGAGTAGTTAAGGAGTGAAAGCGAAACAAACAAATAAACAAACAAACTCACATTCTCATTTATAATATTAGTTAGAATTGTATATTCTTCTCATAAGTATATATCTCACCATTTCAGTAATCATTTATTCTTATTAAAATAAACACACACTGTGAACACATTTTATTATACAGCTACGTCTCAGTCATCTTCGACTCGAAATAATCAAATTTCGACATCGCCATTTTCTTTTGAAACGAAATGTATTAACGTTAGGAGGTAAAATGTTTCGACATATTACTTACTAATAAGGAAAAGATTATATGTCCTTTAGATTCTTTCAATATACTTATTAAAAGACCTATTAAAATATTACATTTAATTATCATGGCAGACGGACAACCTGAAAAGATGGCTGAGTTCTAATTCATCCTTAAACTTTGAAAGCCGGTTGACTAGTCCACAAATAAAAAGTTGCGCAGTGATCTAAATTTACTAACATAGCTTGCAGAATAAGCTTAACTAGAAAGGACCGACCGATGGCATTTCGAGCAAACTAGTCTTAGTAAGACGCCCTCAGACCATGTGGGGTAATGACCTAACAGACTGGCTGGATTGGACTGCATTCGGAAGGCGGATGACATTGTGGTGAGAATTGAAAAAGCTATATCCAGCAATAGACTGCTATAAACTGATTGATAGATATATAGCCTACTATGGTAATAAAGGGTTAGCTTTATCATTTGCTGTCTAATGCCTTGACCTAGACGAAATTCAAAGATACACTTTAAAAATTTGATCTCCTCATGATTTTCTTACATCACTGGACCAATGAAGCAATTGCTTTAAAGAGATTAATAAAAATTATATCGATTTTAATTTAAGTATAATTCTTATAAATCGTAACTGGTATCGCTGGAAATCATACATCGAAATAATATGACGCCCTTTTAACATCTGGGATTAAAAATGGCCAGTAAGAGAGAGAGAGCGTATTGGCCGTAGGAAATTAATTCTTAAACTGAGAATTCTGGTAAATCTCTTTATATCAAACTATAGTTCTTATGTATGGTTAAAATAATGTTGAATTAAACACTAATTTAACTGTTACATCAGATTTAACTTCAGTTTGATATAAATCTAAGACTGTACCGCCAATAACATTATATTAAATATTTTTTTTATACCACAAGGCTTGTTCTAAACATAAACCCTGTTATATTATGCCTCATGGCTTGTTCGAACATAAACAAGCGACAAACTTTTAAGAAAGCTGTACTCTATGTACACAATATTTATTACTTCCTTAGTAATAAACTTTATGCATCTTTAGATTGTGTATACTAGACGAGTCTTTCGTTGTTTTTAATATGATATTATCTTTTATATTAAAGAAAATGTCTGCTTTTATAAATTACTAGATTTTCCCGCAGCTTCGCTCGCCTTAATATAGATTTCGTTAATAAATTTCTATCCCTCTGAACCAGTTCTTTCTCTATACTTTCTTGACGAAAGGTATCCTATGTCCTTTCCTGTATCCAACATGTCTGCGAAATATCATGATAATCGCTCAAGTAGGTAAGGCGAGAAAGCGTAACAGACAAACTGACATTCGCGTTTATATTATTAGTTAGGATGTATTCGTTCGAAATATTTGCTACCAGTCTGTAAATCCTGTCTACATATAATTACGGAACGCCTTATGGTATGAGCTTTTGTAGGGCATGGTTGCCTGCAAAACTACAAAATATATATTATAATTATTATCTAAATACCAGAAATAAAATAACTTAAGGGCAGAACAGCCTTACACATTTCCTATTATGTCCGTTAGAGATATGTCCGTCTTTTTCAGTTTATATATTGAAGAAGCAGCCTAACAGCTACCAGTTGCATAGCACTTGATAGCTATAGAGCTATTGGATATTCAAAATCATGTAATACAACTATACATGTCAGCCGTAAATGATTATGTAGACAGATATTTATATAATTCTAGTTGTTTCAAAGCAAGATCTACTCGGATAAAAAATGTGCCTATCTCACTCTCCAGTTCAATAAACCATTGATGTGCAAATAATGTGAATCTGTTTCTTAATTTCTAGGTGATTCAACAAGCAAACAAACTAACTCGCATTTATGATAAATATGAGTAATATTATTAAGTCCAAAGGTTTTCCTACATATAAAGAATCTGATCTTTTAACACGAACATTTAAAAGATAGCCAATCTAATTGTAGGCGGTGCGTGGGTTTTGTACAATTGAATATGCAATTTCGAAAAGGGTACATGTCGCATATTTTGACAAATACGTTTTTTCATTTTCATTTACCTGATAAAACGTATACGTCTCAATGCTTCTCTGCACCTATTATGTTCTAAAAGGGTACAATTCTGGTATTAATTCTTGTGTCAAGATCATGGTATGTATAGAAATAATTTCGAAAAGGTTACAACTTTAGTACCTATTAACCATCTGAAAATTGCAGATATTGCAAAGATGAAACAATACATACCGGTACAATTTACAGACTTTCATGACGAAATATTGAAATGGCCAACTACGAACGAAAGAGAGCCTCCAGAAGAAGATTTTCAAAGCAAGTCTGTTATTTATGTTTGATTTAAATATTCTGTTTAATTTAGATATTTAAAACAAAAGATTCGCAAAATATATATGGAATTTTTCTTTAAATTGTATGAGATCAATACTTTTAAATTTCGAAAAGGCACATCACATAAATATACAATATCTAAATATATATATATATATATATATATATAAAATAACATATCACATCTAAAATTTCTGTAATTTTCCATAGCTAATTGAACCCAAATTGTAAGGCAAAAAGAGATTTTATAAATCTTACACTGCTTTAGAAAATAATTAGTATTTTTCCTTTATTGAACATTTTACATTTTCAGACATGTTCCCTTTTCGAAACTGCATATTCAATTATACTTATAACAAAAACCTGTTTTTGCTTTGAATATAAACAACTTCATACTTTTTTGTGTCGTAATCAAATATTCATAGGCATAATGTTTAGCCGGAGAGAATGAAACCAAAACTTTTATTTTTATTTCGAGCTTAGTTTATTGCGCGCTTGTAAAGCTGGCCAGTTATCTCGTTTTAAAAAGGATAATCTAATGTACGCATACATTACAGTAACTGGTTCAAATCTCCATTAATATTTCATACAAAATAAACAGCTTTATAATTTAAGCGGCTGTTGCCCAATGAATAAGGTATTGGACTTATGATTAAAAGGTCGTAGGTTCAAATCCTACGGTTGCACGTTTGCAATTGTATGGTAATGCAATGGGTAGGTAGTATATTGGGATTAAAATGGGCGTGGTTAAGATTTTTGAAATCTCTGTAATATGGGTAAAATTTTACGTGTTCATATTTTTCTGTCTAAATATTTATTAGTATAAAAATAGGAGGATTTTTTTTTAATTTAATTTTCACCAATAAGATAAGACAGAACTAAACATATACTCAAAATAATCAATTTTATTTATTGTTGAAACCATTTTTATTAGATAAGTAAAATAAAATATACAATAGATAGATTATAGAATACAGCATTCCGCATTTGTGAAGCAAATGGCATAGTCTGCTTTTATTATCGGTATTTTGGACGAAATTGCTTACAAACTATTAATCATCTGAATTAAATGTTTCATACTTAGATTTACCTAAACTTGAACTATAGCGCTAGATGACGCGAGAAAATGGCCTAACTAAACTGTAGATCGGCAATCAAACGTTTAAAATTGCTTACGTGAATCTAACACAAGCTTATGTAATTATTTTAATACTTACAATATAAGTCTATTAACATATTATTATTATGTAAAGAGTCCAGTTATAGTCATAAAAGCGAACACCAGTAGTGTGTAATGGCGTCGGTATAGTAACTTTTTATTTATTTATAGCCATAAGGACTTATCATTGAATGAATTCATATCTTATACACCGGTTACAATAACAAAAGCTTAGAGAAAAGGGATCATCTTTGCATGTCGTAGACGTTGAAATGTGATCGGAACACTCAAGACAATAATAAACCAAAATAAGATTACCGCCCAAATATACTCTGACTTCACTTGACATTGGCGCCAAAAACAGAAAAATCTAAATGTCACCGTTGATACCCATAAGCTGTATTGTTCCATTTTTTTAAATACAAAACGTTTTTGTTTTTATTTTAAGCTGCCAGAATCTTAATTTGAAGTACAAAAAGAAACAAAAGCTAAGGTACGTGTGTAGTATAAAAGTGTTACTCTAGTGCGGATGTAGATACTCATACACTTATTGGGTTTATCGAAGAACGCCTCTTTTAAGAATTGGTATTAACGCATCAGCAATATACGAGGGTGCGTTTTTAAGTTCGCGGAATGGAGGGTATGGAAGGTGGTGGGGGTGCTTGTTTAGTCACTAACGTGTTTAGCAACTAATAATTAGTATATATACCGAGTATTATCATAAAGTCTTTGAACTATCGTCCCTCAAGCAACTCAATCTGGAAGAAATTGTGAAGTATGGAGAAAATCGAGTTCCGCGCCGTTATAAAGTTCCTTACCAAGCAAGGAAAAAATGTTCAAACCATTTTGGAAGAGATGTCATCTGTATACGGGGACTCTTGTCCAGGGAAAACCATGGTATACAAGTGGCACAACCTCTTTAAGCAAGGCAGGGAATCAATTGAAGACGATTCCCGGCCTGGGCGGTCTGTTGAGGTCACCACTCCAGATCTTATCGAAAAAATCGAAAAATTAATATTGGAGGATGCACGTTTGAAGAAAAAACAAATCGCAGAGATGGTTGGAGTATCTGAAACGACCATTTTCAAGGTTCTCCATGATCATCTCGGCATGACAAAAGTCAGTGCAAGATGGGTGCCTAGAATGCTCACACCGCCTCAAAAACAGAAGCGCGTCGAGTGTTCGCGTGCGTTTTTGAGCCAGTGTAATGAAGACAAGGATGGTTTTTTGGAGCGAATTATTACTGGGGATGAAACTTAGGTTCATCACTATGAACCTGAGTCTAAACAAGATTCCATGCAGTGGCATAAAAAGGGTACACCACCGCCTAAGAAATTCAAGGTGTCGCAATCGGCGGGAAAGCTCATGGCGACAGTTTTTTGGGACACAGAAGGAATTTTGTTGGTTGATTACAAAGAAAAAGGTGTTTCCATAACCGGAGAACACTACGCTTCAATTTTAGAGCAGTTAAAAGAGGCAATCAGAGAAAAAAGAAGAGGAAAATTGACCAAAGGTGTCCTGCTCTTGCACGACAATGCTCCTGTTCACAAGAGTCGAGTTGCGTTGGCTGCTTTGCACAAGGTGGGCTTCGATATCATTGATCACCCACCTTATAGCCCAGACTTGGCTCCCAGCGACTATTATCTCTTTCCAAATCTAAAAAAAGAGCTTCGAGGAAAGAAATTTTCAACCGATGAAGAAGTGAAGGATGCAGTTTCGGCGTATTTTTCAGAGAAAGACAAAACATTTTTTTATGAAGGTATTCATAAGTTAATTCATAGATCTGAGAAATGTATTAGGGTTTCAGGTGAATATATTGAAAAGGAAAAATAATTTTGTAATATTATTTCATCTCCTTCTATTCCATTCCGCGAACTTAAAAACGCACCCTCGTAAAACAGATTCTAAACGTTAAATAAATATAGTTTTAATGATTTTACTTATTTAAATAGCACTATGACTTTGTTTTATAACATATGTAACAATGTTGAAACATAAAATTGTGATAATTAGATGTATATATCCACCACAAAATGACTGGAAAACTTATTTTATTACATCACAAGTTAAAATACATTATTTGTCTAATTATGTACATAAATTAATCTATCAGGGAAGTTCAACGTAGGTCGGCCTGATATAAAATATACAAAATACTCTCATTATCCGAAATATCACAGGATACGTGGGTTATTCGAAATACTATGAAATATTTATTGCATTTCACTTCGCATATTTAAATTAAACGAATACACTTTTACTGAATTATACGAATAAGTGTTATTGATATCATTATTTTCAGGAACGGTAATCACTTTAACTGATAATAAAATACGAACAAAATTTTTTGGACAGATTCAATTTTATAACGCGTTCTGTAATGTATAATTGATTGGATAACGAATAAGTACCTTTTTCTCGTTTTATTAAATTCTTTTATACAAAACCCTTTGGCAATCATATAATTGTGTAAAACCATAATCAAATTTAAGATATCTTAATCATGGCCATTATATAATTTTGGTAACTGCGATGAGCAAGTATTTTTAATCGTTGAGAACATATTATAATTATATGTGATCAGACCGCTCACAACTGACTGCCACGCCAGAGGTCGCGGGTTCGATTCCCGCACAAATCAAACATTTGTGTGCATGAACATGGATGTTTGTCTTGGTCTGGGTGTTTCTATGTATAATATGTATATAATTACAAAAAAATATGTATATATGTATGTTTATCCATTGTCTAGTACCCATAGTACAAGCTCTGCTTAGTTTGGGCTAGATGGTGTTATTGTTGTTGATAGAATATTATTAGTATTATAATCGTCATAAAAAATATATTCACATAATATACTAATATTATAAAGAGGAAAGATTTAGAAAAGAGGTGTATACGATTAGCGAAGTTAAGCAACGTTGGGTGCGGTCAGTCTATAGATGGGTGACCGCTTAGTGGTATTTCATCTGAGCGTCTCCGTGCTTGTGAGGGCACGTAAAAAGTCGGTCCCGGTTGTTGCCAAATTGACAGCAGTCGTTAAGCCATGTCAGAGGCCTACGAGCAGCTTGAACAACTCTTGACAACAGGTTAGCCATTAACCACACGAATAGAAAGAAAGAAGGAAAGATTTGATTTTTCTTTTGTAGCGATTTAACTCAAAAACTAATCAATCGATTTAAAAAATTCTTTCACCAGTAGAAAGCAATATTATCACCAAGTAACATAGGCTATATTTTATTGTAAGAAAGAATTGTTACTAACATAACGTAACCTAACCTATTTTTACGCGACCGAAGCCGTGGGCACAAGCTAGTTGTAATATATTAAGACAATTTTTACTAGTTATATTTTAAAACGCGTGTAGGCTAAATAAAGGTTTCTTGACTAAAGTTACTATAATAGTTTTATATCCACGCATTATATTATATGTGTGTATGTACAACCTACATTTTACGCTTTAAACTGATACATTCTATAAGAGAAAAGTAAAAGAAACACGAATCGTTTTTTTAAACACTTAATCCTAAACGGATAATCTCCTTGCAAGTAATAAACGTTTTTATAACAGGTCGTTATTTTCTTAAATATAAATTGATGCCTTTAGCTAAATAAAAAATATCTACCTTTTAATTTATGGTTATGTCTTAACAATTAATTACTTGTATTTTAAAACAGCTTGTAAGCATTGGAATTTATTTATAAGCGTATTTTTGAACAATTCTTTTGAGACTTTCTGTAAGTCTTAAATAATAAATTTATAATAAATTCTGAATAAGAAAAAGATTAAATTTCTGGGAAATAGTTTATTTAATATGTATCGTTATCTGAAGTAGTTTTATTTACTAGGAATCTGTTCTCAATAGGTATTACAAAGAACTCTAATCTAGAAGAAGTCGCACTACCTGTAAAGTTTTAATTTGATTCGGTTTTAAACTTAGTTCGTGCCTTTTATACAGTCTTATTAGATTTCACCTACTGATGCAGAGTTTTTATCTTGACACGTGATACTTGGACGTTTTTTTAAAGTAATATATTATCTGATGATACGCTATTACTAATAACATACTTGTTATTGAAGACATCACTTAATCAAGAATGATTAACTTATTCTTTTATAATTTATTAATTGTATTTAATTTTGAGACGTGATTTTTAAGTTTTAGTTTTCATTTTAATTAATTATACTGTTACTGTTATTATTTCTGATTTATTAACTATTATAATAAGATATAATATGGCAATGTTCTAATTTTAGTATAGTATTTAAACACGTATTGTAGTTTTATCAAATGTTATTTTTTATTATAAACTTAGTCAATCAACAAATCATATGAATTTTAAAATGGGTGTAGCATTAGCAAACTATTTTGAAAAAGGATTTAGTAAATTTAGTAGTCTTAGAATGCGAATATATTTCATATCTCAGAAATAGTAGACAAAAATCTTAAGACACATATATTGGAGAGAGTAAAAACTGAATTTTCATTATTCAATTTGCAAACAACTATTAAGCATTTTAATAGGTTACGTTTTATAATGTAATAATTTTATTATATATATAAATAAATAATCGTTTACTAACTCGATATATTTATCGATAAATGCAAATCTATTCGATTATTTTAGGCTTATGATTCTATTACGTCGGGTTGTCGCCGTGTATTTTCTCGTGAATTCTTCATGACAAGCCGGCAGCCGTCGGCCCGGGATACTGTCACCTCTAATGCCTTTTCCATTGTTTAGAATGTATTTTTAAATGTAATACTACTATATGTTTGAAATACATTTGTTTAATGTATTTCAGCTGCTTATATTATGTCAGCTTTTTTATATATTTACTATATTATAAAGATTAATTTAACAAAATAATGCTGTCGTTTCTTCTGGTCACTCTTTTATGAAACCAACATTATGTTGCAGAAGTATCCTTATGTTTAAGTAATTGTATATTCCTGGGTAAGAACATACAACATACTTCGCTTTATTTTTATGTAGGAGGTCAGTGTGTGTGGAAGTATGTAACACGGTAAGTAACAGACAGATACACGTAGTCATATTGAAAGTTGATGAGGTAGACCGCGAATAAGCTAAAATCTGGCAATCATATTAATTTACATATAGATTCACGCCTATATGTAGTTGAAGGAGTAGGCAGAGTTGTATAGCCCACTTATTTCACATAATAGTGAGCCTACTTCTATCTATAGGACATTTTATCAGCCTGCATGCCAATGTGTCTACAAAAATTACATAACGAAAATCATGGACTTTGGAAAGAATCCGTAAAACTGCTCAACAATAAACACGAAAGTATAACCAGTTTTTCTTATAGTATGCTTCATAATAATATATAGGTATTGATTATAAACTAAACTAGAAGACGTACAAATAAATAAAAGACGAAAATAATTATAATAGAGAAAAATAATGAAATAACTGATTTAGTTTTCGTAAAATTCGCTAGGATCGCTGTTGTCTACATATATGATTCTTATTTTGACATACATATACATACATAATGACATATGTATATATATATAATAAATAATTAACGGGTGAAATGTGAGATTCAACACAGTATGTAATATCTATATCTATCATCATATCAATATCTATCTGTACCACCTTTCGTCGAAATGAAATTATTCTGTACTTGTTTTTATTTTTGAGATATTTGAATTTAAATTTTAAGTTTCGAAGTTTCCATTTGCGTCAAATAAATGGTTTTAGTAATATGTATTAATTTAATGTTTGTATACCCTAAGGGTAAATCATAATGAACATATGTACTATAATAACATGCATTATATGTAAATGTACTCATGTTTCTTACAAATGAACCAATCTTTAAGTAATGACATATATAATAACTTGCCTTGCATGTGAAAATTTATCAAAGTGCTAATTATTGATTAAATTGAAGTTGCCTTTTGAGGAATGTTGCCTTTTATATGTTCTAATTCTTATAATATTTAAACCTCCATACCGCAGCCAGACTTGTAACGCAATTGAACTATATAGCCAACGTTTTTATGAACAATACCTTGAAAAGGCTTTCAACATATTACACGAATCACCACCTAGTATTCTATTTATAGATTTTATTCTTATATATTTACTATTGACGCATTTCTCAGTCTGATATTAATTATTATGAAAGTAACTCCTAGACCTTAGGGACTTCTATATAAAAAATGTTGAAGTGCAACGTTGTGTAGTCAATCAAATCGATTCAATTACTTAAGGTTTTATTAGCTGTAAATTATTTTAGGACTGTCACAAAAAATGCAGTATTTAGCCTATCTCCTAGAAATTGTAAATAATTTCGGTAAGGCACGAATATATTACCGGCTTCGAGTTAAAAAAAATATTGAAATGCAACGTTGTATAAGTCAATCGAACAACTACTTTTTAAATTTTAAGGACACAATTATATTGAACGAGTTTTTATGTTTAAAGATATTTAATTTCACCCTCTACGCGTTAAAGGGGATACAACAAACACGCAAAAAGCCCAATTACAAAGATACAATTCCTTTAACAGTATTATATACATATAGGTTAAATAAACGCACATTGATCAACATTGAGATGAACGAAGTCTTTTGATGCGACACAAGTTTTATTGCTGAAAGGGATGAACAGTTGGTCTGCAATAACACAGACGCTTTATACCTGTTTAACTTTCTCGATTGGTCCATTTTGTAATCGTAAAATGGTTTGTACTGCTGTTGGGTAACTTTAAAAGTAATAAGAAATGTTAAAGTTACGTTTTTTTTAATATTATTGGATACACTGGTTTTGAAAATGATTACTGTTGGAATATTTGTAAAGAGAACGGTGATAACATTCTATATTTGAATTTTATTTCTTTTTTATACTATTTCTACTTTATTTTTTTATTTACTTGCCATGTATTTAATATATATTTTTTTTAATTATACACAAATAAAGTGACTGTCTGATTTTTACTTTGAAATAAACCTTTTTGAAACAATTTAACGTTAATAAAATTTATTCTGTTGGATGTATGACTGGTTTCAAAATATTTTTATTCTTTATATGGGATAATTAAATAGGTTTAATTTTATTTAATCGTATGAACCACCGGGCTTAGCAGATCGTGTTACACAGGTCAGTACGCATCCCTGATACATCGTACACTCGATCACTTATAAATAACTTTTCAGTTAATCGTTATTTTGTTTCTTCGTATGTGTGAAAACGAATAAGAAAATAGAAGTGATCAATTTGTAAAATTATTTTGATTTATATAGAGATTTTTATTTATGATTGTATCTCTATATCTGTATTATAATAAATAATAACTTCCAAATTTAATAACACAACTACTAAATTAAATAGTAATTTTGCCGACGAAGATAACTGAACTAAGAAATTGAAGGATTAAATATTATATTATTAATCATAATACATTTTACTAGACGATAGAAATATGAGCACTAATACTATCTATTCCAAAATCCGAAATCAAAGTTATTTAGTCACTTATAAACTTACCTGTAAGTTTCGACGTCCGTAACTGTTCGAGTAGTGCACTGAAACACTGAGCCGAGGTGCGCGTGTTGCGCGCTGTGACGGTACTACTGAAATGGCCACAGGACTCCACACTCCCCGGTTATATACTCATGGGGAAAAGCCGAAAGCTTACCGGTTGGTGCTACGCTTCTACGCCGCGCCCAGCGTAGGCGTGCGTAGGCCCCGGCCTACGGCATGCTACGACAATAATTATCTATAGCAACTATAACTAATTCATTATTGAAATGCATTACGATTTCATTTTTAAATATTTACTAAAACTTTCTAGATCTTGAAATGTTACGTAGATTTCTCAATTAAATCTACAGAGTATACATTACTAACCTTTATTTAACGCGAGTGCAATTTTTATTTTAAGCGCGCGTATTAATTAACTTGCGATAGTTATTTTATTCAGTGAATATGAAACTGAATTGGATAAATGCTTTTTCTTTATAGTGTTACGTCATCGACGTCACATTTATAATTATAAGCTACTTTATATACAATTAACGTTTATAAATTTACCATAATTATGTCAAGCGTGGACAAGGATCAATTGATTTTTATAAATTTGAAATAAAACTACTATATAGGGAGTTTCTTCACTGCCTATTTTAATAAGATTATTATTTGGATGTCATGGGACATTCAGGTTGCTTTTTAGCAGCTAAAGACTAATTTTAAAGTTGTATACACATTTTATTATTTAATTGTTTACATGAACCTATGGCAACAGAAAATATATGATTCTTATAACAATTAAAAGAATTTTTTTGTTGTTTTAATACGTGATATAGAAAACATTAATTTAAACAGATTCAAATGAAACTTAATATTAAGATTTGAACTCGAAACGCTTTGTGTGCAAAGGAAGATATTTAACCTGTTATTAAATTTCTTGCCTTTTAATATTATTCGTTTTGAAACACGATCTCATGTTTTTGAATCTGTTTTATACGGCTGTGGTTTTAAGATATGTTATTTATTTACCTGTAATTTTTTTTGTCTGATTTTTCGGTTTAAATTTTGGTCAGTAATTTTGATCATCGATCAGATTGATTGATGATGGATGGAGTGGTTTAATTGAAAACCTCGGCGCTGTCGCTGCGCCAAGTGTTGTGAGTTCGATCCCAAAACATTTGGCGATTGAAAAGAATAATAATAATAATAATATTCTACCACATACACACAACACCATCTAGCCCAAACTAAGCAGAGCTTGTACTATGGGTACTAGACAATGGATAAACATACTTATATACTTTTTTTTTTGTAAATACATACATATTATACATAGAAACACCCAGACCAAGACAAACATCCATGTTCATGCACACAAATATTTGTCTTGTGCGGGAATCGAACCCGCGACCTCAGGCGTGGCAGTCGGTTACACTAACCACTACGCCATCGAGGCCGACAAATGAATGGCCATAAGTTTCTTGCCTGCTTCTTCTTATGAAAGCTCTACTCCTCGAACAGGCTTTTTTCAATGCTTAATTTTTATTTCCGTCTATTTATTTTTATTAATATTTTTTATTAATATAATAGTGAATTAACGTGTCCAAGAATTGTTTGCACATTTTTATGGAAATAAAGATTTTTGACTTTGACTTTGCAACAAGGATTCTGGAATTACACCATGTAGATAGCTACCTATTCCGTCGGACCTCAAACGTAAGCGAAATGTAGATTTAATACACCTCTGCCTTCCCATCTATTCGGGATATTGGCATAAGACTATTAGTATGTATTTATGTATTTATCAACTACTAGAGTTTTTCGTCGATCCCGTAGTATAAGTTAGCATAAATATCAAGCGGCGGTAGCCCAATGGCTAAGGCGTTAGACTTGCAATCGAGAGGTCGTAGGTTCGAATCCTAATCTTTGCACTACTGACGTGAACACACTCCTAATACAAGCATTCTAGCTTAGCTGGAGGGGTGAACAAGAATAGAGAATTTGAAACACAAATTGCTAGTCATCTTATAAAATATTTTTTTTACTGTTTTGTCACTACATTTGGCGAACTATGACAAGCGGCTACCGGGCACAATTCTAGACATCTGCTGTAATTCAGAATTTCTTAGCAAGAAATCCTAAAATAACTTTTGCCTACTCGAAACCGAACTCGAGACCTCAGAATGGCAGTCCGACATCTCCCGCAAGGTTGCACTGCTGGAATTACTAGTGATGTATTCATTTATTAATATTAATTTATATAACCAATATTTCTTAATTGCTTCAAAGATATAAATAAATAATACTAACCCTGTAAACTATTATATTATATTAGTATATTATACTTACTAAAGCTACTAACAGATAGTAAGTAACTAAAGTGTTATGTCACACGTATTTCCATTCATCCTCTTAATCTATCAAATCTCAGAATATTAAAAATCGATTGTTTATGGTCACCGGTATGCCGTTATTGTTGAAAGATCAATCTTAAGATAAGGAAGGTTGTAGGTTATAGATCATTACGCTACGACCCCCAGGATCACTCATAAACCTGGGTGAGCCACGGGGGAGAGCTAGTAGTTGATAATGTTTATCGCTTATCATAAGGCAAGGTGTATGATAATAATAATAATATTCTATCACATACACACAACACCACCAAGCCTTTGGGCTGGGGCTAGGGGCTAGGCTCTGCTTAGTTTGCTAAGCAGATCTTGTACTTCTTCTTCTTCGTGTCAAGGGTTCTAGTTTGGACTATATACTTTTTATTTTTTTTATTTTGCTCGTCAAAATGACCACACTCCGCCTGATGGTAAGCAGTCGTGTGGTCTAAGAGCAGTGGCCTCCACATCGTCCTCATAGCAGCCGAGGCGATGTTGAGGTCTCTACTTTGACGGCCTGAGAAGGTGCTTTTTCACGCTCCGCTTAAAGGACCTAGGATTGAAGGAAGAAAGAAACACGTGCCTTGGCAGAGAATTCCATGCCTTGATCGTTTGGCAGAGGTATGAGGATCCAAACTTGTTGGAACGCTCTCTAGTCGACTCCACCGTGTAAGGATGGCATCTGAGCCCAGCACACGTTGTTCTGGATAGGAAAGGGGAGGGCGGGATAAGGTGGAATAACTCTCCAGAGCACTCCCCGTGGTATATTCTGTAGAAACATACCAAAGAGGCAATATCCCTACGGAGTTGCAGAGGTTCCAGTGAACTCGTGACCTCTGGATCTCCGATGATACGGACTGCCCGCCGCTGTAACCTGTCAAGAGCGTCTAGCAAGTACTGCGCGGAGCCATCCCGAAGATGAGAACAGTACTCCACGCAAGGGCGCACTTGTGCCTTATACAATAGGCACAGCTGCCCAGGCGCGAAGAACCGCCTCACCCTGTTCATAATATTCGGCCACTCTAATGTCGTTGTTGCAAATTTTTAGAGATTGTACTATGGGTACTAGACAATGAATAAACACACATATATCCTTTCTTTTGTAAATACGTACATCTTATACATAGAAACACCCAGACCAAGACAAACATCCATGTTCAAGCACACAAATGTTTGACTTGTGCGGTAATCGAACCCGCAACCTTAGGTGTGGCAGTCGGTTACAGTAACCACTACGCCATCGAGGCCGTCTGATGATTATTTAGATTATCTCCTGTCACTAAGCCAAGAAAATAAGTAACTTCTCCAAATTGCTTTCGTATCTAATCGAGATCTGTGCGTCTGGAACAAATCTATGAAACATTATATTAATTAAATAGTCAACAATGTTCATGACTCAGACGTATCTCAGAGTAAATAATGGAGAATCGTTTATACGTCGCCCACCTATGTTTTCGGCTAAAGCCGGCTTTCTAGTGGTTATAAAAATATCTCACGCGCGCTACTAAACTATGGATACCTACTTAAACTGTACGTGTACGAGATTTTAATTTTTGTTTGAGTATACTACGTTGGATAAGACAGTTAATGACACCGTGATGAATGTGTAGTTCGATCGATCTGCGTGGTTAAGCAAGATTTCCATCGCCAGAATTATAGATGGGTAACCATTTAAATTTTATATGAGATACATCAAAATTCTGATTTAAAGCGATAGGATTTCATTTAATTCTAGTTTTGAAAATATTACTTGCGGGTTTAATTTACAAATTAGTATCCAATTTTATTATTTTTGATCGTCAATCTCAGTAAATTTAATGTTTGTTTGAGCTGTAGGTTCCCTCAGAAGACCAATGGGATCTATCCTATCCACTAGTCTATTAAAAATGTATATTACTGGCACCTACCATGGAAACGTTCATCCGTAATTTCAGATGTAACAAATTCCTAAGAATATATAACCATGTAATCCGAATAGGTTTTATTTCTTTCATAGCGACAATAGTAGAGACTATTATTGGAATCAGTTTACGTTAGGGCTTAGGACAATAATAACGTTACTATGCCTGTTTCTAAATAGCACGCATTAAAAAGGGAAAATTGATAAAAATATGCATTTATTTTAAATAGCTTGCTGAAGTTAAAATTTATATTATAACTAGGAACATTTCCTTTTATTTAATGTACCAGAACGTAGCATTTCTTTTTTATTATTTTGCCAGATACTTCAAGGGTATTTCTTTATTTTTAGCCATAATTCTAATATTTAAAAAATAAATAAATAAGGGAAATACTCCATACCGTACTGGTAGATACAATTTCTTCAAAAACTCACATCATATACAGGTTGGCGCAAAAGTAATGACCCTATAGAAATTCCTTATATATATATATATATATATATATATATATATATATTTATGACATCTCCTGTCATTTTGATATTGAAAATTTTGTAGTAAAAATAATCATGCGTATTTTGGTCAAAGAATTGAAGATGTTTCCGTATAAACTCAGATGACTCATCAGCTGCTGCCTACTGATCACCGAGATCGTCTAGAGTACAGCCAGCGCGTCATAAACCTCAACCTTGAAGAGGATAATTTTCTTCAAAATTGATTATAAGTGACGAAGCGCATTTCCATCTCTCGGGGCATGTCAATATGCAGAATACTCCCTTCTGTGGCACTGCAAATCCGCGCATTATTCAACAAACACCTTTACATCCACTAAAAGTTACTGTATGGTGTGGCGTCTGTGTAGAAAGAGTGATCGGACCCTATTTTTTGAAGACGCTGCAGGCAATACGTTAACTGTCACTGGTGAGCGCTACAGAACCATGCTACGTGAGTTCTTGATACCCAATTTGAATGAAATGGGGCTAGAGCACACCTGGTTCCAACAAGATGGCGCCACGGCACACACAGCGCGCGATACTATGGACTTAATTAGGGATGCTTTTCCAGGCCGTGTTATCTCTCGTTTTGGCAATTTGCCTTGGCCTGCTAGATCACCCGATCTCACCTGTCCAGACTTCTTTCTTTGGAGTTATTTGAAATCTCGGGTGTATGTGAACGAACCACAGACTCTCGCAGCTTTAAAAGAAAACATACACCAAGAAATAAGAAACATATCGCAGGAAGTGTTACGGCTAGTTATGGAAAATGTCATAAATTGGGCTCAAATGTGCTTCAACTCTGGAGGTCAACATTTAATAGACATCATATTTAAATCATAATGCAACTAAATTTAATGGCAGAAATATATATATTTCAAAAACTAATTCTAGTTTTCTAATTTAGAAACGAAGTTGTAGCTGAACCAAATAGGGTCATTACTTTTGCGCCACCCAGTATTAAAACAAAAACTATCAACCGTACAGGTGGTTTTAATATTTGATGTGAGTTTTTGAGTAAATGTACATAGCTACGAAGACAGTATTTTCAAAAGAGGAAATTTCGTTTGTGGAACAACAAACAACTATTCCGTGCTGTTAACGAAACTACAACTCGGCAAACTACAGAGAGAAGTCAATATCAGAGTTTAATGTGCACAGGTGAATACTATTTCATGAAGTAAAAATCTGTGATGAATAAACCGACAAGCTTGCATGCACAATGCAATATGAGTGATAGTTATATTTTGTTTGTTGTTTTTTATAAAAAGATAACTTCCGCACCCCATAATTCCTGTGTGGTGGGGATTTTACATACACTCAAACAATGGACGCAAAGAACGTCCAGACTCGGAACAACTAATTGTGGATCACACAAAGTTTAGTCCTGTGTGGGATTCGAACCCACAACACTTGGCGCAGTGGCAGTAGCGAGGCATCCACTTAAACTACTACACACCCCGTGCAGTCTATATAGTGGTAGCCAGGTCCTGACCTGGCTACCCTATTTTCCACTCACTATATTGGCCCTGACAACCAGACTAACCAGTTAAGCCAGACGTTTGTGTAAATAGGCCGGACAGTCTGAGTTTTTTAGGCTTACAGTCAATACTGTGCTAGTCCACTCGCTTGAGGACACTAGACGACATGCTAGTCCGTTCGCTTGCGCTAGCGATACACGGTGAGGGAGCAGAGCAAAAACCAACACATGACAAATGTAAAAAATAATGGTCATATTTAAAAAGCGTAACGAATATTGGACAGGCCTGTTAGTCCAATACCGTCTTATTTGCCCGCATACGCAAAAACGACATAGGTTACCTTTTATCCAGATAAAAGTACCTACTGTTCCAAAGGATAGAAATTGGTTGACAATTTCTATATTAACGCGAGCGTAGCCGCGGGCAAAAATTCTGACAGTATCCGGCTTTAACCGAACGCGTGGCATTGCTAATGGGAAACTATAGTTTCTACGTTTATTGAGGTATGACGTCACTTCTCAGATTGTATATGTGTATAAGGATATAAATATAATATCGCTTTTAAAGTGCCTTTTAAGGATAGAGACGTCAGTCTATGAATTTTAGATACTTAGTCTCACGTCTCAATTTTTCCATAGCCTAGGAGGCTAACTAACAGACGGATCGCCTGATGGTAAGCGCTTACCACCGCATGGACATGGCAACAACAGAAGAGTCACAAGTGCATTACCGGCCTTAAAAGGATAGGCAAAGGTATTACCCCCATATTTCGCCAACTATATTTTGGGTCCTACATAATTGGAGGCGTACGTATTATTGTCTATCGAGCTCAGTTCCAGACATGCTGGTAGTGAGAATTGCTAAACTGCAAACATCAATAATACTTTGCACGAATCGAGAATTAAACCCGAGACCTTATGCACAGCAATCACATTCACTATCGCTACGTCACCGAGGCAGTAGTAGTGTTTAATTTCAGTCTGAAAATAAGTTTTATTTCTTTGACCTTTGTTTTTATTTAGCACACAGCGACACATCAACCTAGACTATTTGGACTTTTAACTATTAGAAGTTGAACGCTGCGAATCGTGCGAGAGAGTGCGTTATATTTTTGTTATTTTGTCTCATTCACGCGACGCTCTGTCCTATATTACCAATATCCCTTTCCGACAAGTATCTATTTTGTATGTAGCGTAGTTATGCATATATAGGGTGTCTAACTTGACGTGTAGCCGTGTGTTCTAACAGACTCGACAGCCGTTGTCCTGTCAATATATACAAAAATACATTTCACGTATTTAAATTCTGTACAATAATTATTTTAATTATAAAAATTCCGTTTAAACTCTCGACATTTCCCGCGAATATGTCGCTAATTTTCGTTCATACAAACGTTATCCTGACAATTAAAAACACAACAAAAAATACAGCCAAATCGGTCGAGCCGTTCGCTCCGTCATATATTAGGCAATTGATTTTTATTTATTTTGATGTTAGTTTACCTGCAACGAATAGCATACAAAAGCATTTTTTTAAAAATTGCATCAAGATTGTATGGAATATAAGAAAGCAATGAGGTATAATGGGGATATCTCGCTCCGCCTCGCATTTCAGCACTTAACTTATTGAGTGACAGCGGTGTCCAGAGACAATAGATTTTCTGACGTCAATATCAATTTTCACAATAGATGTATTACATTCAATGCAATTATATCATAACGTACATCTTGTAACCATATTATTTCAATTACTACCGGGTTCGAAAGGTTTATTTCTTGTTAATATTTAATTTTCCAAAAAAATATTTGTTGTTTAAATGCGGCAACGTAACTTATTGATTAAATTCCTGACTAATCATAACTTAATAATATAACTGTGAATGTGAGTTTGTTTGTTTATTTGTAACGTTTTCACACCTTAACCACTAGACTGATCATCATGAAATTTCGCATACACGTTATCGGAGGAACAGAAAAGGATAATTATGTACTTTTCTGTTCCGATGGGATACCTTTTATCCTGAAAAAAGAACTGTTACTAACTTAATCTAACCTATATTTACGCGAGTGAAACTGTGGGCAAAACGTAGTAATATTATAAATGCGAAAGTGAGTGTTTGTTTGTTTGTTTGTTTGTTTGTTTGTTTGTTTGTTTGTTTGTTTGTTACGCTTTCACGCCTTAACTACTCTACCTCATTATGAAATTTTGAATACACGTTGTCAGGGGTACAGACAACTAAAAAGTACTGTTATCGAGGGATAGACATTGATTGACACCGTCTTAATTAAAGCAAGTGCACCCGTGAGCAATATTTAGTAATAAATAAATTTGTCAGCTATACTACTAATCTCAGCCTCAGATCTAATATCTTCGTTTCTATTTGTCGTGGGCAGCACAACGTACAAATGCCTCGAGGCTGTCGAAAGCTTAACTTACATGTAACGAGGTCACCTATAGAGGGAGACACGGGTGTCGGCTGTAAGACAGAGCCCGATAGCCGCCATATCGCCATTTGACTTTATCTTTAGCCCAACTACACAACTGCGATCGTTCTACTCGCCTACACAGTTACTGTTGGCTTTAAAGTCGTATATACGTACTTAACCTTATAATGATATTATGAAATGGGTAGGTAGGTGTGAGGTTAGTTATCTAGCGTTAGATATATTTTTCGATCTCCTCTTTCTTAATTAGAAAAGCTACCTATGTTATTTTGAAGAACTCTTTCTTTATTAAGATTCTCTAGGCGTAACATCAGTTGGTATCGCGGGCAACTTCACAGACATTTGCTGTGTTCTGACATTGCTGTAGTCCATGAGCAGCGGTTACCACTTTCCATCAGTTGGACCACTTGATCGGCTGCCTACAAGGAGATAAAAAAAATAAAAAAAGTATAACTATTTGTGAACCATACAAATATTTGAGTCGTATCCATGGACATCAATTAAAAACAGTTCGTGTTGTGGTGTGATCATTAAAACTACTGCTTTATTCATGTTGTTTTAGGTTATTTGTGTTATTTTGGTTGTTTTAGGTCCAACGTTATAAAGGCGAGCCCATTAGTTTTCATTGTGTTTGAAATTCGGGCTAACGAAAAAATTAAAAAAGAACTGCCTTAACCATATGTTCGTTCATTAGTCATTACTGAGCTAATATATTACACGATCGAGATTGTAAGATTGTAGAAAATTCAATTATTTAAGATATGAATATAAATAAATACAATCTTAATTATTCAAAGAAAGACTACAATTTTTTGGCAGCTTGCAGTTTGTGAAGTAAGATATCTCGATATAATATATTTTTAAATGTGAAAACCTAACGAACGGTCAGATTCTTGTAGCTATCTTCAATATAAGTATGAATGTAGGGGTAATTTAAAACTTATATTGGAAGTAAAAGAAATAATGAAGTGGACTCATTACATAAGTGCAAGGAAACGATCAGTGCGTCACTCCGTCGATGGCTCGTAACTACCCCTGTGTAACCCACACACGCTATAAACAGATGCATTCAATCTCCATCCGTGCGGTTCTATGTCTCTCGCTTTGATTACGATTCTAGTCCAATATTGTAATTGTAGACGATCGAGTTAAATAATAATTTAAAAATAATATAGTCTTGTATACATATAAAGTTGTTTCTATAGCATAATGGTAGTAAACGCGACTGGTATGTTTGAGGTCTCAGTTTTTCAATATCAAGTCAGTAAAAATATGTAATTGAATTTTTCTGCCAGTTAATTCTCATTAGCAGTCCGGAGTTAGGCAGTTGGCGGCGTTGCTCACCACTCTCCCTCATGTCTTATGTGTAGGCAAGAACTACGGTACACCATTTGCCAATTCTAATCTTACCAGTCTGAATTGACGAGCTGGAGACTTGTTACACAGGTGAACCCTAGTACTCTACATATACATATAACACATTATAGTAAATAATGAAAAAAAAAAGTTTTGTTTCGATATACATAAGTAGTTATATCATCATTTCAAGTATAAATTGATACCTGTGTTAGGATACCCAAAATGTATATGAACATGATTAAATTATACATACTTTATATATACTAAGCGGCTGTACCGATATCGTAGTGGTTTCTGTGGTCGCCTTCCCATCCCCTCACTGGGTCGTGTATTGTGAGCTCGATACCAACACGAATCAAAAAAATTGTGTGGTCTGCAAATAATAGTTCAGAGTCTGGCTGTTGTTTAATTGTTTATAATATTCCCTGCAACACAAGATATATTTACACCAAGTGCGGTCTTTGAAAATAACAAAAACAATAACAGTAAACCTAGTACTTATGAATGTTTGTGAAGCAAAACTATTGTAATCGCTAAAACTTTAGCATCAAGCTTGTCATTGGTGCCCATTACTATACTTTCAAAGGCTTTCCAAAGGCTGTATCCAAAATTATCCATGTTATCTGTCACAACTACCCAATTATTTTCAAAAGAAAACTGACTTAGCAACAAACTCTGATTCCATAAATATATCTAATATCTCGCGGCTGTATGTACAATTTTACGATGATCGGTTGAATAGTTAAGTCGTGAAAGATTAGTTAGGATTAATATATCTATATTTAAATCATTCACAACACATCTTCAAAACAACCTCTGCAAAATTCGTGACTGAAATCCTGTATCGGTCGTCGGCCTAAAATATCCGTGCGTGTTCCAACCATGTCCCACCGTACCTCGTCGTACGACGTTATCTTTGAATCCTCTGGCGACTGGGGACTTGTCTCCGAGCTATCAACCTCTACACCATGATGTCTAACTCCCTACACGGGATTTGTCTCATTGCCTCAAGTAACGTTTTTATTTGTGTGACACGGAGATAAGACATTTAAGTAATTGCTTAGATTTGTTTATATGCAAACGACTTTGCACGAATTATAATGTAGCTTTATTGATTACGGTGTCATTGTGAGTGAGGCGAATAGTAATTTGTCAAGTCTTAGAATTTTATTCCTTAGCCTTTTGTTATATCCCACTGCTGGGCAAAAGTCTCAGAATACCAGACATAATTAAAAATCTATAGGGTCTGGGCTCCGGTATGATCCGCCTTCAAATTCGGAATCTGGTTTTACAAGCATGTGTGTGTGTGTGTGTGTGCTTTTGCCCGCAACTTTGCTCGGGAAACAGTTCATTTTCTTTTATGAAAAGAAACTTGTGTTCTTTTCTGTACCCATGACAATATGACAACGTGTATGCGAAATTTCATAATGGTCGGTTGAGTAGTTACAGCGTGAAAGCGTAACATACAAAAAAAAACATTTGCATTTATAATATTACTAGTTAGTATTATGTGATCGAGAAATAGTTTGGCCTTATCAAGGAGTTTTAATTTTGTGCGTATCTTGAAAGGAAATATAGTAAGTACACTTTAAGATCACTTCGTTATCCGCGTGTCCGTCTGTCAGAATAGACAAAACCCTTTATCAAGAACCGCTAAAGGCATCACTTTGAAATAAAAACTAAACACCATGTTTCCTAAGAGGTATTAAAATACAAACTTCTAAGGTAACGCTAACAAAAAATACAGCTTTTAAGTTATTTTAATTCGCAATTCTGTATTATAATTCATAATTATACAATATTATAGATGATTTGTTTAATGGTACATTTCAATAATTGTTTAACCCTTAAAGGTTACAACGGTGTTTCTACACCCGAGTGACTTATATTTGTGCCTTCATTCTTCTTTCGTATTTAACTTAGCGCCTTGAGATTCCGTGTATTCTCGTAAGTCGATGGTAGTCCTCGAACACGTGGGATGATAGGTTGTGCGTGAGCGCGGGTTCCGAGCTACACTCGCAACCCGGTGTCTTTTCACCCATTGTTGTCATAGTTGGTTACCGAGTTACAGTATACGTAATTAACCTTTTGTTTTACTTTTAGTATGTGTGTAGTATATACCAGTTTTATGTGTATTATTATTATATGCTATTTTCTTTTCAGATTATGTATCGAATGTAATAAAAATATTTTGTTCGCCAAAGATTAACGAAATTTATAAGTGATTGTATATTTTCATTATTGTAGTCTATAATTACTAAAATAGTTTGATTTTATGTTTATTTTATCTTAAAAACATATTTGAAAAAGATATCGAGATCTCATTTTGATAAAAAATATGTCTTTTTTTAAGATATAGATATAAATAATATGCCAAAATAAAGGCTTATATGTGATTATTAACATATTATATATTATATGATACCTTAAATTAAGATTTTCCATACACATTCAAAACGCTCGCAATATAAAGAGTTTTTTAAAGAAATTAAGCCAATCAATTACCATATCATGACCATAGGGCACGATCCATTATTGAAGTACAAATAATAAAAATAGTATAATATCTTTAATTATATTATTTATGCCAATTATTCAATCCGGGTGTTTTTAAACCCATTGTAGTCTTAGCAGTATACAAATTCATCGTAGCCTTTAAGGCTTTAATAAATGCGTCTCAAGATATACTTAATAATTTATTTGACGAATTTATTTTGACGATCATAATAGCTTTTAAATATTTATTAGGTAAATTACATAGCTCATTCATTAAAAAAAAATCCTTAAAAAGAATCTTATCGTATTTGTCTGATTTGTAACATATGTATGTCAAAGTCATTAGCTTCCACGTAGGACAATTTAACGGTAAAATCTTCGGCGCTGTACTATTACCACTAAGGCTAATGATCTACTGGGCAGCCATTCCCATTCATTAGTTGCCCACTGGATTTGCAGAATCAGTCACAAGGAATCGGAAAGACTGATGACAATAATAATACAAGCGTATGTATGTGCCCTCAGGGTACTGTAATTGCTTACCATCAGGCAGGCAATCTATTTTTATTTTGCCTAGTATATAAAATAACTAGAAATAATAAATAATTATGCAATCCAATGGAACCTATTAATTG
The DNA here is from genome assembly GCA_963675205.1 of Catocala nupta. NCBI lineage: Eukaryota > Metazoa > Arthropoda > Insecta > Lepidoptera > Erebidae > Catocala > Catocala nupta. The sequence goes on from OY776095.1 coordinate 28,458,860, forward strand.
ATCGCTCATTTGAAAGCAGTAATAGTTTAAAACTTAATTGTGACTTTTAACATACAATTAAGTTGTGGACTCCACGGACGTGCCACGGTTTAGGAGGCGACATCGCCAGCGCCTATGCCCCAAGTGGGTTCAATATCCACACGGCACAGAAATTTCAGCCTTCCACAAATAATTATCCCAAACCTGGCATTATAATTATGAGCCAGTTGTTTGAAAATTTGCGTTTAAGTTTAAATGTAAAATATTTTAGTCATTAAATCTTAATGATAATTATTCATGCATACAGAGGCAGCAGCATCGTTATATTAATAAATACTAAATAAAATTAACAGATTACTGCTACTACTCATTGTAGTCGTTATTCGGGGAGCAATCCCCGAATAACGACTACAATGAGTAGTAGGACAAAGCAACTTGTTTCTTTCATAAGATAGTAGAAATACAGAAAATATTTCACAGCAATTTCTGTTGAGTGCATTGTTATCACCTAGGTCAAAATCATACAAGTGCAAGAGAAAAATACAGAACGTGCTCGAACGCTAAATAAGCGATGTCGTAACGTATAGGCTCCTTTCTTACGCTATATTTTAAATATTTTCGTGCTATTTGACGTTAAATAAGAACCGATTTGAATCTACATATATTAGTGAATAAATGTCTACCCCTCGGAAACGATACTTTTTCTGGATGAAAGATGAAATAGGACCATGTCCTATTCTGTGGGTACTATGTTCTATTTTGTGCCCCTGACAACGTGTATGCAAAATTTCATAATGATCAGTCTAGTAGTTAAGGCGTGAAAGCGAAACAAATAAAATCATATTCGCATTTATTTGGAATCCTAACTAATTAATACTAATTAGTTAGGATTCTAAAATTGACATATAAAAATGAAAAGACTTCGCTGGATCGGCATTAATGTGTCATAGATACAATTTACTATTATAATTTTGAAAGTTTGCTTCCATTTTTATAATGCGTACCGCAAAGGAGTGGATCTCACAATCTAAGTCTGTATTTCCCGATAAGTACAATCTGGGTGTCTTCAAGTCGCGATTGAATAGGTATCTTAAAGGCATATATGCTCCATCGTCGACAGCATCTTCCCTTAAGATCAGGTGAGATCGCGGTCAAACGCAAGCCTATTACAGTATAAAAAAAAGATTTAGATGTTTATGTTACTGTATTTGTTAATTAATCCTACTCGAATAGTCAGTAACCGGATCTCGAAATTGACACACGGATTATTTAAGACCTGAATTAACTTAATAATATAGAATAGTTTATCACCGAAAATATAATATAGCTTTAAAATATGTAGTATATGTTGCTGAGATATAAGAAAATATTAATATCTCTATAGTACTTATGTAAAACGTATATAAACCTCATTAACAATTGGAAGAAACCAAAACAAAGCCATAAATCACCTAAACGTGTTGTTCTGCTTTTGGTACAAAAAGACATGTGGGTACATGTACAACTACGACAAATAATTGAAAGACAACATTTTATTACATCAAAATATCATTTAGTCAACTAATCTTTTTATAATTATTTTAATTGGCAAAACAACGCAAAGCATAAATAACGTTTGACAAAATGCATTGCATGATAATTACTTACTAGTTTTAGTACGAAATGATTATGACAGTTATTAGTAGAATAGGTCTTCTAATAACTGATGACTTCGAACAATTGAACAGAAATGGCGAGCTTTAGGCTAGGTTAGAACTGCGCATGCGCACGCTACCACAACGCATGAGCCGAGCGAGCAAAGCGAGCGTACCGCGCCAGCGGCCGATGAGTGCCAGAACCGAATTCTACCTATTTTACTTGTACAATCAAATGGTTATAAGTAACAATTTATATACCGTTATTTAGTAAAATCGCAAATTTGACAAACGAGTACTTGGTCAAATTAATATTTTTGGTATTATATTTCAACATCTGATATATTAGCAAAGTAAAACATTTGCGAAATCTGTATTTTGTCAATTATTAAAGTTATTACTTTTACAAACATATTTGCTAGCGAAATGAGATGTTTGTCAAATGATTATTTTTAATAATGTTATTTTAAAAGTAATCATTTGTCATTGCTTTTTTGTCAAACATTATTGAACCTGACAGTCAACCTATGTACTTTATTATTTCTAAAGTATTACGCATACTAAGGTTATACTTATTATGTCAATATTATACTTATAAATACTTTATAGCAATAGTCACTAGCTCTTACAAACTCATGAAACCATAAAGATGCATTTAAAACTAATTAAAAGTAAAATAACAACTTCTTTGCTTCTCAAGGTTAGTTGGCAGTATTAGAATTAACCTATATTGAAGCGGTTCAACATCGCTAATATTTTAAAACGACCGTGTTGATTCGAAACTTGTTACGCCACATGAAAAATATCCTAACTTTTAGATATTATTATCATTCATTTCCTTAGCATTATTGCATCTTCTTTTATCCCGAACTTACAGATTATCTTTAGTACCTATATATTGTAAATACTGTTCTGAAATTGTAAGTACTTTAGCAATACATACATACATAAGACCCATAGTTACTAAATAGATAAATAAAATGAGTTACTTAGTTAGCTTCATAAAATAAATTCAGTGATATCTACAGACAAAAGGACAGCGTAAAGCCTTCGTAACGAAAACCTGAATGCTTCATCAACGGCGGCACAATCCTAAAAGCCAAAGCTAATCACTCACGCTGAGGAAAAGTTGACATCGAGATTTTTATTTAGTACGTATAATATGTTGTAGTTTCATTCAATGTCGAATTTTATTCATCTTAATTTATTAAATTTTTCTCAATCAAACATGAGTCTGTCCATATAATGAACAGATGTGATTATTTACGCAATAGCTAGCTAAAACACTATTGTTAAATCGAATTAGCCGTTACATGGCGAAAATCCATCTTAATCAAATTATTGAAAAGAGATAAACCTGTCACGCAACCTCGGATTTCCCACTCTAACTGTTGCAATAGAATGAGGTTTGGCAACGAATGAGCTCCTTCGCCACCAAACTGAGGATGCCTCACGCTGAGGCGCAACACGTGTCGAAGCCTATTTTGTGTTCGAAGAAGAATATTTAAAATTTTCTATCTCAATGGTTGGGTGGGCAATCCGAGAGTGCATGGCGTACTGAGGTAAATGTGATTCCTGTGTACGAGATAGAAAGTGTGACACATACATTGTATGTGTCTTAATTATAATTAAATATGTGGGTAGTGCATCATCAATGTTTCTGATTGTAAAATACTCGGCAGTCTGCGAATATATGCTGTGCTACCAAGACGTTCATTCCTCACTATACGTACCTACCTACTTGTGAACATATCAGTGGCGACGAGGATTGAACAATTCGCGTGTAACTACGAATTCATAATGTCCATCGGAAAAATTGCCGCGTTTGATGTGCAGAAAGACGATTGGCAACTGTATGTCGAACGCTTAGAACAATATTTTGTTGTGAACAAAATACCGGACGACCTACGTGTACCAACATTAATAACCGTTATGGGGGCAGAGAGTTACGAGTTGTTAGTTAACTTGTGTACACCGAAAAAGCCGAAAACGGAAAGCTTTGAGCAATTATCGGAGATTATGAGTCGACATTTACAACCTAAACCAAGTGAACTGTCTGAGAGGTATAAGTTTAGACACAGGAAACAGAAAGAGGGTGAATCAATAGCCGAGTACGTGGCGGTGCTTAAGAAGATGACAAAGACTTGTGAGTTTGGCAGTTGGCTCGAAGAAAGTTTGCGCGATCAATTGGTGTGTGGAATAGCGAGCGAGAACATAAGACAGCGGTTATTCGCAGAATCTAAGAGTCTCGGGCGCTTCAGGAGCGGCGCCGTCAGTATACATGTGCGGTCGGGAGCGCGGCCGGTGTTCATGCGCGCACGGCCGCTGGCCTACGCGCTGCGCGAGCCGGTGGAGCGTGCGCTGGACCAGCTGGTGCGCGACGGAGTTCTCACCCCGGTCGAGCGTTCCGACTGGGCTACACCGATAGTGCCAGTGGTAAAGAAGGATTGTAACATTCGAATCTGTGCTGACTACAAACTCACATTAAATAAAGTTATAGAAATTGACCGTTATCCTTTGCCGAGGGTAGAAGACTTATTATTTCGTCTCAGAGGGGGTGAATATTACAGTAAAATCGATTTGTCTCAAGCGTACGCGCAATTCGAATTGGATGAAACTAAGAAATACACAGTGATAAATACTCATAAGGGACTATATATGTACAACAGGTTAGTGTATGGATTGGCATCTAGTCCGGGTATTTTTCAAAGGCGAATTGAACACTTATTCGCGGGTATGCGAGGTGTAGGTGTATTTTTAGATGATATCGTTGTAACGGGGGGTACGAAATCGGACCATATAAATAATTTACATAAAGTTTTTCAACGGTTGCAGGACTATGGACTTAGAGTAAAAAAGGAAAAATGCGTTTTCTTTTCAAAGTCGGTCACGTACCTGGGTCATATTATAAGCAAAGATGGGGTGCATACGTGTCCAGAGAAAGTAAATGCAGTGAGGGATACACCGGCGCCTACCAATACTACAGAGTTACGGGCGTTTATAGGTCTAGTCATGTATTATGCAAAGTTTATTAAGAATGTTAGTACTATTCTCGCTCCATTGTATAATCTTCTTAAGTCGGGCACTAAGTATGTTTGGAGCGAGGAGTGTCAGAATGCTTTCATGATAGTCAAACGCCTTTTAATGAATAGCAAGGTTCTACTTTATTATAATCCAGATCTACCGCTGGTGTTGACGACGGATGCGAGTAGTGTGGGTGTTGGCGCGGTAATATCGCATATTACGGCAGATGGCGAACGCCCGATCGCGTACGCCTCGCGGTCACTTACTCCGACTGAGCGCGCATATGCACAGATAGACAGGGAGGCTCTGGGAATTGTATTCGGTATTCGTAAATTCCACCAGTATCTGTATGGCCGTCACTTTATACTTCGTACAGATCACAAACCTCTGACACATATTTTTGGTAATAGAACGGGTATTCCTGTTATGGCTGCTTCGCGATTGCAACGCTGGGCGGTACTTCTAGCCGGCTACATTTACAATATCGAGTACATCGCGTCGAATAAAAACAGCGCAGACGCTTTATCGCGCCTACCGTCTAAACGTTATAATAACTTAAATAGGTTGCAAATAGAAAATACTTACGTCAACTTTGTAGATAATTTTTTACCGGTCACTAGTAATGATGTCAAAACAATGATACCCAAGGATAAAATATTGTCTAGGGTTATGTTATATATTCAATCAGGATGGCCATCAGATTGCCCTAATAATGATGAGATTAAGCCATTTTTCTCTAGGCGTAATGAATTATATATAGAATGTGGGTGTTTAATGTGGGGCTACCGTATGGTAATCCCACAACTATTACAAAGACAAATATTGAAGCAATTACATAGCAGTCACATGGGTATTGTAAAGATGAAAAGTTTAGCTAGGAGTTACGTTTGGTGGCCTAACATAGATAAGGATATTGAGGAAATTGGTAAAAGTTGTGAAACATGTGCAGCGGAAGCGAGGGCGCCCCCGCGGGCTTCGATTCAACCGTGGCCGTACTTTGCTCAGCCGTGGACTAGGCTCCATATTGATTTTTTGGGTCCGTATCGAGGAATGACCTTCTTAGTATTAACGGATTCGTCTTCAAAATGGTTAGAAATATTTGAAATGCCACGTACTACCGCATCTAATATTATTAAGGTCTTGCGTTCGACTTTCGCTAGGTTCGGATTACCAGAACAGCTTGTATCAGATCAGGGACCACCGTTTACAAGTACCGAATTCAAAAACTTTCTTACTAATAATGGGATTAGGCAGTATTTTTCACCCGCTTATCATCCGTCTTCAAATGGTGCCGCAGAAAATGCTGTGAACATCTGCAAGCGTGCTATTAAAAAGGCAATTAGAGATCGTGTAGACGTGGATTCGGCTTTACAAACATTTCTGTTGGCTTATAGAAATACAGTGCACTGTACTACCGGTGAGACACCCTCAATGTTGCTACAAAAGCGAACGTTAAGATCCAGATTGGATCTATTACGGACGAATCGTTCAGTAGGTGTTAGGGTACAAAGTGCGCAGCAGAGACAAATCGATTCTGCAGGTGGAGTGCCGCGAATTTTTTATGAGGGTGAACCTGTTTGGATGAGAGATTACGGCTCTTCAAATAAATGGGTAAAAGGTACTATTTCAAATGTAGATAGTGCTCGTAGGTATTTGATAGCTAGGGATAACGGTCAATTTGTCAAAAGGCACGTAGACCAAATACGGCGGCGATCCCGTGTGTCAATCGGTGGCCCTAACACGGATGAAGAGGAGACGTTAAAGGATGAGAGCTCCGTCCCGCACGCGGGGGAAGATTCAATAGCGTCGGGGAAGAATGAGGATGAATGTAAGGATGCAATTAATGGTGAGAGGAATATGTCAGAACAGTTGATAAATAGTGAAGTTGAGCTGGAGCCTGTACAGCCTCTTGATAAGTCACCTGGTTTGTCAACTGAGCAACAAAAGGAGTACCCGAAGCGAACCCGAAAGCCGGTTATAAGATTCCAATGTACTTGAAATATTTTTAGTATACTTAGATATAGATATATACCTATATAGTGCATTTTAAGAAGAGAGGTGTGATGTATGTGTCTTAATTATAATTAAATATGTGGGTAGTGCATCATCAATGTTTCTGATTGTAAAATACTCGGCAGTCTGCGAATATATGCTGTGCTACCAAGTCGTCGTTTCATTCCTCACTATACGTACCTACCTACTTGTGAACATATCAGAAAGAAGTATTAATACTGGGTTTTCGGTCAAGAACTGCTCACTAGCAGCACGGAGTCTGGCAATATGCCCGGTAAATGGCAGTAAGCTTAACCCTCATAACATCGAACCTAACACTATATCTGCCGAAATGGGGCTGTAATTTTATACACCTCTCATCATATATGTCAGCCCTGTATATAAACTGTCCCACTGCTGGGCAAAGGCCTTCTCAGTTTTCAACGAGGGTTGGATCATAGTAGTGCCTATCTTATCGAGGATATTTCATTTAATAGTCATTTATGTGCGCTTCTAGTATAATAATTTAATTCGTTCATAATATAACTCCCCTTTTATTTCGAATTTATTAGGCAAAGGTATTTTAACATGGAATTTATGTAACAGACCCAGCGTAGCATAAAGTACACGTGTCATTACACCGAATATATTGTACGCCTCTTCACAGTTAGGTTCAACTAAAACTAACAAATATTACGTTGTTTTTCCAGCAGAAGAGCCTAATTATTTGAAAACTAGATTACGCTCACGGCTTCGCTCGCGTAAATGTAGATTAGGTTTAGATAGCTTAGGAACAGACTTTTTCCTGGATGAAAGGTACCATATCCTTATTTATTTCCCTGGCAACATGTATTTGAAATTTCATGATGATTAGTCAAGTAGTTAAGGCGTAAAAGCGTAACAAACAAACAAACTCACATTCGCATTATTTTATAATATTAGTTAGGATGGTATGAATACAAAATACCACCCACTTAAGTGTATATCTTTCAGTAAGTTGTGCCTAATAATGAAATTAAATTATTGTATGGCAGCCATGGCCACGAGGAGTCTCCCAGTAACCACGGCTGCTGAACAGCGCCAGCGATGGAAAGGCCAGTCATCCTCTTGCCCTGGTCCTAATTTATTTGGGGTTTAAATAATGTAATAATTTGATAGTGGTAAAACTTAACAGTAGTAGTAGTTTAATAGTTTCAAAATTTTATAAAATTAGTAAAGTCTAAATAAACCGCGATCAAATTCAATGTATAATATTCCCGTAAGCATAAGATAATATTTCGCCAAATAAGTAAAAATTCCGCAGTTACTTTTATAGTATTTGACATCTTATCTAGGCTATCTTATATTTAATCACTGCACTTGTGTTTACTGCGCGATAGATATGAAAAGAGCTAACGCAAAAAAGATTCGTATTTAAAACACAACAACAATTCGTATGATCTTGGTCAGCTAAGCATCCAAATCGGAATTTTAGTTTAAATTGTCACTGCAAGTGCAATAATGAATAACAAAAAAGCTTGGGCGACGTCGAAGTCATTATGGAAGTAACATAACTAGTTTAAAATATTCGGCGTATGGCTTAAATAATATGGGTTATTTTATTCATTATTTAATTTAAAATGATCCAAATCGGTAAGATAATTATATTTTTAAATTCATTCAAGAATAAATAAGATAGGTGCCTTTCAAATCTGGTAGATGGGGTAGATATTAACAAACGAGAAAAAAGGAACATACTACAACAACGGCTACATATACAGGTTGTCCTGGAAATGGCTTATAGTGGAACTGAAGGCCGTTCAGAAAAAATATGAAAAGAAATCTATCCTAACTATGTACTATCTGAGATGTGTTTTTTTTTAATTACCATGTTTATTTATTTATTTATTTATTTATTTATTTATTTATTTAGGACTACCAGTTGTTGTTACATTAGTTGGTCATACATCTAAATAAGGTTACATATTTTAAGACATAATGCACAACATATTAAGGTGTCACAGCGTGCACGTAATTATGGTAGCTTAAAACTAATATTATATAATACTAACTTTATATCAGAGTAATATACAACTGTTTATTAACAAAATACTTAAACTACTTATTTATGTATCAAAATTGTTTTGTTTTTAAACTTTCTTGTATACTACGACCGTAAATGAATGAAATCCATCGGTTTATTGTTGTTTTATTATTAAACACTAATTATGCTAATAGATAGACAGTCAAAAGTATGCTATGCTATTATAGCTTGCACTTTTTAATATATATATATATATATTTTTTAATGGAATGAAAAAAGGAAAAAATGAAAAACTGAAGTTCTACTATAAGACATTTCAAGGTTATCCATTAATTACCGGACACCCTGTATACATATATAACATACAATATAGTCGTTAGGTGCGTAACACCACACGACTATGTGACATAGCCGTTATTTATATAGATACAGACGAGCTATATATCACCACACCATCCCCGTTTTCTGCTGTTACTTATAAAATAACGTGCACAATCAGAGATAAGAAACTACCTTATTTTATTGACAGTTCGATAATCCTCTCATGTTTAGCGGTCTACGATATTTCTATGATCTAATACGCTTGCGCAATACCATGTTTTAGTCGATGTGACTATGCATTCGTGTTTGTGTATTGCTCATACGTAATCAAATGATCAATACATATTATAACATTAACTACTACATTCGGAAAATTATCAATATTTCGATTCATTCGAATCACTTTACCTTCACTGAGGGGAGCCCGGTAAACTGTATGACAGGGAAATCTAGTTCAGATACCAGTCTCCCACGAAGGATATGTTTTCTACTAATTGTAACTTTGTAAATTTATTATTGGTACTATATACGTTAAATACCAATGATTTGTATTTTCGATAAACGTACATTACTATTTTACTACTATTTTCTTCATCTTATCTAATTAATAAAATGACACGTTTTGTTAAGTCGCTCATAAAAATGATAATGGGTACATCGAGTTTCTTTCCTCGTTTAAAATTTATATATACAGGGTGTCCAAGAACCTGGCGTCCAACTGGATTCCCACGATGCCCCAAGTTCTAACAGTACTCAGAAAAATATTTTAAAAAATCCACCCCATGTACTTACAGAATTATACTGATTTCAAAAAAAAAGGGGAAATGAGCACCCTGTGACATACTTTTGAATGCTGTGACTGCTAATGCTGATAATTTCGATATTTCTTGGAGGTTTTGTAATCTAGGGTATTGCTGTGTCTAAATAGAATGTAAAAATAAAGTACTTATTGTACCATTTTAAAATAAAATATTATTTTAACTAAAGGTGATATGGAAAACTATTGAATTTCGCAACTTTGACCGACTGTAGTGTAAAAAAAATGTACCAAAATAGTATGGCAAGTGACGTCAAATTTTGACGCGTTTATTCCTCTTTTTAAAAAGGTATAATACTTACACATTAATTTGAAAAAAAAATTTTGATAATATTTTTACTCAACAACCCAATTTTTACGAAGTGCCTACCTACTAACGGTAACTGTCGGACCCTTTCTTATCTTAGAAACTGTTATGTTACTACTATTATTTACTTCGGTTCCAAGAGTGAGCAAGAAGGAAATACACACAGGTAGATGGGTTCCCAGTAGAATAAAAGCAAAGAATGTTAGTTTAAAGATATTTTATTACAATAAATGTTCAAAATGTTGACCACCCGCGGCAATACAAGCTCTCACTCTCCTTAAAAAGGACCGCTTTATGTTTCGCGAGTAACTTTTTTGACGTATCACCTGCACTGCTTGTGTTATCTTCTCACGAAGGTCAGCGATGTCATTAATGGGCTTCGCATAAACGAGCTCCTTCATAGTTCCCCAGAAAAAAAAATCCAGCGGATTTAAGTCAGGTGAGCGGGCTGGCCACGGGATTGTTCCTGATCGCCCAATCCACCTGTTCGGGTATTGCTCGTCCAAAAACTCTCTAACGGATACGCGAAAATGTGCTGGACAGCCGTCGTGTTGGAACCACATATCTGGTGGGGTCTCTTCTAGTAAGTTTGGCAAATCATTTTGAAGAAAATTTAAATATGATTCGCCAGTCAAATTCTCGGGCATCTCAAATGGACCAATAATATTCCCACAGAGAATACCGGTCCACATGTTCACTTTGAACCGGTACTGGGATCTATCTTCTCGCATCAAGTGCGGATTTTCCACATGCCACTCGTGCAAGTTGTGTAGGTTCATGTAGCCATCCTTCTTAAATGTAGATTCATCTGACCACAAAATTTTGTCGATAAAGTTTTCGTCTTCTCGATGTTTTTGCAGGATTGTTTCACAAAACGCGACTCGGCTCGGATAGTCTCGAGGTAAAAGACTTTGCACTCGCTGTACGTGGTACGGATGATATTCTTCTTTTTGGAGAATACTGTGTGCTGTGCTCTTCGGTATCCCCGTATCAGCTTCTATTCCTCGCACAGAGATGCTTGGATTTGCCGACACCGCCTCTAAAACTTCATCGCGTATGAAGTCATTTACGGGTCGTCCTTCACCAGCTACTTGATTGGGGAACCGCCCGTCACATAGTGATCTGTGCACATTAATGAAAACTCGATGGTCGGGATATCGCGTAGCCCTCGGATACCTTTCTCTGTAAAGTCTCGCTGCAGCTCGTCCATTACCTCTACATTCTCCATAAATGTAGTGCATATTTGCGTATTCTTGCGGAGTGTAGGTCGCCATGGTAGCACACACAAAACACAAACTGTCCAAACACAGGCAAAGGTCGTCGTAAAGAGTTCGTTTCAAAGTCCAGAGCACAAAGAGTAATCGAGTCCAATAAACAAAGCTTTAAATCGTAGTACGTGATCAATGGTAACAATAAGAGAGAGGTGCGTAGTAACGGCAGGAGGCAGTGACGCGTACTGACCGTACTGTTATCCTAAATAGCACGATCCCAGATAGCGTCACTATCTATCTCACTCGCACCTCTAACCTTTTTCTCCCTCACTCTTACCTGAATAATGGGGTACCATAAAGAAGAACCAGCAAATCGCAAAGATAGTTTCTGTCTTGCTCCCTCCTGTTGTAATAACGAATCACTATGGTGAGATGCATGCACATACCGTCCCTTACGGTCTAACCTGTTTTTTGAGAGGCCTGTTGTTATTTTTATGAGCATACAACAGTAATTCTTTAGAGGTTAGATTCAATTCGTCGTAAATTTTTCTTTCTAAGAATTCTGTAAGACATCGTAAAAATTGGGTTGTTGAGTAAAAATATTATCAAAATTTTTTTTTTCAAATTAATGTGTAAGTATTATACCTTTTTAAAAAGAGGAATAAACGCGTCAAAATTTGACGTCACTTGCCATACTATTTTGGTACATTTTTTTTACACTACAGTCGGTCAAAGTTGCGAAATTCAATAGTTTTCCATATCACCTTTAGTTAAAATAATATTTTATTTTAAAATGGTACAATAAGTACTTTATTTTTACATTCTATTTAGACACAGCAATACCCTAGATTACAAAACCTCCAAGAAATATCGAAATTATCAGCATTAGCAGTCACAGCATTCAAAAGTATGTCACAGGGTGCTCATTTCCCCTTTTTTTTTGAAATCAGTATAATTCTGTAAGTACATGGGGTGGATTTTTTAAAATATTTTTCTGAGTACTGTTAGAACTTGGGGCATCGTGGGAATCCAGTTGGACGCCAGGTTCTTGGACACCCTGTATAAACAACCTGTTGGATTTGAAACATATATTAAGCTTTTGATAGCCTTAAGGAAATTTATTGGCTATATCACGTGACAGGCCACGAACGCGGAGCAGTCATCAAACGGTGGACAATAATCCTTACTAATATTATAATTTCGAAAGTGTGTTTGTTTGTTACTCTCTTACGCCTTAACTACTCGACCGATCATTATGAAATTTCGCATCCATGTTGCAAGTACATAGGGTACCTTTTATCTAGAAAAAGTACTGTTACTTTTTTTTTACTTGGGGGGATGCTCTTGACGCATAACTCTCCGCGGGGCGACGGAGAGGTTATGTCGGGCTCACCGGGGGAAAGATACCTCGGTAATACCGCCTAAACCTACCACGGTGTTATGTCGAGGAACACCGTGGTAAGTTAACCGTTTTTTTTTTTTCTTACGTGGCGGAATGCAATGACGCATATCCCTCCGCGGGGGCGGGCGGAGGGATTATGTCGGACTCGCCGGGGTAAAATAAGATGTTAAAAAGATAATGTACCTCCCGGAATACCGACTAAACCTACCACGGTGTTCCTCGACAAAACCACTATCGACGGGGCCGCGCGAATCACTTTCGCATACGGTCGCGACCCCGCCGAGGTTCCGGCCCGCCGTATGAAACGGCAGGCCCCTACGCAATAAGACCTACCCAAGATAGGTACTTACTCAAAATAAAAGCCCGAAACGAAACAGAGGCGCGCGTGGGAACACGCACGCCGCCTCTCGGACCTGGTGCTGAACGGATGGCGGGCAGGCCCACAAAGCCCGCCACCCCCAGGTCAAACCTCAGGGTGGCTGGAGGTCATCTCGCGCCCTCCGGCGCCCGGCTCTGTGGTTGGGGAGAGGGTTTAAACGCTCCCTCTCCCGCTCCGCCGCCTCCTTGATGGAAATCACTTCCTCGCAAAAGGAGGCGACGGCGTTCCACGACCTCTCACTCTGGACCATAGACTGAACTACGGCCGGGAGGTGGTAAGTTAACCTAACCTAACCAACATTTACGAGAGCGACGCCGCTGGCAATAGTTTAAATTATTGGATAATATATATCTATTATCCAATATTTTAAACTATTGCATACACGTTATCAGGGGTACAGAATAGGACATTTATCCAGAAAATAAGTATTGTTACCGAGGGATAGTTTACTGTCAAAATCTAGATTAACCGCGGATAAAATCTATTAATTTTAATTATATAATTTCCAAGGCTCTGGAACAAAAATTTTTTTTGCAGTTATAGCCTAATTTTTGAGGTAAGAGCTTGTCTAGTTAGTATCACGCTCATAACATGGGTGCAAAGAAGCCAGAAAAACCGCGAGGGAAGCTAGTACAGCAAGACCTCTATATTTCGAAACCCTGCTGATCCGAACACTTCTGTAATCCGAACGCCTACCTGTCCCGCCCGCGTTTCTTCTCTCACTGCCAGTTGCATAGATGCCAGTTGGTTACCGAATGTCGAGTACATACCACGCGCATCTGTTTTGCTGCACATTTTGCACAGCAGGAATTGGATTCTGAATGCACTACATCTGACGTCCTTAGAAGACTATCTTGGACTCCCGAAATTTTTACACACGGTTTAATTTCACAAAAACATACCGTACAGATTCTGTGCACTGTAATCCGAACGCTCCACTAGTCCGAACAGGGGGTAAGTTTTCGGTGTTCGATTTGCTGTATTTAAATAATGCTGTACTTAATAGGTAGAAACTACTTATGGCAAGTATAATTCTGTCCTTTCTAGCAAATTTTCTCTCAACTTAATCTCTCCCCGCACGATTGATGCGTGTCGTATAATTGATTACTGGTTCCGTGCGCACTTTTAATTGCGTCCGTGTCCTCACTGATGGATAACACGTTGCCTTACACTGCGACAGATTGGTTTTACTAAATGAAATCAGCTTCTAATCAATCTTCGCTAATGACATGATTGTTTACAATATCATTATTTAATTTAAAATGTTCTAGTAAAATAAGACATCATAAACATAATGCGATGTATTCTATACTAATATTATAATGAAGAAATAATTGTTTTGTTTGCTTGTAATCGATAAGTCAAAGTCAAGTCAAAGTTAAAAATCTTTGTTCTTTCATTTCATTTATCAAAGGTTGAGCCTATGCAAGAAACTCAAGCTCACTCTTTTAAAACGCCATTAAATAATTTCAGTATTTTACAACTCATTTATGTACTAGATGTTGCAATCATTATGCCATATATTAATGTCCATATTAAACTGAATTCTAAAATGAAGGATACACTCTGAAACAACTGTACCGATTTCAATAATACTGTCACCATTACAAAGAGACTTTATTCAGAATTAAATTATATACTAACATAAGCTATAAAATTAATAATAATAATAATAAATCCCTCTGGGACAGTCGTTATCTCATCATTAGACTAACGCGATATCGGAGGGCACAGTATACTAGCTTTTAAACTATCAGCTTGTGATATAAACAAAAAATGTATCACCAGGTTAAATTAAAGCGCACAAACCGCAGGGCAGCTTGTGGCGGGCTGAATGTGAGTGGCGACACTGCGGTCCTGAATGCCTCCGAGAGTTGGTTAGGGCCTCGTCCCCGGCTTGCCGTTACTGGTTGGCCGGGGTGGAACTTCAAGAGTGCCCATAGGACTCTCAACTCTGGCTTACCTTGGTCGGCCGGCCAGAGGGGGGGCCGCTAGAGCTATATGCTTGGGTGTGGAAGTGTCATTTTCCAGGGCATAACTACGGGTAAACCCGCTCCGGGTCTCCGTTGTCACGAGACCCGTGATGGTGAAACCGGCGCCGCACCGCTCGACACCCCTAGCCACTTGCACCGGTATTCTCCTCTGCTGCTGACTTGTATGCCTATAGTGGCTTATCAGGGGGCCCATCTAGTGATTTGGTGAGTCACCGTCTGCCCATTGCATTGATGCTATTAGAGTATTCAGGGCAGACGCCGTTTTTCATCCATAGTTAGCAATATACCGGTCCACCAAATACCCATACCTATAGCCCATATATAAGAATCCATACGTAGCAATAGTCCTACCTGCCTGCTGCGGCTAGTGCCGCTGTAGGTGTTCCATCACACCTTTGATTAAAACTCTCGAAGGGCCTCTTCACGTTGGACCCATGTCTCCATGTAAGCCTCCCAAAGGGCCAGGTATTTTCTAATATAATATGTTAGAAAGTACCTGTGATAAGAGAAACATAATAATAATATTCTACTACATACACACAACACCATCTAGCCTAAACTAAGCAGAGCTTGTACTATGGGTACTAGACAATGGATAAACATACATATATACCTTTTTTTGTAAATACATACGTATTATACATAGAAACACCCAGACCAAGACAAACATCCATATTCATGCACACAAATGTTTGACTTGTGCGGGAATCGAACCCGCGACCTCAGGCGTGGCAGTCGGTTACACTAACCACGAGGCCATCAAGGCCGACTAAACTAACTAAAACTAAACTACGTGCTTTGGAAGCGGAGCAATAATTATAAACGTGGATTTCATATTTAGTATAAATAAAATGGGCTTACAATTGTAATTATGCGTAAATATTTTTATATAATGTTACGGCCCCTAATAATATCCTATCGTAACTATTTTATATATACCAATGTAAGTTTGTTACGCGTTCGTTAACTACTTGACCAAAGATCATGAAATTTCACATACACGTTGTCTGAGGAACGGAAAAGCACATAGGGTACCTTTTATCCAGAAAAAAGGTACTGATAATAATATAACCTAACCTGGCCTACATTAAAGCGATCGAAGCCGCAGGTCTATCTATACAAACTAGCCGTCGTCTAGTGGTTAAAATTCAACCAAAATTCCTAAGCTCGCTACTTTGTTTTCTGTTTTTCTCTATTACATATAAAAAGGTATAGGTATACATAGTTACAAAGAATTGTACGACGTCCGACGAACAATGTCGAAATATTACGAACACGATTCGACTGCGTGTGTTAAATGCATGGTTGTGTGCGTGTAGTGTCTTTTCATTAATTTAATGTATTTCTAATGCATATTTTATAAAAATATTAGGATTCGCCCCTCCTTCTCCATATAAACTTCAACTGTGCCTTATTTCATATGCCTCCGCCCGCGCAATTTTCGTAAAAAGGGGTACAAAGTTTTTGCTTCACGTATTAATATACAGGGTGTCCGGTAATTAATGGATAACCTGGAAATGTCTCTAGTGGAACAGAGGGCCATTCAGAAAAAATATGAAAAAAAATCTATCCTAGCTACTACCTGAGATATGTGTTTTTTTTTTTAATTACCATGTATAACTTACTTGTATACTACGACCATAAATGAATGAAATCCATCGAATTTTTGTTGTTTTATTATTAAACACTAATTATGATAATAGATAGACAGTCTAAAGTATGCTATGGTAATATGCTTGCAAAGTGTACTTTTTTTTTTGTTTTTTTTCTAACGGCCTTCAGTTCTACTATAAGACATTTCAAGGTTATCCATTAATTACTGCACACCCTGTATAGCTATCTCAATCTTAAAAAATCCATAAGGATATGATTTAAGATTAGTATTTGCCTCCGATTTCGTCGCGTGGACGCTATAGCTATTTAACGACGAGCTGTTACCCACAACTTCGTCCGCGTGAAATTTCTATACCGGTACCTTACTTTTTTACTAAAATAAAAGTAGCCTATTGCTCCTTATAACATCAGCTATCAGCAAGTGAAAGTCCCGTCAAAATCAGTTCAGTCATGTCAGAGGTTAGTCGGAACAAACAAAACCTATAAAACTGTTTTTGTGATATAAATGCCGTACATACGCATATTAATAAGCATTTAGTAAAAGAAAATGTTTGACGTTACAAACAGACACTTCAATTTTATTTATTTGTATAGATATTAATTGAAACTGGAGCATAGACTCTTAGTTGGTCTCCAAGCAACTACGCTTTTAAAACCACATCATCAACAGCCAAATCTGCAATGTTATACGGACAGATTGACAAAAATTCGAAAATCCTGACTATCCTAAAAAACTTTAGAAGTAAATAATCTTTTCGCAATTTAAATAAGTGTAATTTGTTAAAAAAGTAAAATTTAAACAAATTAGTGCAACCAAATATAAACTATTTAAACCAACATAGACATCACTGACGTCATCTCCCAAACTTAAAGAAAGTCTCCCCTGAAGTCGGCTTGACCGCTCGTACATACACTCACACTACTGCAAATCGGCCGACCAGCCGATACGACAGCGTCATATTAACATCAATTGTGCTATATAAAATAACTTTATATGTTAATATGTTAAGGAAATATTATATCAATATCAATCGCGTAGAAGCAGTGTTTTGTCTGGATTAAAAGTGCCTTATGTTCTTTTATGTACCCCTGATGACGTATATGCGAAATTTCGGGATGATTCATCGAGTAGTCCAGGGCACGAAAGCGTAACAAATAAAAAAACTCACACTCGCATTTATAATATTAGTTAGGATTAGGATAAAAATGGAGCTTTCTTACAAAGCAATGTCAGTTGTTTTTTGTTTTTATTAAAATACACAACATTAAATTAGTAAAATACTTTATTCATTCACACATACTTACCTGCCCGCCATATTTGACGTGAAAAGATGGAGTCCTAAGTTGACTTAGGACCTATTTACCTCCGGGGCGCCCTGCCCCCGGGCGTCGGCGTAACTTGTTACGCCGACGACACGCTGGTCACGGCCCGGGGAGAGGATTACGGGGCAGCTGCCCGTCTTGCCACGGCAGGGGTGGCCCTGGTTGTCGGTAGAATTAGGATGTTGGGACTGGAGGTGGCGCTGGAAAAGTCCGAGGCCCTGTTATTTCATGGGCCTCGGCGGGCGCCGCCACCAGATGCCCACATCATAGTTGGAGGGGTCCGCATCGGGGTGGAGCCGAGTATGAAATACTTGGGGCTCCACCTCGACGGCCGCTGGAACTTTCGCGTCCATTTTAGCCGCCTGGCCCCCCGGCTGATGTCGGCGGCGGGAGCGCTTAGCTCTCTGCTGCCGAATATCGGGGGGCCGAGTGTCGTCTGCCGCCGCCTCTATTTGGGGGTGGTGCGGTCGATGGCCCTTTACGGGTCGCCCATTTGGGCCGGCGCCCTCGATCGCCGAAACATCGCCCTCTTGAGGAAACCTCAGAGGGCGATGGCGATCAGGGTGTCGCGGGCGTACCGCACCGTCTCCTTTGAGGCGGCGTGCATCCTGGCGGCATCGCCGCCCTGGGATTTGGAGGCGGAGGTCCAAGCGTCGGTGTATCACTGGCGCGTGGACCTCCGGCTCCATGGTGAGGAACCCACTCACGGGGCGGTGGAGACGCGAAGGTCCCAGGCTCGACTGGTCCTCGAGGCCAAGTGGGAGGAAAGGCTGGCCCAGCCCCGCTACGGGGTGAGGACCGTCGAGGCTGTCCGTCCGGTGCTAAGGCAGTGGACGGACAGACGGCGCGGACCGCTCACCTACCGGCTTACTCAGGTGCTCTCCGGACACGGCTGTTTCGGAGAGTACCTGTGCAAGATAGCCGGTAGGGAGCCGACAACCAGGTGTCACCACTGCGAGGAGTGCGACCGGGACACGGCGCAGCACACGCTGGAGGAGTGTCCAGCGTGGGCCGAGGAGCGCTGTGCCCTGGTCGCCGTGATTGGCCCCGACCTCTCGTTGCCGACCGTCGTATCCATGATGGTCGGCGACGACAGGTGCTGGGGCGCAATGAGGTCCTTCTGCGAGGCTGTCATCTCGCAGAAGGAGGCGGCGGAGCGGGGGCGTGAGGAAGATCCTTACGCCCCGGACATCCGCCGCCGGAGGAGGGGGCGCAGGAGACGCGCTTATGTCGCTCTCCTGCCCCCCACCTAAGGGTTCTGGGTGGCAAGGCCTCAGGGGACCCTGCCACCCGTGAGTAAGAACCCACAGAGGGCGCGCGCGGTGTTCCCGCGCGCCTTCTAACGTCGAAAGGGGAGAGCGGTGAAATTGCTCTCCCCCGGGGACGAGAGGAGGTCGGGTCCTATTGACCCGGCCGGCACCCACACGGGGGGGCCTGCTATGGATGAATCTTTTTAGACTCCCAACAGGCCCCCCCCATTGGGTGAGAGAGGGAACACCCCAGGTTTTTTTAGTGGGTATACCAGCAGTCGGCTGGTGAGTCCCACACGCCCCGCCGGTGCCGTCCCCTAGCCGGCGGGTAGTGCATCAAGCATTTTTTCCTGGGAATCAAAAAAAAAAAAAAAAAAAAAAAAAAAAAAAAAAAAAGGACCTATTTACCTCGGTAAGTCCCGTGTTTCAGGAGTGGCTGGAGAGGCGGCATGGCGCCCTCACCTTCCGGCTGACACAGGTTCTGACTGGCCACGGTTGTTTTGGCCAGTTCCTGTGTCGTATACGCCGGCAAGAGACGCCCGGTTGTCACCACTGCGGTGACTGCTGCGACGTTGTAGAGGACACGGCGCTGCACACTTTGGCGGTTTGCCCCGCCTGGGCATCGCAGCGCCGTGAGTTGACCGCGGCAGTCGGATCGGTTGACCTCTCGCTTCCGGCCGTAGTTCAGTCTATGGTCCGGAGTGAGAGGTCGTGGAACGCCGTCGCCTCCTTTTGCGAGGAAGTGATTTCTATCAAGGAGGCGGCGGAGCGGGAGAGGGAGCGTTTAAACCCTCCCCCCAACCGTAGAGCCGGGCGCCGGAGGGCGCGCGATGACCTCCAGCCACCCTGAGGTTTGACCTGGGGGTGGCGGGCTTTGTGGGCCTGCCCGCCATCCGTTCAGCACCAGGTCCGAGAGGCGGCGTGCGTGTTCCCACGCGCGCCTCTGTGTCGAGTCCGTCTCCCCCCAAGGGGGGGGACAGTAGGGAATTTTTGACGGAGTCCTTTGGGTAGGTCTCTTTGGGTAGTGGCCTGCCGTTTCATACGGCGGGCCGAAACCTCGGCGGGGTCGCGACCGCATGCGAACACCGTGGTAGGTTTAGTCGGTATTCCGGGAGGTACATTATTTCTTTTCCATCTTCTTTTTCCCCGGCGAGTCCGACATAATCCCTCCGCCCGCCCCCACGGAGGGATATGCGTCATGGCATACCCCATGTAAAAAAAAAAAAAAAAAATGAGGACCTATTTACCTAAAAACCTTATTACCTAAAAATATTTTAACCATAAATATTTTATAGAACGTCACGCTGATTCAAAATTCAAAATGTATTCGAGTTACACAACAGTGCTTGAAGAAAACATATCTGAACAAACAATAATCGAGTATTATGAAGAGCGGAGAGCTAGCGTGATACAGATAACAACTGGCAACATTATTGAAATCCCCGACGTCGTATTGGTGATGTGACTTCTTCGCGCGCATAATATTCGATATTATCTAGATATTTCAAAAAGCTTTTACCAGAGACAATTACGGAAATAGATTTGTGTTCTGCTATTCTTTGTAGATAAATAAAATTATAACGAAATAAATTACTAAGTTAAACATAAGTTACACACGGAATAAACTATTTTACACATTGATTATTTGCTTTGAAAATGACAATTATGGGTAACAAACCGATTAATGTGTGAAAGTCAGACAGAGCCATTACGTTCATTAGTAGTAATAATAATAATAATCCTCTGGGACAGTCGTTATCTCATCATGAGACTAAGGCGATATCGGAGGAAACAGTACACTACCTTCTAAAATACCACCTGCGCCTTGTGATATTAACAAAAAATGTATTACCAGTTAAATGAAAGCACGAAAACTGCAGGGCAGCTTGTGGCGAGCTGAATGTGAGTGGTGGTCCTGAATGCCTCAGAGAGTCGGTTAGGGCCTGTTCCGGCTTACCGTTACTGGTTGGTTAGGGTAGAACTTCAAGAGCGCCCGTAGGACTCTCAACTCTGGCTTGCCTTGGTCGACCGATCAGAGGTAGACCGCTAGAGCTATATGCTTAGGGGTGGAAGTGTCATTTTCAAGGGTCAAGTCATAACTACAGGGAAACCCGCTCCAGGTCTCCGTTGTCACGAGATCAGTGATGGCGAAACCGGCACCGCACCGCTCGACAGCTCTAGTCGGTCGCATCGGTGTTGCCTTCTGCTGTTGGCTTGTATGCCTATGGTGGGTATTCAGGGGGCCCATCTAGTGAGTTGGCGAGTCAGCCCATCCGATTGATACTATTAGAGTATTCAGGGCAGACGCTGTTTTTCATCCATAGTTACTAATATACCGGTCCATCAAACACCCATACCCATAGCCCATATATATCTTAGAATCCATATGTAGCAATAGTCCTACGCCTGCTGCGGTTAATGCCGTGGTAGGAGTTCCATCTCACCTTTGATTAAAACTCTCAAAGGGCCTCTTCACGATGGAACCATGTCTCCTCCCAAAGGACCAGGTATTTTCCTAATATAATATGTTAGAAAATACCTATGATAAGAACATAATAATATATTTTCTCACCAAAATATAAATATTATTTACACGGTTACATAATTATTTCAATTAGATATTGTGGGAGACTGGTACCTTAACTAGACTCGAGGCCTGTATTTCAGGCTACCTGGTCTCCATCCCTTAAACTTTACATCTTATTATGTGCTTCTTACTTGTTACTACTTAGTTACTTAAGACTAATAGATAAAGCTTTGGACCTGCAATCGAGAGGTCGTGGACTGGAATCTCATCCATTGCACTACGAATATGAACCCTTTCTCAACACAATTATGGAGCTTTGTTAGGAATGCGTTCACGTCATTAGATTGAGAGATCAACAACAATATTAGTAATTTCAACCCAGACTCTCAGAAGATAATATTTAAAATAAAAGCGCCATTATTATGATATTTTCGACAATTATTACGGTGAATAGCCATTTGCTAACTTGTATAATACTACGAATTCCAAGCAGCTTAAATTAGTATAACCACTTTGGTCGCATCACTAACTCTAGTCACAACCATATTTCCAAAGAGTAACAACTCATTCCAAACTTGCATTGAAAAATCTATGTTAGTACACGGGTCTAAGGTATATTTTTCTTTATTCACAAGGCTAAGAACTAAATTACATGCACTTTCCATTGAAAGTTTGTTATAGAGTATACCGTAGAGTTTGTATTGTGTAGCAAATAAAATTTCTCCATGCATTCCATTCACTTTTCAATATGAGAAAATGAATTGCTTCTATAGGTGGCTAAGGCTGTCAACTTATGGAATCGAATAGTAACAATAAACGAAATAATTTTACATTTATCTCGATGGTTTCTGGTTCGATTCCCTTGTCGGACAATGTTGACTACACAGATAGCGTAGTGGCTTAAGTGGTCGCCTCGCCAGTACCACTACAAGTGTTGTGGGTTCGAATCCTACACGGGACAAAGAATTGTGTGATCCATAAATGGTTGTTCCAAGTTTGGGTGTACTCTGTGTCCGTTGTTTGAATATTTGTAAAGTAAGTAAGGTTTTATTCCTAGTGCGGGATTTGTTTCTTTTAAACCAAAAATGAGAAATAAATTATAAAAGTGTTATTCAGTTTTCCTGACATTAAATTTTCAGTACTTCTAGTTCGACGTCTGGAACTGTGCTTGATGAAAGGCAATAGGATTGCCTATTCTTAAATGAGACATAGAACTTATTGAACAACAGTCATCAAGTTTTCAGTTTCAACTGCGATCAAACTGAAAACTTGAAGACTGTTATTCAATAAGTGTTACGCAATAAAATAGCTCTTTAAACATTTATAGTAATCACTAAGTTTATAATGCATAAGTTTTTGTATACAAACAATATTGTTATATATGTATTGTTTTAGAATTTATATCTATATTATACAGTATGCGCCCTTAATTCCTGTGGTACAGGTTTACCCTAATACAGACACCCCTTATATATTACCTTTACGATGTAACCTAACCTCTGTATCCGTTTGTACTAAATTAAGTTAAATAAAAATAATTTATTATTATTTATTGTTATTGTTAAACCAAACCTGAAATGTGGGTATAGTACACTGCTGACTACCTGCTCGGGTATATGATCTCCTCAGCGTGATACTCTGTATTATTTATTTATTTATTGATTTATCAATTTATTTATTTATTTTTACAGAAAGCTTACAGATTAATATTCTTATATATACATACAATAATTAACTTCTTTTGCTAATATCAAGTTTTATTATTGCCCAAGTTTGGTTCCCATTGTATTACGTTTTCTTATCAGAATTATACTTAGTAATGTCTCGAACTGTACTCTTTCGACGAGTTTATATTACGACGTACACATAGCTAATATATAATATTGTGAGATGCTTTACACCTCTGCCTAAATCTTTGAGTTTATTCTAAGATTACTTACAGCCTTAATTATAAACCATTCTTAAATATTTAAGACGACTTAAGCATTAACTAGCATCTTATCAGAATAAATATCTATACTAATATTATAAAGGAGAAACATTTGATTTTTTTTGTTTGTTAGTTACGACTTAACTCAAAAAAAACCAACAACGTACGTAAGTTAGGTTATATTATGTAAGTAACAGAATTTTTTAATATCTTTTCTAATATTATTGAGCTGAAGAGTTTGCTTCTTTGTTTGAACGAGGACCAGGAACTACTGCTTCGATTTTAAAAATTCTTTCACCATTAGAAAGCTCTATTTTCACTGAGTAATATGGGCTATATTATTTTACTAGATGTGCCCGCGGTTTCACTCGCTTTTATGATTACTGCGCCGGTAAATAGGCTATCCAACACTAAAAGATTTTTTAAATCGAAGCAGTAGTTCCTGAGATTAGCGCGTTCAAACAAAGAAGCAAACTCTTCAGCTTAATAATATTAGTAGAGATATTAAAAAAAATCTGTTACTTACATAATATAACCTAATTTACATTTATGCGAGCGAAGCTGCGGGCAAACAGGCAAACGCCAAACCTTTAAACATTTTTCGACAGTAAATATTAATTGAATAATAGTAAAGTAACAGCGGTTGACCGTTCACCAAGGTTTAATGATTAATCAAACATTTATAAGCCGTTCAGTTGAGAGGTGGCAAATGTCCGGTTTTGTAACTAAATATTCGTTAATTATCGCTTGCTTTAACGATGAAGAAAAACATCGCATAGGAACCTGCATGTCTACGACTTCTCCATAAAGATCTCGAACATTTGAGAAGTCTACCAACCCGCACTGAGCCATCCTGGTGCACTATGGCTTTACCCTTTTCACACTGAGAACAGGCTCGTGCCAGCAGTGAGTCTGGGTTTTTTATATTTTTATGATACTATTATCTTACTCGTTATTTTAGCTAAGTATTTATTATTTTATAAGAAAGGCACTCATACTCAAAATCGACAGCCCTATCATGCAGGAAGAAAGAATGTTAAAAGCTATCTCACAATATTGGGATATACACACGTTGAGTGTATTCTAAACCTTGCTACATTGCATTTATCTCACAAAATAAATACGATTTAGCATTCACCCTCCTTCACAAATGAAATCTTATTATACCCTGTTATTTTTGCAGCGTTTGACGTTATTTTGACCTTACATATTACATATATAATACAGGCTCACGTCTGTATATCTCTGGATTGCGTAGGTGAAAACCACCCACATTTTGGAAGCTGTTTTTGGTTCTATATACACATTTCGAGACAACTAGTCAACGCACTTGAAACATGGTCGTAAGGTTGCCAGTCTTTCAGTTTTCTATCGGATACATTTCGCACACTCTGTGCAAAGGAACTGCATAATTTGATTCCTCCTTCCCCATTCTACCATCAGACGACCAGACAATCAGACCAGCGACACAGGTACATGGTGGAAATACCACAGTTACGCACGAAGCGCTTTGCTTCCACTTTTGTAATGCGTACCGGAAAGGAGTGGAACTCGCTACCTCAGTATGTGTTTCCCGATGAGTACAATCTGGGTGTCTTCAAGTCGCGAGTCAATAGGTATCTCATAGGCAAGCGTGCTCCATCGTTGACTGCATCGTCACTTTGCAACAGGCGAGACCGCGGTTAAACGCAAGCCTATTAAGTAATATAAAAAAAATCTTCTAGACTTTGAGCTGCGTTCGATGCTTTGATTGCGATAGTTTAGTTAATACTAATTTTTCCCCGCTGTTTCACCCACGTAAGTCCCGTTCCCATACCAATATCGGCATAAAAAGCCTATGTGTGAATCCAGGTCTCCAGCTATCTACATACCAACCTGAATGTTTGTAAAGTCCCCCGCGACACAAGAATTAATTCTAGTGCAGGTGTTGTATTTTTAATCAAAGAAAAAGAAAAGAAATATTTTATATCACGTGTTAGAGTACGTGCTCTCTATCTCACTTAGTTTGAGTTCAGCGCTTAATGCAACGACACGTTTGAGTGCAAACTTGCATTATTCTAAACTAGCGATCCACCCCGACTTCGCACGAGTAATAAAAAACCTTAACAAATTATACACGTAAACCATTCTCATGAAACACTCTGTCTATTGGTAAAAAACCGCATGAAAATCCGTTAAGTAGTTTTTGAGTTTATCGCGAAGAAATAGACAGACGCGGCGGCGTACTTTGTTTTATAATTTGTAGCGATAGGGCTCTTACTAGATTGGTCGATACATTCAATTAATATGCACTTCGTACTACTGTAAGAAGTGCATATTAATTGAATGGCTATTATTACAGCAACGATAACTCAGTGGGGAGACCAACAGACTGCAATGCAGAGGGTTTCGGATTCGAACCCACGTCACGCACCTCTGACTTTTGGAAGTTATATGACTTTTCGAAATGATATGCGTATTGATTGACAATTATCGCCTGCTCCGTGCCTCGGAAAGCACGTTAAGCCTTCGGTCCTGGCTGCCATGAACATCTATGGCAGTCATAATTGGGAAGTCAGTGCCCTATATTATCCTGACACTGGTCTAGCCTTAGGGTATCGTTAGCTTTCGGGTTGCGGAGGTCAGGTGGCCGCCGCTCCGTGTATAAACTGATATTCAGTCAAATCCGGTTAGACTAGAAAAGCCGACCCAAGTGACATGGAAATAATAAAGACTAGAGAGGAGAATTGAATGGCTATTATTGTAAAAATCTCTATATTAAAACATAGTAACACTTCTTTTGTTATGTACTACAATCACATACAAATAGCATGGGAATAGAGATCAGATCTCGTTATCAACTGTAACCGCAAACCGCGATGCCAGAGGATAGACGGGACAGTCTACCTGTGATATTCGTGAACTACTGTGATTGTACTGTATATATGTATACCTACGTTTGAAAAAATTTAAATTGAATAAATGACTATTTATTCAATACAAAAATCTTTGTGTTGAATTTTAAACTTACATACTAAACAGACTAAACAAATAATTTTAAAATATACAATTATCTCAAAATAGATAATACAATATATTATTATAGGAATAATAAAGAATTTTACTACAAAAACAGTCACAACTCTACATTCCGGTAATAAATAACCGAAAAGTTTTACGTCTAAATTCTCTTAGTATGGCTTCAGATTCCACGTAATGCACGTTTTCCGAGAACAGCCTTTACTTCGTGTTGCTACTGAGAATTTATTAATAGAAAATCTAGAAGAATTTTACCTGATCTGGGATTCGAACCTGTCACCAAAAAGCTAGCAGTTGCATTCACTACCGCTGTGACATCAAACTTTAAATATACATTCGAGGGATCAATGCGGGTAAAGTTGCAGTCGGAAATTAATTATTTATATAGATCTGTCATTATTATATAATTAAGATAATAATATATTAGATCTATGACGATACAGCGCACGTTTTACTTTAAATCGTCAAAGTGAAACCTTCATCTCAAAACGTGAACATGCCGATTTCACCAGTGCGCGCAATTCAGAAACTTCGCTGAAGTATTTCTATACAAGGTGAATTTGATTAATTTATTACGTCCACGTGATGTATTGCTCATATATATATAAACCTCGCGCCATGTTTTCGTTACATTGGTAAATATTTTCTTTCGAAAATATGATCGAACGGTTTGTTTAAGTGATCAATACACTGAGTGTAAACTTGTGTGATTCATAGATAGTTCTTGGTTATTACGTAAAGAAAAGTAGGTAAATGATCGACAAAATTAAAATGGTAGGGGGCAGGTCACGTCTGTCGCGACGAAAAGCTACCGTCAAAAGTCTAAAGATGGATCCCAAATATTGGGAAGTGGCAACGAAGAAAGTCCATAAGAAGATGATGAGACGAACTGAATACAGGAGGATATAGATTACAAATAATAATATAATAGTAATAACAGTTTATTCAGTTTAAGTTGGTACATATATAATAATAATAATATTCATTAAAACGCGCCGTACACAAACATATATGTTTTTGTACAACTATGGTGGCAAACAAGCATAGGGAGCTGATAAGTGTAAGGGTAAGTGGTCACCGTAGCCTATGGATGCCTGCAATACCAGAGGTATTACTAGCGCGTTGCCGACCGTTTAGGAAAGAGAGAAGAGAAAAAGGAAGTGAGAATGAGAAGAGGTGGGAAGGGGGAAAGAAGGTGATTGGGCCTCCGGCACTCTCACTCACCGAACGAAACACAACAGTAGGAATACTGCTATTTCACGTCGATATTCTGTATGAGGTTAGTCCTTCCTCGGTCAAGCTGGCTCCATTCATGCTGAAATCAGCGAGGCTCTACTACTTAATAAACATGCTGTAATAAACCTCAGCCTATCCTTCCGTGATTAAACCATGAGATCATGTATATATGTATTACACCATAAATGTCACAGGTCATTACCACGTATAGACTTTCACTTGAAGCAAAACATTGCATCGCATCCCTAGAGTGTCATAACCGACGATGTACAAATTACACAAAGTACAGACAGCGTTGCACCTTAGAGCTGAACTAGCAGAAATATAAATGTTCTCATATCTTGCAAGCTCTATTGCTGATATTCTAAAACTTTTCAAATACTTTATAGACGTTTTCTTGGACGTGGAGCTAAATTCTTTGATCAAACATTTCGTAGCATTCTACGACGCTCTACGCGGCTACGTAGCAATTGTGGCTTGAATAATAATCCAAACTCACTTGTGTAAAACCAAATATTATATCCGTACTAGATTTTAGCCACGGCTTCATTCGCGTAAAGGTAATAATAAATATTTAATAATAAATATTTATTTACCAAATAAAGAAATACACATTCTCAGATGTTAATTAATAATATAACTAAGGAAAAGAATGTATTGTTTTGCCAAAGACCCTACACTAGGCTTGGCCTGCCCTGTAGGTAGTCTTTTTATTCACATTTACCATTAATTATTCTTGACTCGACGTAAATAAATATATCGTATAAAATGTTTACAATTATTAACAAGATCGTATTTAAAATTTATAGTAAATTATATAAATAAAAAATAACAATTAAATTATATATTTAGAGTAAAAATAAAAACAAATTAAATTATAGGTAGGTTACTTTTTCTAGTTGGTAACAGTACCTTTTTCTGTACCCTAAAAGGTACCCTATGTCCTTTTCTGTTTCCCTGACTGTATGCGAAATTTCATGATCATCGGTCAATTAGTCAGGGCGCGACAACGCGTAGTAAAAGCGTAACAAACAAATAATAATAATAATAATAATTGCCCAGAAAAAGTACACAGTTTAAAAACAGATATTAGGTGAACACAATAATTGTTCGAACACTGGTACCCAAAGTAAGATTTAACTTGTGTCATGGGTACCATGCCCCTCTCAATTTATTTAATAACATTATGATCTTTTTAATAATTGTTGCAATCTACAAAATAGAAATAGAAAATGATTAGGGTGTATGTGTATGTGTTTGATGGTGGGTGTATGTGTGTGCGTGTGTGTATGTATATATGTATGTATGCTTTATGATTAATGTGCGTGCCTGACAGTTTGATTATAGAGTGGTTATTTTAATTAGATGTTCGGTCTCTTCTTAGTTTTTGCCCAAAGCCATTCAGATATGATCTTGCGACATTTGGGTCTGGGAGATCTGTAAATATTCCAGTATTTATCTATTTTATTATAGAGATGGCCTGCAAGCACATAATGATGCTGTGCAGGCAATGAACTCCTAAAGCACTGAGACTGATATACTTTATACAAACGGCGTATACTCGGAGCATTACATTTATATTTTATATTTGTATGCTTTCTGCACACTGTTTCAAGCGCAAAGAGCCGTCTTACGGAAAGTATCTTACAATCGCTGTATAGCTGAGCCGTAGGATACCTAAAGGGCTTATAAATAAATAAACTCAAATTCTCATTTATAATATTAGTTAAGATTTTAATCGCGTTCTATCAGAATAGAGAGATATGGCAAGACTCTCCTTAGCCACGTCTCTCTATTCTCTGCCAATACTTTGACTTCTTAGTACAACATGACTTTCATGTTTTCTTTCATCTAACTTTTACAAACGGATAAACGGAACGGAACGGCACGGATTTCCGCGTATGGTAGATGTTTTCCCCGAAATCGACGCGATAAGAATAAACTTTTCAAATGCTGTGCTCAACCTTAATCAGATCTCAAATTGACATGTTAATTATTTCTATTACTATTATTATTATTCGTATATGTAAATATGATATCTGTAGTTGTGCCTATTTAATAAATAAATAAATAAATCTAGGACGGCACTTATGCGCAAAAGTGTTATTTGGCTCCAATTTTTTATAATAAATTTCCGAATAGCTGGCAAGATCTAAGTAGCGAAGCATTTAAGCAAAAAGTAAAATCATTTCTTGTTGCAAAAGCCTATTATAATGTTAGTGACTTTTTAAATGATTTTGATTTGATATAATTAAGTACCTAATTAGATTAGACATTTGATAAAATATTTATTTATTAACATTTGATGTAATATAATTTCAATCATACATACACATTGACATTGTATACATTAATTTATAAACTGATTATTATTACTCCATTAATATATACATATTTATATAATGTTAACTGTTGTTATTATATGTATGTTGCTGTTACTATTTATCCTTTATTATTAATTAATCAGAATTATATTTGCACGCCATTGTATATGGCCAACATGTCTAGAACTTTCTTCAACTTTATATATTTCATGCGATTGTTTATTGTATGTAACAAATTGTCTATCTATCTTATCCGATCTACTCGTATGTAGCTCCACCTTGGGCTATCCCTACCTCTTCTGCCTTCTATTTTCCCTTCTAAGATGGTATTTATAAAGTTATCATATAGTATCCAGTCCTAGAATTATTTCTCTCCGATTCTCCATGTCTTCCAAAATACATCTTCGTCTTTTACTATACTACGAACTTCTTCGTTTGTTTTTCTTTGTACAACAATTTTTTATTTAAATATCAGAAATTAAGCACAATGGGCCTATGAGGATTCTCTTTACTGCAAGAAAAATACATGTACGTTTAGAAAATTTTGTAACAAAATTTTAATGTATAACATTCGCGTAAACTTAAGTTAATATTATACATGATTATTTTCAAAGACTAGGTAGAACAAAGTGTAAAAGAAAAAGGGTAACATATTAATAGTATGTTATCTATAACCGTGTATATTATGGTTATCCTCGACGAAGTCAGGGCGGGCTGCTAGTATAAAATAAACATACAAGTACCAAGAAAAATACTTTTAAACCTTGTTAGTTAAATTTAATTATTAAGTAAGTAGGTACATAATTTAAAGAGATTAATGAAAGTTTCATTAATATATGCTTATGTACCTACTTACTTATTTACTCCCCTTGAGTATCAAAGAGATCACAAAAGTTAACGCTTTGGGCGTACAACTACTTCAGGAGATGTCCGAAATTAAAACCTACTAATCTTGATAAGAAAAATAAATCTAAATAAAATCTAGACAACTTAATCATATTTAAAAACAAAGAAAACGTTTTTTGTTAGCTAGACGAACGACTTAAAAACAATTATCTATTTTACAGTCAGTAGTATAGTTATACAGTATAGTTTCAAATAACATTTTGAAAACATTGTTTATTGAGCAATAATAATTCAATAGTTTTTTTTTTGTAATTAATGAATACCTAATAAAATATACATATTTATCCAGACTTACGTATATCGTTCACGAATGCTTAGCTACCCATCGACTGAATGGCGCACAGATCATTGATTTACCTTTGATCAACGGTCGATCGCTATTAATGAACTATTATTCAACTAAACCTCAATATTGAATAATGTTTTTGGGTTATTTCTTTCTTTAGTCGCTATTTAATAGTGTCTCCGCAATATATAAGAGTTTGGTATTGATACTAATCTCTAATCGTGTCTGTTTTACTATTTCAACACTTCTCTATTTACAGGTCAAAACCGAAACGTGTCACTTGCAATAGTCTCGTTCATGATAGCGATCAGACAATTTCTATTATTTCGTATGCAGGCGATCAGTCGCTAATGAAGACATCAATGCTCCGCAATCGGTAACGATTCAGTCCCGTGTAGTCCTTACTCTGTAAATGTTGGAAGCAGTTGAACGTTTCTATTAATGATTTCTATCTGACAACAGCCGTACCACCATATTTATAACTTTACTAGGTTCTGCCCGCGGCTTCGCTAGGAACCAGTGATTATTTCTGGATGAAATAATCACCGTTTTCGAGCGAAGTACCTGTCTTGTATCCCTGCCAACGTGTATGCAACATTTCATCATGATCGGTCGAGTAGTTAAGACGTGTAAACGTAACAAACTAACATTCACATTTATATAATTATGTTGCCCAATAGAACGAGACAGCGCGATACAAAACGCATAGCTTCATCTCATTTTCTCGTATGCAATAATTTTAAAGTCGTCATAGGTAATCTGTACTATATTAAGCTGAAGAGTTTGTTTATTTATTTGCACGTAGTAATCTCAAAAACTACTAGCCCCATCTGAAAATTTGCGTCAGATGGCCTTTTTATAGGGAAATATTGTAGTCCATGTAACATTACACTATAACCTAAAGGACGAAGCTGTGTTTACGCCTAAATACCATTAAATGCGGGTTAGACCTATAAAATAAAGCTTAACAGCCAAGGTAAATTATTTGTGATATACATATATATAGGTACCTACTAGAATAAAATTGTATTATTCTAGTAATAAGTAGGTAATGCCCTTATGCAACATTCAAAGTATTTTGAAAACACATACACTTACATACATTTTTATACGTATATTATCAAAAAATATCTTGCGTAATACATAGCCTGTTGTATGTGTACCTGCATTTCGCACCTTCTTGCAGTATACACAAAATATAGCATATATAATAATATATAATGAGATCCTCGCTGGTCAGCATGAATGGGCCGGATCGACCGGGGTAGTACTACCCTACACAGAATACCGCCCTGAAGTAACGTTACCCGTACTGTTATGTTTCGTATCGGTGAGTGAGAGAGCCGGAGGCCCAGTTATCCCGATCCTTTTTCTATCCTTTCCTTTGTCCTTTCCCTCCTTCATTCCTTTTTAAAGGGCTGGCAACGCACTTGTTACTCCTTTGGGGTTGCGGGTGTCCATGGGCGGCGGTAATCGCTTACCATTACGCGATCCGTCTGCTCGTTTGCCCCAAGCCACGAAAAAGAAAAAGGATATGTCGCTTCTCCAGAAATATTTAAAATGACTTACTATGCATTGTGTCAATCACTGCTCATCTGCTGCATCCCCTGCTGGAGCGGAGCAGCCAAATCACACATGATTCAACTAGAGAGAGCACATCGAGCTGTATTAAAATCTATGCTGAAAAAGCCAAAACTATACCCAATCATTAAACTCTATGAAGAATGTCAACTCCTAAGTGTCTGGAAACTTTTTATATACTTTATTATTTTACCTGTGCACAAAACAGTTATTTCATCTCCGGAATATAAGGATCTGATCAGCCGTCGTCTAGAGTACCTGTACCTGTATGTCGCACTAAATTTGCCCAACGCTTTTACCCATTCCTATCAGCTAAC
The DNA here is from genome assembly GCA_963675205.1 of Catocala nupta. NCBI lineage: Eukaryota > Metazoa > Arthropoda > Insecta > Lepidoptera > Erebidae > Catocala > Catocala nupta. The sequence continues at coordinate 28,492,255 of OY776095.1, forward strand.
ATTTATAATATTGCTTCCAAATGTTGTGACATACGTCTGAATACAGCATTAGAGACAAAAATAAAAGCCTATGAATGATTAAGTAAACGCACCTATTAGGAGACAGAACAGTTGTTAACTACGATAGCATAGAACATATTTATTTATTTATAGAAGTATGTTTTACTAATATATATATAATAGTATTCCGTATCTCTTCTTCCCCCTAGCCTTTATTATTCCCAAGTCACTTGTGATCGGTTTTTCTAGTCTAACCGGATTTGACTGGATATCAGTTTTTACACAGAGCGGCTGCCACCTGACCTCCGCAACCCAAAGGCTAACGATACCCTAAGGCTAGACCAGTGTCAGGATATAATAGGGCACTGACTTCCCAATTACGACTGCCATAGATGTTCATGGCAGCCGGGACCAACGGCTTAACGTGCTCTCCGAGACACGGAGCAATAATCGCAATCAATACGCACATAATTTCGAAAAGTCATATAACTTCCGAAAGTCAGAGGTGCGCGACGTGGGTTCAAACCCGAGACCTATATGTGTTATATTTATAGTTTAATAAGTATATAATATAATTAGTAATTTAAACGTGATCTTAAGAAATCACATTTAAATAAAATATTAAAACCTTAGTTTAAATAAAACTAAGGTGTTAAGCATTTTAATATTTTTATTTTGTTAAATTATCTTGTTATCTTACCTTATATATGTAGTTATAAACATTGTTTTATTTGTTTCTATTATAATTATGTAATTACAATTGTGAAGTGCAGGAGCTTTAAACCTATTTTGTAACTACGTTTGGCTGGGACCCCACAATACAGCCTTGTTGAGTGTAACCGCGTAATTTTTTTTATTTGCTTTCCTCTTTGACAGATGAGCCAGCGGCCCACCTAATAGTAAGCGAGAACCGTGGCTCATACACATGGCTGTGTTTTCCTAGCATTACAGAAGCAATGTCAAGGAAATCACAACCAAGTCGCTGCCTACCGGAAGGAAAAGGGAAATGGAGCAGGATGGGGTTTGGGAAGGGAAGGGTGATTGGGCCTCCGGCGCTCTCACTCACCGAATGAAACAAAACAGATACTGTTATTTTACGTTGATCTTCTGTTAGAGGGTGGTACTTCCCCAGTCGACCCGGCCCATTCATACTGTGACCTGATAAGATCTGCTACACAAATTTTATGTTTTGCTAAGCACTTTTATAACTGTCTTGTGTTACAAAATAAACATTTTTCATTTTTCATCAGCTCTGTTATTAAACTGTTCCACTGCTGGGCACGAGCCTCTTCTCAGTGTGAGAAGTCTACCCTGGCCCAGTGTGGGTTTGCAGACTTTATATAGCTTCGAGAACATTATGGAGAACTCTCAGACATGCAGGTTTCCTTCACCGTTCAAGCCAACGACTATTTAATACGCATATTACTTCGATAAGTCAGAAGATCGAACTCGAGACCTCTGCGTGGTAGGCCCATGGTCTCCCATTAGGCTATCGCTGCAATATAGCAAGCAAACAATGTCCTCCAGACCGAATTTCGGTCACGGCGGCCAATCTTAACGGAGACTGGCCATCAGCGCAGGAGATATTATAGTGCACAAGTGTAGGCGTAAACACAAGTGCACTCTCTGTTCCAAAACTCTCATGATCCGATGGGACGGATACCTAATCCGACACGACCGGAGAGAGATCAGGCGCAGGACCAACGGCTTTACGTGCTTTCCGAGGCACGGGGGTGTCTAACACCGCCAACTTCCTAACTCCGGGCTCGTATTGAGATTACTTAACAGAAAAATCCAATATATGTTAGCCCGACCCGAGATTCGAACCCGAGACTTTATGCACAGCAGCCGCATTCACTACCACTGCGCCACGGATGCAGTTAAATATGTAGCATACATAAGTTGACAGGTTGCTCCCGTGGCATAAGTTTGTTTGCGATCATGATGTCTCGGATTCGATTCCCGAATCGAGCAATATTGTTGAGTTACGTATTATAACGACTGGCTTTTACATGAGACCAACATGAAGTCCCGAGTTGGATTTCTGAATCGGTCGATTATTATGTTTTGTAATTATATATTACTAAATTCTCAATAACAGCGTAGAGACGGCAAAAGCCTTTCATTTTTTCGTAAGACCTAAACCTAACCTAAAACCAGTTAGCGGTATATTGGCGTAAAACACTTCTACCATCCCATTCTGTGATAAACTGCAACTGTTATATTATAAATGAAACTTAAAAAGGTAGGTATTAGATGAGTGTCTGTACCTGCCTCGCTTGTTTACATAACCTACTTCATATTTTCCTTATATATTGTTATTGAGAATAGCAAGAAATGTGTCACGTGCCATTTGAATTAGCCGGACTAAGCAAACAGTCCAATATTTGAAGACAAAAGTGTTGCTAATAGAAAAAACTATTGATTTTCGCCCTAAGCTTGTCAACTTGGATCACGTAGGAATGAGAGCTTAAGAGCTCCTCCATACTAGCGATTTTTTTGCGTAGGTGTTTCATAAAAGTATGCGTAGCGTACACGTTACGACAACTCGACGTCCAGGTCACCTATTGAAACAAAGAAAGAATCACCAATTGACAAGTAAAATAATGTAAGTAAATTGTCCACAGCACATTTCACTTTTTCTAGGCATGCGGATAATAATTACTTATATTGGAAAAGTCTTGAATTCTAGATTTAAATATATATATTAATACGTGAAGCAAAAACTTTGTACCCCTTTTTACGAAAATTGCGCAGACAGAGGAGTATGAAATTTGGCACAGTTAATGCTTATATGGAGAAGGAGGGTCGAATCCTAATATTTTTATAAAATATGCATTAGAAATATATTAAATTAATGAAAAACCACTACACGCACACAACCATGCATTTGACACACGCAGTCGAATGGCGTTCGTAATATTTCGATATTGTTCGTCTGACGTCGTGCAATTCTTTGTAACTATGGTTATCTATACCTTATTCACATCTAATAGAGAAAAACAGAAAACAAAGTAGCAAGCTTAGGAATTTTGGTTGAATTTGACCACTAGGTGACCGCTAGTATCATATTATACTTTACTATTGCGACTATCTTTCCAACATAGATGACGTAGGAATATTAGGGATTAAGAGCCCTTTGTACAATATTGTTTCTTGTGTGCCTTCGGAAACGAATGCGCAGCGCAGACGCGACAACAACGCAATGCAAACGTCGCTTATCGCGACAAGCATGTCAACTTCAATATTTGGAATATTAGAGCTTAAGAATCCTTTACACTAGCACTTCTGCAGCATCTAATAGGCATTTCATAATCATGTGCGAAGCAGACATGTAGCTTTTTGCGTATTGTCTAGATGTTGTCGCTTGTATACCGCGTTGTAGTAGGTACGCTAGCATCACACATACGTTACGTTAACGCAGCGTTTCCATGTACTATCGACTTGAGCGACGGTTGACCACTCCTAAGGTTAAAATCGCATAGCAGGCCACAACTACGACCTTTTTGTTTCAGTCACTTAAAGTCAACATGTGTCAGCGAATTTTTTTCTGAAATGGTCAACCGTCGCTCAAGTACATACATAACCGCATCCCACCTTTTCCTTGAGTTACCTCGTTGCCTTGCATTTTGTTAATAAAACGATAAACCGATAACGGTGCGACGCTAACGCCACGGTAATGTTATCTAATAGTATTCTATCTTCATACAAATGGTCGGAAAGAGAGTCATACAAATGCGCCTCTAGATCGGTGATTCGGTATACACTTAGTCCGCAGCCAGTCGCGAATGCGCCCCAGAGATAATAATTATAATAATAAATAATAATTTATTTATTGATTACAGTGGTAAATCATGAATACAGTCCATAAAGTACCTACTTAATATAGGTAATATAATATGGGTGCCTGTACTAGGGTAAACCTGTGCCACAGGCGTTAAGGGCACTTACAATATACTACTAGGAAATAAGTTATATACAATTAACCATACTTATTATATAAATATATGCAAAAATAGGCCAACATTATAATTATTATCATGGAACTTGTTATTACTTATTTAACAACAATAAACAAATCTTCAGTAGGTATCCTCATAATTTAAAGATTTTAAGTACCGACAGACTATCCGCTTATATCTTATATAACTTAGATCATATATAGCTGTTTTTTTATTTATCTTGTTATGAAGAAAAGGCCCTAATCTATTTGTATAAACAAACTTTGATTCAGTAAGTGTGGTACAGACAATATCTACGTACGCTTTGCGTGCTGTTTAAGTACGGTGTACATATTGAAAAGCTGTCGGACAGTTAACACATTACAATTTTCATACAAAAGATGTGTGAAAAAGCAGTAGGGTCGGCGGGTTTCTACTTTTAAAAGCACTCTTTGTGCTCGTTCAATATTTAACATGAAAGATTTTGCGCTACCGCCTCATGAAGTGATGCAATATTGAGTTAAAGACTGACACAATGCCTTATAGATCTGTATGAAGAGTTTGTGATCTGATCAGAGATGAACGCACGGTGTGATGGTTTTGTAAGCAGTAAGCGTGCGCTTTGTTAATATTTCATTGAATTAAGTACAAGTATTTACATTTTAATTATGGCAAAGTGCAATCGTAAACAAAAGTATTCTAATTAAACTTTTCATCCAAATGCGCATATTTTTATACTATTAAATTTAACAATATAGCTTTTCGAACGTCTCAGTCGAGTCGCAAATATTGTTAAGTCTCAAATATATAAGATTGTTTTTTATTAAATCTACTAATCAAAAACACAAAATGATTTTTATTCAACATTTTCTATTTCATTCACAACAAATTTCATATTTTAAATAAAATATATAATATTTTCAATCACTAAACTAGAAAGAAACTCAAGTAGGTAGATGAAATTAAAATACTGTAGATGGGCAGTCCTCTCGCCTGTTTGAGTACTGCGTGGCTGTAGGTAATTATTTCAAGGACAGAGCCGAGTTACAATACTGTTAGATAACATTACCGTACTAACGCAGCTTGTAAGTGTGCGACGTGAGCTTAGCGTTGGCGCCGCTACGCCGTGCATACGTTTATCGTACACCTACACAGCTGAAAAGCGTCTCTAAATATATTTAGATAATTACAGTTGTGATTCAATGTTACATTTTATAATTATTACTAGCATTTATTCGATGTAGTTAATATTATAAAATGTGAAAGTAACTAGTAATAATGGTTACTAGATATTCCCAGCAAAATATGTATTTTCTCGTGAATTACAATTTGTCCAATAGAAGCAACGGTATAGGCATGAGCCTAAACATGTATGTATATTGGACATTAAGTTAATATGTAGGTACTATTTATCTCTTCGTCTTGATGTGTAATGCGGTACCTATGTTATTTGCGCGTGACGCACATGGCTGCATTGTGCACCGGTGTGCTCACTCCTGTAGGTTTGCGCTGTATATGATATAATATAATACCAGCCCTGTATTAAGGACTCCACGGATGATGTATTGGTCGCCTCGCCGCTGTCAATGCGCTGAGTGTTGTGGGTTCGAATGGCGCCGAGTGTTTAGGGAGAACAATGGTTGTTCCGAGTCTGGTTCTTATTTGAATTCGTTGTTTGAATGTTTGTAAAATCCACTAGTGGCTTAATGCGGCTTGGGAGACTTCAAGAACATAATGCAGAACTCTCAGACTTCCAAATGACTCATAACTTCGAAAAGTCAGAGTTACACGCCTTGGAATCGAACTCGAGACCTCTGCTAAGCAGTCCAACAGTCTCTCACTAGTCTATCGATGCTATCGTTATCGCTATAGTTTAGTTTTTTTTTATTACTATACATTTGGGTAACGAATTCCTGATATTCTTGCCAACCCCTCCAACTAAACTAGAATGCTTGTGTTAGGAGTGGTTCACGTCGGTAGTGCAATGAGTGGGATCCGAACTCGTGACCTCTTGATCGCAAGTCCTTTTGTTTTGTATTTTAATAATAATTATTATAACCAGGACCCAGTTCCCGATGCCGGTGGGTCTTCATAATTTTATATTTTTAAGTGTGTTTTATAATTATATATTTAAAAATATAATTATTATTGAAAATTAAGTCAATAAAGAGAATAATAATAATAATAATTTATTTGCATAAAACACGGTATTTGGTGGAGTTAAAATATTATATATAGTACAAGCATGTTTTGTTAGATTATAGCGTAGGTGCGCTTCGTGCTCCACAGCGCGCCATGGCCGTCAGGTTGATTAGAGGGTACCGCACGATCTCGTTCGAGGCTGCGAGCCTCCTCGCCGGATCGATGCCATGGGACCTGGAAGCGGCGCTCCTGGCGTCGCTCTATCCTAAGGACCTGTTTTTGCCGCTGTCGAGGCGGCAAGGTCCGAGCTCCGCCAGGTCCTAGTGGCGAATTGGAAGGAACGACTTGTGCACCCCAGTGCCGGGCACGCCACGATTGTGGCGGTAAGACCCGTGTTTGAGGAGTGGCTGGAGAGGCGGCATGGCGCCCTCACCTTCCGGCTGACACAGGTTCTAACTGGCCACGGTTGTTTTGGCCAGTTCCTGTGTCGTATACGCCGGCAAGAGACGCCCGGTTGTCACCACTGCGGCGACTGCCGCGACTTTGTTGAGGACACGGCGCTGCACACTTTGGCGGTTTGCCCCGCCTGGGCATCGCAGCGCCGTGAGTTGATCGCGGCAGTCGGATCGGTTGCCCTCTCGCTCCCGGCCGTAGTTCAGTCTATGGTCCGGAGTGAGAGGTCGTGGAACGCCGTCGCCTCCTTCTGTGAGGAAGTCATTTCCATCAAGGAGGCGGCGGAGCGGGAGAGGGAGCGTTTAAACCCTCTCCCCAACCGCAGAGCCGGGCGCCGGAGGGCGCGCGATGACCTCCAGCCACCCTGAGGTTTGACCTGGGGGTGGCGGGCTTTGTGGGCCTGCCCGCCATCCGTTCAGCACCAGGTCCGAGAGGCGGCGTGCGTGTTCCCACGCGCGCCTCTGTGTCGTGTCCGTCTCCCCTTTAGGGGGAGACAGTAGGGCTTTTATATTGTGTAGTGCCTATCTTGGGTAGGTCTTGTTGCGTAGTGGCCTGCCGTTTCATACGGCGGGCCGTAACCTCGGCGGGGTCGCGACCGCATGCGAAAGCGATTCGCGCGGCCCCGTCGATAGTGGTTTTGTCGAGGAACACCGTGGTAGGTTTAGTCGGTATTCCGGGACGTACATTGTCTTTTAACATCTTTCTTTTACCCCGGCGAGTCCGACATAATCCCTCCGCCCGCCCCCGCGGAGGGATATGCGTCATAGCATTCCCCCACGTAAAAAAAAAAAAAAAAAAAAGGTTATAGCGTAGGTACAAAATTTTAATTATGGGTACAATAACATTACTTCTTTTTATCCAAAAATTATTTTACGTCATAAAAGTTGGATAAACTTAGTCAAGTATACAACCTTTTCTTTAAAAGTCCGAAGTCTAGCTGCTTAAAGTGATTCAGTAGTTTATTACCTATAGATACGCACGCACATAGCAAGACAGCTTTTGTTGTACTTAGTTAGTCTCGGTATGTCACTTAAGACCAATTTTAGAGATGCAACGTAGCTTACATTTTGAATTAAGCCCATTGAGTAGATTTAGTGTGATGCCACATCAAACAGACAGACTAAAATTCTAAAAAAATGTGTGTTATTCTTTTAAATTCCAAATAGCCAATTCGAATAAGTTCACATAAATGTATCCAATGTTCAGTCTACTAAGGACACAGTTTTATAACATAAGATATAGAAAGATTTTTAGGATATTGATAGATCACGCATAACTGACAAGTGCGTGGGCTCGGCACTAGGGCGTACAAAATATATCACAAAATGGAGAATATTTATATGAACTTCAATTTCATCAATCAATTGTCCACTTCAGTATAATCTGTGAATACAATGTATTACATCATCTAATTTAATATGTAAGTACTAGACCAGACAGTTAAATTCTTTGTAAAACGCGTTAGAAAACATACTCTCTAACTCACTATAAATTAAACTTATTGATTTTATTAGGTATATGTAACGTAGAAAACCTTAAATAATTTAATAAATTCACTTAGTCATGCGCTTACCGCATTGACACTATTGAATCCAAAATAAAGTTTGTAATAGGTATCTTAAAATATAAATTTGAACTTCAAGTCTAATTCACATATAAAAATCTCGAATATAATGTATTCCAAATGTAATACGAGTATTTAAAACCATATTACTAGAAAAGATGGCAAGCTAAAAAGCAATTTAAATAAGAAGTGCCTTATTTTTTTTATATGATGTTTTTTTGTGAATTTAAATAATTGTACATTACAAAATATAAGAACATTGGTACTTATAAAATATCTTGTAAAAAGTACCATCAACCACATTTTTCACAAATTACATAAAAGAAGATATTATTCATTAGGGACTAGTGGCACAAATAAAAGTATTGCAACAGTGTTATTTAAAGTAGGAAGAGATTCACAACAATACTTAGATAGATAAATAGAAAGATAGATTTAACTAAAATTATTACTACAGAATTTAAAAATAAAAATATAAGGTGCAAATATAAAACTATAAATAAATAAACAACATTGGAATTAAACACTTTATACGGATTTTATCGCGTTGTTTATTTTACTTTAAACACTGTTATTACATAATTTTGAAAACTCTAACACTACTATTATTGATTTTTACTACTATTTAAGCTATATATTTTTTCTAATTAAATCTATTTGTATTTAAGTTTACACTTTGCCCCGACGTTTCGGTTGCTTTACAGCAGCCATGTTCACGGGGAGACTAAGATGCAAAGTGTAAACTTAAATACAAATAGATTTAATTAGAAAAAAATATATAGCTTAAATAGTAGTAATATTCAATAATAGTAGTGTTAGAGTTTTCAAAATTATGTAATAACAGTGTTTAAAGTAAAATAAACAACGCGATAAAATCCGTATAAAGTGTTTAATTTCAATGTATAACATTCGCTTACGCGAATTAATAATATAATATTGTCTTATGTTTACACATAAGACAATATTATATAAATAAACAACAATTAAAAAGCAAGTATGACACACTAAGAAAAGTTGATTATTTAATTTGGTTCCTAATGTTCGATGGTACATACTTTAAAACTTTCTCGTATGCGTCCCTACAGGTAACAGTCAGATATAGCTTGGGACTCTTAAGAGACATTTTATAATATGCAAATACTTTTTACATGCGTTGTTATTTTGTCCATCGCTAGTTTAGTGGTGTTAAACATATTCTAGATTTACAGATTATTATAAAATTTATGTCTACTGCTATGATTGGCTGTTTAGGTTAGCAGCAGTCAGCACTCGCAGTGACCGTGGGGTCAGCTGTTCTTACGATTCGCGCAGCACAGCGGGGAGGAGCTGCGGGTGCGGGAGCGGGGCTGCGTGACGCACTTGCGGTGCATAACGCAGGCTCAGCAGTCGGCGCCGGCGACAAAACCGCTGACGCATAACTCGTCGCCGATGTGTTGAGGCATGCACCTCGTGTTCACATTGTTTACACGCGTCGGTGACCCAGTTATTGGCACAGACTTGCGCAACGCCTCTAGTTCGATGCGCAAATCTGCAACAGTGACCTCCAATGCACTCAACTTCATCTGCACTTCTGCTAAACTTGCCTTTAAAAAGACGATGTCTTTTAAAAGGCTAGTAACGTCGACGTGATCGAAAGTGACGCGAGGTAACTTGTGTAAGTCTCTCACAACAAATGTCGGCACGTCATCCAGATCGGTCTCTTTAAGCAGAGTTATGACGTCCTGCAGACTCTTCCTTGTCCCATCACTTCGACGAGACACCATGTGGTCGCTCTTGTTCAGCAACCGGAACACCAGCTTCTTAGCAGCTGCAATCTCTTCCTCGCTAAAACTTGAAGCGCAGATCTGGTTGACGGACAGCTCGTCCATCACGTCCAGCTTCTGCTGCATGAACGCCAGCAGTTCATTTGCCACGAGTGTGTCACTCATGGTAACACCAATAACGAGCGTCGGCTCGCGCTGCGCCTCACAATAATAATATTAATTATTATATTCGCTGCACACGTCCGCCTCAGAGCGCAACAAACGTGTTACTGTAAGCTTGTGATATTTTAAATAAATAAATGAAATTAATAAAAACGTAACAAAAAACCATCATCTCATAGATTAAACATTGTATCTTTTGATGACCAAAATATTTTTAAGAACAGTGCGTAGCCGTGCGTGCCACATCCAGCAGCGGTGTAGTTACAACATCCATATATACTGTATTGTATATCCGTATATATCCAACATCACATAGTGTATTGTTGACAAGTTTGACAACGTTCGAGCGTTTAGATATAATTTGTTTGAATATACCCACTTTGTAGCATTTAGTTATTAACTTTCATGTTATGTTCTTTTGTTGTTTCCTTTAGTTAGTACCTAATAATTAATTATGTTTTTGTATACTCTTTTAAGCTTATTGTTTCTCAGTAAGTGAATCATTGTGAATTCTTATGAGGAAATAAAAAATCTTAAACCGTTAATATACTTAATGTATTTATTTAATTATCGAAATAATTTTTCGTATCCTCGGTATATCATAACCTTACTAATATTATAAACGCGAAAGTTTGTATGGATGTTTGTTACTCAGTCAGGCAAAAACTACTAGACCGATTGCGATGAAACTTGGTACCTGTGTGTTGTGGACCTGGATTCACACATAGGCTACTTTACTTTACTACCCACGGGAACGGGACTTACGCAGGTGAAACCGCGGGGATAACTAGTTGAGATATATAACAATTTAATGCTTTTAAAGTATTAATGGTCCAAGACGACGTAGTTTCAGTGGCGTAGCGTATTGGGGGCGGCAGAGGCGGCCCACCCTGGCGGCACTTTTAGGGAGCGGCAAAATTACACAATAAATAATAGATAATAATACTTTGTAAATATTTAAACCATTTCATGACAAACGAGAGGAATGGACTGATGTACAATACATGACTGTTCTTGCCGAAAAGGTTTTTAGTATTAGGTACTGTATATTTAAGTCTTTTAAATTAAAATGGCTAAATAGGACGGCGGCGGCGGCAAAAATTACTTTCGCCCGGGCGGCTTACTCCCACACTACGCCACTGCGTAGTTTTGCATCAATGGTTACCATTATACTAGTCCATCGAAACCTATCCCCATAGCCTGGGTTTACTTGTTTCCAAATACAGCAATAGCCCTGTACCTGTTGCAGCTAGTGCCTTGGTCCGAGGCCAATTAAAACACTGCCAAGGATTATAAACACCGTGTTAAACCTCTCAAAGAACCGAATATTCATCTAGCGTGTTCGATAAGTAACTTAATCGTAAAAATAATTATCTACATAATACCCATTAAAAAAGTGGCAGCGCTTTTAAGCCCAGTGGTGCAGAACGCCATCTTGTGAAATTTAATCTATACTAATACATATTATAAAGAGAATATTTTCTTTTTTGTAATGAATAAGTCATAAACAACAACACCATTTTTGAAAAATCTTACTCCTTACACAAGCTTCTTTATCCACATAGGCTATATAAAATAGCAGTGATCATAACCGCAGGGTATTTTTAAAGGTTACTTTTGTATTTAGGTAGGCCCTATGTAACGACAACTATTACAAATATAGGTACAATTATGAATTTACGGTTTCCAGTCACAGAACAATATTATTTGTGGATCACATAAATATTATTGTCATTTAAATTCACAACATTTGGAGCAGCAGTGGCAACGAGGCGACCGCTCGCCCTACGCCATACGAGCAGTCAAAAGTTTAAAAAAAGAAAATTATATTCTCTAGTACCTATTTGTTCTATTTTTTATTTTTATGCTCTATAGGTATATAGTACAACAATTTATTGCCGCATGGATTAAAATGGAACAACGCAGTTAGGAAATAAGAAGTGTTACTTTGCACAGAAGATTGCACGCCAAACAAACTTATTTTGTACTACCTTTAGCGTGCAGCTCCGCCCGCGTGGTATCTACATCAATAAAAAGTCCTAAAGCTTATGTCCTTCCCCAGGTTTTAAACTATCTCGGTGCCAAATTTCATTTAAATCGGTTGAATGGTTTAGCCGTGAAAAGATCAGACAGACAGAGTTACTTTCGAATTTACAATATTAGTAAGGATTTCCAGCTCCTTATTAAAAGTGGAGCATCGTGGGAGGTCTCGTTATCTCTCCCGCACGCCTCTAATTAAACGTCACAACATTGTATCATGCATGCTATTTTTGTCTCTTGAAAATATAATAGTAGCCGACGAACGCCGTTATTTTTATAGTATCGGCTACCTATTTGGTGATATAAAGTTACCTAAACATCAAATACCAGACCAGACATTAATAAAAACTATTGGCTCCTCGACTTCTTGCCTATCTGCCTCTGATGCTGAAACAAAGTGCTAAACAATTTTACAAAAGTACAACAGGAAGGGAAACCCTGTTAAAATTATTAACATAAATGAATATCAACTCATTGGCATAGTATATTAAAAGTCAATCAAACAATGTCATATAGGTATCATAGACAAACGCAAATACGAAGGAGAATTAAATTAGCTCTAATTAATGTTCCTGTCACACGTTTAACACGTTTGACATGCTTTCGTTATAAATATGACCACTGATTATCACGTAAGCATAGATAAGACACTATATACTGAGAATAGATACGCCACTCTCGAATCAGTTTTGAAAATTATGTACCGTTTACATAAGATGGCATTATATTCGTTTAGTAATTAGGAAAGCCGATAGATGGCGCTTTTATAATTCTTACAATATATAAATATATATAATACATATATATATAATATAATACATATATATAATATAAAATATATATATAATATAATACATATATATTCTATATTACGCTTATTTATTTTGAATTTCTTGGAAATAGCGTAAGAAATTTATGAAGAAGACAATTTACACAAAAAGAAAACATTATTCACCAAGAAGCCGAAGTAATTAAGCGTAATTTAATTGAAGACTGTAAAGTTTACACTAGAAATTTTTAAATCAAAGGCAAAATAAAAATACAAATATCTTTACTTAAATAAATCACTAAGTAACACTTATGAATGCCAAAATTACTATAACGCAACTATACTATGAATTTACATTTACTTAAATTCGGTCTGGAGGACTTTATTATATTATATCCAAAATAACGTTTTATTGCTGATTTTTGATCAAGTAGATATAAAATTCACAAAATTCAAGGAAACGAAAGATAAAATCATAATCTTGACACCTTGTAACCAAAAATTAAATCTTATATTGACGCCATCTATGCGACTAGAAAGAACTTGAGTTTTGTACCGTTTACTTTAGAGACCAGCACTATCAATGAGTATTTTTTTTCATGCAAATGTTCGACAGTTTCCACACCCTGCACGTAAGCACGCATTTACCATGGAACATGGACTGTCCTGAAAATCAGTGTGACCAGATTAAATTTCACAAAAATACCGAAGCACCTTAAAAAATACTGAAATATATAATATACAGATTGTCCGGTAATTAATGGATAACCTTGAAATATCTTATAGTAGAACTGAAGGCCGTTCAGAAAAGCTAAAAAAATATTAACTGTCTATCTATTAGCAGAATTAGTGTTTAATAATAAAACAACAAAAAACCGATGGATTTTATTCATTTATGGTTGTAGTATACAAGAAAGTTAAGTTATACATGGTAATTAAAAAAAAAACACTAATCTCAGGTAGTAGTTAGGATAGTTTTTTATTCATATTTTTTACATTTCCAGGTTATCCATTAATCACCGGACACCCTGTATAATAATGATTTTCAAAACATGTTTTATTCATTCATTATCACTATCACAATAAATGTAAGAATTGTATTTTAGCATTCTATTTGGAGGATTAAAATTAACACAAACTTCTTTCTTTTTTTTTTATTCCGTGGTAATGCTTTTACGCATACCTCTCCGCGGGGCGACGGAGAAGTTATGTCGGACTCACCGGGGAAAGATGGTGAGTGACATCCCGGTAATACCGACTAAACCTACCAAGGTGTTCCTCGATATAACCGTAATCGGCGAGGCCGCGCGAATCGCTTTCACATGCAATCGCGACCCCGCCGAGGTTTAGGCCCGCCGTATGAAACAGCAGGCCACTACACAAATAGAAGATCACCGACTATATCCCTACTGTCCCCCTGAGGGGGGGGATGGACACACGATACAGAACAGCGCGCGTGGAAACACGTACGCCGCCTCTCGGACCTGGTGTTGATTGGGTGGCGGGCAGGCCCACGAAGCCCACCACCCTCAGGTCAAACCTCAGGGTGGCTGGATTTCATCTCGCGCCCTCCGGCGCCCGGTTCTGCGGTTGGGGAGAGGGTTTAAACGTACCCCCTCCCACTCCCCACCTCCTTGATAGAAATCACTTCCTCACAGAAGGAGGCGAAGGCGTTCCACGAGCTCTCACTCCTGACCATAGACTGAACTACGGCCGGGAGCGAGAGGGCATAAATTAACACAACCAACTTCATCTTTTACACGTTGCTTTGTTTTTAAAATTGCAGATACATTTTTGTTTATAAATCTGTTTCTTTGTTCTGTTTTTATTAAATTTATCTGTGAAAATATGCGCATGCAGCATTCGATACTGGTATACATAACAGAGATTTACTGAAACAAGATATATTCTTGTATTTTAATGTAGGTACCATCACTGTTAGAAATTTTCCCAAGACTTACTTACTTCGCGATCAAGTTTGAGTGTTCTGTCTATATGTATGTACAATGTTTAACCAGTTACACTGTATATTCTTCGTCAATTAACTGCATTTGTTCTGGCTGAATAGAAACTTTCCCATACGAAGTATCGTATGAGAAAGTTTCTATTACATTTCTTAAACTGCTAAATTCTTTATTCACGGCAGTGTGTGAGTCAAGAAATTTCATTTGATTTTCACAAGGCAAACGTAATTTCAATTGGAAGATTGGCACCTGCCAAAAAATCAGCAATTTGTCTTTTCATATTTATGTTTCCCCTGTGTTTAATTAATTCTTGACCCACTTGGATCCCTGTTTAGTATGGATGATTCGATATTATTTGTACTATGGGAGGGGTCTGTTGTATCCTATCAGTAGCTTACTGATCTTTGCTCCCGAATGAAATATAGACTAAATCTGGGAAATCCCCTGAACATCAATGTTCGCGGAAACGATAGCTGCGGTGTTGTCATAACTTTTTATCCAAAATATACCCAAAAATACCGACTTTCGCCGCTGATATTCGGCAAAGTCACTAAAATAAACCGAAAAAGTATTAAAATACTAAATCTGCTCACGATGCTGAAAATACATTTCACATCATATTTATGTCATAAGTGTTACTAACCCAAATTGATTCTATATATTTTTATATTATCTTTTTTTATGAGGTTACACGAGAATTAAAACAAAAACA
The DNA here is from genome assembly GCA_963675205.1 of Catocala nupta. Classification (NCBI taxonomy): domain Eukaryota; kingdom Metazoa; phylum Arthropoda; class Insecta; order Lepidoptera; family Erebidae; genus Catocala; species Catocala nupta. The sequence continues at coordinate 28,507,765 of OY776095.1, forward strand.
GATAATATAAAAATATATAGAATCAGCTACTCATTTTTCTCAACTGTTAATAGGTAATAAAATATGCAAAATTTAGTTTATTAAATTTTAGTAATATTGACAACACACAGATGTTCTCTTATGAGTTAAAAATAAAACACGAACGTACTGCCAACGTATACTTTAACCGATTGAAGTAGCATAAGTTTTTAATAATTTTTGCATAGAGGAGGTTTTCTAGCACGGACAAAACAGACCCAGAGAAACGTGAGGATGCCGCCACTTAGTGCTTACGAAGTTAAAGAAAGAAGAGTAATTTATTGCTTATATCTTTAAGGACACGTCGAGCTTTAAAACTTCTCTTTCGGTGAGCATTATCACTCAGTAACAGTGAACTTTCCTGTTGTACGTAAGTACTTTTTAATTCAATGGATCACAAGAAATTAAATAAAAAACAATACAGTAAAATATTACTGTAATAGGTTTGTCGAAATACATCGTTATACAAGATCTTTGGCATTTCGTTATTTATTTCGTCATTTTAAATATATAAATATATTTAGCATTACGTTTTCTTTTCTTTGTGTTTCTGATTGTCAAAATTATTTATTTAAAACTAAGATGTATTATAAAATATTTTACTAAAATTACGGTTTAACTAATTATATTACCGCAATATAATTATTTAAATGCAAAATATTTGTGTGATAATATTATAATATTTATTGCAACGAGAATTTATTATAATATTTATTTAATTGAGTAGTACCTATACTACTCAACAAAAACTGGCACGATATTGTAATATAATGAATATTGTAAAGACCATTCACCAGGTTGAATTCTCTTGTTATGGGTATGTCTACGAACTGAACCTGCATATTGTAATGTTTTGTCGATATTTAAAATAGTTGTATTAATTGTTAAAGCGAACGGTAGAGCGAAGTAAAATTGCTTTTAATACATTACTTTTATTTTTAACCCTACCAGCAGACAATAATAAGTGCGCTAGATACTGAAATAGTATACATTACATTCTCTTTGAATTTGACTTCCTTGGGGACATCCGTACAAGTACAACGAGAATATTTGTCTGTGGTTGCAGTTTATGGTCGAGAATTGGCTCTCTCATTGGCTGCTAAAAAGCGACTTAAAAATGGCGCGGGTTTTGTCACATCCTGTTATGTGTTAAAGAGAGTGCATGGCCTCGACGTTGATCCCGTTCTAAGATATTATTCTACAACGCCGCTGCTGTGTACATAATATTGACGGCGTTAAAATTCGTGATGGTGTTCCTTAAAAGGCCATGGATTTGATGAAAACGGTAAGGGTAATATAATTGCAGTACATTTACGTAAACATTTGTTTGGCTTTTGTTTCTTGTTTTGGTGATATTGAAACTGGCCATTACATTAGAAAAAATATCTCTTTCCAGAAATTGTATGCACGTGGGAGGTAAGTGGCAATAGTTTTTGATAAATGGATAGTGTCCAGTTTCGGATTTACGCAATAAGAATCACCAATATGTTGATTTGTCAATACTCTGATGGCACCCGGCAACTGAGCGTTGTTACGCCATCTTAAAGTCCTCCAAATGTTCCGCATATATTGCAGCTTTGCGTTAGTGCAAGAGAGAATTAGACGCTGAAAATCATGCTTTAGTCGAATGGAATTCCAATGGAAGTCTCTTTGACGTTCATTGGTTCAGTTCTAGGTATGTCATTTTCACTTTTGCATTGCATTTCATGACTTGATGAACCACATGTGCTATGGATTTGTTATTGTTTAGTCGGTACGGAAGTTACTGTAAATTGTAATTTTTGCACGGTAGATGATACACTAGCATTGAAAGTACGCATTTGATGTGAATAAACCTATGTATATCAATGACTTGTAAAGTTCCGAATCATATAACCTATAAATTTGACAAGCCGTAAGTCCAACGTTCAAACGGGTTGTCATTCCTTTACATATTTTTGTAGCGAAACTCAAGGCTAACTTTTCTTACAGGCAGATCAGTAACAAATCAAGTTGTCGCAATAAGTTTCTTCAGAATGGGTTCGTTAATTTCACGTTGTAATTCAGTATAAATCTGATATTGCATCATTATTTACTTGTCATTTTTGATGATATTATTTACTTTTTACTGCCTTTCAGTTATATCAAAAACCTGTATTAATGTAATGTTGAAAAGGTAACATCCTCAACATTCTAGCTTTAATTGTATGCATAATTATCTCTTATTAGTTATATAACCTCTTAAGTATTTTGTAGATTCATGACCATGTTCAATAGGTAGCCTTCATGAATGTTGGACTTATAGAATTGTATATTTGATAAACTTAAAGTCATATTGATAATAAAAATTGAATGTGACTTTCTGCAGTATAGTTATTTCCTTTACTTGTATTTAGGGTTATTTAAACAGTAGTTAATTGTTTTAATATAAATAAGAAGAAATGGAATCTGCATGACATCTATAAATTACATTTACAAACTTGTATTTTTAGATGTTACCAATATTGAGTTTAAATTTAAATATATATTGATCACTAAAGGGAAATGATGTTTATGATAATGTTTATTTACTATTCAAATGGAATGGATTGAAATTCCAACACATTATTTAATCATTAGGTATATAATAGAATTATTTTTATAAATCCATAATAGTTATTAAATGTGTGCGTCTGGAAATTCCTTATATACCACCTCCTAAAAAATTTTACTCAACATGTTTAGTAATCAGTAACTGATATGGAACAAACATACTTTATTAAAATACAATTTTGAACCAGTTTAATTTAATCTCTTGTCCAGTGCCTAAGCCTGGGTCACAGACTTGTATCAGGTGTCCGGCTAATTAATAAGTTAATCTCTCAACTAATCCTGTTATAAAAAATACAAAAAAGCTATTTAAACAAAAGAAGTTTATCATCATAACAACATTTACATTTTAAATAGGCTGGTTAAGCTCTGATGCCGGCGTCCTAATGTTGATTGAGAGGTTAACTGTTTGTGAAATACCCAAGTATTATGAAATTTCATAGTAATGAAAATTTTGTATTTATTGCCAAATTAAAATGTTTTGTATACACAGTTTTGTATATTATGATAATCACATATATTTATAACATATATAATATATGCTTCTGAAGTTCTAAGAAAATATATATCTTCAAAACAAACTACTCCATTGATCTGTGATTAGAGATGCTCACTAATGGCAATGTTAAATTAGATTCCTGGTGATTTGTATATCTATATGTTCATAGCAATTTTCATGCAGGATTAGCTAAATGATTATTATTATAAAAGTGTCTAATTTAATATTGCAAGTAATAATGCACTCTTTCCGAATTACATTTTAACTGTTATAAAAAATAGAGAAATTTTTATGTGTTGTCTGAGGATTATCTTAATAGCAAATACACATAGGCTTAACTTGGATTATTTCCTAGGTAGTGTGGGTCACTAAATAGCTATATTCCCCATAATACTCTGGAATTTTTACTGGGTACATTTCTAGACTGACCTGGCCTGGGTGTTCTTTATGTACACCAATGTATATGTATAATATATGACACAGTCCCTTGTGTATAGTTCTTGATCACTACCACAATACTTATGAAGATACAGATAATATCTTCTGTAAAATTGTGGACTCCTGAAGGTGAAAACAAATGTTACTAATAATTTATTCATTTATGCTATGCAGGTAGGTAGAGGCCTTTTTATATTTTCATACAGATCCTTGAACATATTCAAGGATGGTCTTGGCATTATATTTTATGTTTATAATTCTACTACTGTAAATAAGACACTATCTTCAATAATTAAAAAAAAGAAGTTACTGTTAAAAAGATAGGTTAAAGAATTTATCGAACAGAGTTACATTTTAGTATAAAAAATAATTTCCTCAATGACTAAAGTTCTATTTGATAGCAATATGATAAATATTAATGAGTTTAAATTTCTTTCATTATGCATGAGCTGTTGTAGATATAAACATCCTGCATATAAATCAATGAACACTTGTCTGAATTTAACTTTGTATGTGTTCAGTACATTTTTATAATGTATGTATTTGTATGATATACAATAACTATACACCTACACCCCAATAAATGTAGCATTTTAACAATTATTACTAGAAAGAAATTGTATATTAATGACAAGCCAAACAAAACTAATTCTGTCATTCATCATAAAGAATTTTTAATAATATTGATGCGTTATAGGAAAGTTTACTTCTACTTGTGATTATCATTTGACAAAACTGCACCTTACAGCCTGCATACAGTTATGTCAATTGGCTGCCTACATACATGTCTTATCTACTGTATACTGCCTATATACGGCTGTCATCCTTATGCAGCAAAACACATTCCATATTCTTCTTTTGTTGTATGCTTATGCATAAATATTGTTATAAATAGATAGTTTAACCTGTCAATTGTTACAATGGATATAATTGAAAAATTATTGTGTCTGGGTGCCAGTGTGCCGCTGTGATTCATAGCTTAAACATCCATAAACTGCTGAGCTAGCTTTAAACTTCAATTGCACATGCCAAAGGCTGGTACTATGAATAATAATAAAACCACTAATTAAAGAATTCTTTGGATATGAGAATTGATTTGTTATATATATGATACCTTGCTATATGGTGTAATATAATTGATATTAATGATATGCGTAAAGATTGATATTTAAAATATGTTATTACCATAAATTAAACCCTCCAAATGAAATTATAATCCATATATATGTATATATATATATATATATATATGAGCCCTATACAGTTGACTCACTAATTTGATGCAGAGAAAATTTCAAATTACTAATGTGTTCATAACAACAGGAGTTTAAATAACCAAGAGGAAGGGAGAAATATAATCAATTAAACAAGAGTTTGATCACAAACTGTGATTTATTACTTTAAACATTTGTACATTTATTCACAAATGTTTGTTTTGAAAAGAGGTCTGTCGTTTTTTGTTGAGTTAAGTACTTCAGTCTATTATTTTCCAATTAACAGGTTGTTATATGAATGTGAACAAACAATAGGCCTGTGCATAAAAATCTTCAAATTATTGCATTTTGGTGGGGATAATACTATTCCTTCATCTTCAAATTACCAAGTGTACCAATTAATATTGATTTTATTCAATATATCGAGTATTTTCAAGGGTCTAGGAAAAAATCAATTTATAGAAAGATTCAAATTCTGAGTGTCAAATTATCGAGAGTCGACTGTACTTTGTCGTATGTTGAAAGGAAATACATTTTTTGGTACAGATTTTATACAAATCCATAGACACTATTTTCATGCTTATAAATTTCCTATGCATTGCACTCAAAACTCAAATTCATGATATGCCTTCAGCAAAATTGCTAAATATTTATACCTACTTGGCCTAGTATCTTGGTAATGCCAATGCATTATGAAGAAGACTGTCTATAAGTAGTTAAGAATACTAAATTTATAAACTAAACTGGCATGAACTTTCCCCACACACAACTAAAGCACACAATCATATTATCTCGGGCTTATGCATAAATATTTTTATGTATTACAGTGTGAAACAATACAAAGGAACATTACAAGTACTTTAATTGAACAAATCTTGTATGGAATGTGAAACATACTAAGCAGATATTTTGTTCCATTTATTTTACTATCCATGATACATGTAAGACTTTTTTTTAATAATGTATTTGGATTGGACGGTTTGGGAAGTGTTAATTGTTGACTCAATGTGTATGGCGTGTTTCAGGACTATGAGTTCCTAGACTTATCTGATGTGAAGGAAGCGGAATTGAACAGGCTGCAGTGCGCATTGTACGAGCGGATTCCGGACATCACGTCGACCACACTCGTCGGCGGCTGGAGCGAACCTACTATCGGTAAATATCAAGTATTGTTTTTTTCTGTATTAACAAAATTAAGTTAAATTAGATTCTACGTATTTTTACATTTTAGTGTAACCAGTCAAATAGTTACTGTGATACACATGATTAGGTACAGACCACAATACTATTTTTGTTGCTAGAATACCTACTATAGTTATCTGTATTGTCTGGTAGTATAATAGGTAATTACGCTATTCTAACTGTAATTGACTGCAGCTAAATGATTGAGATAGTAATGTATGTGGTACATAAGAGTTTTTATAATACATTATTTTTATGAGCACTTCAAGTGCGATACAGGCGCATATCGTGAAAGCAATTACTCGATTTTATTACTAAAACATGCGTGTCGATGGGTATAGTTCGTTGTAATTAGATGATAAATATACGGTATATGTTGTGACGTCAGAGCCGTCGTCGTGTTCGTCGAGCTCGGCGGGCCCGCCGACCGTGTCGAGCAGCGTGGACAGCCTGTCGGGCGGCGAGTGCGAGATGGCGCCACACTCGCCGGCGCGCGCCGCCGCCGCGCCGCACGCGCCGCCGCCCTACGCGCAGCCGCCGCCCGCCTACCCGCCGCCGCACCACAACCACCACTGGCCCGTGGCGCCGCCCAACGTGTACGTGAGCCAGGTCACCGCCAACGTCAACGTGCACGGCTACATGGGCCAGTACTACCAGCCGCCGCAGCCGCAGTTCGCGCCGGCCGCGCCCGCGCCCGCGCCCGCCGAGCGCGCGGCGCGCGCGCAGCGCCGCGAGCGCCGCGGCAAGCGCGCGCCCTCGCCGCCGCCGCCGGCGCCGCCCTACTACCTGCAGTACCCGCAGTACTACCCCGCCGCGCAGGCGCAGGGCGCGCCGCTCTACCACCTGCCCGTCTACCAGCCGCTCGTCTACGGGCCCTACGCCTACCCGCCCTACTACCCCGAGTACCCGATGCCCGTGGAGGGCGACCCCGACAAGGGCCCCGAGGAGTACCCGCCCGAGGTGGTGATGGAGCAGGAGGCGGTGGACGCGTACTACGCGAGCGCTCACTACGCGGCGCCGCCGTACGGGCCGCCCGTCGAGGGCGGCGTCGAGTACATGCCGCCGATGTACCTCCCGCCGCCGCCGCACCCGCCGCCCGTCCCCATGCCTCAGCAGCCGCCGCCGCAGACGACACCGCACCAGTTCAACGTGCATGCCAAAAATTTCGTTCAGGGTCAGAGTCAGAACAAGACCTACGTTCCCGCCGAAAAACCTCAGGAACAGAAGCCTTTGCAACCGCCGGTGACCGCCTCGGTCTCCACGGGCTCAGTGGAATCGCTACCCATTAAGGATCTCAAAATAAGTAAAGGACCTGGTAGTCCCAAACAGGGTGACCGATCTCTCGACCCCGTCCAGCCGAAGCCTCCGTCCCCCATCGAGAAGGCTCTCACCGTCGCGCCCAAAGTTGAAGCCCCGAAAACAACTTGGATCGCAGCCGAAGCCAAAATAGAGCCGGCAATTTCATGCCCATCCCCCGTGGCGAAAACCTTCCCCGTGACCACACCCGCTGTCAGCCAGTCGCCTACTAATAAGATCCCGCCCGCAGCTGCAAAACCGACGAAGGGTCCCACCGCCCCGTTCTCGGGCGGCAAACCGACGCCGAAACCGGCCGTCCCGCAGACCGTCGTGCCCGTACAACAGGCCGCGTCCACCCCCAAGGCGCCCTTCGGAAGCAGACAAAAGCGCGACGGGCCCACAAATCGCTCCCCGTCCAACGAGAACGCCGAAAGGAGCGCCCCGGCAGCGGATCACGTAAAACGCGAGCCGCCTCTACCGCCGAGCAAAGCCCCGATGCCGATCTCGATCACCCTGCACTCGGCCGGGCCGCCACTGATCGTCACGAACAAGGCGCCCTTCGGACACTCGCGCAAGGGCGCAGCGGCGCCGGAGCCGCCGCCGGCCCCGCAGCCGCCGCCGCCCGCGCCCACCGCCTCCGACTTCCCGCCGCCGCCCACGCCGCGCAACCGCGGCGAGCCCGCGCCGCCGCCCGTCGTGGCTCCGCAGCCGCAGCCCGCGCCCGGCAAGTCCTGGGCCAGCCTGTTCTCCAACAAGGCCAGTGGGCCCGCCGCGCCCGCCGCGCCTGCGCCTCCGCCCGTCGCGCCGGCGCCTGCTCCCGCCGCCGAGGAGCCCGCGAGCCCCGCGACGGCCGTCCCACCGGTCGTGCCGAGCGTTCAGAAGCCGGTCGCTAAGGTACCGCCCTTCGACGCCTCGCCGTCGCAGGCGACGAACGTGGACAAGAGCTCGCCTGTCCCGCGGCCCTCGCCATTAGCAGCGCCTGCCCTGTCGTACTCGGAGAAGACGTCAGTGAACGCGACGGCAGGTGGTGCGCGCCCCGCGACGTCAGCGCCGGACGTGCGCGAGACGCCTGCGCCGGCGCCGCTCAAAGAGGCGAGCCCGGCCGCGCCCGTCCAGCCCTCGCCCTTCAGCGATGATCCCAACTCTTATCGGATGGGAGGTAACTGACTTTTGTTAACACCTAATTTTGCTCTATTCAAATGATAAGTACATTTTTGCATCGATAAAATCTTGTGTTCACATTTGTCACCCAAACTGAAAACTTCCAATGTCTGAACAATTTAGGATACCTCAATATTATTTACTTGCTTAATAATATAAAACACGCAATATCAATATAAAATTAAAACTTTCTTTTGTAGAATTCCTGGCTAAATACCAACTGGACAACCGTCCAGTGTCGCTTCTGCCACGAGGGTTGACCAACCGGTCCAACTACTGCTATGTGAACGCGATCTTACAGGCCCTAATCGCTTGTCCGCCGTTCTACAACATGTTAAAGGCACTGCCGTACCAGACTCGTCGCGGCAAATCTAGTACTCCAGTCATTGACTCACTGTAAGTACTTATCCTTAATATCAAATATTTAGTTCTACAAGTCTGTAATAAAGCCCACACACATTATATTTTATTGGTTTGGTCTGTTGATTACAATCAAGTTAAAGACTTTGTGATTTAGAAACTAAATGCTGCAAGAATATTATGACCGATAAGAAGTAATAATCTATATACGCTTACAAGTTTGTGCATCAAGAAAACAATGCTCGCAAGTAAGTAAGATACCCAGAAGGTAAAATCTCTTCTAAGATTTGAGATTAAGTTCGTCGATTATTATGAAGGCTTGTTGTATTGAGTGGAAACACTCAATCATCCAGGTGCTCTTGCCCAGAAATAGTAGCGGTATCACACGTAAGATCGGACTTGAGTCTTGTACAAATCACTGAAATGCTTTTGTTTCACGGTGAACTATAGTTTTTGATGTGATTAACATAAGAGTAGACCTTTATAAATGCCAGTTTGATCTTGTCTTGAGTCATTGGAACTTGACGTTATTGGTATTACTATGCAATCAATGCAGTCGATAGATCAATATCATAATGACATGTGGCAGTAAGTGTTGGGGACAGTATAGTGCCTTGTGGAACACCAATATTTATTATAGTTCTCACCCTACTAATTACTGGTAATAAAGGTATTGATGTATTTAGATAAAAAACAAGCAACATAATATATGTAGTATAGTAGACAGGTAAGCTGTCAATTTGTATTGAAGATTTTTGCTCTGAGACTCAGTCAAAGGTCTTGTCGATATGAGTTATTCCTCTGTGTCCAGAAAGTCTTGCTTATTGTATGGATGCATATTGTTATAACTAAAGGGAACATGTCATCATACTGAGTGTTACAGTGTACATGGCATCATACTGCCAGTATGATGACATTGGAGAATTTATTTTTATTTTTGTGATAAACACAACTCTGCATTAAGAATAAGTCCTGTGTTACGAAGGACTTTACAAACATTCAAACAACGGACTCGAAGAACATCCAGACTCGGAACAAACATTTGTTGAACACAAAGTTTTCTTCCGTGTGAGATTCGAACCCAGCAGTGGCAGTGGCGAGGCGACTACTTAAACGACTACGCCATCCACTCATAGACTAACTCGAGTATCGAATAAAATGTACGATATAATAATTGCATTGTTTTCCCGTAGGGTGGAGCTGTGCTACGAGTTCAGCCCGCTGGCGAGCGCGGCGACGGCGACGGCGGGCGCGGGCGCGACGGCGGGCGCGGGGCGCGCGCGCGCGGCGGGCGCGGGCGGCGCGCCGGCCGTGCCCGCGGGCCCGCCGCTGGAGGGCGGCGCGGGGCTGCGCGTGCTGCGCGCGCTGCGCCCCTTCCCCGGCTCGCAGGAGGGTCGCCAGGAGGACGCCGAGGAGTTCCTCGGCTGTCTCCTCAACTCGCTCAACGACGAGATGCTCGAAGTGAGAATATTCACTATTTTATCATAAAAAGGTTCGATCGCGCTCGAAGTTTAGAATGTTTCACGGAGTGAAACGCGAGCGACGGCCATAATTCGGAGCTGTGTAGCCAGTAATTAAATAATGATAGGTGAATGCAAGATATGTGAGAAAGGTCACCAGTTCATAAGTTCTCGTGAAACATGTTTCTTGTTACACCGATACATAATATTAATATATATAATATATATTTCAGCTGATGAAGCTCGTGGAGCCGGAGGAGGCGGCGACGGGCGGCGGCGCGGGCGGAGCGGGCGCGGCGGGCGCGGGCGGCGCCGGCGCGGCCGAGGACGAGGACGACGACGACGAGTGGAAGGTGATGGGCCCGCGCAACCGCGGCGCCGTGGAGCGGCGCTGGGCGGCGCGGCGCACGCCGGTGGCGGACATCTTCCGCGGCCGCACGCGCCTGCGGCTCACGCGCGCCGCGCACCATGACGTCACCGACGCCGTGCAGCCCTTCTTTACGTTGCAGCTCGACATCGAGGTAAACCGCCGCCGTTACATCGCATACTTTTTATCTAACTATACTAATATTATAAAACTGAAGAGCTTGTTTCTTTGTTTGGGTAAACGCGTTAATCTCAGGAACTAGTGGTTCTAATTGAAAAATTGTTTTAGTGTTGGATAGCCAATTTATCGAAGAAGATTATAGGCTATATAACATCACGCTATGACCCACGGGGGCGGCGCAGTAACCATAAACGCGGGTGAAACCGCCAGCACAGCTAGTATATTTAGATTACAGACACGGCGCGAGTCATCGACCGTGGTTGTGGATGAAGTATTACAAATAATAGCAAAATATACAATGATGGTATCTTATTTTTCGTCTCTGAACGTGACAATTTGTCACATATATGTGGTAAACCAAGACTGAGTATGTAAAATTTAAAGCATAATTTAAAATAAAAAGCAAAGCAAGAATAGTGCTGAAGTGCTTCCACCCCCTCCCGCAGCGCGCCAGCAGCGTGAAGGACGCGCTGGAGCTGCTGGCCGGCAAGGACTCGCTGGAGGGCGTGGGCGAGGCCTGGCAGCAGCTGTCGCTGGAGCAGCTGCCCGTCGTGCTGCTGCTGCACCTCAAGTGCTTCCAGCTCGACGCCGACGGACACACCGCTAAGATCGTCAAGAACATCGACTTCCCCATCGACTTGAAGATTGATCCGAGTGAGTGATTCATAAAAATGTCTATAGATGTTCCTAAAGCTTTCGACTCTGTAACTATGTAAATCATATCAACTTTCAAAACTTAACATATTAAAAATGTTGTTCTCGACTTATTAACATCTTACTGAATTATCTATAAACAGATACAAAGATTAAATTAAACACGAAGTCTAAACGGTTAATAATACTTTTATCTAGAATACTTGAAGAAGGTGTCCCACAAGGAGATGTACTTTGAACATTATTATTTAAATGGTAATGCAAAAATTACAATGATGCTACTTATTTTTCGTCTCTGAAATGACTATGTCATAAATATGTGGACAACAAAAACTGAGAAAATATTAAAAATAACCGAAACAAATATGTTGATTAATTACAATACTAATGTTTAAAAATAATATTTTCAGAGATAATGTCGTCCAAGTTGAAATACACGAGCAAGCAGCGCGTGTACAAGCTGTTCGCGGTCGTGTACCACGAGGGTGTCGAGGCGGTTAAGGGACACTATCTCACCGACACGTACCATGGACAAGTGGGATGGATCAGGTACATTATTACATTTGAGTTTAGCTAGTAAGCTTATAGGGTTTAATCATTTTAAAGATATGAATCCAGAATTGCTAATATTGTACATCTGTTACAACATAAGGACAAGGGTTAAAAACTACTCGTATTCTTGTCGACAAAAACTGTAGTATTTTTAAAGTATTCATTGCAAGAATACAATGCATGTTTACCCTGCTGTGACTTTTGTAGAATAGAACTATTTTTAAATGGGTTAATAAAACAAGTTAGTCTTGCTTTTTAAACAAATCTACTCTTACAATATTTCGAGAAAACTCAATGATGTCATTTATTTTTCGTCTCCAATCGTGACACGATCACGGCAAATGTGGACAAACTTAACTGAGGAGTCGGAACCACTCGGTGGAGGGTGCGTAGTGTGGCAGTTGGCAGCAGTGCACTAACTCGTGCGTGTGTGTGTGCAGGTACGACGACTCGACGGTGACGCAGGTGGGCGAGGGCGCGGTGCTGAAGCCCAAGGCGCCGCGCATGCCCTACCTGCTCATGTACCGGCGCCACGACACGCTGCCGCCGCACCGCGCCGCCTGACTCGGCGCCGCCGCCGCCACCACCATCACCACCACCACCACCACCACCACCGGCTCTACCGACACCTGTACATAGTAGTTAGTCCGCGGGGAGCCCGGCGCGGGTCAGACCGCCCTCCCCCGCCCGCAGTGTAACTTTTCTCCTCGACAATATGGAATTGTGGTGTTAATAAATTATAAAAATTTTAAAAAAATATGTAGGTTGACGCCCAGTGAATTCATGGTACATATTATTTCTGTTCCGGGACGAACGTTAAAATGATTTAATCGGCCGTTAGATAGTACAAAGCTATTTAGAGATACCCGCAGGTATTAGTGAGTGATCGAAAACTGATGTTCGCGACGGACGCGAGTGCACGTGAAGAAAAAATATGTAACTTGAATCGATTATATTAGATGTAGCGATAAGCAATAAATTAAGGGGTCGATAGATAGTAAATGCTGGCAATGTAAATGGTAACGGTGCTTTGACGGACTGACGATGGCAGTGAGTGATATGTGCCCTTTGATACTTGTGATAACGGAGTGCTCGTGAACGGTTACAGCAGATTGTTTAGTTGTACTCGCTCTATTGTATATATATTGTTATAACAAGTATAAGTGTTAAATATAAATAGATTATATTATTATCTCGCCGTTGGTATGTTGTGAGGAATGTCTGTTTTTAATATTATTCAAATTCATTGAACTCTATGTTTATTCTGTTTGGAAAATTGCGTGACCTAGGATTGTATTCGCGACTTGACGAAGCTAATGCTATCGCGCTGATAGTTACCGCTGTGTATTAGTGAAGTCAGAGTACCGTCGTAGAGTTTCGATCAAACTAGCTGGCTGTTAGATATTTCAAATTTACGTATTAGTTATTTTATCATTATTAACATTCAAAATGTGACTCATATTAGACGAGACTCGAGGGTGACAGAGATGGCACGCCACACGCGTGCTATATGTTATGTTAGTGTCCATTAGTATAGTATATGAATTGATTTTTGTATGTTAATAAAAAGTGCATTGCTTTAGGATGACTAGCTAGTTTGATATTACAAGTTAAATAATAGCTACGCTATTGATTTATTATTGTAAATTAGTGATCCAATGACCATTGATCTCACTCATGTTGTTTGGAGATTGTCACGAGTTCGGATGTAAATGTTCTCAAAAATTGAAGGCAATACACCTTGCCTTATTAAGTATTCGAAAGATAATATTACGAAATTGACCAAAAAGTATGGATATTATTTGAAATTGCTGCTATTCTAGCTTTTCTACATAGTGTTACGAGAATTATAAAAAAGCAACACTGTTAGTCGTTTAAAACAATATATTTAAATGCACTTCGGTTCTGTGTCCAAATTATTATGATTAATCTTACATTTAGTCAATTTAACTATTAATGTAATGAAACGAAATAGGTTTAGTTTTGTATGATAGTTTCTAAAACAGAGTTATATACTAACTTGCTAAGCTTTTTATATGTATAACTTGGTTGTTGTTAATTCCTTTATTTTGGATTGTGGGTAGGTATAGTTAGTTAGCGTTTAACTGGCGATAACGTGTAGTGCCGGCGAACACCATCCAAACACTAGGACTATGTGCCGGACAATAGTGGGACATCATCCGTTGATTGTGGATCAAGATATAAATATTACAGATATAGCAAACTATTCACTATGATATGTTAAGTATTCGTTCCTACTACTCAGTTCTTTGCCTCACTAGATTTACTCAATCCATAGAACCAGTTGTAACTATTGTCAATCAAGGCTCTGTTCCAAAACCAGTTTCGGATATAAATTGTAAATATATAAATAAGTAAAAATTAAATCATAATTGTTGTCTGCCTTGACCCTCACGACCAGTTGGCAGCTGTCTTCCACGAGCGTACGTTTGACAAGAATTAGTAGCACGCGCATGGTCATGCGATGTTTACTTCAACGTCAACGTCAATGGTTCAGTTTTACATAACCTTGACTAAATATCGTTTTGTTTTAGCTATCAGCCACTCGTTCATGTTCTTATCTTCATGTTTGTTCAGCCACCTTAACAGCAAGTTAGGTATTTTACTGTAAATGCCTGTCATTTGCCACATTCGTTTTATTGAGAGGCTCTAAGCTAAATAGCTGATGCGTAGATCGTACGGATTTACGTTGTTACGCTGTTCCGAGCGCGGCGACGACATATATAATTAATATCTTGATTCATATATCAACTGACTGACTTCGAATTAATGTTCCTTAGTAATTGATTGCGTATAAATCACTTATAAAATGATATTGATGCAGCTGCTTGCAATGTATATAAAGATAACATTAAATGTTCCGTAAGAATAAAAACGAATTTATTCATATATATTTTTAATAGAAAATAATGATATGAGAGTAGCCTAGCGTAATCCGCTGGTCCAATCCCACAGAATTTACTTGCACAAGATAACCTATATATTAGTTTAAAACAATCTGTTCCTCTCGTTTAGCGATATTAATTTATCAAGTGTGATGTATTGATGATACTGACCTTGCTGTGTTTGTTTGCTTCACTTATGTTGTTCTTTGCGCGAAATAGTGTGAAAGAACATCGGCTCTTTTAAAATTTTACTGTGGAGGCGTCCGTGTTTTTTGTAAGATTATGTTAATTTTGCTAATAGCTAGTTGATACCTGCACCGTGAAAAGGCTTCTAATAATACTTGAATGTATATAAGATTAAGCCTAACGTAAGTAGGTACGTACTAGCGAAGTCCTCCATGTATGGCATGTGTGGAATGTTATGCGTAAGACTGAGCGCAGGGTCCCCGAATGTCTGTTATTTATGTTTAACTTTGTAAACACGAGCACACATAGTTAATAAGATTTTATAGTAACAAAGCTGCCTTTTAGTTAAGTGTCTGTGTTGCGTATTTATTAATAACTAACCTAGTTTATATGTAGTAATGAAAACTGGCATAATCTTGCATCTCTGAGCACGTCGCGTGTTCTCTGACGACTAGCGACCGCTCTCGAAGTTAGAATTAGTACTGCCGGCTTGCACTCGGTCCGGTAGCCGCTAGCCGCTAGCCGCTAGCCGCTAGCCGCAGCTGCGGCTACTAGGGAGTATCCTAGCGCCACTATCGCCTCGCGCTGTTTCCTTTGTCCATCGTACCATCAGTCTAAATAACAAGCTGACTTCATCTTATTACATTATACTAATTTCAGTATAGATAGATATTAGATGTAAATTGTTGCATTATGTATATTAGTTTGAGAGAGTTTAAATCAATTAGTGAACGTTCCTTACTATAGTTTATAAATATCAGATCAAAGTAGTTGTGAATGAAAACGAACTATGTTTAATAGTTTTATTTACGGTTGAGAGCAGCTTATGAAGTAAATTGTTTATCTCGAAATACAAAAGTTACAATGCAGATGTCTAGATATATTGATCACCGGTGATCTTACTTTGCTGAATATTGTTTATATTTAATATTTCAATGGTTTCTCATAAATTTTAAGATCTTTTGGATAGTTTCTTCTCTTATTGAAATTTGACAGCCTATCACACAGTTAAATAAGATTTTAGTATCTAAATAAACATACTATGATAAAGTGTAGATGTTATCTATGATCCGCTCTCTGTTTATGTAGCACAAATAGGCTTCTTAGCTTGTCTGTGTAGGATACTAGAGCCCAAGTTGAGTTATACGCGTTTTCAATAATTGAATATGACATCTCACACGATTAATTACAATCATGTATCCCATTTGCTAATCGAATAATACACTATTCCTCTACAAATTATGGTCAAGACGTCTGATTGAATATCACATGACATTATTGTCTAGCATGCAAGTCTAGATTTCAATCCTTTTTTGCCCCAGCTACTAACAATAGCAGTAGTA
The DNA here is from genome assembly GCA_963675205.1 of Catocala nupta. Lineage (NCBI taxonomy): Eukaryota > Metazoa > Arthropoda > Insecta > Lepidoptera > Erebidae > Catocala > Catocala nupta. Next base: position 28,524,149 of record OY776095.1, read on the forward strand.
TTACTCTTTTGATTAGCTTTGATACTACCGCTGTAGTAAATTCTTAGAAGGGTAATAATATTCGCCAATTTTATAACTTCCAAAGTAATTATTATAAAAAAAGAGAAAAGTCACTATGACACATAAAGGATGGATAAAAATTTAAAATTTAAAAATATAGCTTTGAATCAAAATCAAAAATATGTTTATTCATGTAGGTCACAAAGAAACACTTATGAACGTCAAAGACAAAGTCGGATGACAATCCTCAGTTTAAACTTGAAGATTGTCATCCAATGGTTAGTTGAGAGTACAGTTGTTTTTTGGCTATTTATCATTTCATGAAAATATTGTTTTTATTTGTGGCTCTTAACTTGTTTGTTTTGCAATAGTAGTATTGGTAGTAGCAGAGGCAATAAAGAGGTTTTTTTATGCCGAATTATTATTATTTACAAATACAGTGCTTAATTTTTCGTTTTTCGGCGGTAAGCTAAAAACTTCACGTGAAGACCTTTTCTTTCTGTTTATGGACCTGTTAATCTATAATCAATTATTATTAATCAATGACTACGAAATTCTCTACGGCAATGTACTACTGCCTTGCGCAGTATTATGTGATTCGTGCAAATTGTTAAAACATTAGGGTGCCGTCCGTACTATCACAATATTAATTTATCATTTAATTTCACATAAATAAAAATTCGGAATATGTATTTCTACAATGAGTAAATGTTTACAATTATGAGTTTTCACTGCTGTGTAAAAATAAGATTAAATAATAATATATTGTTATTTCATAACCAATTATCAGAAAACGCGAATATGTTTCCGTAAATGTAAAATATTTATGGTATACTGGGCCTACGTTGCAATACAATCACTATTCCCAGTGTCGCCAATAAACTTCGCTTAGAAACCGAACACGATATCACATTGGCGGTTTAATCTGTTAAGTCTTAGAATACCAGATAATCTTTTGTCTGGCCGCCAGTGCGCCACTGCGACTCAATAGGTTAAAGATAATCAGTTGTGCGTACTTGTGTATTTTGTCATGATTTTAATTAATTGGCGTAACAATTATTGTTGAGTACCCATGGTACTTTTGAGACATTTGGTGTCCAGTGCAACATTTCTTATGATAAACTGTTTTTAACAAGTGTGCCTTACCACACGCGTAGCATGTGATGCTTTAATTCTTTTATAAATTTTATTTAATATTCTGTAATATAATAATTTTCATACGATCTATGACGTTCAATATTCTAGTTACGCCAATTATGCTATAAATGTAATGTTTTATTTTAACGTTTCAATAATCCCATAAAATGATTTTTATTCTAAACTTTGAACCAAATATCTATAATTATATTTCGGTTATGTCGTGACCCTAGTTTGTTTTCAAACTACTCATCTAGTCCCCATCAGATTTCGACAACTGTCTTTTGGTGCAAAGAATATGATATTTATCTTTACCGTCGCTATATTATTATTACTACTATAAGTTATTAGCCTGAACACGAGCAATAGTCTGTATGTAGTATAAACAATGAAACGATTAAACTGAATAACATAACAATGAACACTTTGGCGGTCTATCTACTTAGATTATAAACATTTAAAAAGATGTATGTAGTATGCTTATTATTATTTTTATATGAGAAGTTCATTATTTAAGTTACGGTTAATTTTAGAATTAAGATCCAAGGCTGTATTAATAGAAGGAGTGTTTTTTCCCCAATGAAGCGAAGCTGATTTAGATTTAACTTTTTTGTTTAACCAACTGATTTAAATATTGTGTAAAAAATACTCCTGTTGATCATAATAAATAATGTTGCCATAAAAAGACAAAAAAAATGCCAAGATATCATAGTGCATTATTTATTATGATTAGCTTTCTAAGTTGTTATGTGGATATGTGTGTATGACTAATTATAAAATAATCCTTTATTTTGGTAACAAATTGGTGTTATGAAAAATTTTGTGAATAAAATAAGATGTCATTCTGATAAAATCTTTCATTTTCACTTTCATCAAGTAATACAAAATTACATTTCGAATATCACGTAAGCATTTTATAAGAAAATCATTTTTCGTCACGAACGATATTCTGAAACAAGCAAATATTTCGTTTATCAGTAATACCGACAATGATTACAAATGAATAAACGAATTGAACTTACTCTAACTCGGCACTTGAAGATAGCGTAGAAGAGCATGACAATTAGAACTGGCATTACCACCGCGGTGACGAGCAACCAACCCGCTGTCGCCTCACTGGACCATGAGGACACGCCACCCGCGAATACAGTCTAGTAAACAGATAAGCTCCATATATCATCAGCTTATTTTACACTTATTTCACACTACTTTTTAAAGGTACTGTTCCTCATAGCCTCGTTAACCTACTTTTACGTGAGCAAGAGCTAGTGTTAAATAATCAATGACGTCGTATAAGGGATGAGTGGAAAAGAACTTACTTGATCCACCAAGGAACAGTTTGTTAAGACTAGTGGAATAAACCGATAAGAAGGATCCATTTTTACTGCCGTTTGGTGTGTGATCAACTTGTTCTCTTGGAATTATCAATACCACAGATAATAAAGGGTGTCTCTCAAAATGTTTTTCGTTTTTGAATTGACCGTTAAGTTACGCGCCAACCACAGACAGCAGGGGGAGTGGTCTCGAACGTTAGGCGGACTTGTCTACTGTCTAGTTTAGTAGCGATGAATCGTTTCACGGGACTGCAACGCGCATTTTGCGTGCGAGCGTTTTATAAAAACAATGACTCGTACACTATTGTTCGACGTCTCTACAGGACACATTTTAATTGAACGACTTTGAGAAATGTGCCAAGTGCGAATTTAATCAAGCATTAGGTGCTCAAGTTTAAAGAGACTGGGCGCAAAAGGACATCGAGAACGAGCATGAACGTCGACCGCGTTCGCGAGTCTGGTATGGACGACCCACGACGTGAACACGAAATGAGTGCGAACAACTGAATGGTGCTCATTTACAAACGGTTGTTTTCCATAAATAAAGTTTAAGAACTGCTCTTTCATTTATCCAAAAATAAAACGAGCTCGAACTAATGCTGTTGTTTTTTTTCTAAATCAAAAACGAAAACCTTTCTGAAGCACCCATTATAATACCTACTATACTAAAGCAACAACGAGTGGAGTGGTTATTGTAAAATAATGACATCAAGAACAGTAAGTCTGCTTTCAAACCGGCGCATAAGGTGTTTGACTACTGAAATAGATAATGAGTGGTGCCAATACCAATATGTGCAAAATACCAATCAATAAAGGACCAGGTGGTCATACAGACAAACGTCCTGATAACAAATCAAAGGATCTATTTAGATCCATGTACTCTAACTCTATACCGCGGGGAGTACCTTGTAATTTCTTAAAATACATACATATCTCTCCAACAAAAAGGGAGGATGCTCAGACTAGGCAGGTTGATTTCGGGAATTTGTATATATACTTAGTCACTGTGTAAATGTCACTTGTGCGATTCAAGATTGTATGGGGAACGTCATTCTAGGAGCTTCTTATGTACAGCGTCATCTGTTGGATGTAGTCGGAACTTCTTCGATTGTGTGGAGTCGCCACAATAACAAAAGCTTGATTATATCCTACTTTTACTTATTAGGTTAAGTACAAATTGCAGCCTACTTAATTATTTAAGTAAAACCAAAAGTAGCGCCAATATCGCCTGAATAGGCTTACCATGAGAAGAGCAGGCGACAAAGCCCAGCAGACCCTCATGAATACGCTGGGGTACTCTCCGACGGCGAAGTACACGTCTTCACAGAATGTGGTCTGTCCGTACACGTATGTGATGAAGGTGGCCACCAGCGCCGCGATGGGCATGCGTGGCTTCGCCACCGGCCACCTCATCAGGAAGTTCAATATGTAAAGTCCACCCTGGGAAAGTTATAATACAAAGTCAACATTATAATAACGTTACTTAGTATATATCCGAGAATTTTCTCACAAAACCCCAAGACTACTGCACAACTCAGTCATCGAACTCGTGAAGTAACGATCGCAAGCAAACTTATGCCAAGAAACCGAGAGGCAGACTTTTCTTGTTTGTTACTTTTGTACATTATTAAGAATTATTTTGGTTGCCTTCTATATAATAACTAGATTTTCCCCTTGGCTTCGCTCGTATTAATATTGATTTTACCAATAATTTTATATCCCAACTGTACTTTATTTCTGAATGAAAAGTACCTACCTTTTCTGTACCCCTGACAACGAGTACTAATTAAATGATAATCGGTCAAGTAGTTAAGGCGTAAAAGCGTAATATACAAACTAATTTTCTCATTTATTATTAGTTAGGATAGAAAAGTCAGTCATTTTACTTTTTTTAGGTAACTAGCAGTATGTTCTCATGAGCGCGAATAAACTTGCTTAATTAACATACCTGTGTGCACAGAGTAATGATTCCGATCAAACAGAACAACAAACAGATGACTATGAGGAAAGCCCACGTGATCTTTCTGATAGAGCGCCCAGTGAACGTCGACATCACTGTCTGCACCATCAACGCCTGTAATTATAAACTTGTATACAAGTAGGCAAACAGGAATACAACCTACACTTGTTCGTAAAATTAGGTAAATGTGTCATTTCTTTAAATTTTTGAAGAAGTTAACCCATAGTCAAAATTCTAATGAAATATTCGAGTGTTATGTTATGATATGACATGACACACTCTTTGCATAAGTAAGTTGTGTCCTTAAGTATCTGACGTAGTTACTGCATTGTGTTCGAATATTCGAACGCATGTATGCGCATCCTTTATTTAAAACACGGTTAAAGATAGATGGGTTAAAAGTGGTTACATACCGCAGTGGTTACTGACAACAAGAAGAGTGTAAAGAATATGAGTGCCGACCAAAACTGACTGCCTGGCACTCGTGCTACAAAGTCTGCCCACAGGATCACAGCTGAAGACGACCCTGTAATAACGGATATTTATGCCATGTGAGAGCAGTGATCATAAATACATGCAGTTGAAAGGAACTGAACATTTAATCAATTAAATACCTATTAATAAACGCTCGAATCGTAGCTTGGTTTACTCGACCATCGAAAACGATTAATTTAGGATTCGCTAAATCCTAAATCCTCCATTGCAAAAGAACTATAATTTCTTCCAATATTCAGAAGCCACAAACCATTTTTATCCCAGATAAATTCAATCCTCAAACTAACGCAACGGCGCGGTGAAAGTGGCGAAGCGAACCATCATCTTTGCAGTAGTTTTATAAATTAATTACTTCGTAGGTAGGTAACCTATTCAAAGTCCTCTTGAGAGGCTAGATTTTATACATCAGCCTGCGTGTTTGCCTGTGATCGGAGTGACTTGACTTCGCGGCGATAGTGCTATGGGTATGTATTGTACAGACAAACTTTTAATGCTAGGTTGGTTACCTAAAATCATGTTATGAAAATGCCTTACAAAAAGAGTATACTTATACATATACCAGCAATAATATTAGTAGAGTTATCATAATCCCTGCTGAGCGCTCCGTGCGTGGCGCCGACTATCAGCGCGGCGGCCATGCAACTGGTCTTGGACACTACGAAGGCGAGCATTGCTGACACGCCCAGCTTATGCTGAGACTTGGGACAGTACGAGCCCAGCATGATGAGGGATCCCTGGCACACTGACATTTCGACCAGCGCGTATTCCATTGCCTCTCGCCATATCTGCATTCCATAACAGTAAAAATTTCTTAAAGGTTTAGTTAATATTGTTAAGCTACTTGCTTTGTAAAACAAAATACACATTTACCTACTATTGTTATATAATTGCACCAGACATGAGCGTCGCAAGCATAGGACAGAGATCTCCATCCCTGCCCTATTCAGTCAGCTGTCTATCCTTAGATCAGGTCATTATATAATTATATATTATATAACAAGGAATTCGCATAATGTTCAGCCAGCTACAGCGTGATAAACTAACTCTTTTAAGCTGCGAAGAAGTAATTGCTCAGCAGTCGGACAGTTTATAAAAATCACACAATTACAATTACTGTTTTATATTTGTAGGTATGTGATGAACCTTATAGGAAGATAATGAATATACCTAATTACCTGCAGTCCTTCCAGTAGGACACCCCATTCACATTCCCTGAACATGCGGCTGGCGCCTTCCAGTCGAGACACGCCCACCGCACAACAAATCAGCACGAAGTACGTCAATGCGTCTTTAAACACAACCATCTGGAGACCAGATATACATATAAGCAAGTAATAGATAAGTTTTATTAACTATCCGGAACAGCGATAGCGTAATGAGAGACCGTTGAACTGCCACGCAGAGGTCTCAAGTTCAAATCAAATCAATAATAATTTATTAATTTAGGTCACAAAGTAGGTAACACTTATGAATGTCAAAATATATAGATTAGTGAGTTTCCTAAGTTACTGAAGCTACATTTAGGTTAGCTGCTAGTCTGGGTCGCGACCGCATGCGAAAGCAATTCGCGCGTCCCCGTCGATAGTGGTTTTGTCGAGGAACGCCGTGGTAGGTTTAGTCGGTATTCCGGGAGGTACTTTACTATTATTCCATCTTTCTTTTACCCCGGCGAGTCCGACATAATCCCTCCGCCCGCCCCCGCGGAGGGATATGCGTCAAAGCATTCCTCCACGTAAAAAAAAAAAAAAAGTTTAGCTGCTAGTTTAAGGTTCAGTTCGATTCAAAGGCGCGCATCTTTGACTTTTCAAAGATATTTGCATATTAAATAGTTCATTATCGCTCGCTGTAACGGTCAAGGAAAACGTCGTGAGGAAATCTACATGTCAGATAGTTCTCCATAATATTCTCGAAGATACATATGTAAACTGTGCCAACTTAGTGGACTATGGTCTAATCCTTCTCACACTGAGGCCCGTGCCCAGTAGTGGAACAGTTTAATACAGGGCTGATATTATAAATACCTAAGTTTATTTTTCCTGTAAAGATAATATGTAAAACGATTGTAGCCCAATGGTTAAAAATTAAAAGGCACTGAACTTGGAGTCGAGGGTTATAGGTTCGATCTCACCTTATTGCATTACTGATGTAAACTTAGCTTAGCTAGAGCCTAGAGGTTAATTCTCTTAAGTGTCTATCAGCAGTAAGTACCTAATTAAAATAATGATTTCAGACCTTAGAGTAGCTGTATATCCGCTTGATGACCACAAAGTATATCAGCACCCAGCAGATGACGTAGTAAGTAGTCAGTTCCCAAACCACGTTGCCAAGTCCTCCTCCCAAACCGTCACGTTTTAGATCAAGCACGTAGTTGCTGGAGCGATAAGTACAGAGACATAAAATCAAATGCTACCGTAAAAATTGCGTCTAGCGTACTTACTCTATCTTATTTAGCTTGCCTAAGGAATTTTATACAAAGCTGCAATAATTATTTCTAAAGCGACGACTCCCGCACTAGAAATATATCTTGTGTCGCAGGAAGTTCACAAACATTCAAACTACGGATACAAAGAACAACAATTTACGGATCCGAGCATTCTTTCTTCTGTGTGGTTATCAAAACCAAGCCGAGTGTTAACTCGGCGCAGGGGAAATGGCGAGGTGACCATTGAAACCTCCGTGCAGTCATATTTTTCAGATAAGACCTATGTATATATCTAGTTATGAAACTCACTCTTTAATTAAATTGGCTTTTTTGGTTTTGTTCTTTATGGATTTACAAGTGGTAAGCACCTACGCTAAGCAAGCAAGACAATTTAACCCGAATGTCAAAAGCATATGAACTAACAAGAAGAAGCTCTGAGGAGGAGTCTCGCTGCCCACCGGTAGCGGTCTGTGCCTGGCAGCGCACGGCGGTTGGGCCCCAGCAGCGCAGTGTAACCACGGCAGGAACGCATGCGCCGAGTGCACGAGAAGTGCGAGGCACCACGCGCCCACTGCGCCAGCCACTAACGCGCTGAAGACGCACACAGCCAGCATGGCGAAACCTAACCCTAAGAGGAGATGATTTTAAGATCTTATTAACGCCCGACGCAAGCAAACTGTTTTAAGTTTATCGTGTGTTTGAGGTATTAAGTGTCATAGCTTACAATAGGATGAACAGATTAAAATTAAGTTTTCTTTAATATTGGTTTAGGTTTACGCGAATGTACCTACACATTGAATTTTAACTAACTTACTATATAACAGTTTTATAGCGAATAATTTTGAAAACACTACTTCTACACATTCTAAAGTTATTAACAATTTATTTTAAATATACACTTTCGTCGACATTTCGGTTGTCTTTTAGCAGGCATAGTCACGGAGAGACTAAGCTGGTGGTCGTCTCATCGGCTTAAGTGTAGTTATTTCAAAGTACCTGAACATCATTTATTTCTTGGCGTTCCTTCATATTTACGCAGAATGAGTTTTCTTTGAATTTCCTAGATCAAAAACAAGAGGACGCCAAGGTAAATATCATATTATGCGAAGCGCCTTTTGGATACCAATTGCCAAATAATTAGCAGTATTCGTAATTATCGACATATCGTTACTAGGACGTCGAAATATTTCAATAAATCTTAGGCCCAGATAGAATGATTTCTTTAGTGTCTGGCTTCGGCTTATTGATGACTTAAGTACCTAACTAGATCATCAACGTTGAAGTTGAACGTTGGAGGTTCATTTAGAAAAAGATTGAGTTGTCTTATTTCGAAAATTACGATAAAACTCATCATACATCAAATGTCAATCACATAAATTAAAAGACACTCTGTCATCTTTACTCTCCATTTCTTACAAACTACGTTATGACTGTTTCCAAAACTTATCAAAAATTACCTCTAGCCATAGGCGCTATATCCCAGCAATTGAGCACGCCCTTCTTCGTAACAACTCCGATGGCTAGCTCGAGGTAGAACAGTGGGTATCCGATGATAATGCTGAAGATCTGGTAGAGGAACAGAAACGGCAGCAACTTGCGCAGATCGTGCAGGTACGGATGCCACCATAGTTGGAAGATGCCGATACATGATGTGATCACTAGCTGACGGTAGCTTATATTGTGCGTCCAGCGATCGAATACCTGCTGGTTTGCTTTATTATGTAGATATGTTTATAGTCATTAGAAGGGTTGGCTTAGAGCAACACTCTGATTGTCAGACAAGTTTTGTTCAGTAGGTAAGCACTAGGTCAGCGTGGTCGACTATGGCCTAACCCTTCTCACAGTGAGAAGAGGTCAGCAGTGGGACAGTTTAATACAGGGCTGATATTATTATAGGTACAAATGCAGCCCACAGCAGCGGCGCTTAATTAACGATGGGAAAACATCGCCATTTGTTCAGTCATAAATATTATGTTTGCTAAAACTGCCCTGAGCAGAATAGTCATTATAATCAAAATGTACGAAAACACTTTCATGACCAAGGCTTTGTTTTTTCTTGTTGGCCGCGAAATCGTTGATTTCTGTTTTCGTTCGGGGCGGATGGTATGACCGATATGTCTAGAGAACCACACCCATGTGCTTTCTCTTACCCTTACATTCCAGGGTCGGCATTGCTCTGCGACCTCTCTATGATCAATAGTACGCATGAGCTAAGAAATATGTGCCTTGTTGACTTGGATGGTAACATCGCAACCGAATTGAAAATATGTGACTATTTCGCCTATATCGATCCATAAAGTTTAGCCAGATTAGAAGCGCTAGCCACCTGAAGAAATCTAGGATACACAATACCTAGAAGGATAATCGGCTATTGCCGCTTTCTGTCAATACAGTCCTGGAATCATAGCAGGCAGCTGCAGGAGACTGCTGTTATGTAAGATGTTATATCGTCAATATCGAGTAATGTAAAAAGAAATACTAAGTAGGTAATGCGGTAGTAGGTAGTTTAGGTACATTGGATCACTTTTCTACTATTATATTTAGATAAACTGACGTTATTAATAGTCCTTATTTTAGTTAAGTTATTATTTAATATTTAAAAGACTAAGTTAACATAAAAATCATTACCAGTGGACTCTCAGTAGATTCAGACACTGTATCTGACAAAGTTTTCGTACGACTACTCTGAAACCAAACGAAATTGTATAGGCATAGTTAGGTGATTATAGTTCAAATATTGCTTATAACAATATAAAGTAGTATATATGCAGACCACGGTCTCACTCATTTTCAAAGGTAAATTATTTCCAAACAAATGGTATTTTATATTGTTATAAAATATATCTTAATGTTTGATATTACATAAACACATGTCAAAATAATTTGTGATTGAAGAACAAAGAGGATCGGTTTATATTTTTCAGAATAAAAAAGTACAATTTCTTCTAAACTTGTCTTTGATATAGTCAGATTGGGAAAGTAGGTAGAATTGAATTTTAAACATATAGGTATAAAAGCTAGGTACTTCTTAGTTTAAACTCAGAGTAGCTATTTTGAGGCTGCTTCCTAAAAAAAAAGACAACCAAATAACCATATTTCTGCGGTGAAGGGAAAATTCCGTCTTTAAGTTAGTTTGGCTTAATAAAGGGACTAGTGGTCTATTCTCTTCTAGTATCTTGTGGTCAGCAATACGCAAGTAACACAACTGTCTGGTCAAATGACCATGTTAATGAAAGCGTCGCTGTTCTCTTGAGCGGTCGTGTGCACTAACTTTATAATTATGTAGGTAGTTATAACAACGGCATACACAAATAAAAAACCAACGTTGTTAATATAACAAATTCTATATTTCGTAAGTCTATAATATCTAGCTATACACAGTGGATTCGTGGTAGCTAAATAAACTAATCGCACCAAATTACTCTATTATTTGGTTTACAAACGTGACAATAAAACCGTGAATCTATACACAAACGAAGATGACGAAATAATCATAGGTACACATACACTGCAGCGAAACCTTCGGCTAATGTACATACAAACACTTAAAATTATCAGCTACGGTCACAGAATACGTAGTTACAGATGGCCTGTCAAATCAAAAGCTTGAAAACTGAAACACTAATGCATGGAGACAAGGAGTTTGGATCAAATCAGCTGGGTGTAATTTTTTTTTATTTTTATTTATTTATTTACTCAATTACACTAGTTAGACAAGATGAGTTTGTCCAACGGCCCAGTGTATTTGCCTAGTTGTCTGATGACTCAGTACACAGTTTGAAGTCGACCAAGTACAATCAGTGACATAAGTATCTAAACATTAAATTATTTCTTAACATTTATTTTTGATTATTTTAACGTACTTATTAACTATTATTAAATAAACTATAATTACTTCAATTATGATTGTTGTAATGAGAACGATAATTACTTCGAATGAAAGAAGAACTTAAAACCTTACAAATGTTTTAGCGTTTTATGTTATGAGCCATCACGTAAAGCATATTGTAAAGTTCCACTTATCTAACAAATGTATCTATATAGTATCTGTCCAAATATATAATGCACCAATAAGAGTTCTACAAATAAGTCAATTTCTTTAAATATTCCACGGAAATCTCCGAACATGAAATCCTTTCGTGCATATAGCAAAAGTATATAATGGTGCTGATAGATTTGAGCATTCACTTGTAACAGAACATCAAGTCTTCGCCGTTTTTGAATTGTCGAACTGAACAACGAACAGAGCCAAGCATAGAGCCACACATCGCTACGAGCATTTTCTCGATCATTCTAGCGAACGTTGTAATTTCGAAGCAAATTTACTGTCCTCTCGCTAGAATGCTCGCTAGAACGCTCCCGTTTATTTTTCTGTAATGTAACATTCTTTAGAATGCTCATTACAAGTGAATGCTCAAGTCTATCAGCACCTTAAGACAAACGATATTCGAAAGAAATTACCATTGTGAAAATGTTTGTGAAGAAATTCAGTTAAATAAATTATTATTATTATAACTTTCGTAACATATATTTATGTTGCATATCTGTATCTCTTTGTCTGTTCTGTATCTCAATTTTATCATTATTTGTTGACAGCTCGATAGTTTCCGCTGCGGTGTAACATAGCGTATATCCTAATATAATAACATCCAATGACAATCAAACACTTAATTTCAACAATATCGAGAAAATACACGTTTTGTACTACACTTGTAACTTGCCCAAAAACATTATAACTTAATTATTGCTATTAGTTAGGGTGAACAATGTGTGACGACATCAAAGACAGATTAGAGATGGGAAAATTTTTATACGAAATTTATTCGAATATGGCTCCTGTAATCGAAATTTATTCGATTAGAACTGTTTCATTCGAATTTTATTCGAATATAGCACATCGCTATTATAATAGTGTATGGTTCCTTTACCAAGCAAAGTAGATAATGCGTTGTGCATGATGTATACGAATAACATTCAAATAAATCCTCATCTCTGATACAGACAGAATATATTACAAAACAAAACAAGCAGAAATAGTCAGCAAGTTTTTATTTAGGTACAGTCAGTGACATAAGTTGCTAAACGTTTGCTAAATTTTAAATTGTTTATAGTAAATATGTAGAACAAAATAAAAAGTATTAGTTCATAAAATAGTGCTTGGAGATTTTTTATTTCACGTTTAGCTGTTCATATCGCTCACTGTACAATTACTAGATAATTAACAGTCCCGTTTTAATAAAACGTCTTAAACATATATATGCCATTCATTCACCAATAAATAAATACAAGAGGCATCTGAAAATTAAGACAGCAGAACAAGTCTTGTGCATATAATAAATGTAGTTTTTACAGTAGCGTAACACCTAACAATCTGAATAGGGCAATGAATAATAAGCTAATTTATAAGTATTTATATTTCGCAAAAGCAACCAGAAACGCGTCAGATGAATATTTATATACATTGAAGAACCCCAAATGTACATATAATCCTTTTATTTAGCAATACTTTCGATGCGGCTTCTACGGGTCACAAATATGTAGAAATAGATTGCCGGCTCCATACATATGTAAATGTCATGAAAACAGATGCACGCCCACAGACGCATAAAACTATATTTTTTTAATGATTACCATTAATTTGCAAACTACTAATTTACTTGTTGACAGCACTAGTTTAGCTGAAAGGTAATATAAACCGGTTTTTGCTGTTTATAAGCACTTCGCAAAACAGTTATACTCTACCACCAAGAATTTCTAAGGTGAGTTTACAAGTACTCCATAGTAAATAGCTGTGCGGTCACCTGCGGGACTTACTCACAACTTACATTTCGGACGTTATATTGTACCTGCCATCTATTTTTTCTAATTTAAGCAGATGGCTTTAAGTCTGGTTTATTCAAAAGCAGCAACTGACTAGCAGATGTGTCTAAAGATTAAACACTCGGTTCACTAGTTAAACGTATTGCGATTACCGCGTGATATTTAATTACATGTAAAGTCATTTAGTTAAGCTTAGGATTTTGCGTTGAAAGCAGCATGAGGCGCGTGTCATCTTGAGCGAGCAAACGAGTTTCCTGCATGCGTCTTACGCATAAATGAATTAAGAACTTTAGCGAGGTGGATAATCTGTTTACGCTTTATAAGTACAGAAAAAGTATGTGCTCACCCATTCGTCGCATCTATGTAAACCAGGCCATATACAGTGAAAATTCCGCGGTCGTTTAATACAATAATAATTTAAATTGTACACAACCACACTATCCACTTTCTATATATGTCTCTGATGCTCTGAACAATACAATATATAAATTGATAATCTACGTAATAAGGCATTTAATTGCGAAAAAATATATAGCAAATCTCGCTTATTAGAGAATTAGATACTTAGTAAAACATGAAACAAAATTTTAATGGAATTCAAAGAATCAGAATCAGAAATAGCTTCTTAGCTACAGATGTACGGATTGACCACGTTTATATGGTATCTCAACCAAATTTCATATGCATAGGTACACAACCAATCAAAACCGATTCTAAATAATAATTTAATTAATAATCAACGTTACACCTAAAACTATGATTTGAAGATGCAAGATTGAGTGAATCGCTTTTTATTTATCTCAAGCGTGCCCTGCATCTGTATACGCTATAACTTTAGCACTGTCTAGCTAATGCTAAGCCACAAGCTCTTTCGACGACTGTTAACGAGAGTTTTCAGGCGAAGTAATACATACTGCCTATCATGAAGTTAACCAGTACTTTTCTCACCCGTCTTGCCCCGCAATCTGCTGCACGTTTATTTTAATACAATCGTTAGCAACAATGAAAGTGATACAATCGACTAACTTTACACACAGGTACATGCGTCAACTGTATAAACTTGGTACCATTGTGTCTGATATTATATTGATTTTCTGGTTTTTGTTTTAATAAGACAAATCCCGCTTTAGAAATAATTACTGTCAAGGGGGACTTTACAAGCATTCAAACAACGGACACAAAGAGCACACAGACAGAACTATTTGTGGACCACATATTTTTTTATCCCGTGTGAGAATAGAACCCACACCACTCGGCGCAGTGGCAGATGTGAGGTCACCACTTAAACTACTACATTTATAGTTATATAAATATTAAATTTTACAAAAAACAATCCTGCTGCAATTGATGCAATATGAAAGTGACTATATGCAAGCAAATTTGGCTGTATAAGTTCGTGAAAGGCTAAATATATAATATGCAAGAATGGAACAGTAAGCAAACACTGGCGCGGCCCGTCTAAATCGTGAAAGTTTAATACTTGCATGAATCTAATAAATATTTGGGATCATGTTTACATGATAAGGGGTCTTTTACCTGGTAAGGGTAAGAAGACTACTTATAAATGTCAATTTGAGAGTAATAGATGAAATAATACATATGATACGAGGCACATAATTATTAACTATTATAATATTTTCTATTATTTCTGGAACACATCGATTTGTTGCAATCTGATCACCCTAAGATCATTGCTGTGTTTTATACCCGCTCATACAAAAATAATTTATGGCGCTACATTTGTAATAATGAGACCAATGAAGATGTACATAATTCAATACATATTTAACTTCGACTTATAATATATGCAAGGTGGCAGGCGCACAAATTCAAAAAGAGCGCATCTATACGATTAATTCGTTTGAAAAGCAACTTTAAGGCCTGTACATCAGAGTATTGTATTTTATTGAGATAAGTATTGAGTCAAGTAGTAATAATGATATCGACGTAAAGATTTTTTTATCTTCCAATGAGAGGTTTCTGAAAGACAGATCAACAAAACAGACGATCAAACACATGCAAATTTATTACTTCTCCTATTGGATTGGCTAATGGCTGATTTAGCAGGAGCCAAACAAATCACTTGACATAAGTTTGAATCTGACATGTCGTTGTTCGTTCAGAAACCGGATATAAATGACATTTTACAAGGACAGCGCATTTTGTGATTTATATTTATGAATGATATCTAAGGTATTTTTTATGTATATTTATTTATACAGTGACATATATATCTAGCAATTATACAGCGCGCGTCGATCTTGTTTGTAATGGTACATACACATTAAAATCCATGCAATTATATGTATGCAGGGACATCTCATAATATAAACGATTTTAGACTTTCGCGATTTGTATACATACTTAATATAATGTTAGACAACGGATCTGAAATGCCGTTGAGCTCACACCAGTCAAGCTGTGACCACGATCGATGCAAATCGTCGAAACGTTGGGAAATAAATAGGTACCTGAATATATATCCAACGCGTTGTCTAATATTATATGTAGTCGGCCAAAACTATGGTCCACCACTCTACGGTTGAAGTTCATTCGGACGTCATGAAACTAGGTCGATATGCCCTTGCAATAATATTATGACAGTGACCATTGCTCTCTTTATCATGTATTATGTTTACGTCATAGTAATATCGTCGGCGATAGTAATATCTCACAGAATTTTTTTCAAAACTGGTTGACCACTTTCTTGGCCGACCAAACCCGAAAGTGGTCAACCAGTATCTCAAAAATCCATTTAGAATTAAAACTATATGACGTTTGTATTCTTGAAACATGGGTGTTACGGGTGTGTAACAATAACACAAGTAATCTCAACATGCACTTGAATTGAATGTATCGTGATAATATATATTGTATGATAGAGGTACTTAGAAATATTCATTTACATTTCTAACATAAATTGTAAAGGCGCAGGACCTTTGTCATTTTTCTATCTAACCATAGCGCCAATACTCTTGTAGCATTTGTCAAATCTAACTATACTTAACTAAAACGCCTAATTTCTTAATATAGTAACTAGGCCTTATTCACTTAGGCCCAGTTCACATATTCAAGAAAGGAATCGATTATAGAAAGAGGCCTAGGCCATTATTGCAACAATCTGTTTATTGCGCTACTGATTAATAAATATTGCAGTCAAACGTGTTGTTGCTGTAATCGCCTGGTTAAGACTAAGTGAGTTAGAGAGTGTGCACTCCAACGCGTGTAGTAAAGATCTCTCCTTTAGTACATGAACTGAGTAACTCAATGTTATTTTTACGAATATTGCGTCCTGTTCTAACAGACTATAGAATAGTAATTATACCGTATTCATTGATTTAACCGTAAGTTTGGCTATCGAATGTAAGGATCCAGGACCGAGGATTTATTTTCGAAAACTAAATATCACCCTTTAAAGAAAAATACACCTTTCGCACTAGGAATAATTCCTGTGCCGCGGGAGATTTTACAAACATTCAAACAACGGACACAAGGAACATCTAGACTCAAAACAACCATTTGTGGATCACACAAAGTTTTGCCCCGTGTGGGATTCGAACCCACAACACTCGACGCAGTACCAGTAGCGAGGCTTAAGCCGCTAAGCCAACCGTTCAGTCCTATTACTTACTTGGTTAGAATGGTATCTATAAATAGCATAATACTTAATTTTAAACAAATAAATTTCAATGAAGGATCGAAATCATGGCCAAGAGTAACAAAAATAAAAATAATGCTACCATTATGCATCAAACTGGTTCCTCACGATCAACAATCACACTTACATCTAAACACAAATAATTTACAAAACGATTGTGTAAACTAGTGATGTGCACGACTACATTCGAATATATCGATAACATCGTACATGCGATTGTATTCGAATAACATTCGAATGGAAATACGCGCATCACTAGTATAAGCATCAGACAGGACAGTTTTAGCGGGAATCAGTTATAAAACTATACTTTATAATCATAATTCTGTCGTCATTCTAAGGCTTTCCATACACAGACCAATCACGAGAGCCACTGATGGCTAGAGAAAAACACTTTTTGTAGACTCATACTGAGTACCTAGTGCGAATTAATGTCCTCCAGATCGAATTTCGGTCACGGCGGCCAATTTTAACGGAGACTGGCCATCTGCGCAGGAGATATTATAGTGCACAAGCGTGTGCGCAAACACAAGTGCACTCTCTGTTCCTTAATTCTCATGATCCGATGGTTCCATCGGATCATGAGAATAATATCATGGTAATCTGACAAGACCGGTGAGAGATCAGGCGCAGGAACAACGGCTTTACGTGCTTGCCGAGGCACGGGGGTGTCTTACACCGCCAACTTCCTAACTCTGGGCTGCTATTGAGATTTAACTTAACAGAAAAACCCAATAACTTTATGTAGGCCCGACCCGGGATTCGAACCCGAGACCTCATGCACAGCAGTCGCATTCACGTTAACGCGATCGACACGTTTATGACGTTCGGTGTTCCGATTGGCCTGCTCCAAGCTTTTAACCAATCAGAGAGCTAAACGCGGTAAACGTTTCGATCGCCTTAACGTAAAGCAAACTCGCACTAAGTACCCAGATCACGCCACGACTAAAATTAATGATAAGTGTTGATAAATTAGTGTATTTTTTATTACTCTTATTGTTAGGTAAACTACAAACGCATTATAAAATCATTCAGTTACTGCTATCATACTATAGTTATTCTCTAACGCCTTAGTTTCCAAAGTGGTCCAGGTGGACCCCCAGGGGTCCACGGGAGACTCGAAGCAGGTCTATGCCGACGTGACAATAAAAATGGGGTTTCAGAATTCGTAAGTAAATTTTTATGGATGCCCATCCATAAAAATGTATTTACTTTCGATAGTGAAGAACTAAAATGTTGGCTTGACTTCACCTATTAATGTAGGCAGATAATATTTGAGGAATACGCTGATACTAAAAAAAAAGGTAAGCCCGCAGAGATCTATTCAAATTTTTTAAAACTTTTTGTTCCGTATATACCGATTTTACTTGGCGGATTAAATTTGGTTCCAGTACGGTATATTTGTATCTTTAAAGACCAGTAAGATAGAATGGACTCTAGCTAAAGATTAAAATCCCAGATATATGCCTTCACAACACAAGAGTGAGCTCACTATTTTTAATATAGATACTTATCCACACTAAGAAGAACGAGCTCACATTTTACTAATATTATAAATACGAAAGTAACTGTCTGTTGCGATTTCACGGCTAAACTATTTAACCGATTTAAATAAAATTTGGTACAGGGATAGTTTAAAACCTGGGGAAGGATTTATTGATGTAGGTACTTAACGTTAAAAAGTTGAACATATTTAACCCTTTGACCGCCATAGCAAAGCAAAAGTGTGCTCTCGGCGCCCAGCTACGATTGCATCCCTTAATACCTACAACATTTTTGTGACCTTAAGCTAATATTGATGAAATAAATAGAAAGCTGTTCACATAATATAAATTGGGATGAGTATAACTACATAATCAACAACACAAATAAGAAAAGCAATACTTTTTATAAGATTTATTAGCGTCTAAAAGTCTTTCATGTAGTCCTGACCGTGACGTGTTGGACACATTTTGCTTTATCATGTATACATGACTGTGGCGATCAAAAGGTTAAACATAGGATGCATCTATCATTTAAATCTTTGACTCACTGACCACTAGTGGTTATGTATGGTCCATGGCCTTAAACGTGCACGCGTCTCCCTCTAGTTACCTAGGTACATACATTATTTGCTTACTGTAAACAGCGGGTTGAAAACGAGTCCTATTTCTCATTCTTCTTTCATAACTCGTATGCTGAAATATCTTGTTGGATTATAAGTGGTGTATGTGTAGTGATGCTGTGTCACAGTGAGAACAGATCTCCGGCTGAGGGCAGAGGTGCCAGCCCGCCTGTCACGTCCGGTAGTCGGGACACATCCGGCAAGTTGTCTATGTGAGACTTCACTTCAGCTTTCACAGCATATATCTTTTGGAGTTTAATGTTGTATTCCTGGAATCAATGTAATTTGGTATTAAGGCATGTTAGGTTTTAGGGTTTGTACCGAAAGGGTCCCAAAGGGAATCTATTACTTATTTCTATTGCCGCTATAACAAAACAAAAAGAAAAATACCAAGATAGCGAATTTTAAAGTACAGAATTCTTCGTGTGCGAATTCGATGTGAACTTGACCAGTTTTTCATTTTTTTAATAAAAATGTCAATGTCTGCCCATTCGATTGATGCTATTAGAGTATTTACGGCAGACGCTGTTTTATCATCCATAGTTACCAATATACCGGTCCACCAAACACCCAAACCCATAACCCATATATTAGAATCCATATGTAGCAATAGTCCTACGCCTGCTGCGGCTAGTGCCGCTGTAGGTGTTCCATCCCACCTTTGATTAAAACTCTCGAAGGGCCTCTTCACGTTGGACCCATGTCTCCATGTCCACCTCCAAATCTCCACTCTCCAAAATACCCAGCCCTTTGGGAGCCTCCCAAAGGGCTGGGTATTTTCCTAATGTATTAGGGAAATACCCGTGAAAGAGAAACGAATAATAATAATATTTATTTATTTATTTCTCCTAGTTGACAAAAATAAGTATACACTGTTTTGATGACATAGCAGTGGAAAATATTCAAATAATGGACACAAAGAACACCAGAATTTAGAACAACCATTTCTGGACTATAAATTTTTTATCCCGGTGATTGATATTCGAACCCATAACACTTACACCAACCGTGCAAGATGCGCGAAACATTATTTTTTCGAGTGCATTTTGTTGTTTCGGATTAAATAAGTATATAAGTATGCAAAAATAATATTCTTGAATAGGTATTTTACCATTCATGGAATATTTTCCGTATTTTCTAAACGGACGCATTGGAAAAATGGGAGCCATTCAATCATATTCTGGGCAATATTTTCAATTGGTGGTTATATTTATACATTTTGGCGCAAAACCTGGAATTTCTTTCTTTTTTCAAACGTATTTTTATTTTCAACAAATCATACGAAAAGCTAAAAATCATGTAATTGTCCGACTTTGACACGTCGTTGTTGATTAGTTACCCAAAAACCAGAAGACAGTGTTAAAACAAATTAATATGTATAAAAAATATTGTGTAACGGACTTTACAAACATCCAAATAACAGACAAAGAACAACCATACTCGGTACAACTATTTGTGGATAATAAATTGGTCCAATGTGGGAATAGAAGCCAACTCTTAGATAACCACATTGGACAAAAAATTTGATACACATTACACTACTATACGGATACTCGGCGCAGCGGCAGCGGCGAGATGACCAGTCAATGTGCCCTAAGCTGCTTTTTTGTAGTGTAAGGTCGCAACACCGTATGCTGATGTTAAATGTTAGCAAGAGGTCGGGCTCACCTCTAACCTAGTCTCAGCCTGCTTGGCGAGGTCGCGCTGCGCCTGCGCGAAGTCGCGCAGAATGGCGGCCACGCCGCGCCGCTTCTCCAGCTCCTCGCT
The DNA here is from genome assembly GCA_963675205.1 of Catocala nupta. Classification (NCBI taxonomy): domain Eukaryota; kingdom Metazoa; phylum Arthropoda; class Insecta; order Lepidoptera; family Erebidae; genus Catocala; species Catocala nupta. The sequence continues at coordinate 28,544,846 of OY776095.1, forward strand.
GAGCCGCAGGTTGTACTCGGAGTTAAATGTTAGTAAGTAAGAGGTCGGGCTCACCTCTAACCTAGTCTCGGCCTGCTTGGCGAGGTCCCGTTGCGCCTGCGCGAAGTCGCGCAGCATGGCGGCCACGCGGCGCCGCTTCTCCAGCTCCTCGCTGAGCCGCAGGTTGTACTCGGCCAGCAGCTCCACCGCAGAGTTCACCACGGCACTCAGGCTTATCGCAGACTCCTTATCTATAACGTACCACAACATGCTTGACCTGTTTTTATTTTTAAATATGAGGATGATTATTTTTATATAAGCTTCCTTTATCGAAATAAGTATGGTAACACCATAATTATTTTCGTAAAACTAAAATTACGTTTCCATTGCTTTCATGGCCCTAAAAAACATATGCCACCCAAGAATGAAAAAGTATTTACCAATCCATAATTTCTATATTTCTATCCATATTTTTACTGTATTTTTCAAACACAGCAATTATTAAAAATATGATGAATTATTCTTAAATGTATAAATATATAGAAACAAACTTTCCAATGGGAATTTGAAATTAGAATATAATTTGGTGGTAATTATTCTATATGAGATTCGCATTTATTTAAAAAATATATCCTTTAGGTATCTGTGGCATTATACTCTTTTGTACCCATGCGTGATAGATATAAATGTTAAAATTATGCATGGCCAAGGATTTTAGAAGTTATTTAGAAGGTTAACTTCTTATCAAAATATTGAAACCCAATTGTTTTTTCGTAAATAAATGTTTTGTGTATAACATTTGGGTCTAGTTTTTATAGGTTATGACCCCAATTAGCAAATTACGTGATTGGAAAAACTTTATGGCAAGGATATATATTTTTTGTTTTAATTTGACAATTTCAAAGCAATTTGTAAAAATATTTTGTTATTGCTTTTGAGAGAGGTTTTCTTTTCGATAATTTGGGTGTTCATGGATCAATTTTCACCATTATGTAACAATGTAACCCATGAGAATTATGTGAACTAGAAGCTCACTGTAAATGAGAGAAATGAAACAAAGCATAGGTGCAAAAGGTAATGGTTTATTTGTTTTATTATTACGCAGATATAAGAACAACTGTCGCAGTTTCACTACAAGGTTTATTACAAAGTTGATGTGGATATATAATGTCGTTTTACCTTCTAACTTAGACAATAATTGCACTTCGGAAACTTCTGGCGGTAGTGATGCGATTCGCTCACGCACTGCCTCGTCGCTTGAAGCGCTCGATTCTAATTCTAATAGTGCCTGTAATCAAAAGTTATTTTGTTAATTACATTAAAAATTGATAAGACAACTAAGTTGTAAATTACAATTGTGTATTTACTACTTGACTTCTAGAACAACATCTTTGGTGTTCAAACATCTGTTTCATCTCATTCAGACTAATTATAAACCATAGGTATACATTTCTTTATCTATGCCTACAATTCATAGTTACTCTAAGTTAAGTAGCAATGACTTAATGGGGCGATCTGGCGATCATTGGCCTGTCATGCAAAGGTCTCAAGCACAATCAAACAGACCAAGAATTAACTGTGGCTTTTCAGAATGTATTAAATTAATTTAATTCAAGCACTTCAAGGTAAAATGATTGAGATATTGTATTAAAAATACTAGTTTTAAATATTGAATACACATTCCCTATACCTAAGCTTATTTGTAAATTAATAGATCAAATTATTATTAATTTTAGCCTAATGCGAAGCTAACTTTTTTTAATCCCTCCAGATAGGCATTTTAGCAATTAATATTATTTTAGCAATTTAGGCAATTTAAGCTGCAAATTAATAATAATAAGTTTATAACACTAATAATAAGTTTATTTCTACTTGGAAAACTATGAACCCTCTCATGATTTAGGTGTATTAATGTAAACACACTTACTTTAATCAATTCCTCAGGCTCTGGAGGGTCTCCAGGTGGAGTCTTTGGACTAAGTGTAGTGTGTGTTTCCAGATGTCCATCAACCTCCTTAGTCTCGCTGCGGCGGCGCTCTTGCTTCGCTCGAGCCTCCACTTTGGCTTTTTTCTCTGGGTGCTCTTTAGCCTCAATGTCAGATGATTTCCGCTTATTCTCCTTCTTAGGCAAAGCATCAGCGGGATCCACTACAATTTTATTTATTATTAACATTATGAATATGTAGCTTAATTATTCTCAAATATATGCTCAGGGTTGTAGGTCGTGTTGTAAGGAATTAAGAAAATCGTAATAGCAACATAGATTCTGGAAATATGCTCAGTTGATAATAGGCTCATGGGTGAGAGCCTACTGTTTTACATGTAAATGCCAAAATCGAAACTGACAAAAGGTGAATATGTAATATATTTTAATATACCTTTAGGAGATACACCTGTGAAAATAAATAAATGTGCAATATAAAGGATGTGCAGGTGTAATTTATTATACAGTCTGTATAATAAATTGTTAACAATTAGATAGACTGATATCAAATAAAGTTTTACACAATCATATTTTGGTGGCTTTGATGGCATCTCAGTGATTAGTGATAACAATAGAGCTGAGAACTTTATGATAAGTTAACTAGTTAGAACAATTAATTGTCATTATATTAATGTTGATGATTATATTTATGTTTACTATCATAAGCATAAATATTATAAATGTATCCTATATGATGTATAAATATGATATATTTTGATTCCAGTTTTATACAAATTACTTGATATAGAATTTTTGTAATTGTAAAGATTGTGTCTCAAGTTTAAATTACGAAAGTAGACTCGGCAAATATAAGGTTCAGCTATTAGAAACCCGACGCATATATTTCGATTTAATTTATCTTTACAAAATAATACACTATATTATCGATTCACCAGATTTACTTTCTCAAAACAGCTTCAATATTAAATTTTGTGCCTGTAGGGCTAATGATACAAACATATTTGCCCTTCAAATATATATAAATAATATTTCTTATTATAATCCATTAACAAGAATAGCTTCAATATATGGCAAAACTCAATAAAATATGTACTAATATTGTCTTCTGTTTACGCGAATGTTATTCATTGAAATTAAACTACTATATACGGATTTTATCGCGTTGTTTATTTACACGGGGAGTCTCCCCGTGACCATGGCTGCTGAAAAGCACCCGAAACGTCGGGGAAAGTGTAAACCAAAAATAAATAGATTTAATAGTTTAAATAATTTTATTAGCTTATAAATTAGTCAAATAAAATCAATAGTAGTAGTAGAGTAATATTTTCAAAATTTTGTAATACAGTGATAAATAAACAATGCGATAAAATCCGTATATAGTAGTTTAATTTCAAAAAATATGTACTAGACATTTTTGATCGCAACTATAACAAATATACTAAAATAGTGAAAGACATCCTCCATAATAAGTTGGGTTTAGATGGTTCTGATTTCGGCACAGGCATCCAAATCTAGACTCATATTATGTTATTTGCAATATTAGATAATTTTTGTGTAATCCTTATTGATTTCTTTCTGTCCACATATTAGTTACATTATGATCCAAATCCAAACAATGTATTTATGATATAAGATGTAATAACGATTGTAATGTGTTTTGTGCATTAATAAATAAATAAATAGATTGCTGTCATCATGATGTATAACCTTTGCACTATTACTAATTGCCACTTAAAATATTGGAATTGATATATTTAAACATAGTAAAGCATGGTAATATCTGCCTACACTACCAAACCTTTATTTTTACTTTTAACTAGTCTTCTGTAGAATGGAGGTACCTCACCTCTATTCTACAGAAGACTGTTATTAAAAGTAAAAATAAGTGTTTGGTAGTGTAGGCAGATATTACCGTGCTTTACTATGTCCTCCATGAAATAACATTCCATAAATTTTGTAACACCTTTGAATGTTGTAAGTAATTTTGTTGTGGTCAGTTTTGTGCCTTTGAATCTCATATGGGACAATTATTATAAATCTGATCCAAATATAGTTGTTTCATGTCTAGTGTTCTTTAAGCCCATTGCTTAATTAGTACTAGTCTCTATGACACAGGGATTATCATGAATGTGAGGGCTGTATTTACTGCTTTGATAGATCATATTGACTATCTCAATCATAATAAAAATTAATTTTCATACAATCGCCATTTGGCATTTTGAACCTAATGAAAATTTTAGTTTTCTTTAATTAAAATATTCCAGTTTTACTAACATTTGTATGGTGTTTAGTATAACTTTTATTATTATATGAAATGTTAATTTATTTAACCCTTTGCTTTAAATATGCCACATTTCTTTTTTCAGTTATCTTCTATGAACATGTTCAGCGCCACATGTATATGTCCTAGTGCAACACTCACAGGCCAATGGATATCTGGTTACACACCTTGAGTAGTCAACTTCAGAGGCGCCAGGGTATATACACCACGCCGAAAATTTTGTACCCCAGATACAAAAAACTATATGTGAGAGCTAGGGCTACAAAGTCATTTAAAAAATGTTAGGAGTTGTGTATACTCGCAGATGCTCTGGCCTCTGAAGTTGACTACTCAAGGCGTATAACCAGATAAACACAGGCCTTTGAGAGTTGTACTAGGATGTATAAAGACATATACACATGGCGTTGAATGTGTTAAACATTAACTCACCAGCTTCTTTATACTCTTGTATCTTCTGTGCATCATATACTCCTCTCTCTTGCCATATTGTCAGTATTCTGTGCAGCGAGTGCTTTGTCTTAGAATTTATACCAGTCTTTGCCATGTGTTTGAATGCATCAACCAACACCTTGCCATACTCCTGGCCATACTCCGGACCTTTCTTTTTACTATTTTGTATTACATCATTTGCTAAGTACATAAATGTTAGTTGCTTGCTATCTTTTGCTGTAAGGAAATGTACCAACATAGAAAATAATGTGGAATGATTTAATAATTAACAATAATTTAAATTAATAAATATGATATGGAAATTGACTTAATCAGATGTATTGATTCAGCAGTTGGCTACAAACTAGCCATTCAAAATGTGAAGCAAACATTAAAAGTAAGAATAATAATTTCTCTTACAATTTGTGTAAACACATAATTGCTAATATTTAGAAATTAATAGACAATCATCTTGTAATATAAATAAACTATAGATATGTATTTTCCCTGTTAACTAAGAATGAAACCATCATTTCTAGAAAATAAACATTCTATTAATTAATTATAGATAATAGCACAATATTTTACATAATGTAAGCATGGACTGCATAAAATTGCTTCATCAGTGTTAAACTAATACTCCAAATCTACAATATTACAAACAACAAAAGACATTTCATAACTTATAGGTCTCGCATTGCCAGATATGTTATTTATAGTAAACTAATGTGTGTGATTATGATTTTAATTTATATACGTAAACTTTGACCTATGTTTTGTGGAGTTGTAACTAGTTGTAACACTGATAAGAATATTTGCATACGATACGTGAAAATAACAGTAGGACTGTACGATAAAAGCATATAACTTGAGATTTCAGATCTAATTACTAGATCTTTCTAAACGTAACTGTTATGATAAAAACCACTATGAATCTTTTTCATATAAAGATAAATAACATACGAGGATAGAATAGGTTTATTAAACGTTCTAGTTTTCCACCAAACAAAAAAAACAATGAAAATATATTGTAGGTTACCTTTTAGTAATTCTTTATACCAAGTTTTGACGACAACGGCATGGTGTTTTCTATGATGTATGAGCCACAACGATAATGTTTGAATACTTTGTTGACTTGAGTTCAGTTCTTGGAGCTTACGAACTAGCGCATTTTCCGTAAAACCAGCCATGGTTTACGTTATATCTAATGAAATAATCGCCACGGATCACAACACTAAAGCTTATTTGACATTTACTAATAACGCCATATTGATATAAAAAAAATATTAAGTTCGTTTCGTTTCAAGTGAGCTATATTTGTACATGTCTTTGAAGGTAGCATTGGCCCATCAGTTAGAGTATTTTTAAGCAAAAAGTAGCCATAATATTATTAGGTACTTCTCTACCGCATTAGGTTTGTGTTATTTGGATGTGGCGTTTTACACTGAGCTCATTTTAAATATATACACAAGCGTTTTGACATTTTAAATTAGGCATAGACTTATAGAATATAACTGCGCGGATGTCTGGGTAGTCTTCTAGACATTGCATATGCAACGAGTGTTGCGAGTTCGTTTGTTTTGTCAGTCACACTTATAAAAAAATACACTTAATTCAATATCTGTTCCATAATATTATGATAACCATTAAATGATCTTATAAAATGAAGATGGCTTAAGGTCAACCGGGGCGAATGCGTTATTTTTTTAACAAGCGCATTTTATAGTCTTATTTTACATAAATCACAGACTTATTAGAAAATTATTCATTAGAAATATATTTATTTATTGTTAGTACATATGCAAACTTAAATTAATAGTTCCATAAGTAAGCTTTCAAGAAAGGAGTATTTAATGTGTTTTAAAAAGGGTTTTTAGCCGCATTTACCCCATATTGGGGCAAAAGCATCTTTATTAAATAAAATTATTATGTCGTACTTTTCTGGGATGAAATATATATAATTTACCTCCATCTGGGCGCAACTCTGTAAAAATGCACGAAAATTAAAAAAATAATAAATAGGCAAGTTTGACCAAACAAATTAAGTGTCATGCCATGGCCGGGTAAATTTATGTTCTATATAATTTTGGAAATCATTTTTGGTCAATAATTTGTTAATTTATTTTGTTTTATTTATTTGGTTCACCAACATTTTTTTTACACTAATTATACACAATAAAAGGAGCACGAGCAATAACAATAGTGCAACAAACACTTAAAGGCAAACACCACAAGTGATTTTTATGAGTGCGATAATCAACATTCAGCATTTACAAAAGTGACAATGCATGAATGTGTGTCATGAATATTACAGGTTTATTTAGATATGTATGTACAATAATAATGCTAATTAGGCAGCTGTTTGATTAATATTCTTCTTTGTCTGGCTACAGATTTTAGACAAGTTAATATCGATATATTTCAGTATCAACATTATCTTATTTTACTAACATATGAAAAACTTAGAAATAAGAGACAGAGTATGAATCATGCCTTTAAAAGATAGATGTAAGAGTTAATAGTATTTAATTAAATATGACACAAATGCAATAATCTTACAAATCACAATACTATATTATTGCATTATTTGCAGAATTTAAGTTTTCAGCAAGTCTTTACTTTGAGGAGTGCTAATATACTAAACAAAAAAGGGTTTATGATTGCTGGTTTTGGGGTAATTGCGCCATGTAGACACAATAGCCCCAAAGTCGCTGACGCATTGACCTCAAATTTGCCAATGCTCATTTCTATAAAACTAAAACGATTTCACTTATAATAGTTATTAATATAGTTAGACTAACATGTAATGTACACATGAACTTGAAATCAAAACGGAAGATCAAGGACAATGTGGTAGAATATTATTATTATTATTTCGGAAACTTACCTCACGCAGCACAAGTTGACACCGAACACGTAACTAATTCACAAATTGGCCGATATTTCAAATTCCTTTCATCCAGTAACCTGTGCTGCCACTTTAGAAATTAAATTTAGTAGAACTTAGTAGAACCGGATGGTAGTAGTTGTTATATTTCGGGTATTTTTTATATTATCTCAAATAAATGCCATTGCCCCAAAGACGCAAATGCCCCAGGTGACCTTATGTAATAATATTAGAAAAATGGGTTTTCAAAGCAAAACTTTCATTGTGCCTATCTCGTTGTGCCCATGGTGGATTAACTTTTTAGCGGATAACGAGATCCCAGGTTTGATGCCCCAGTCTGGTAAATTGTTACAGAATTTTTCTCTCAAGACATTTTCAGTAACGACACGGGGTCTAGAGTGATACGATTCATAACATAAGACTGATATTGGTCTACAGTTTTGTCCAACTACGATACGATATATATCGTGAATAGTCAAGGGCGCAGCGTAGGTTACGTATAGTGCAGTTAGCGTACACGTACTTACGTATAGTGCTGTCAACACATTAGAATATAATTAGAACGAAAGCAATTTTGCTTATTGTTCATTCGGAAACTCGGTTTTAATTTGTGTGAACTGCCTTGGTGGCGCAGCCGCAGCAGTAAATAACACTGCTGTGTGTGAGGTTAAACTGTTATTTGCTTTTACGTTCAAGAAGACCTCAGTAGTAATAGCAGCATGGAGTCGTAATCTTTACCCGTAAGATAGCAGTACGCATAACAACGCCGGACCTTAAATTATCGCTGGGGCAATGTGGGTATAAAATAACTTTACCTACTTAAACATATATTTAACGTAAATGTTTACTGTCATCATTATCAAATAATTGTAGCGGCGGCCCTCTCTTTTATGACCATAGCTAGTGAAGCTATGAGAATGCTATATCATAAACAGAATTACGGGATCCCTTCTTTTTGCATAATGTTCTTTGTCCTAATATACTTCGGCATAACGATTTTGGCACAATTTGTTTTGGCATAATAATACTTCAGCATAATTTTTTTAGGCATACATTTTATGTTGGCATAATCATCTTAAAGACTAATTTGTTTTGGCATAAATTTGATTCGCATAACGTTAGTAGGCTTAATGACTATTAGCATATGTGCAACAAAAGTTAGTGACAGAACCGAATTGCTGCAAAACCGACTCTACGTAGTCTTGTTTGTCCTACCCCTAGAGTGTAATTTAAAATCGTGTGGAAGCGTAGGGGCGAGGCGGCCCGTGGGCTGAGGAGCAGGCGGTTGCGAGCGAGCTCACCACCGCAGCTTCGGCTTGTTGGCCAGCCTCAGCCGCGGCGGTGAGCGAAAGCCGTCTGCGACGATTAGAACGCGTGGGGCCGCCGGAGGCCCGCAGCGCCGGAGCCGTGACAGAAACTCTGCCTGCTGCATGCTTGCTTGTTTGCTGCATGCTTGCTTGTTTGCTGCATGCTGTATGCTAATAAAAATGTATAAATTTATGCTTTAGAATATTATCTATGCTTAATCGTTATTATGGTTAGATAAATTATGCTTAAAAAATTATGCGTAAGCTGTTATGCGTAATTATATTATGCGAAAATATAATTCTGCCAAACAAAATTATGCTAAGTTATATTAGGTCTTAAAATTTTATGCTAATGGATAGGGATCCCAGAATTACTCGTGGAATGGAAAATGTCGGATCTGACTGTTCTAATTTCAAATTCCAACGTTGGGCAAGCCCGCCAAAAGGAAGGGTGTCATATTTGTTATTTAAAATTTTTAAATTTGTTTTCCCTTAAACTTTATAAATTAAGTTAAAACAATGGGGGTTAAATTATGATGTTGCCATTGTATAGTAATAGATACTTTGATTACTTTGACTTTTGAACATAATACCTTCATGGTGTGAGATTTTCGAGTGAAACTTTTTTCACATGATAAATATAAGATATTTTTTAAAAAAATGTGCAACATTACATTTTCGACCATCAATTGTTTTTTTTTTATTCAGCTCAGACGGAAAAGATGGATACTTCGAAAATCCGAGTCATTTTTGAATACGAGTTCCAACGCGGCACTAACGCGACAGAAACGGCTCGCAAACGCTGCGTTTGGAGAGGAGACTACTAATGAACGCGCCGTTTTTGGTTTTGGTTTAAACGCTTTCGTAATAGAAACTTCGACTTGAAAACGAACCACGTGAAAGACCGCCCAAGGAGATGGTGGAAGCCGATCTGGGTCAAACTACCCAGGAATTAGCGGCATGGTTTATCATTACACTAGCTGCAATATTGGCTCATTTTCATCAAATCTATAAGATAAAAAAATATGTAAAATGATTTGACTGATGAAAGAAATGCGTGTTGAAACATGTGTTGCCTTGTTGAATCGGTACAGAAATAAAGGCATATTGGATCAAATTGTGACATATGAAGAAAAGCGGATTCTTTACGATAACCGTAAGCGAAAAATGCTATGGCTGACCCCAGGTCAAACGCCGCAACAGTGCCCTAAAGCAAAGCTTACCAATAAAAAAGTAATGGTAACTGTTTCGTTGTCTCTTCATGGTTTTATTCACTATAGCTTTCTTAGGTCTGGTCAAGCAATAACAGCAGATGTTTACTGTGCCGAACTTCGAACAATGATGGTGAAACTGGCAGTGAAACAGCCCCGACTCGTGAATCGATCTTCACCATTATTGCTCCATGATAACGCTCACACTGCACGAGAAACCGTTGTAACTCCACAGGAGCTGCAGTTAGAAACCAACATGTCATCCTCCGTACTCGCCAGATCTTGCTCCAACGGACTACAATTTTTTTCGTGATTTGGATAATTTTCTACCTGATAAAAAAATTTCTTACCAGGCGGCAGTACAAAATGCTTTCACACAGTTTATCGAATCTAGATCCCCGGTGTTCTATCGTAAAGGCATAAATTAACTTCTGTTTAGATGGCAGCAATGTATAGATAATTAAGGTAAATATTTCCATTAAATAAATATGGTAGATAAATCTTAGGAAAATTAGTTTTAATATTTTTGTACAAATCGACAATTTAACACTTTAACCCCTAATATAAGCGCAATACTTTGTATTCAAAAGCGTCATGAAGACTAAATAGTAAGTCCCTTTTCCTAACCTACTTAGAAACTGGTAGTGAAATTCTTGAACGTCGATTATACACGTGTACCTATATTAATCAAAGTTCTGGAGCAACCGCTTCCAAAGCGAGCCCACCTCACCGGTTGTGTCTAGTTTTTATCTAGACTCATTACATAACAATTTCGCTTATAGCTTGTAAGTATGCTGGTGGAACATTTATTACTTAGATTACTGCATGTTGATGAGACAATATTTCTATCAATATCGGTTCTATCCTTTCTTTAGACTATGAATCTTTATAAACCACTACTAAATCTGATGGCGAATTATTTAAGAGACCGATAACAATAAGTATCTATATCAAATTAGGTCATTATAGATCCCAAGAATACTATACACGTTCGGGTATAAGCCAGGGTAGTACGTTAGGCTCTACTTTATTCCTAATTATGATAAACGACATCCCTAGTGTTATTACTAACACTGAATGTTTAATGTTTGCTGACGATTTAAAGCTCTTTCGCTCTGTCGCCAACGTTACAGATTGTGTAGCTCTCCAGCGCCATATCGATGCGGTTGAGGCATGGAGTATAAGAAATAAACTGTCGTTCAATGTTACTAAAACTTAGGTAATAACGTTTTCTAGATCTCGTTCTGCAATCACAACAACGTACGAATTAGCAGGTACAAGGCTCGAGCGTGTCACAAGTATATGTGATTTAGGGTTAACTATGGGCAACAAGTTGAGTTTTCGCGAACACATTAAGCAGATATGTAAAATCAAAATCAAAATAAATTTATTCAAGTTAGGTTACAAGGTAACACTTATGAATGTCAAAGTTACACGTAATTTCTTTTTCTGTGAATTTACATTTACTGCCACGTTCAGCAAAGCAAGGGTGTAGGTCTCATGAGAAGAACGGGCAAGAAACTCATAATAGCCACTCTTTTTAATCGCCAAGTGTACAATAATATTTCGTTTACAAATCATAACGGTAAGGTGCTGCAACCATTTCTCCATGAACTACTACTCAACATACTCAAGCATTTGATAAAATTTGATGGTAGCCTCTAAAGCAGCAGTATGGTAAATAGGAGCATCCACTCACATGTACATAAATAATCAAGACAAGACATGATTGTAGTCCGTAGTTTAATCTAACTGTTTAAATAAAATGTAGTAAGTAAATTATCGAATTCCACGAAAGAGTAGAGTTGTAAAGAGGCGAAAAAGTCTCGTGGCTTTATAATGAGAACATCCTATCAATTCAGTAGCATACATCTCACAAAGTGGCTTTATAATGCCTACGTGAGTAGCAAGTTAGAATATAATGCAATTATATGGAGTCCTAAAGAGCGATTGTGTACCGTGATGATTGAGAGAATACAGCGTAGATTTGCCCGGTAGGTACTTGTATAAACGAGCTTATGGGTATTATCCGTTTTTATATCCATCAACATTTGTGACAGGAATGGTTGGTCTCAATACCATGCTACTAAGAAGGGAATTAATGCACCTAATTAATTATTACTTGTTGCTAAACAATAAAGTTGATAATCCATCAGTGCGGGAGTGCATTTGTTTGTATGTGCCCGATAACTATTTGCGAGGCACTGGACGTCGGCTACGACAACTTCTCGCCTGCCCACCAGCTTGGCGTTTTCCTCATACTCGTAATAGCCCCACCGCTAGGGGAATTACATATATATAATATATATCTTTAATTTATTTATTTAGGTCTACCAGCTATTGTTACAGTAATACATGCATAATTTACAGGCTTTACAGGTAAACACCGCTTGCTAATTAGAGCATGTTAGATTCACCTAATTTAAGTTTAAATTTACAGAATTACAAATACCTTACATAATTAATTATTGGAAAACAAAGAGAAAAAGAAACCGACAAATAAACAAAACGCTTAAACAAAATAAAATGCTTAAAAAAATGCTTCCTAAGTGCTTGCATATAAATAATTACTTACAACACAATCCGGATACAGACATATTCTGTGGCAAGCCGAGTACCATTAAAGCAGACATGGTGCAATATTTAAATAAAAGATGAGAATGACATTGTTTAATGTATTGTAAATAATAATAATGATTTTTCTAATAATGCCAAAATTGCATATTAATAATTTATTTGACTGTTTGATTTAAAGTATATTTATATTGTTATTTTGTGAGATTTTACTAACTTTTATGTATTCAATGATTAATATAATGTGTTAGTAATGTATAACTTCACAGCATACAAGCGATTTGGTTTTAGACTGTAAGTTTGCATTGTATATGAATAAATTAATGAATAAAGGGTTCTTAATATAGCCATTGTTGCCACATCCATTTCAATCTGGTCGAAACGTCAAGGGTTCAAAAAAGGTAGATATGTGAATACCTATTAGCATGATCGCATTGACTGCTGTTTCTTATTAGGTTTATTTGTATACATAAATCATGCAACTTGAAAGTATAAAGGTAATCATATCGGGCTTGCTTTGTTTTGAAATCCTAGGTTGCTAAAATCAAATCTAATTCTTTACTTTGTGAAGTTAGGTGATTACAGGTATTGCTTATAAATAATGTATATAAGTAGGTACCTACTAGGTCCCTCTTATAGGCATGCAAAATCAATAATAAGGTTAATTTATTATGTTACAATTTTAAATGTCTCAGCGTGTATATCTATTTATACATTAATGTGATTACTTGCATTACTCACAATGCAAGGTCGTTAAAAATCCTACATAAAATATTTTATTCTTTAAATATACCGCCTCTTTCCCTTTCCTCCTCTTGCGGCTACAGTTTCAGGGGCCAAACGGATCTATAAATGTACAAATGCGTTTCCCGTAGTAGCCAGCTACATAGCAAGCATAAGGTACGTATCATAAGTACCAGACCAATAAAGACGTACCTAACTCTGTTAGTTGCTAATTATAGCTTCTTAACAAGTACTTTTACAGTGACGAGATAGATTCAGTTACAGTTACAGTGCCTTCAGATGGGTGACTGGTTAGTTTGCCACAAAGGACAATAAACAATAATACACTTAAAATTAGCTTACGGATTAGTAGCTCTCCCGAAACATAAAAAAATGATTTTTGTTTGTTTGTAAGGAATTATGTTATAGTTTCTGTATCGCGGGGAACTTCTATATTAATAAAACATTTACCTACCGCTAAAAAAACATTGCTTAAAGAAAAATATTTGAATCGGCTGCTTAGTAAAAATAAAGGTATTTCAAATTATTGTATTTCTGTTTTTTGGTCCGTCGTCACGTAAGAATCACTCAACTGTAGGTACTCATTAACGACTTTACAACATTTGCGGACGGAGATGCAGGTAAACGCTTTAATTATGTAAGTTCTAACTATAAAAAGTAAAAGTATTTAATTAATAAAACCAACTCGGTCTAATGGTAGAAAATGTGTACTTATGTAATTGTGTGTCTTACAATATTCTTTAAAAAAAAAAATCCTTTACGGCGTTATAGGCGCTTTGATACTGCAGGTTATTTTGATTTCATCCAATTGATCCAGTTGACGGCCTTTATGAAATAGTCGTCATAGCTTTCAACTAAATCTTACTTTATATTGGTTCTCATAATTGACTGCTTCTTTTTGTTTTTTTTTTTTTACCTTTGGGAATGCTTTTACGCATATCCCTCCGCGGGGGCGGGCGGAGGGATTATGTCGGACACGCCGCGGTAAAATAAAGATGTTAAAAAGATAATGTACCTCCCGGGATACCGACTAAACCTACCACGGTGTCCCTCGACAAAACCACTTTCGGCGGGGCCGCGCGAATCGCTTTCGCATGCGGTCGCGACCCCGCCGAGGTTACGGCCCGCCGTATGAAACGGCAGGCCACTACGCAAAGAGACCTACCCAAAGGCACTCACTTCTAATAAAATCCTACTGTCTCCCCCCTAGAGGGGAGACGGACTCAAAACAGAGGCGCGCGTGGGAACACGCACGCCGCCTCTCGGACCTGGTGCTAAACGGATGGCGGGCAGGCCCACAAAGCCCGCCACCCCCAGGTCAAACCTCAGGGTGGCTGGAGGTCGTCTCGCGCCCTCCGGCGCCCGGCTCTGCGGTTGGGGAGAGGGTTTAAGCGCTCCCTCTCCCGCTCCGCCGCCTCCTTGATGGAGGCGACGGCGTTCCACGATCTCTCACTCCGGACCATAGACTGAACTACGGCCGGGAGCGAGAGGGCAACCGATCCGACTGCCGCGATCAAATCACGGCGCTGCGATGCCCAGGCGGGGCAAACCGCCAAAGTGTGCAGCGCCGTGTCCTCTACAACGTTACGGCGGCAGTCGCCGCAGTGGTGACAACCGGGCGTCTCTTGCCGGCGTATACGACACACAAACCGGCCAAAACAACCATGGCCAGTCAGTACCTGTGTCAGCCGGAAGGTGAGGGCGCTATGCCGCCTCTCCAGCCACTCCTCAAACACGGGACTTACCGCCACGATCGGAGACTTCAATATCGACATTTTAAAACAAACTAAGCTGTCAACAGAATTTAAGGAACTGTTAATTACTTATAACTTAAAATTACAATTTAAACAAATTACAAGATTTTGTAGCAAAACTTGTATTGACAACATAGCCCATAATATGAAATCGTGCGTAGAAACTATCAATGAATTAGGTTTATCGGACCATAATGCGCAAATTGTTAAAATACCGGTAAACAAAACGTGCACAATAAAATATTGGTATATATTGAAAAGAGATTACTCTAAAGAAAATCGAGGAATATTTATAAAATATTTAAAACAGTTAAGTAATAACGATGTGTATAGCTGTATGGATCCAAATAGTGCTTACAATAAATTTCATGAGAACTTTGTTATGCTATATGAATTATGTTTTCCATTAGTAAGAATTAAGATTTATAATCGACCTAAACCAAAATGGATATCACGTGGCTTAAAAATGTGCAGCAAGCGCAAACGTGAACTTTTGTGGCAATATAGAAAAAATCCAAGTACGGTAAATAAAAAAATATTTAAAACATACGCGACGAGATTCAAAACTATAATAAATCTGACAAAAAAGTCTCAAAATAATTACTATATCAAGACTGCTGCAAACAAATGCAAAGCAACATGGAAAGTAATAAATGAGATCAAATGTAACTATCCTACTGAAAGCGTAAAACAATTAATCAAAAATAATTCAACAATAAATGGACCTTTGAACATCGCCCAAACATTTAACGACTTTTTTCTTAACATCAACAATAAAAACCTGACTAATTCAATTAATAATTCGTTCAATAAATTGACACACGATGACTCTAATAAATTGACATATAATAATTCTTCTAATAAATTGACATTTAATCCACATAATAAAGTGACATATCATTCAAAATCGATCTTTATGGCACCAACTATCCCTAATGAATTGTATAACATTATATTAGCACTGAAAAATAAAACCAGTGTTGGCTATGACGGTATATTGACAAATATTGTAAAAGATGTTGCTATTATTATATCCGAACCGTTAAGCTACATTATTAACCTATGCATAGAATACGGCATCTATCCAGATAATCTTAAAATATCGGTAATAAAACCAGTATTTAAAAAAGGTGATAGAAGTAATATGAATAACTACAGGCCGATAGCACTGATGTCTACATTTGCAAAGATTTTTGAGAAAGTTATATTTAAATGCATATATGAATTCCTGGAAAACCATCATATTCTAACACCAAGTCAATATGGTCAATATATATAACTTTTTACAAAAAGTATTAAACAGTTTGGACAAAGGACTACCGGCTATAGCGTTATATATGGACATGTCAAAGGCATTTGACTGCGTCGAGCATAATACCCTCTTAAGAAAAATGTATGCGTATGGTATCAGAGGCAATGTGTATGATCTCGTAAAATCATATCTTTCAAATAGAGAACAATACACAGAGGTTTGTCAGCTGAACCCACTGTCAAAGACAGTAGAAGTCTATGCATCTAAAGCTGGGACTGTGCAATTCGGTGTTCCACAAGGGAGTATTTTGGGCCCCTTGTTATTTCTTGTGTATATAAATGAAATGCCTTTAATAACAAATCATGATGTTACGCTATTTGCTGACGATAGCACAGTACTATTTAACAATGATAATTTAACTAATTTAGAACTCGACATAAATCAATCTGTAGAAAATATTGTAGACTGGCTTAAAATTAATAATTTAATGATCAACATTGATAAAACAAAAATAATGACTTTTAGAATACGCACACAACGCACAGCTCCCTTAAAAATATGTTATCATGATAGCGAGATAGAAGAAACTGATGTAACAAAGTTTCTAGGTTTACATATTGATAATAAAATTAATTGGAAATTACATGTTGACTATGTCTGTAAAAGACTAAGTCAGTTTTCATATGCTCTCAACAGGTTAACAAAACTGGCAAATCAAAAGACTCTAATTGCAGCATACCATGGCTACGTTAGCTCAACCCTAAGGTATGGGGTAATATTTTGGGGTAACAGTACAGACAAAGGCCGGGCATTTGTAGCACAAAAACGCTGTATAAGGGCTATGTTCAATCTGCAGGTAACCGACTCGTGTGTAACATATTTTAAAAAACATAACATTTTAACCTTGCCAAGTCTATACATCTTGGAGGTAGCATTATTTACTAAAAATAATTCTGAGCTATTTAACTATCGCAAACGTATAAGACATGAGAACACATTACACATAGTTACTAGCAAGACACATTTAATGCACGAAAGTATATTTTGTATAGCTTCGCGCATATTCAACAATATTCCAAGGGAGATCAGAAAAATTAAAGAAATAACTATATTTAAAAAGAAATTACATGACTTGTTAATAAATAAATGTTATTATACAGTAAATGATTTCATGAGTGATAAATCTCTGCTCCATTACTCCATACCTCAGTCATAACGTGTTCAGTAATCTCATATATAAGAAGAATCCATTATTATTGCCTGTTTATAATTTCTGTGACATTGCGATCCATATTGACATAATTAATTTTATTATTTAATGCATGTGTTTATTCCAACCATATTATTATAAGTTTTGTATGCCCAATGGGCGGGACATAGCTGAACTAAATTATGTAAACTATAACTTCTGTATTATGTACCTATGATCCACAATAAAGAATTATTATTATTATTATTATTATTATATCGTGGCGTGCCCGATAATTGACTGCTTCTGCATCAAGGGCAAGCAGAGTTTTCCGGGGGTTTATCAAACTTAACAATAATTAAAATGAATTCTAGACACAATAATTATAATGATATCAGCCCTGCATTAAATTGCCATCGCCAATCCACTTCTGGGCACTGGCCTCTTCTCAGTGTAAGAAGGGTTAGGCCATAGTCCACCATGCTGTCCCAGTACGGGTTGGCAGATTTCACACATCTTCGAGAATATTTAGGAGAACTCTAAGATATGCCCGTTTTCTCACGATGTTTTCCTTCACCATTAAAGCGAGCGATAATTAACTATTTAATACACACGTAACTTAGAAAAGTCAGAGGTCTGCGCCTTGGAATCAAATTCGAGACCTCTGCGTAGCATTCCAACGGTCCCCCACTAGACTATCGCTAAAAACACTACAAAAACAAATTCTGTGAGAACTTACACGTTTATTACTATTGTAAAAACCGCCCGCAAATCTTAGTACATGGATATAAAGTAAACATTGCAACAACTTACAACTATTTGTAGATCTCACATATTCCGAATCAGGATGTTCTCTATGTTCTTTATTAGAATATTTGTAAAGTCCTCCGTGGCTCAAGCTTTTATTAAGAATGAGGAGACATTGGTGCCAATTCTGTTGTCACAAAATTCTCTTATCTTAGCTAAAAATCTCTAAAATTTAGTTTAGTCCTGTCAAACGACATTTCGTATTCTGAAATCGCTAAAAGTGACAGGACTAAACTAAATTTTATAGATTTTTAGCTAAGATAAGAGAATTTTGTGACAACAGAATTGGCACCATTGTTACTGTATCTTAAAAAATATATTGAACTGTCTGGTATGCACTCTATCTTACATCGTAGTCGTTATACCAATGACATATGTACCTATAAAGAAAATTCACACAGAAAATAAGTGGTAAAAGGCTTGTTCCCAAGATTTAACTTTTAATGTCTTTGTTTGTTCCCAATTACTTGAGACGTAAAAAGCTAATGAAAGGTATGTATATAGTTTGATGTTTACAAAGTGTCTTGTCGTCCACTATACGGATAGTGGACGAATAATTTATGTTATTCGTCCGATTAGTGGACGACTAACTTATTTTATATGTCCGTTTAGTGGACGACTAGCTACAGCCTTATTTTTAACTCTAATTTATAGTGTCGTGTCGGTATGTTATGTGGTTTAGACAATAATTACAGAGTTTTAATGATATCGTGCTATTAATTTATAATGTCAAATTTATTTTAATTGGCTTTTCTTTTATTAATACGTCATTAATAATCATAATAAAATATTATCGAAAATGTATGTTAATATTATGTTTTTTTTTATTGAATCTAAATATTAAAGATTCAACAGAATATTTTGCTTTACAAATACCTAATAAAAGTGTACCTGGTCGATGAATGTAGATAAGATATATTTAAGACAAATTATATGAAAATCCTTATAAGACCTTTAATTGTAATTCTTTTTTTTTATTGTGACACGGCAATGTGATTGTAACGGACCTGATGGAAAGCCCAATTACAGTCCAGAGACAGTGACGACGAGGAGAAGATAGATGTCTTCTAGTCGTCGTCAGTGTCAAGCCGGTCTGACCAGATGCTTCTTCACACTACGTTTGAAGCACCCAATGTCATAGAAGGGAGGGATATAACGCACGTTATGAAAAAACTGCGCAACGATTTTTACAGTTATGTAGCTGGATGTCGAACGTAAAATCTGGTGTGTGTTTAATCTTGATACGCCGGCGCCGCCTAATATGGATAGGTAGGTACCTACTTCCAAATTCGACGCGTACGAATTTGCTGGCAAACCTAGTATTATTAAATATATTAAATGGATGTGTTTGATTTAATAAATGTGGCAAAGAATCAGGCAGCCTGCATAATTGTAAACAGTTAGTGTAACCCTATGACATATGCTGCACCACTGTGCACAGCCAACACAAGAAAAAATCATTACAGATGGTAACAAGCAGGGCTTATTTTAAACCCCTTCTTCTTCTTTTCGTGTGTTTAGTGGCCAACCTGTTGTCAAGAGTTGTTCAAGTCAACCGTATATCTCTGACATGACTTAACGACTGCTGCCAATTTGGCAACAACCGGGACCAACTTTTTACTTGCCCTCTAGCACGGAGACGCTCACGATGAAATACCACTAAGCGGTCACCCATCTATAGACTGACCGCACCCGACGTTGCTTAACCTCGCTAATCGTTTACCGATCACTGAGTGCAACTGACTATGAGCGTCTCGTTTAAGCCCCTACTGCATTAGGAATAATTCATGTATCGCAGAAGACTTTACAAACATTACAAACAACAGGCACAAAGAACATCCAGAGTAATTCAGATTCGGAACATCCATTTGTGTATCACATAAATTTTTGTCCGAACCCACAACACTCGATGCTGCGGCATTGGCGAGGCAGCCACTTAAAACAGCTGCGCAATCAGCACACGAAACACTGAATTTCTTAAAAAAAAATTCGTTTTCGTCAATAATGATCGTTTGCTATAACGCTAAATCGAAACATTGTGAAAAAACGTGCATGCTTGAAAGATCTTAAGTTCTCAACGATATGTGAACTTTGCCAACCCGCACTGGGCCAGCGTGATGGACAATGGCCTAACTCTTCTCACACTGAGAAGAGGCCCGTGCCCAGCAGTGGGACAGTTTATATATAGGGCTGATATTATATAATATAAAGATAACTTGTTGTTATTCTTTGATTTAGTGTATCTATAGACAAAGATTTAGAATTTAAATTATGCCTTTTATGTTTTTACACTATGTGTAATTAGTATATAAATGTATTTGATGTTCAAGAAACGTATACGTCTGGTTTATAAGGAAATAGTTTATATAACATTTTTGATTCTCAAATCGAAACATTAATCATTTTAGTCGCGAAATATTTAAAACATGTATTTAACGATACACAGATTAGAAAGCGGCGATAGCCCAATGGATAAGACGATCATGAGGTAGCGAACTCAAATACCACCTAAATATAAAATAGATAATATAAAATAGAAATTTGTAATCCAAATGTTAACTATTTAGTTTTGACATATATTATGTTATATAGTTATTATTAAATATCTAATAATAATATATTTAACATTCTTTTAGTATAATGGACACAAATTAATATCGTAAAACTCTTGAACTATGGAATTTTTCTTTTTTAATTATGCATATTAACTAATTTAAACACAAATAACTCAATTATTAAGTTTCGCCAGTAACACACAAAATATAATTTACATAAAATATTCTACTAATATCTAGTTCTAAGTGGTTAGAATAAAAAATAGATAATCTGAAACGTGACGATCAGCATACCGCAAATGTCTAAACTAGTGTAAGCAATAGTGCTTGTTGTGTGGAATGATAGCGGGCGATGGCATCGACCGGTCCTCGATGAACATGCGTTGTTCTTTCTCTAGGTACACACCTGCGCGAGCGCAGCCGCTCAGTTTAGTTTCCAAAGGCTGCGACGCACGATCCCACCACACCGACCCGTGATTCTCGCGCGAAAATGATATCGAACTTATAAAGACAATTTAAATTTAGAATTCGACTATAGATAACTTAACATAAACTTTATTTAACTCGATTGTGTTTTTTATTTTATAGTGTGACATTAATATTAAATTTTATAAAATGTATCCAATTTTTGGTAATAGTATCCCGATTGTGCTCCTGTTGGCGTTGTTTGTTTTGGTGAACGCCCAAAGAGCATCGAATAATTACAGAGACGTTGGTATGTATTATTACTTTACATAAATATCATTATATGCGTAATGGTGTTTTCATGGTCACCATAGATAATAATGCTAATTGGAATAAATAACTAATCAGTGTCGAAAATGCCTATAATAGGTACTTCTTGAGTTTTGCATACCGTTGTTTGAATAATTGTATTGTTATATTATTAAATTGTGTATTATTAATAATTCGCTCAATCTCAAGAACGGACATTGACACCGGTGAATCTTTACAACAAATAATTTATTTAAATACGAAACATTTTATTCAGAGCTTCATGCCAACTTTGTCATCTTGATAACCATTTTGTAATCAATTATTCAATTTATAAACTAATTCTGAAATGCTTACTTAGCTGGTTTACCTTGTTCGATTGTTTTTGTGGTTTTGCCTCTCTGGCATGTTTAACAGGTAACTTAAAACATCTCTGTTTATATGCAGAATATTATCGAAAAATAATAATTTAGGATATTTTATAATCTAAATTGATTTCTGCCCTTTAACTTATGCTGATGCTAAACAAATTCATAATGAAAAAGTAAGTGATATATATTATTTAATTACAAAAGTGAAAATATATTTTAAATCTAAACATTTTTGTCTATATGTAAAAATGAGTCCGAAATAGATCAATATTAAGTTTTCCAAAATACACTACCATGGTCATGCTCAAATAATCTTAATACTCATATACTTAGAATTATTTTTATCTATGAGAGCTCATTATTATTAATTTAGGCTCATCAATGGTCTTAATACATTTTTGAGCTTTACATTAGTTTTCCATAAATAATGTCTTATGATATGACCGTAGAATAAGTAAGTATAAGCAAATACACCAATACTTCAAATATACGCACATCTTCTACACCAGCAATACGCATAAGCTATAAGATGTATTTCAATTTTTAAACAAATTAATTTAATTACCTATATCTTGTAATTTCAATTAATTTAATAATATACTTAGCAATAAAATCAATATATTGATGTGACCTAGAATGTATTAATGCTTATTGAACATTTTCGTAAAGTATTTCGGTATGTGGTGGCAAATATCTAAATCAAAATCAAAATAAATTTATTCAAATTAGGTTACAAGGTAACACTTATGAATGTCAAAGTTACACGTAATTTTTTTTCTGTGAATTTACATTTACTGCCACGTTCAGCAAAGCAAGGGTGTGTAGGGCTCATGAGAAGAACGGGCAAGAAACTCGTAGCCACTCTTTTTAATCGCCAAGTGTACAATAATATTTCGTTTACAAATCATAACTGTAAGATGCTGCAACCATTTCTCCATGAACTACTACTCAACATACTCAAGCATTTGATAAAAATTGATGGTAGCCTGTAAAGCAGCAGTATGGTAAATAGGAGCATCCACTTACATGTACATAAATAATCAAGACAAGACGTGATTATAGTCCGTAGTTTAATCTAATTGTTTAAATAAAATGTAGTAAGTAAATTATCGAATTCCACTAAACCAGACATTCTATTTATGTTGACGTCATAAATCAGTAATGATATTATAAACTTATAAACTAAATGTAAATGATAATCTAATCTAACAGCTTTCAATATAATTAAAGCTAATTGGAATAATTTTTATCAGATAAACAATTTTGGTAGAAATTACCCAACTTTAAAACACTTTTATTACATAATATTGAAAACTCTAACTCTACTATTATTGAACTTTACTATGCTATTTAATTAAAACTATTTATATTTAAGTTTACACTTTGCTTCGACGTTTCGGTTGCTTTACAGCAGCCATGTTCACGGGGAGACTAAGATGGTACAGAATACATATAATAAAAATGGACAGGTTAGTCGTTAATTAGTTGTAGCTCATCGAACTTGCCATCGTAAGGTCTTGGGTTGTAATCCCTGAATGCACTATCATCGTGAACCCAAACTTATTACACGCACATTAGCTTAGCTGGATAGGTTAACAAAATACTAGTACTTAATTCATAATGTGAGCCGCAATGAACTTAATAGAAGTATTGTTACGAGTTACAAAGTGAAAATACATTTGTAAATTTTGAAATAAATTGCTTTACATTTTAGTAGTAAATATAAATCGTTCACGAACGTTCCGGTCTTTTTTATTAAGTCCGGTTGACCGCGCGAACAATTAGTTAAAGCTTTAATTTTAAGAGGTATTGTGTATGTATATTATTAAGCTACCATATGCGTCATAATAGGTTTCTGATCTAGAAAACACGTCACGTAAAAATGTTTAAACGATTCTCGTCTCCCAAAAATATAACTAAACATGTGCCACTTACAAAAATACTTAAACTGCGTAAAACAGTGAGCCAATTAAAATCGACATGACATATTTAACAAACCTTGATATGAAGTAGTAATGCAGAGAATGAAGTTATCTGTCCTTACGTAATGACCAAGTTATAAATGTTATAATAGGTACATAAGAATGCATAAATAAACCATTTTGGATTGATCGCGGTCGCAACGGCTCCACTTTTACTTTCGTGACACCGCTGTGGGTGTGATTTCTCTTTCGGAAGCAAGATATTGACTCTGACAAGATACATTCGTTTTTTGCGCGGTTCGGATATTTGCTTTATTGCTTATCAAGTGTTAATCATATATTGTCGTTGTTGCCAGATAGAAACCTTTTTGTCTGGATGTCTTATTGACTAAGAGACAGTGCCTTAAGAATGCTTGAAACTTTTTACTATAACATATATTAAAGCTTATTAAAAAACAACATTGATATGGTGAAACTTTAAATTTCTTATAGTGATGACTAAAACAAACTAAATATTCGACTGCACGGACGTACGGTGTAGTGGTTTAAATTGGTCTCTACGCCATTGCCACTGTGTCCTTGTGTCGTGGGTTCGATACCGACAGGGGGCAAAAAATTATGTAATCCATAAAAATTGTTTCGAGTTTGAGTGTTCGTTGTGTCCGTTATTTCAGTGCTTGTGTCGTCCCACGCATCACAGGAATTATTCCTAGTGCTGACGTTGCCTTTTTATATTAGAAGTAAATATGTAAAGCGTATTAAAAAAGATAACATAATTACAAAAACACAAATAATTTTAATACTAAATATGTAAAGTGTTGTAAAAAAATTATATGTTACATATATTGCAATTTAACTATGTGGTTGGTGAAGATGATTGCTGCTCTGCGCGTGCTTATTTAGGCATGACTATACAAAACGGCTGTCTCAGTATATGAGCTGTACAGATTAGATGGTTAAATATATTCTTACAATGGTATATTACTATTAGAAGCTCCGTATTCAAGTGAGAGCAATGTTATATTTTTACATTAAACAAAATGAAATATTTGCATTTTTCAGCCTTTATTATATTTGTTATTCAACCCTTGCAGGGTGATACAAGTTTTTATTATAGAAACATACTAGTTACCAAGGTGCATGTCATTGAGTCAGCAGGTCAAGAAAAATAACCTCAAATTCCGCGCTACTGAGAATTTCGCGTTCGTAATCACTGCTAATTTATGAATAATTTATTTGATTACGTCGCTTCAAGCGAGTTACAATTTAATGTTATGAAAACTATATTTTACATTATAACCTCTCTCAATTTATAGACTACGAAATAGAAATACTGACCCGTCATCGCTTAATAGTGTTTAATCATTGACAAAAACATAATACCCAAAATACCTTATAAAATAACGTACTCTACATTGAAAATCATGATTTTTCTAGACCAGAGTACTTTTGCGTTTAAATTAATATGAATGTCAAGTTTGGTAATCGTTATTTAGACATTCCACTTTTCACGCAAATTATTTATCGCTTAACGTTTATACACATTGACATTGACTATAAAACTCGTTTGCTACAACACTATAACTTACATCCTAACTAATATTATAAATGCAAATATAAGTTTGTTTGTTTTTTACGCTTTCGCGACTTAACTACTGGACAAATCATCATGAATGTTGTCAGGGGTACAGAATACCCTTTGTTCATGTTGCATAAAATATAAGAAAATACTTTTTCCTGGATGAAAGGTATACCTTTCAGAAAAAGGATTTTCTTGTTTTTTATGCAACTAAGGTGGCAAACAGGCATACCTGGCAGGCCCACCTGATAGTAGGTGGTCACCGTAGCCTATGGACGACTGCAACACCAGAGGCATCACTTGCTCGTTGCCGATCCCTTAGGAAAGGAAGAAGAGAAAAAGGAAGTGGGAAGGAGAAGGAGAGGGAAGTGGGATGGAGAAGGAGAGGGAAAGGGGCAAGAGGGTGATTGGGTTTCCGGCACTCTCACTCACCGAACGAAACATAACAGTAGGAATACTGCTATTTCACGTCGATATTCTGTGAGAGGGTAGTCCTTCCCCGGTCGAGCCGGCCATTCATGCTGAAATCAGCGAGGCTCTACTACTCATATTGTTTCTTAGCGATTGATAATTAACATAGCCTTAACTTAACATAACATTAATACGAGCGAAGCCGTGGTCAAAATCTAGTTGCCTCTGAACTTATTTACTATAACACTATAACTTAAATAGGTACTCATATAAAATTGAACTGAATATTACCAAAATTGTGATGTTACGAGAGTTCAGCGGATAAACATTTAATCCCATTGGTATCATAATGAATTTAATCGTACGGGCTAATTACGAACATAATTAAATTTGGGTGACGGTCATATTTGCCGCTACATTCTGATACGATCATTGGGTAAACGTGCACAGTATAAAATACAATATAATCCACAGGAGTAAAAGTCAGGATTAATAATATACATTATTTATATTCGTGTGGCGATACATAAACAGGCCTCAACGAACAAGCAGAGACTATGGATTCCCAATTGTTAGGATCCTGTAATAATAATAAAATGCTATCACATACACACACCTAGCCCAAACTAAGCAGAGCTTGTCCTAGTTGGTAGTAGATCCTCGCTGGTTTCATCATGAATTGGCCGGTTCGACCGGGGTAGTACTACCCTCTCACAGAATACCGGCGTGATGTAACGGTAATCGTACTGTTGCGTTTCGTATTGGTGAGTGAGAGAGCCGGAGGCCCAGTTACCCCGATCCTTTTCCTATCCTTTCCTTTGTCCTTTCCCTCCTTCATTCCTTTTTAAAGGGCTGGCAACGCACTTGTAACTCCTTTGGGATTGCGGGTGTCCATGGGCGGCCGTAATCGCTTACCATCATGCTCGTTTGTCACTCAACATCATATAAAAAAAAATAGGTACACCTTGGATAAACATACATATATACTTTTTTGTATATATATACATACATATTATACATAGAAACACCCAGACCAAGACAAACATTCATGTTCACGCACACAAATGTTTGACTTGTGGGGAAATCGAACCCGCAACCTCAGGCGTGGCAGTCGGTTACACTAACCATTACGCTAACGAGGCCGACAAATGTCTATGTCCATCTTATGCATTTCTTCTTGTCACAAAAGGAGATGAGAAGGTTATGTTGGGCTTTTCAGAAGTTCGGGCGTACCGAACGAAACCACCCCGTTGTAACTACTCACTGCCTTGCTGGAGGGTAGCTTGCTAAAACTGTAACTGCATTAGCGATCCACCTACCAATTCCTAATGCAGGACGTCTGCCCGCGACGTCTTTGAAGTGACGTCCCGGTACGTCCTGATGCTTCGCTACCTCACTGGCCTAAGCTATATTTGTAAGATCCTGAAAAATCTCTTACTTCATTCACTCAGATTACATTCTTCATGTACCTTCCTCGGTTTAGGGTACTTAACTCCAGCAGGATAAATGCACGAGCGATTCTTGCGCCCCAGCCATCGTGGAAAGAAACACCGTGGTAGGTTAAACGGTAGGACTCGGAACTTTCGATGTTCCCCTGTTGTGTGACAAATACCCACCGCTCGCCCACTGAAAAGGATACTTAACTTGGTCATCATAACATCATCCATGTAGAACAATATTTACCGAGCGCATGTTATAGCCAGACCTTGAACAAATGCAATGAACCGGCGTGGTATGTGCGAGATACTGCCCTTAGCCAGTCGCAGTGACCTCGACGAGAAACAACTGGATCAAAGGAATGCATTTTGGCGCATCTTGCAAACCTGTATCATAAATGTTATGAGCTGTTTATGATAATGACTTGTATAATTTAATATTAAAGATAAAGATAAAAAGATTACAGATATTAATGCAAAGTACTTTTATGCTTCGCATTTTAATTCAGAATGAAAGTCGGGACACAATTTTTATTTTATAAACATATTTATATCCCCTTACAACTGTTTAAACACAATGCTTTAGTTGCCTTAGCTAAGTTCGCTTAATTTCTAATGAATGCAAACTTTGTGTCAGTAAAAAGGCCAATTTTTAATTTAACTAGCGGTCGGTTAAAAGGGGTCCAAAGTTTTTGCTTCACGTATTAATATATAGAAATATTTTGTATCGAATTTAACAAAGGACCATTGTCTATTTGGTGATTCTGTTATCAATTTTAGTTTTTGCAATACGCTTACAAATACGCTTGACTAAGTAAGCTTTCGAACAATATTCACTTGACCATATTTTTTTAAATTAATCTAATCGCTGAGTCATTAAATGGACGATAGTGAAACAATCTTGACAACTTCAGAAAATACTGGCTTGTACTAACACATGACAGAGTGCGGCAATAAAGAACCGTAGACTGAAAACGAAATAAAGGTAGTCGGTTAGCTACACACTACGCTTTAGTCCGCTAACGTATCCGAAATCTTGGCTTTGAATCACAAGTACCTACACGCTAGAAGAGAATGATTGCGAATTGGAACATTGCCCAACACACAAATGTACAGTATTTTGCTTTTATTACATTCTCTATGTTATAGTTTAAAGTTTAACCAACCAAATAATTATACCAAGAATAAACTTTCTTTATATCGTGGCCGGTTCCAAAAGTAAACGAGAATACAATTTTATGTAATTTGATTTTACATCATTACAGAAGCGGCTTTTTGAAAGGTTAACTTTTACATTGCAAGTTAAAATGCACGTAGCAAACGTGTTTTTATAATAGGAGTCGCGATGGCTTAGTGGAGAGACTGTTAAGGTGCCGGCTGAAACTTTAAATTCGGACTCATGGCACCTTTGAATTTTCCGCCATGTGACTATTCAAGATGGTTTGCTGATGTTTTGTTTAATTCTTAAAACCAGAGCTTTACCCTTACAGGCCGCTTAAACTTTCTAGGAAAGACGCTGCCGTGTTACCAGCTGGATGAGTGATTTTTGTATCTTGTGCTGGCAGCAAACCGACTTTTCCTGGTTGAGTTAGCGTCGCATTAATAGTATTAGTACCAGTGGGTGACTGTTTGTTTGAATCGTGAGAGATACTTAAAGAATAACCTCTGTCAAACCGTTAATATTTTAGTGATGTTTTGTAATTTTTCCAATAATTACATAAAAATACTCTAGATTAATATCTGTGGTTTTTTATCTTTCGTTTAAAAGTACACAAGTAATCATCATAAAGAGCTAATAACAATTATTGTACAGGTTTGCAAGATGTGCTAAAATGCAATCCTGTACTCTAGTTGTTTCTTGTCGAGGTCACGGCGGCTTGCTAAGGGCGGTGTCCCGCACTTGCTGCGCCGGTTCATTGTCGTTGTTCAAGGTCTGGCTATAACATGGACCCGCTACTACAGCTTTCTTTACATGCTAATTAATAATGTTTTACATTGTCACACACGGGGAATATTTAATTTCTTGGCGAGCGTAATAACAATTTTGAGATTTTTAGGAGAGTAATTATAAAAACAAAAAATCCGACTGTTTAAAAGTAATGAACTGAAAAGAGAAAAATAAGTATCACAATGTAATTCCTGAGTTCCTGACTTGAATAGATTCTTGCTAGAAAATGATACTTCGGGCGTCCCGATATATAATTGGTATGCTTTTTGACAATTTGTGTTAAAACAGTAATATAAACGTGATATGATATATATATTTTTGAAAGGTTCTTTTTACGATCTTTCATTTGATACCCATATTGCTAAGGTAAGACAAAAAAACAAACTCACTCCCCCTTTTTCTTTATTTGCGGGCGCCATTATGAAAATTTATATAGCCTATGTCACTACCACAATTCTGATAAATTCAACGACACCTCATATGTCAAAAACCGTCCAGCCATTTGGGTTGTAGGACGTGCCAAAGAAATGGACGTACATAACCACATACATACATACATACATACGCTCAAAAACATTACCCTCCTTCTGACGTCTGACGCAGTCGGGTTAAAAGGTCTCACGAATTTCTGCCCACGACGCGGTGGCACCCGCGTGTACCTCACGGAGATGCCCACCAGGAAAAATACCCTATGTGGCCATCCGGTAATAAGGGTATAGTACTAGCTGTGTGTCAACGTTTATCAAAATACGTAATCAGATGACGTGTGATTTAATTACAAACATCTTCACATACTTTTGCATTTTTAATATTAGTAAAATAAAAACGTAGTATTTAGCAAACCGGGCACCAAATTATTTATTCAATGAGTATTAAAGTTATTGCCTACACTAGTTCGTTTACCTTTTGAGTCGCAGCGGCACACCGGCGGTCAGAAACTATAGGTTTAAGTCTAGCATTACAAGACTTCACGAGTTAATCGCTAAAATAGCTTTTAAAAACGTTCTGCTATTTAGCTTTAAGCCTGCGAACATTCTCATTACACACTAGGTCGTTTACGAACCATACGAAGAATAATATTTATATAAACTAGTTCCTCGATAAACAATACAAACAAGGCTTACGCTATAATTTTGCATTTGACGAGCCAAATATAAACAAATCTGACATTTACCTAATAATATTTACTCTATTAATTGAATTACTAATTAATGCTAATATATTCTAAAATATTTTTACGATGACATTCGTTTTAATATACATTGATTGAAGACCTTAGTCCTAGACAACTTTAGGCGCATATATGAGAAGACTAGGCAGATGGTGGAATGGTTCGCACTCCAAAACTATCTGGGGCCAAACCAATGATGGCTAGGTTTTAACTCGAAATTCTAGGGTTGTAAGTAGGTCATCTGCGTTTAGAACACGTGCAAGGTAACCTTAGATTTGCCAATAGGTACCGGTAACCAACGATTTAGAAGTACCTTTATGTTTTATAATTTAGCAATAGTATCTAGGAATATAGACCGCTACAACTTTTTACTGCACTGATGACGCAGTCGTTTGTGGTCGCCTCTCCACTATCAACGCGCCGCGTGTTGTGGGTTCGACCTCCATAAGGGACAACAATTTGTGCAAACCAGAGACAGTTATTTAAATAAAGAAAACAATAAACAAATTACGCTATTTTTAAGCGACTTCAAAAAAAGGAGGAGGTTCTCAATTCGACTGTATTTTTTTCTAGGTGAACCGATTTTGATGATTCTTTTTTTATTTGAAACCACTCATCCCATATAATTTGACCATGATCTGACCAGTAGTTGTTGAGTTATTTATCATTAATAATGCGTATTTGGTTAACTTCGACTATATTGATGATGTTCTCATTTTATTACTTGTCCAAATGAAGTCGGATTGCTATTTGGTTAAAAAATTTAGGAATAAAATCGTCCAGAAGCCAGCTATTGGAAACCGAAGCCGGGATTTATTAGATTTTTAAAGACGGACATCCATTTGGTTAACAAATAACAAGTAACTGTTTCAGCTAAACTAAATGCTTTTAACGTTAGGACACGAATCAGGTCAATAGTGCAATAGGTAGAGACAAAATCGACGATCTCTCGTTCGAGGCCAATGTTCAAGCTACTGCCAATTCAAATATTTACTCGGAGGAAAATCAGGCGATACTCATACAGACATAGTGTTAGCTTTGGTTTTAGATCTTCTATATCCATCTACCAAGCATTGTTCCAGAATCCGAACTGGAACGGCGAATTTCTTGACAAAAGAACACAATAATAGTTTGTCTAAAACGAGAATCGAACTCCACCACGGGAGGAGATCTATACTTACTATTATAAAGAGGAAAGATTTGATAATTATTTGTTTGTTTGTAAGGATTTAACTAAAAAACTACTCAATTGATTTTTAAAATTCTATCACCTTTAGAAAGCTTTATTGTCACTGAGTAATATAGGCTATATTTTATTTAGGGATTAAATATAATGACCACCAAAAATACTAATTACCCAGCAAAATTTGCGTACTAAAATATATCATAACGAGTCCGTATACGCCTCAAATCATTGCATTTCGTCTCGGAAGGGATGTTAGGTTCCTCCTTAAACCCACCTAATTTTTGATCTCTTTAAATATATTGCGGTTTTAATTTTGTTCATTTACTATTTTTGTCTGTTATATTTTCTTCTGTTTACGCGATTGTTATTCATTGAAATTAAACTACTATATACGGATTTTATCGCGTTGTTTATTTATCACTGTCTTACAAAATTTTGAAAATATTACACTACTACTACTATTGATTTTATTTTACTAATTTATAAACTAATAAAATTATTTAAACTATTAAATCTATTTATTTTTGGTTCAGCAGCCATGGTCACGGGGAGACATGGTCTCCCCGTGACCAATAAATTAGTAAAATAAAATCAATAGTAGTAGTAGTGTAATATTTTCAAAATTTTGTAAGACAGTGATAAATAAACAACGCGATAAAATCCGTATATAGTAGTTTAATTTCAATGTTATATTTTACTATATCTGGTGATAAGTTAAACGTAAGCCTTATATTTGAAAAAACATAACCTAACCTACCTTTACGCAAGCGAAACCGCGGTCAAAACCTAGTTCGAGATAAAAATAAACTATAGGTCGCTGCCATGCAGTAACCTACAGTTATTTATCTCTCTAGATCTTGCATAAACGAATTATATCTAGCGATGCTTGGCTACCGTCAACATTACAACTTAATAATATAATTTTATTGATGAAGATCGATTTTACGACATCGTCCTACGAAATTAGGAAGGTCGTTCCAAAGACATGACTGCTTATACATAACGAGAATGTTTCGGCTATTTAGGCGAGCGATAATCAAAACGTGAGAATCGCCTACAATCCTTTTCTGTATGTAAAGTATTTGTGCTGACATGATGAAGCTTTTAAAGATCTTGTACAGATAATATTAAAGCAAATGCATTTAACTCCTCCATTTTTTCTAATATGTTTAGGTCTGACGTAATAAAGTACACATCGCCAGACTCTGCAGATTTACTGAGACTGAGAATTTAGCTCAACTCACAAATAGTGCCTAAGGGGACAGCGAAGGCCCATGAATAGTATCTGCACATGCGCTCATGCTTGTTTTCAAAACTATACTACACCTTAATTTTCTGAGATATGTTGTGTGCGCCAGACTCCGTACTGATTGCGAATTGCCTGACAAATTAATTTGCAGCATTTTGCTCAACTCGCAAATTTAATTTAAGTTTCGTGATCAGTATTTGTACGTGCACTCATACTATGCAAAGGTATATTACACCTTCATGTCTCCTGATCTGTTTTGGTCCGATGTTATAAGGGGCAGGCGCGAGACTGCGTAGTTACTGAGATTCTTTTTTCTTTTAACAAAGACAACGCACTAGGGGTCATTTCTTTGTCGGAGGGGACTTAACAAAAATTTAAACAACGGACACAAGGAACATCCAGACCTGGAATTACTATTTGTGATACTATTTGTAGGTCACAGAAATATTTTTCCCATGTGGGGAAACCCACAACACTCGCCGCAATTGCAGTGTCTACTACTAAAACCACTTGCCTGACATGTTTGCTGTATTCTATCCAACACGCGAATTGAAACTCAGGCGCCATATGCACCTTATCACATCCCATGCTTTCATGTATAGATTGCCAAAGAACACAGATAATTTGATTCAACAATTTATCGGCCACCCGTTCCATAAAGCTTCCCATGTTACACAGGATGCCGGACAATATCGTTTTACATGACCCACATCAGAGGGCGACCATTTTTTGTATACGGATGTGGTTGTTGAAAGCCTGTATACTCTGTGGCTTCCATTCGACCCGCTAATGTGAAATCGGTCCTTTGACCAACGTAGCTGTGGCGTATGATTCCTAAATTCTAAAAGAAATTGTAATGCTATGATGAAATCGCTTTGATATTGAATTTTATTTATTACTGGCTTTTGCCCGCGGCTTCGCTCGCGTTTAAGTTAGGTTATAAGTAACAGTACGGATTTTTAAAATAAAATATGGCCTATTGGCGATAATATAGTTTTCTAAAAGTGAAAGAATTTTTATCTGTCCTTTTTATAATATTAGTATAGATATAGATTGGTTGCGTTGATGGCAGAAACAATTTTTGATCATACTAGTTTTCGGGCTAGAATAAAAGTAAAAAATAATTCTTCATCAATAAGACAAGTCGACAAGTCTTGGCTTCGGTTCCTCCCATTGTACTACCGAACCCAGCCAAACGTTTATTTAACTGCAATCTTAATAAGATGACTAATTTTGTATACCTTCTAGAGTGTTTTTTAAAGACGTGTTTATATTTTTTGACCTGGTTTAATATCGATACAGCTCTCGGGACAAAGAAATTAAATATAACGAGGCAGTAGTTCGTCAAAGAAAATATAAGTGATAGGCAACTGTAAACAAAGTAATAAAGAGGTTAGATTAAAAAAAAGAAACTAATGACACGGACTCTGTGTCAACAAAAATGTCTTCCAATCATGTTGCTTTAAGGCAAAAAGAAGTCCCAGAAGAAAAAATATTATCAATTCAAAACTTTATTTGAGGTCAATGGAGGCGTTAATTGAAACGTCAGACCGCTTATTTTATTCTATAACAAATACATTGGTCAAGTTTTGTTTTTAATTTTGTAAATTGGAAGAATCGTCTTCATTTTTGTCTTCATAACGTCCTAATTGTTAATCAAATCACAACATATTGGCGGTCAAGTTCCTGAACGTATTATTTATTCTATTTACGAAGTTATTTGGAGTGCGGTAACACATCTTTGGAATATTAAAAAACGTTAAACACACGATATAAATGTTAAAAGCATTGATAAAGTATTAATACGTGATATAATACGTATCAATGTAGATTTATCTTTCAATCTGTTGCAACAATTTATGCGCCCAATATTTTGTATTGTGACAATGGTTTTAATGAACCAATGTCAACGATAATGATCAAGATTTTTATAAACCAGTTGCTGTTAGTGAACAGCGTGACAGCGTGGCATATGTGACTGCTGTCTCAAGTTTAAATCTCAATTTCAATTTCAATGCTTTATTGTCCTCCATATATTATGTATTACATGTTGTTACAAATAATAAAAGGCCAAATATGGTCCCTGTCGGGCACGGCAAAATAGATAGAAGAGAAGAAAGGAAAAGCCACTGGTATAATTTTTAT
This sequence comes from Catocala nupta, assembly GCA_963675205.1. Classification (NCBI taxonomy): domain Eukaryota; kingdom Metazoa; phylum Arthropoda; class Insecta; order Lepidoptera; family Erebidae; genus Catocala; species Catocala nupta. The sequence goes on from OY776095.1 coordinate 28,579,892, forward strand.
AATATTGCAACAATTATCAATTATACGTGAATAAGCAATCGATAATTCTGCAGAACCTAGATTCTCGGGCACGCCACGATCGTGGCGGTAAGTCCCGTGTTTGAGGAGTGGCTGGAGAGGCGGCATGGCGCCCTCACCTTCCGGCTGACACAGGTTCTGACTGGCCACGGATGTTTTGGCCGGTTCCTGTGTCGTATACGCCGGCAAGAGACGCCCGGTTGTCACCACTGCGGCGACTGCCGCGACCTTATTGAGGACACGGCGCTGCACACTTTGGCGGTTTGCCCCGCCTGGGCATCGCAGCGCCGTGAATTGATCGCGGCAGTCGGATCGGTTGCCCTCTCGCTCCCGGCCGTAGTTCAGTCTATGGTCCGGAGTGAGAGGTCGTGGAACGCCGTCGCCTCCTTTTGCGAGGCGGCGGAGCGGGAGAGGGAGCGTTTAAACCCTCTCCCAAACCGCAGAGCCGGGCGCCGGAGGGCGCGCGATGACCTCCAGCCACCCTGAGGTTTGACCTGGGGGTGGCGGGCTTTGTGGGCCTGCCCGCCATCCGTTCAGCACCAGGTCCGAGAGGCGGCGTGCGTGTTCCCACGCGCGCCTCTGTTTCGTGTCCGTCTCCCCCTTTAGGGGGAGACAGTAGGGCTTTTATTTTGAGAAGTTCCTATCTTGGGTAGGTCTTATTGCGTAGGGGCCTGCCGTTTCATACGGCGGGCCGGAACCTCGGCGGGGTCGCGACCGTATGCGAAAGTGATTCGCGCGGCCCCGTCGATATTGGTTTTGTCGAGGAACACCGTGGTAGGTTTAGTCGGTATTCCGGGAGGTACATTATCTTTTTAACATCTTATTTTACCCCGGCGAGTCCGACATAATCCCTCCGCCCGCCCCCGCGGAGGGATATGCGTCATTGCATTCCCCCACGTAAAAAAAAAAAAAAAAAAGAACCTAGATTCTACTTTTCAATTTTTTATATTTATATTTTTGTATTGATAATATTAATTTATTTGAAAGCTAAGTGTTGTCATTTAGGTATATTTAATAGCCTTTGTTGAGGAGAAATTGTCTTAATTTATTAATTCTAATCCCATAAAATGATCCCGTATTTTAACCAAGGATAGGCATTCGATAGTATGTGACTAATTAATGCAGTTTTAAGATCAGTCGTTTTTTATCTTACACACACCTTGGCTCTTATCCTTTTAATATGCTACTTCCCATTTATGTGCGGGTCTATATCTAGGCCTAATAGGGTAAAATGATTAACTACTTCTAATTTATGTCCATTGTAAGTATAGTCTGCATTTATCGGTGTTTTTGACGGGGGTGAAATATTATTATTTTAGTTTTATTAAAATTGATTTCGAGATTATTTGCTGTCATCCAATTGGATGTAGAGTTTAGTATGTCTTTTAGTTTGCCATTTAGGTTGATATTAGAATTACAGGAGGTAAGTATCTATCGAGATATCATCCGCGAATAGAACACATGGTTTGTTGATGTTATTTAGGAGGTCATTGATATATGTATATATCTATATATTAATACGTGAAGCAAAAACTTTATACCCCTTATTACGAAAATTGCGCGGATGGAGGAGTATGAAATTTGGCACAGCTAAAGTTTATATGGAGAAGGAGTGGCGAATCCTAATATTTATATAAAATATGCATTAGAAATACATTAAATTTATGAAAAAACACTACACGCACACAACCATGCATTTGACACACGCAGTCGAAGCGCGTAGCTATGGTTACATATATCAATTATAATGACATATATCAGCAATATCTTACAGGCAAACTTTGGTCGAATTTCGAGCACTAGGCGACCGCTAGTTATAATGAATAGGAGACATCCTATGCCGCTTCCTTGTGGAATTGAGGCATTGATTGCTTTGCTATCAGACCGTATTAGTTCAATATTTTTTGTGTTATGGTTGTAATGTTCTACTTCTACCAACTGTTTCCTGTTTTGTAAATAGGATACAAACCAGTCATGACATTTGCCGCGAATGCCTATGTTGTATAGTTTGTTTAGTAATATTTTTAACTGTACTTTGTCGTAGGCTTTAGTCATATTTAGTAGTAAACCAATTGCGTACTTTTTGAGTTAATAATATTTAGGGCTTTCTGAATGTATTTGTAATCTCATGTCGACCAAAGTGTTATTGGATTTTTAGTAGTTGATGACCTCTTTAAAAGAAGCTACAAGTATCTAATACAAATATTGTAGAACGATTGTATTACGTTTACGCAATATTCGTGTAAACGTAAAATATAACTGCTTTATGCGAATTTTGTCACGGTTGATTTTAATTACCATTAGAACTTTATTCGGTGTTCAACTAATTATCTTTTTAACAATATAAATCTATCTATATTTTCATTAAAGACAACGCTAGAAATTAATTGTGTTGCGTGGATACCGTTGTTTGAATGCTGACATTCAAACAACGAACACAAGGAACAGCCAGGAGCAACTTTCTGTTGATCGCAAAAAAATGTGTGAAACGAACCCACAACATTCGACGCAGGGGTAACGGCGAGACGATTACTTACACCATTGCAGTTATTATCAATATTGTTAATGCAATTTATTACCAACATAAATCATCATGAATCCCACGGTATAAGCGTCTGCAATCGCTATCATTACCATTCAGTTAAGACCGAGAACCATAAGTGAAGTGTAAGACATCATTATTTACAAGTCAGTACGTTTAAATAGGCTTATTAACTATTTGGTAATGTTTCGACATTGCTCAGAAGTAAAACAAAGGTGAGTGTCACAACGTTTATAAAGTAGATCAAATTTATCATTTGCTTCGTTGAACTTGGGACGTAGGCGGTATTATATGCGTGACGGGATCGATTCTTGGACGAAAATCGGTCGGTTTTGCCTTTGAGGACCGAGTTTCGTTGGGAACCTTACCGGATGGCGTAGTTGTATAAGTTGACGTCATGCCATTGCTGCTGCGGCGAATGTTGTGTTTAACACACAGGGCAAAAATTACATAGATAGCATTTCTCTGTAAAAAATATTATTAGTAGCACGAAGTTTGTTAGATGCTTGATAAGAGAATAAAACAAATGTTCTTGTCTTTAGTAACAATATGCTTAATCGCATTCGATTTATAATCGAATACAATTGTTGCAACGCGATACAAACTTTGCGCGGTCAAGGTCACCGCCCGCGCTCTTGTCGCAGTGCTCTTGACACATTCGAATAAGCGCATCCCTAGTCCTTTGTCTTCACGAAGCCATGGAGGATTGAATATTGAAACATTAGGTTATGATAATAAACAAGAAAAACGCTATGTGATACGTGAAGTTTGTATATTGTTCATAATGTCTTTTCAGACTGTTTCGTTGGCGTTGTGACTTAAAACCATAGTAGGCGAATTAACTGGTTAGTTAACTTTACCCCTTCGGCGATATAAACGGACAGTATATATGTCTTTTAGGTATTATATAATAATGGACCACGGTAATAAAAAGTAGGTATGTACAGCCACTTGTGAAAATGTCATTGTACTGATTATTCAAGTCTTCAGTGCTTAAAGCAATTATCAATATGTTTGACTCATAAACCTGTCTTGTTAAAATAAACTAGACTATCTCGCTGTGTATCTTAGATGAGACTTGACGACCTTGCGGTGCTATGTTGCGAATGTCCTACAACATTCTTTACGTTAAATAAGCATATTATCGCTTATAAAAAGTACGGTAGATACGTCATTTTATATATTCGTTTGAAGTAACTTATTTGAAATCAGAGTTTTTTATATTAATGTACTAGACTTCGTCCGTGGATTTGCTCGCGGTAATTAGATATTGATTTTTGTATTGATCTGGATGAAAGGTATCCTATGGCCATTTCTGTATCTCTGACGACGTGTATGCGAAATTTTATAATGATCGGTTGAGTAGTTAAGGCGTGGAAGCGTATCAAACATAATATTTGGATTTATAATAGGTATTAGTTATGATGTTTATAGAGAAGGAATATTTTTCGCAGATACTGTGTTCAATAAAAAATTGGAAAATACTGTCAAACTTATACTTTCAAGTGTAAGAAGTCTCTATTACGAATATGTGACTAAATGAAATTTGCTGCTCGAAAACTGTTTTTTTTTTAAATTCTGCCTAAACATAAGCAAATTCTGCACTAACAGTCATTCACATATTGTGTAGAATTATACAAATATTAAAACAACTGAATTATATTTAAAATATTGTTAAGTTTAAATAAAGATTATTAGTTATTATACTATTATTTTTTGCTAGAATATGCTGGAGTATACAGGTTGCTAGATTTATATTTATACAGCATATTCTACCCCACGCGGCGAGTATTATTAATTCTAACAATAATAAGTAAAAAAAAATAGGAATACCTGTATATAAAAAAATATCGAAGAGATAAAAATTATATTAAAATCTCTTTTGCTAAGTTAATTAACATTCAATATTTCTATCACGTGGATGGTTCTATAATCCATTTTTATCTTTGTTTGTAAGTTACTCGTGCCATGTGTCGCTGAACTTCTTAATGATTACTGAAAACTGGTTCTAAAACGATTAAAAATACAAAATAATATATTGGCAATAGGGGTATATAATACTGGTAATATATAAATATATAACACATTAATATAAAAGATACATTGACATTATGACCTTCTAATACCCCACAAAAAGCGAGTCTGGGAAGTGACGCATGTTTTCACTTATTTTTTGACGGTTGACAACGAGTTTCATACTGTCATTTGACCTTTTAGAAGAATTATTAATACGCCTTAATATGTATTAAGTTTATACGAATAACAAACCATTAACTATTTTTAGTCAACCTTTTTCAATGAGTAGTGATATTTGATGATCATATCAAGTGAGATCGGTTTTATTTGAGACCGTTACTGTATTCCAGACAAAAATCGAATAAAAGTCACTAGTTTCTGCACCTGCGCATTAGATAGTACACTAATTCATATAAAGTGTTTACTAGATTTCTTAGTTTTGCTGAGATTTTTGTGATAGTAAAACACAATTCACACACACACACGCACACACACACACTCGCGCACACACTAACATACACACACTAACACACACGCACTCACACACACGCGCGCATTTTTTCCTCCTATCCACTTGCAACTTTTGAATACATATATTATAACTTAATAAACAGTGCATTAAATTATGAATCGACGGACGGTTGGATGACACCTGTAACACAGGATTCTCCTAGCATAGGGATCATTGATCACTTAGCGTGTACAATTATGTGTATAATAATTAAAACAAGGAATTTGTTAAAGTTGCACTCTTTGTAGGTACATTTATGATTTTATGAATAATAATAATAATTATTATTATTACAATAATCGTTTTGCTGTGGATTTAAACGAGTGCGCACTCTTTTTTTGGCGTCGCGCAACTGACTTTCGAAAGTTATATGACTTTTCGAAATTATGTGCGTATTGATTGACAATTGTCGCCTGCTCAGTGCCTTGGAGAGCACGTTAAGCCGTCGGTCCCGGCCGCCATGAACATCTATGGCAGTCATTATTGGGGAAGTCGACACAAAAGATCCCACTGGGTCGAAGTGTCGCCGGTGTGTACTGACTGGCCCACACACAAGATAAGATAAGATTTGTGTCGGTATAAATAAGGCAGCTGTAGACCAATGTACCTATTGTATGCATTGAACTTGCAATAAAGAGGTTGTGGGATTGATTACACTTCAGATGTGAAGCTACTTATTACGGTAATGTTTAGTGACACATTACTAGCCTTTTTGTTAACCCTTTCAAGAATTAGAAAGATTTATTACAAATTGCTAGAAAAAAATTAAACGTTCAATTAGTAATTTGTAAACGTAAAATATTGTTAATTTGACTTCATGATACTTTGAGCTCATTCTGTGTAAATAGAAACACCAATGATTAAATTATGTTTGGGTACTTTTAAATAACTACATTGGAACATTGAGACAACTACCATCTTAGTCTCCCCGTGACTATGGCTGCTGAAAAGCAACCGAAACGTCGGGGAAAGTGTAAATCTAAATATAAATAGTTTTAATAATTTTATTAGCTTAAAAATTACTAAAATTCAATAGTAGTAGTAGTGTAACAGTTTAAAAATTATATAATACAGTGTTAAATAAACAACGCGATAAAATCCGTATAAATGAGTTTAATTTCAATAAATAAAAATCTTTTATTGCTAGAAAACATTAAAATAAACAATACGTTACACGCGAAATCATGACTTTTCTAGTCGATAACAAACAATTATGTATGTATAATATGTATGTATTTACAAAAAAAAAAAAAAAGTATATATGTATGTTTATCCATTGTCTAGTACCCATAGTACAAGCTCTGCTTAGTTTGGACTAGACAGTGTTGTGTGTATGTGGTAGAATATTATATTATTATTATATTATTATTATTAATTTGGGTTTTGCCCACAGAACGTTTTAGATATCTATGGGTTTGTCAATCTTATTCTATTGCAATAGCTGAGCTTGAAAATCTGATTGTAATGGCTTCTTCTTCCGACCCATTATTTTACAATGGCTTACCAAGTAAGGCATAATTGAATTCATCCACAGAATTTGTCACAGCTTGTCATCTATGAAATGAAACATGATGTGAATGTCACACAGTTCTCATTCACTTCATATGTGACAAATATTACATATAATATACAGTGATGTGTGTTGGCATGTGTTGAATGTATGTGTCACGGACTGAGCCGCGGTGACCGATGGTGCAATCATGAATGTGACACTTTCTTTACGCACAACACTGTCGTTTCCAGGTATTGGGTGTTTACTAAATTTTAATATATTATTAAGGCTAGAAAGATTGATCTAATACAATCAGAATGAAATATATGGCGTATGGATAGGTGCCATCACCATCGCCATAATGAATACTTACGTATATACAACACTTATGGTTTTAGGATATACTTAATAGAAGGCGAGCCTAATGCCGTCAACCTGTCTTAGGGTCTACCAGACTCCGTGTTATTACTTGACTGAACAATCCAATAACGCTTTGCCCTAATCGGGAATCAAACCCTACACCACACACATAGTAGTCACATTCACTATTTTATGTGCTACTGAGGCAATCTACATAAAGAACAACTTAGAATCTTTGCATAAATGCACCATTTGTTTATGATATCCAAATCTATATGCCTACGGATTCTTTTGATATGTATATTGTTCATATATTTTTTATGCAGGTTACTCGAACATATTTTTGAAGGCATCCTCCATCCCAAAATCCATTGGGATAAGGTGCGCAAGTAACATAAAGTGCATTACCACCGGCGAGACGAGGGAGGTCGAGAGAAGGATTGGATAGGCGAGAATTGTAAATTATGTGGCAAAATTTCAATTCTCTCCTAGCGCATCTTCGGCAGCCATGTCTGGCTTGGAGAGGATGAGCGAGACTAGAATTTTATGGATTCCGGTTATTGCAAATTGAGGAAATTCTTAGCATAACGCAAAGTTAAAAACGTGACCACTTGCAGACAATAGATAAGGCCAGTATGACAATGACAACTCGAAGATAGTTGGCGAAATTTATGTGTCGTATATGCTTCTGCCTAAATCGAAAGAATATTAATTACCGGGTCGGGTAAAAATATGATGTACTGCTACTGAGAATTTTCTAATCCTGGATCTGTCTGTGTGTTGGATTATTATATAATCATTTATTTACTAACGTAGCCTAATCTCTAGGGACAGCTGTCAAATGAAATTATTTTTAACTAGCTGATCCGCGCAACTTCGTCTGCGTCACATAAGAGAATTCTTGCAACATTTTTCATTGATGCTACGCTCATATTGGTCGTAGCGAGATGTTATGTAGCCTTCCTCCATAAATGCGCTATCCAACATTAAAATAATTTTTCAATTCGTACCTGTAGTTCCTGAGATTAGCGCGTTCAATCAACCAAACAAACAAACGAACTCTTCAGCTTTATAATATTAGTACTTATAGGTTATACACGCGTACTTAATGGCTCGCGACATACAATATGCCGAGTTTTGAGGGTTAGATTTCTACACGGGATAAAAACTGTGATCCGGCAATAGCTGTTTCGAGTCTGGTTGTTTTGTGTTTGTTGTTGCGACACAGAATTTACGCATAATGCGCCAGTAATCATATAAGATATAAAAAAGAATATCGAACATATATGACAGCTTTTGGGTAATATTATTTTGAGATAGTTGGACATAGCAGTATAAGTAGCACTAGGAATAATTATTCCTGTGTGGCGGGGGATTTTATAAACATTTAAACATCGGACACAAAGAACATCCAGACTCGAAACAACCATCCATTGTCTCGTGTAGGATTCGAACTCAACTGTACATTTTCTATACGATGAATAGTTATTACTACAATTATGAATGGGTAACGCGTTCAAAGATTCAATTCTACAGTCACAAGACATTAAAACCAATTTCTAAGTACATCCTAAGAAAATAAGCAAAAGAGAATGGCTTTTTCTTTGCTTTATTTTTAGTAGGTATCATTTTAACGTTTTTATAATGCTATATAACGATGATTAATTGTAGACATTGCAGTTCTTGAGTGTTGTTTACACTTTCTTCGATTTCGGTGACTGGCTACAACAGTCTTCGTTATTTCGTAAGCCGACGAGTTCAGTACAAATAAATCAAAGATTATTCTGTTATAAATCGGCAGAGGTTGTGATCGAAGAAAATTTATTATGAAACGTGGCAACAAAGCATTTGGGACGAGTATACGGCAAAACCGCAATGTTCACAAGCATTATTTGCATCGAAGTAAGATATATGTATTGAAGTGTGTATTTCGCAAAATGATTTGACTACATATTCAATCAATTTAGCTATAAATATATGTATTATATATGTAATATTAAGTGCAAATGTTAGAAGTATTAATTAATGCTTAGTCACGCTTATTTTAAGTATATTTAATATAAATATTTATATACTTTTCGAGGTTTAATTATTCTGTAAGTATTTAAACACTGGTGTTATTATATAATAAGTAATATTATATTCATATTGTATTAAAAATCAATCATTAACAAATCAAAATAACAAGTCAATTTCTTTAAGTAATTGTTAATTTATTATGTAAGACGTATTTGTTGGAACAGGAATAATTTTGAGTTTGCATAGACCACGCCAAGCTTTTCTTGCATAAGTACTTATTTTTCTTGCATACTTATTTAGAAAGCAAGGGGAAACGTAAAAAGGTTGGTATTGACACAATAAGGCTTTGTGTGGTTTCGCACGGATCTACTAACGAATAGACACTTCTTTTTTTAAATATTTTGTTGAGTTTATTCGCACGTATCGATATAATTTGAGTGCGAAACGATCCGGTAGGAAAAAAACCGAGTGCGAATCGGAAACTTATATTATTTCCAATAAACGGTGAAGGAAAACATCGTGAGGAAACCTGCATATCTGAGAGTATTCCATAATGTTCTCAAGGATATGTGAAGTCTGCCAACCCGCACTAGGCCAGTGTGGTGGACTACGGCCTAACCCTTCACACTGAGAAGAGGCCCGTGCCCAGCAGTGGGATAGTTTAATACAGGGCTGATATTACTTATTTATGTCGTTTCGCACAATTCGTGCTTAATGACCACTAAGCCCATAATAAATGAACAACTATAAATATATCAATTCATGTACAGGCAGGTGACTGCCTCGCTGACGCAGCGTTATTAAGCGCGACTCCTGTGGATGAGGTCTCGGGTTCTTTTCTCGGGTCGAAACATTGTTGCTGTTGTTTTCTGTATAAAATTTTTAGCAGCAATATCGAGTCTGTAAGTATGCCGGGTGGACGGCAATAAGCTCGTCCCTTCTACGTGCGAGTTAAAACCATATTTGGCCAAATACACACACATCTCTGCATTCCTTTTCAGGGATAGACGCGTGATATGTATGTAAATATTTTTTCTCAATATACTTTGTATAGGGGTGATTGCTAGTAAATAAAAGTCATTGGTATTATCTATGTCTATACTAATCTATGCTAATATTATAAATGGGAAAGATTTTATTTTTGTTTGTTTGTAATGTTTTTACTCAGAAACTACTTACCTATTTAACCGATTCAAAAAATATTTCATCATTTGAAAGCTATATTATCATTGAGTAACATAGGCTATATTTTTTTAAGTGCTGTCGCATCTTGCCTAACCTGCTTTTATGCGAACCAAGCCGCAGGCAAAAGCTAGTCTCGCAATAAATTAGAAAACGCTGCAGGTACGGTTGTTAGCTCTATGTCATAAATACAATAAATTCTCACTCACAAAACAGTGCTACTATGTAATGGCCAGTTTTATGATAAACGACAATATTTACTTAATTAATTACTTTAAATAAAGGAAGAAAGTTTCCTTTCTAACTGCACGTGGCATACTTTCATAATGAACATTAAATTAAAGACCGTGCATATGTAATAAAGAAATTATTATAAAGATACATTGTGTTTAAAATTATTATGAGGTACATACATTATATATATATGACATAGACTATGAATGTATGTAATGTAATATATTTATATACATGTATATATATATATTACATTACATACGTCTTCATAGTCTCACGCCTATATGCCTAGACATTTAGACAGATGTATAGGTAAATAAGACGAAAATGCCAGTATTTTTTATTTAACTAGCTGACCCGCCCATCTTGAGTACTGAATCCTCGCTGATTTCAGCATGAATGGGCCAACTCGACCGGGAAAAGACTCACAGAATATCGACGTGAAATAGCAGTATTCCTACTGTTATGTTTCGTTCTGTGAGTGAGAGTGCCGGAGGCCCAATCACTCCCTTTCCCCCTGCCCGCTCTTTCTCCTTCCCAATTCTTTTTTCTCTTCTTCCGTTCCTAAAAGGTCGGCAATGAGCAAGTGATGCCTCTGGTGTTGCAGGTGTCCATAGGCTGCGGTGACGACTTAACATCAGGCGGCCCGTTTACTTGTTTCCCACGTTAGTTGTAAAAAAAAAACTTCGTCTGCATCACATAAGAGAACTTTCTCCGTTTTTGCAACATTTTCCATTGATGCTCCACTCCTATTGGTCGTAGTGTGGATAAATGGGTTATCCAAAACTAAAATAATTTCTTTTCGAACTAGTAGATCCTAAGAGTAGAGCGTTCAACCAAACAAACAAACTCTTCAGCCTTATAATATTTGTATAGATAAAATATTATTGGGAAGAGAGAAACCAGCCACTAACCCTCGGATTGTCCACTTCAACTATTGCAATAGAGAAAGGTTGACAGTGCCGAACTCCTCTGGATAGGGACAGCCACGATGTGGGACCCGGGCGCACCCCAACTTGCCGTATTTCGCTTCGAGCACAATATATGCGTCGACACATGTTTCGTCTCAGCGCGAGGCATCCTCAGGACTGTTTAGCGACGAATTAGCTCATTCTTTGGGGTGGACAAACCGAGGGTGCGTGGTGGGTTCCTCGCTTCCCAATAATTATATTACAATGGACTTCAGCCAAGTTACGCTTATTTCGATTCAATATGTTAGTATAGATATAAAAATACTGGCAGATGCGTCTTTTTTACTGATACATGAATAGTCAACTTCGAAAAAGAAAATAAGATACGTATTTTCCCTTATAACGGCAGTATATTACACCAAAATTTCGTAGACTATGATTTTAGGTCTCTTGTCAAAGGGAAAGCCTTTTGCCGCCTACTGTTCACAGTTCCAGACACCGTGGTGCTACTAAGATCTTGAAAGAAAATAACACTTTGTCTGACTTGGAAATCAAAGTCGCGACCTTATACTCAGCAATTGCAAATATTACTAATGTGCCACCGCAAAACAGTTTAAATTACTTATTTAATATTAATATTAAATTAAGCTTCTTTATACGGATATCATTGCGGTTTTATTTCAAGCACACATTTTAATTATTTGCAATTATTATTTGCATTTGAAATTTGATATCATAGGTAATGAGCAACCATTTACGTAAACAAAATTTACATCTACTTATAATTCGTAAAATCGTGATCTTATCATGTTAAAGATGATATTTTAATAATTTACGAATCAAACCTGTGTACTCGCAATTATTACCGTTGCGTTTTAGTGGTAGTTATTAGAGCTGTCCCACACGTGTATGAGAAGTACTCCGCTTCCATGGCTTCAAGCGTGATGTTATACAATCTATAAACTTCCTCACGAATTGGGCAGTCAACTACCACAAAAATACTTTTTAAATCCGTTTGGTATTTCCAGAAATTAGGACGATCAAATAAAAACCAACTAGTTCTTCAACTAAACCATTGAATGCACGAATGGCGTTGAGTTTAATGGCAATTGATTCAAGGAGTTGAGTCGCCGCTGCGGCTGTCTGTGTGATCCACAAACAGTTGTTCCGAGTCTGGGCGTTCTTTGTGTCCGTTTGAATGTTTGTAAAGTCCGCTGCGACACAAGGATTGATACGGGCAATCTATTATTCAAAAATAATAAATGTCTATATACGAATCGAACCTAAACAGCCACATTTACTACCACAGCTTTATAAAGGCATTTATTACACGTTTAGATAGTTTTATTATTACTTTAACTGTGTCCGTTTAGATGTTATGAGTGAAGAGGTGTTAATTAAACGTTTGGAAGATGTGAAAGTCATCGCATCTGGTCCGTGTCAGAATGTCTTCGACATTATTTTCACCTGACCTTGATAGCTACTGCAGTCGTTCATTGTGTTATATTATTACTTTGAGACTGATGCGACGTGATGTCTTTTAATATTACTATAACGTAATATTGAGTGTACAAGGCTTAGTAGTTAATGTAGTCACCATTACGTGGTACCGAGTTTTGCGGGTTCGATCCTCGCATGGCATATTGTGGTCCAACGGTACCTAGTTATACCAAGTCTGTACCCTTGTTTTAATAGATCATTGTCTAGTCTCACACGGGATTCCTACCAAGTGCATTATATTCATATATAAGAAATATATAAACAATGTTACTCTTTCTGTTTGTTATAACAAATATGTTCAAAATATGTAGAGTTCCGATCTACTAAATTTATTAGACTAGTTTAATGTGAATATGTTAACTGAAATACAATTTATCTTTACATTTAACGCTTATTTTAATTTAGGAGAATATTATTTGTAATATTTATGACAATAAGATTAGATCGAAACTTATTACGAGGCCTTTTTATCGTATAAACCACTGAACCGATTTTGATTAGGAGTTAGCGTGCGATAGGGGAAGGATGAATACATTTACTTTTAAAAAACCATTGGAATCTAGTGGTTATAAAGAGATTGCAATGTCTGCTTTGTGGTCCTAAGATCGTTCACGTAACAAGACTTTATATTGCGCTTTCTAGTAACTTGTTTAATTGAACGACTTGAATGTCGACATCAGAAATCTAATTGAAGATTGTGGTTCAAGCCGCTGAATACAGCCAGTGACCTTGACCTCTGCGTTCGCTGTCGGTTCAGATGAGTGTGAATTAAATTAGCTAATGTATGGGTATAAATGCCTGATTAAAATAATCATTAGCCTGATCATGTTGGGTATTTACATACCTTTTGAGAATCGTGACGTTTGACCAGGCTGCACTATCCGTGATCGCGAGAAGAAGAAACGCAATAATATCCATTTAAAATTTTCTTTTCTTCTTTCTTTCTGGTTTTTAGAGTTCGAAAAAACTCTTAAAAGCTGTTGTAAGCTTTGTCTGTCTATCATACAACTTTCAACTCAAGAACTGTAAGAGCTAGAGTCTCGCGGTTAACGCCATTCGACTCAGCATAGTCAATATACCCTCGAAATGACTATGACCTTCGACCTCTGACCTCAAGGTCACGTGGTATCACGTGACCTTTGCATATTACTTGAACCATTTTTTCGAACTCTAAGATTTACGGCAATGTATTGACGTTTCACACTTGTTTATTTGATAATTCTCGCACTACTAACGATGTCACGGGAGATAAAATTCTACTATTTGTGTCATTTTTGTATCGCGTGGTGGTGGAACCCATAACACACGGTGAGTGAGGCGACCTCTTAAGCCACTTCATCATCGGTGCAGTGTATCACATACATAGTTTTACGTCTATTTCTTATATAAGTAGGATAGGCTGATGTGGTGAGCTTCCACGTAATAGGAAAGAAACCTATTTCTATCTACCGACTACAGTTCCAGAGTCCGTGCCGCTATTGAGAATATCTTTATAACAAACCCAATAATCCTTAGCATGACCCGGGCATCAAACCTGACATCGGGCACAGCACTAAAATGTTTCCGTACCGATATACTCATATTACATATTTTATATAATTTATTAATATATAAATAAAGTATTTTATACGGATGTTATTGCGGTTTTTAATTGAGGAACAATTTATATGCAATTTAAACTTTTTATCGCATTTGAAATTTTGTACCACGATGCACAATTAATTACTAAATAGGACTAACAATTATTTAAATTTAAAAAAAAATGTGTTATATTATTATTATTTAACATGGTTCTTTGACCATTAAATATAAGAATAATGTTATATATTTCAAATTATAAAATCATGTCGCACAATGTTATTGCTTTTATACAGAATAAGTGTATAAAATTATTGCTGTCTTATAAAAACACCAATCATAACTTGGCCCCTATTTCTAAGCCTCACAAATACCTACGCATGAAATCACCAAAATTTAAAAATAAGTCTTTATTTTCTTTATCTTAGAATTTTTATAGCCCGTACCAAGTAATAGGTACGAGATAAATCAAATAATAAATTTACTTAACCCTATTAGCTTAAATTGTGGTAAAATTTAATAATAATAGTCATAGATGTTACATAATTTTAAATTAAGTATGTAATAAAGTTTATAAACTATAAACCGACTACGTAAAAAAGGGGTCTATAAAGAACGAATTAAAAATTTATATAGCATATGTCACCCGGGCCATTATTACGAATCTATTGACACCTCATTCATTAAAATCGGTTCAGTAGTTTAGGCGCTACAGTGGAACAAACAAACATACATACCTAGACTGCCAAAATCATTACCCTTCCTTTTGGCTTCGCTGTAGTCGGGTAAAAATAATCAACGAGACAAAATCTGTATACAGTAGTTTAATTTCAATTACTTAACATTTTATTCATTTAGCCGTATTAGGTACCTACCATTAATATTTTTAATCTCAAAAAACATACTCTCCGAATAAAACTATAACTGAAACTAACAACTTGTAACATAAACATAGATATTAAAGTAAGTGTATGAAAAACTAGAACGTAGACATTGTGCCCTCGGGAAATTAGTATAACAGAAGGTAGTGCTGTTGTCCTACTCTTATATATTGATATTTATTTTGACATTCACAAAGGCTTCCCCGCAGATGATTTGTCATAGTGAAACTAAATTGACGGCGGCTTTTATACTTTATATGTAAAATGTAAACACACTAAATGTATTACAATTTATGTGTTAGTAATACCAGCCCTATATTAAACAGTCCTATTGCTGGGCACGGGGCTCTTTTCAGTGTGAGAAGGGTTGGCCACCAGGCTGGTTCAGTGCAGGTTGACAGACTTGACATATCTTCGAGAATATTATGGAGAACTCTCAGACATGCAGGTTTGTTTAAGATGTTTTCCTTCGTCGTTAGAGCGAGCAATATTAACTATTTAATACGCACTTAAGTTTGAAAAGTCAGTGACGAGCGCCATGGAATCGAACTCGAGATCTCAGCGTGGCAGTCTAACGGCCATCGCTGTGTGTGTATTGCCATGTTATATAAAGGCAGAGTAATTAGTAAGTATTTCACGTATAAACATTATCATACTTAGAATTCTAATGCGAAATTTGAACGATTAGTATCATATTTAATAAATCAAGATTGCCACTAATCGTGATTCACGGTCAAAATTAATAATTGATCAATCTAAACCGATATCTTCTGAATGATTACGTCATTATAAAAAAAAACTACAATTGAACAGTTTTAGGTACAAGCACAGTTCTATACTTAACAAAACATTTTCTTACAAACAAATCAGTAAGGTAAGATCAATTTGTAATAAGCAGATATCATTCGATCTGCGTTCTCAACATGTAAAAGGTTTATACATACTTTGCGTGCACTTATTCCATATCGCAACATCCGTAAACGATTAGGTACACCCGTTGAAGAAACTGTGACTGCTACGTCTAAATATCCGTTTTTACTACATATTTACATTACGACCAGGATACTGTTATAAAAGAGCTATTATCAGTAAGGTTTAATATTTCCAAGTATTAAGTAATGAAAATGATATTTTGAAATGAAACTACTTTAAACGGATTTTGCCGCGTTGTTTATTTTAAAAATCTTTTATTACTTACATAATTTTGAAACTTTAACACTACTATTATTAACCTTTGCTATAATTTAAGCATTTTAAATTAATTTAAACTATTTATATTTAAGTTTACTAAAGCAACCGAAACGTCGGGGCAAAGTGAAATTTAAATATAAATCTATATATTAATACGTGAAGCAAAAACTTTGTACCCCTTTTTACGAAAATTACGCGGACGGAGGAGTATGAAATTTGGCACAGTTAAAGTTTATATGGAGAAGGAGGGGCGAATCCTAATATTTTTTATAAAATATGCATTAGAAATACATTAAATATGAATAAACACTACACGCACACATCCATGCACTTGACACACGCAGTCGAATCGCGTTCGTAGTATTTCGACATAGTATTATTCTTCGTAACTATGGTTACATACATCAATATATAATGACATATATCAGCAATATCTTAGAGGCAAACTTTGGTCGGATTGGTATGATATATACTATTTATATTATAATATATTTACGTATTTATATGTACCTAATAAAGAATAAAAGAAAACAAAATAGCAAGCTTAGGAATATCGTCAAATAAAGAATATAGTTAAGTAAATAATAATCTGTTTGGAAAATATAGGTAAATTAACCTGTATAGATCGAAATCTAAATGAAATGTGATTCTAGACAATAAAACCTTAATAACTATCAAACATAAAATTTAAATCAATAATTATGGTCAGATTTCGACCACTAGACGACCACTATTAGTTATAAATCCGTATAAAGTAGTTTAAATTTAATGTATAACATTCGCGTAAACATAAGACAATAAATTATGAAAATGATATTGATATAAATATACAAAATAGCCCCTTCGTGCGGCTTTGCTTGCGTTAATGTAGATTGTGTCAATACATTTCTATCCCTCGGAAAAAGTATTTGCTTTCTGGATGAAAGGTATCCAATGTCCTTTTCTATACCCCTCACAACGTGTATGCAAAATTTTATGATGATCGGTCGAGCATGGTTACGCAGACAGGTTAATCAGAAAAATAAATGAATACTGTTTCCCAATCTATTCTTTAATTTTTCTTGCACGTTGTGAATGAGCTTCACAAATTCAAGAATGCAATTTTTTACATAAACGTGTAATAACCTAAAGCATGATCACACTAAAGTGTAAAAGATATGTTTTTTTTTGCTCGTCAAAATGACCACACTTCGCCTGATGGTAAGCAGTCAAGTGGTCTAAGAGCAGTGGCCTCCACATCGTCCTCATAGCAGCCGAGGCGATGTTGAGGTCTCTACTTTGACGGCCTGAGAAGGTGCTTTTTCACGCCTCGCTCAAAGGACGCAGGATTGAAGGAAGAAGGAAACACGTGCATTGGCAGAGAATTCCATGCCTTGATCGTTCGGCAGAGGTATGAGGACCCAAATTTGTTGGTACTCACTCTAGCTAGCTAGCCTTTAGGCCTAGCAATATGCGCATGAGTAGCTTACTCTATAATATGGTATAGCGATCATTGATCTTACCATTCGGGATATATATACGAATACCACTGAGTAATGGAAGATTTGCTTAGTTCCTTAATATATCATCTACTAGCTTTTGCCTGCGGTTTCGCTCGTATAAAAGTACGCTAGGTTATGTTAGTAACAGTACTTCATTTTTTAAATTAAAATGTGGCCTATGTTGCTCGGTGATAATATAGCTTATTAACGGTGAAAGAATTTTCAAAATCGGTTGTGTAGTTTTTGAGTTGAATCCTTACAAACAAACAAACAAAAAATCAAATATTTCCTCTTCATAATATTAGTATAGAAGTGAGGATGTTGGGTTATATATTTTGTATATTATTTCTTCATAAAGTGAAAACGAAATGTGTTTGCATTATGGCGTATCCTGCCTGTTAAGGATGAAATTTGCGTGGGTTGAATGTCGTATTTTTGTGTCAACAGTCTCATGAATACACTTAACCAATAAAGATGCGCCCTTTTGTGATTTCCCAGCTATAATCGCGTCATGTTCGGTCATGGAAGGTATTTTGAGTAATTTAAATCTTTACTAATGTTATAAAGATGCCAAATTTATATGTATGTTTTTGTACGAACCAAATGAAACCATATTCACATACACATATACCGAAACATAATATTGTTTACATTATATAACGCAGAAATATGTACTAAGTATTATCAGTCACACTCACAACTAGTCGTATTTACAAAATGGATTTTTGCCAGGGATTGTCTGAGCAGAGTACCTATTTATTTGATATTTAATAACATTTTGTGAAATTACTTAATTTCTTTACCTCTTTTATGAGGCGGCTTCGATGGCGTAGTGGTTAGTGTAACCGACTGTCACGCCTGAAGTCAAATATTTGTGTGCATGAACATGGATGTTTGTCTTGGTCTGGGTGTTTCTATATATAATATGTATGTATTTACTAAAAATAAAGTATATATGTATATATATATATATACATATATGTATGTTTATCCATTGTCTAGTACCCACAGTACAACCTTTGCTTAGTTTGGGCTATATGGTGTTGTGTGTATGTGATAGAATATTATTATTATTATTTATAATAAACATTTTCCTTTTATTTTTCTTTAAAAAAAAAGAAGAATATATATTTTAGACACAATACATTAGAAGGCCGGAGATCTAATCTCAATGTCATATGTATGTAGATACCACAATTGGTGATCTCCTAAATTATAATAAACGTCAAATGTAAATATAAATTGCATTTCAGGTCACATTTTATGCGTATTAGAACAGATCGGAATTTTATATTGAGCAATTTATATTAAAGTAATGGAAATGAAACCCCAAATCAATACAAAATCGAAATTGTTAGCTCTTATACGTAGTACTTGTGTGTATTCTGTCACAGAGATAAGATGTTATCGCTTCTTGAAAAGCATTTCTATTTGTCTTTAACGTGAACGAATAATACACACAATGACGTCCGTTTCGTAATTGGACAGAGTACCTACAGTTGTATCATCTTCATCTAATTGCATCGTTCTCACTTAGAACAGGTTGACCGATCACCGGCTATGTTCGTATGTTCCCCACAAATAACCTTCGCGTGTTGGCCTTCCATTCATTATGAAATTTGCGAAGAGCTTAATAACATAGTCGTCAATCATATGATACAACAATAATGTTGTAATGGCTAGAGTACCTAGTGTTATCTTGTAGAAATAATCTAGATAGGTTGCTACAAACATCATAATTTTACATGACTTTTCACGCAATGCTATTTGTATACCTATTTAATAGGTGAATCGATTTCTCGCAATAAAGCTTGCTCTTTCATTTGGATCTCAATGAAAAGTCATCGTCTTGCATAAAACATTACCACTAATTTAGGATGCAAATGACTGATATGCCTACTCTCCCCCCCGGTATTGCAATTTGTGTAGTTCGAAATCATGTCTCCGCGATCACAAGTTCGATAAATAAATTACTGGACATACACATAAGAAGGAAAATTATATAGATCTAATTTTTGAAGGATAAGCAACTTAGTTGTTTGAGCTTGGATAATCCATCTGAATACACGAACAATAAATTCCAAAAATATTAGTGAATCACACAAATTTTTGAGTAACTATTAACAATGGCGTCATCTTTGTGGTCAGTCTTCCAGTAATATAAGGTCCGAAAGAAAATCAATTTGTTGTATTTTATTTACGAGCTTAATAAAGTCAGTGATTGGCAACTCTGTGTTTAATTAGTATTAAAGTGGCAAAGCTACGAGCTATAAATCAGTTTTAGCTTATTTAAAATCGTACATACATCGTCTAACGTCTATATCTTCAAGTATTACACACAACATTCAGCAGAGGCACAGTTTCACACACCGACCGCTAAAACACATACTACACCGGAATTTAAAGAGGATATTGCCATAATAATAATATACTTCCATAATGCAATTAATATATTACACGATATTCAAACGGAAGATCATAAATATTAAACTTAAATTGATATACCTTTATATTGCACAGTAACATCAAGACAAACGATGTTACGCTCCGTGATCATGGACGTACTATAGGGCTTAAATCGTTCGAAAAATAAATGCAGACAATGTTTTAATTGTTCTTTTCAATGCTGTTCCGATGAAAGAAATTATACGTAGCGCTGCAGGTGCCCTTCGGCGATGCAAATGATCGAGTAAAACTGTATTTAGACTGTAGTATTCGCAGTGACGTTAAGTTCTTTAAATATAATATTTTTGCTATATGGTAGACTAGCATTTTACGCGGTTTTGGAGGTTCCAAGAAAATAATAATTAAAAGTAGCCATGCATTAAGTTTATATCGAAACTAAATGCTGAGTAGTAGCTTTTTATGACTTCAGCCCCTGCATAAAATCACGTAGATTCATTGCTCTATTGCAGTGTGTAAGAAGGACTAAACAACAAACTAGGAAGACTATAATAATTACGAATTTCGAATTCAATGTTGTGGCGTAGTATTTATAAGAAAATAGAAAAAAGGATCCAATGGTAAGAAAAATAAAAATAATGATTCTGCCTCGAGTAGTAACTAATGTAATTGCTGTGCATTAGATCTGTGTGTGCTTCCCAGATCGTGCAGATAGAGATTTTCTGTTAAAAATTCTTAAGCTGTACGGAGTCTGTGACTGTACCAGGTAAACGGCAATAGGATCACCACCTATTGTGTGGCATCTAAAAGGCATCCTATGTTTTCGCATAATATTTTTCTCCCTAATTTATGTATGTACTTTTGCATAACTATTTTGGCATCTTTTGCTATAATAATGGTGGCATAATAATTCTTTGCCATCATTATTTTTGGCATAGAGCTTATGTTGACATAATTATCTTAGTGACAACCCGAAAAATAGGTTTAGCCGCTTATATAGAAAAGCGGCTAGTTGTGATATTATACAATTAAACTTTATGATTATGCTGAAAAAAATTATGCGTAACCTGGTATATAAATAATGTTATGCGTATAATTAGAACAAATAAAAGTATGCCATGTTATATTGTCTTAAAATTTTATGCAAATGGATAGGGAACCAATTTAATTGTAGGAGGCGAAATGTATATGTAACACACCATTGCTTACCATTTCAGAGATTTAGGCGTAAGACTAAGTATTTATGTGAAACGAACGACCTGGGTCGCATTTATTCGTGCTTTATCATTATTTAATGTAGCGAGTAGTAATTTATAATTACTAATAAATAACTCTATGTATGGATATTTTCGTAAGAACTCGATTTATTTGTGATAGTAAAATACCTTCAAATGTCAAAAAGTTATCATGAGGACATAATTCTTGTATTTTTCTGAACCACCTTGACTTACAGACATAATTTGTAAGAATGTGCTCTTAATTTACAAGCATTCTGTAAAATAGTAGATTGTTAAGGTGAAAACAATTAGGTACCAATACAAACAGGACTTGCAAGTTAAAGAAAACTTGTCCAGTTATTTTGAAATGTGAAGATTGCAAGGCAATCGTTGAGAGTATTTGTTGATATTTATCTGTATTCATTAAAATAATGAGATTAAAATAAAGATAAACACGAAAATTTTACCAATGTACCATCTTCGTAGGTCTTGTTACCGTATGCCTAATATATATAGGCCCCATGTAAGAGAGCAAGACAGCAATAGTCTAGTGGACTGCGACGCAGAGGTCTTGAGTCCGATTTCAAGGCATGCATCACTGACATTTCGAAGTTATATGCGTATTAAATAGTTGATTGTCGCTCGCTATAACGGAAAACATCGTGAGGAAACCTGCATGTCAGAGAATTTAGCATAATGTTCTCGAAGATATGTAAAGTCTGCCAACCCACACTGAGCCAGCGTGGTGGACTATGGCATTCTTACATTGAGATGAGACCCGCGCCCAGCAGTGGGACAGTTTAATACAGGGTTGATATTATAAGAAGGCAGGTACTACATCCTATTACATGGCATCTAAGTACCAAACGTGAAAAATATTATATTTTCGGCGCGAAGTGTGTATTTTTTGTTAATAAGTAAGTGTGAAAAGAGCTTTAGTATTGTACACCGTTAGTATGCGACGTGCTGAATGTAATCTTGCTTTAATGTGATCTTTTCTACAATTTGTTGATCTGTAACTAGAAATTAAACACCTACCTACCTTCTTTAAATGAATTCAAGCGCGTTGTATATTTTTAAAAAAAATACTGGTGCCTATTACATAATTTCGAAACTTTAACTACTATTGTTAAACACTTTCTCCCCGTGAATATGGCTGCTGAAAAGCAACTGAAACGGGGAAAGTGTAAAATTAAAAACAAATCCAAATAGATTTTGTAATTTAAATAGCTCAAATATAAGTAAACAGAACTAATCAAAGTGTTTTATTATAGTAGTGTAAAGTTTCAAAATTATGTAATATTGTGTTTTATAAAAAAATATAAAAATATAAACAACATATAGACAACATCAGAATACATAACGTAAAACCTACATGATAGTCCGACATAATGTTCTTGAAACTATGTGAAGTCTACGAACGCGCCCGTGCGTGCATGTGATCAGGGTTTGACCGTAGTCCACCACGCTGGGCCCGTGCCCGACGGTCAAACCCTGATCACACTAAGAATAAGCCGGTACCCAGCAGTATGACAATTTATATATATCTTATCTTATCCTGTGTGGGGGCCAGTCATTACACACCGGCGACACTTCGACCCAGTGGGATCTTTTGTGTCGACTTCCCCAATAACGACTGCCATAGATGTTCATGGCAGCCGGGACCGACGGCTTAACGTGCTCCCCGAGGCACGGAGCAGGCGATAATTGTCAATCAATACGCACATAATTTCTAAAGTCATATAACTTCCGAAAGTCAGAGGTGCGTGACGTGGGTTCGAACCCGAGACCCTCTGCATTGCAGTCTGTTGGTCTCCCCACTGAGCTATCGCTGCTCTTTTATATATATACCCATATTATTATTAAGGCATTAATTTGCTTTATTGAATTTGCAATAAATTATTTAAGCTACTGTTACAAAATAACCTACAAAATTGCACTTAGCTGCTGTTTTACAAAAACTATCTAAATATAAATTTTCATATATTGTACCTATATGGTATTTATTGCCTTTGTGAAATTTACCAACACTTTTATATTGGTGTCTAAACAATATAAACAACGACTTCTTTAAAATCTGTCGTCATAGAATGTCCCTAATTACTTAATAGTTTTAATAACTCCCGTACTTTTTACACGTATTTGCATTTCACTTTTATCTGTCAATAAATCAATGTTCAGACAAAAAATTTATATGTTGGTCAAATTTTTGGTATGTGATAAAAAAGAAAAGTTACGTGTGAGAAAGTAAAATTAAACGGGAATTGGATGGACGTCCGGTTTAATTTAACGGAACCAGTTAATGCTCTGGTTTTGAACTGTAACCCTTTACATATATCTAGTTGTGTATGTACAGACAGACAGAAAGACAGTTAATTTAGTATATTAGTATAGATATACAGCCGAATAGCTCCTGACTTCCCCCTTTTACGGATGACCTGAAACCATAGCTGGCAAAATTTTGTTGCAGTAGACTTTTGTCTACCTTTCTAGTAATATGTGAGCGTATGTATACATATATTTACTGAAACACAATTTTGGCACAAGGAAAACATCAAGGAGTTCACAAACACAGTGAAACAACGCATACAAAAAAAAAACGACCACACTCATAACAAGATTGTATATCACACAAAATGTTGTGTACCATGTGGACATCAAACCCAACACTTAGCGCTGCGTAGTGACGAAAGTACCACTAAACTATACCGCCATAAGTGCAGCCAAAAAGTTCCATTACATTCTCATTCATACATCTATTGTGACTATTACACAATGCGCATACCATAACTAACGAATAAACCCATATTTGTAATTGCAATTAGGCTGCCAGCTTTCTCTAACTAAATTGTTGGTTTGATGCTTACTTTGATAACAATTAAACAACGTTAAATAATACAAACAATATGCACAATCATCATATTACCTAAGAGATATATATCATTATAATAAGACACAGATATGGTCTACAAACTGTCCAAAAAAGTGCAATATTAAAGTAAAACCGTCTAATTATAATTACACATAATTAAATGAGACATAGGCTTGTTTAAAATGATAATTGCTGTTTTATTTAGGTAATAAGTTTTAATGCAAGTGATGAAAGAAATCGTATCTCGGAAACAGTGCGTTACGATTGAAACGATTACATAAAAATAACATAAATGTTTTACTTTTAAATGTGCACTAGATGTTTGTGCGCTTGCGACAGTGCGTGGAAATTTCGTTTAAAATATGTAATACGAAACGTATAAATATGTAATATTAGTTGAACTTATTAGTGTTCAAATTGCCAATCTTTTGAGTGCGTTACTAAACATTTAAATATAGTTTTCACAAATATATTGCTGTCACGCTGGGCCCTAACGAAATAACAATGTGCAAAAGAAATAACTATAGCTCGGACTGATAACATCTCTGAAATCATCATCTCGTATTCTTCCGTTGTCTCTTGCATAACTACATCCGATTTTAATATTTATTTTATTAGATTCATTAAATTTATTTCAAACCCACTGCATTAAGATTTGAATTTGAATTTAATTATCAAAAGTTAATTACATAGAATTTAATTAACAAAACAATTAAACGGGAACATTTTGATCTAGTGTCTTTATTTAGGGATTAAAGAGACGTATACGTTTATATGTATGAGACGTTACCCGCATTTCGCCTCAATAGGTACTATCGAGACTGAAGATTATGAAGTCCTGAGATTAGTTCTTAGGTGAGTGATCCATCCATCCATCCATGAGGTCTCCATCATCCAACTTTTTTTAACCGATTTTCAGGAAGTTCGTTCATACCGAATTAAAATTCGTAGTTGCATTACTGCAATTGCGGAGTTCGGTTACGTTGAGCACAATGGACGGTAATGCGCTAATGTTCTATTAAAATGATTAACGAAATTGGCGTGATGCCTGATTGTTAAAATTTAATAAATACCGTGCAAGTAGTAAAACACATATCTATTAGTTACATTGTCAAGGCACAACGATTTAGTGCTTGAAGTACAAAAAAAATGTAAATATAGGCAATATAATTATATAGCAAGTTGTATCTTTAACCAGGTAACGTTAAAAAATTAAAACTTTCTTTAGAGAATTTTACGAATGCATATTCGTAAAATTCTCTGAAGAAAATTTATTTTGCTACTGTATTATCACATAAAGTTTAATTTAATAAGTATCCTTATAGTGGGAACTTATTTTGGTTTTCCGTATAATTTTTACCTCGTATATCACTGGTTCAGGTCAGGTAAATAAAGTCGAGTTCGGCTACCGTGTACAGTACAGTGTAAATTGTTATAAACGAGATTAAATCATAGATCCACGGTTATCAACATGGTTATAAAACATTTATCAAATTATCTAATATGAATTTAGTTACATAAATGATTGTGGCAGTTACGAGGTATTTTATGAATCGGCGAGTCATCGTCTGCCCATCGAAACTTAATCTTTAGATGTAGTAAAAGTACATAAATATTTTTAATCAATAACTATTAATACTTATAACAGTTTTTAAATTAACTTGTGGCCTATATTCATTAGTCACTGGATTTTGTTCACGGCTTCGTCTACTCGGGAACTATACTTTTCTCTGTACACTTACAACGTGAATATGAAATTTCTTGACAAGCGGCCAAGAAGTTAAGGCGTGGTAACAAATTATTATCAAACACACATTCGCATTTATAATATTAAAGTTAGAATAAGATGTATAGCAATTTACTATTCTAGAGCATACATGGAATATATCTGATAAAGATATGTATTATTATCTAGGCTAAAACCCTCCAAAGGACCTTTGTCTGTTGGACCTATGATTCCAACTAAGACTTCTAAACATCCTGGGATCTTCCGAAAATCCGTTTCGTTTGAAAAAAGAGATATGCAAAGCGTTTAGAAAGCTATGTAGATAATTAGGTTTTATAATTGTGTTTTATTTTAAAATATAAATTGAATTTGGTTCTGCAGCTAACCAAAAATGGTTGCGTGCTTTTTCGGGGATATTAGACAGTTGATGAATTGGTAGCTTTTTTCAAGTATTGTAATTATATTATACCGACTTATAAGCCAATGCTTAAATTGTTAATTTATCTAAATTCGATCAAAGCATTTTTGGTGCTGCGTTAATGATGTTTTAAAATGTTATCGAAAAATTCTTAGTTAATGTTTAGTCACAAATTGTAGTAACAATCAGAATGCAAATATCTACATTCCATAGAAGTTTGGATTAATCAAAATATTTTACCCTATTTTACCAAATAACTTCGTTAATAAACTGACACAGACTAAGTATTGGGATAAAACGAATTGCATATAAATTCAATGACCAACATACGTATGTCCTTAAACAGAGGCTACTTAAACACGCGTATCCAACATTACGACATTTTAATATTTATTTAGTCAAATATTACAAATATCACTACATTTGGGCAAACGCACTGCTTAATATGTGTGGTTGATAAAAAACCGGAACGTGTCTCGTTAGTAACTTAGGTGAATGTACTGATTTTTTCGAGCAATACAGTTAGGTTTCTATCTTGTTGGTTTCTTATGGGATTTTTCTTCTTTGTAATAACAGAACTCTTGCACTAGGAAAACAATCTATATCAACGTTGAATTTTACAAACATAAAACAACGGACACAAAGAACAGATACGGAACAATCGTTTGTGCGTTACACTAATGTTTGTCTCGTGTGGGATTCGAAACCACAACAAGCAGCGTTGTGTAAGTGACGAGGCGTTTACTAAAACCACTACACCATCCGTAAAGTTGAATAAATATAAAGCTAGTTATTCATATGATGGATTTAAGCGATGAAGTTTAGTTAGTTACCGTTAACCCTTTCTAATATTATAATGTATGGATGTATGGATGTTTGTTACTCTTTCACCCAAAAACTACTGGTCCGATAGCTGGATAGCTATATAGCTGGAGACCTGGATTCACACATAGGCTTTTTATCCCGATATTCCCATGGAAACGGGACCTACGCGGGTGAAACCGCGGGGAAAAACTAGTGTCTAATAAAATTTTAATATTTCTCGTTAAATCTTCTAAGCGCGACCTTAGTTCTTTGTTTTTAAAGATGCGTGCATTTTCTTTTCGTTAAAAATAAGCGACAGTCACGCTATGGACCTTAAATTATCTCCATACAAAATTGCCCATTACTTTCCTATTGTCTCAAAGAAGGACATGACAAGAACGGCACCTTCCATTTATAATATTTATTTGTTAAACCAAACTACGCTTCGCTGTGACTTAGTCTGATGTTTTTCAGATTCTTACTTCTACTTCGGCTTAAAATATGAAAACACTCTAATAATAAGAAAATTAAGTAAGAAATCGATGATAATGACACCAAGTTAAATAATAATATGTCTTATTGATAATTGTGTATTTTCAACAGAATTTAAACTGTTATAGCTTTATCAGTTCATATTCAGTTTTATCAGTATCAAATTACCCATAAATTCTAAAAGATAGGTTTAGTATATTGTATTACTGCCAGATGTCAAAATGGATCTTGTGTAAGAAACAATAAAAAAAACATTTACATTGAACTTTTAACAACGTCTTTAAGTAAATCCTTATTTTATTAGTATTACAAATCAATTCTATTGCATTCAGATGTCATAAAAACTCATAAACGAAATATTTCGGCTTCTGTAACTTTAATAATACGACTATTAAATGGACGAGTGGATAATAACAGTAATTTGATGAGTTGTATTCAAAATATTCAGATCAATCACATCATATGTATCGTTTTGAAAGTTCAATAGTGTTATAACATTTTATAGACGTCGTAAAATCAAATGAAGATGTACTTCTTTGAGCGCAGGCGTAAGTTGTGAATTTATTTCTATTCAAGTTTTATGATATTGGCCTTTAGATTTGTTGTTGTAGAACCTTCCTGTAATGTTGTATTATAATATACTTTATGTTTACAATAAGTTTAGTCTGATGAACTAAAGCAAATCAGTAATAGAATCGATAGCATTCGATTTAGTACCAACCATGCATTTTATTCCAAAATAAAATAAATTACTAACAAATAATTGCAGACAGGTAATTATTATAATTGTATTAAAGCAGCGATAGTGCAGTAACATTGGACTGCCATGCAGAGGTGTCGAGTTCGATCCCAAGGCTACCTATGACTTTTCGAAGTTATGTGCGTATTAAATAGTTCACAATCGCTAGCTTTAACGTCAAAGGAAAACATTGTAACGAAACCTGCATGTCTGAGAGTTCCCCATAATGTTCTTAAAGATATGTGAACTATGCCGAACGGCATCGGGCTAACGTAGTGGACTATGACCTAACCCTTCTCACATTAAAACGAAGCCTAAAGCGGTGGGACACTTAACATATAGGGCTCTATCTATGCTAATGTAATAAATGCAATGGTTGCATCTCGCGCCGGCGCCGACTTTTTTATCTTCTCTTTTAAAGGCAAATCGCGCACATAATTCCTGTGTCACGGGGAGATTTACAAACATTCAGATAACGGACACAAAGGACATCAAGGTCAACCATTTGGGAATAACACAAATTTTCTGCCATCTCACTCGGCGCAGCGGCAATAGCGAGGCGACCTAAGGCAACGATAGGAGCACTTATTTGCTATGGATGTAAAAGCCTGCTTAGTTTGTGACATCGACCGCTCGCGCCTCCCCCTTCCCCCTCTGTTGGTAGCCGTCCTAATCAAGACCGCGCCGTGATGACCCTTCCGCTTTGTAGCCATCACGAAGTTAAGTGGTCTTTATTATTAAAGACGACGCAACAAGCCTCTTAGAACCACGTCCTGTTTTTCTATCTAACTTCTAGTCTTTATTTTTTGCTATAAAAGTGTTTGAATACTAGTACAAATTGTTATCAAATAAAAAATCTTTAGATCGTGTAGAATATTCTTTGAATTATCTCCGCTTAGTTAACTACCTTTTTTTTTTCTTTTTTACATGGGTAAATGCGCCTGATGCATGCCCTCTCGTCACAAGGGGAGGCGAGAGAGTTATGTCCGGCTCTCCCATACTTCGGGCCTACGGACCAAAACCCCACGGTGTGCACGCTCGCTGCCTTGTATAGGGGATGGGCCGCTGGCAAAAATACTACCTCAGCGACCCACCCAGCAGTTTACAGCTCCTCGGCGATGCCCCGGCACTACATATTGCGTCGGACCGACTCAATGGCTGGCCGACGGCAGATCCCCGTTCTCCGGCCCGCGGCCTTCATTATGGCGGCATTACCCGCCCGGTTCGCCGGCGACGGCTCGGATCCGCAAGGATACTTTCTTCACGGATTCGCTCCGCCGCCTCCTTCTGCGAGATGACGTCCTCGCAGAAGGACGCGACCGCTGCCCACTTCCTCTCGCTGTCAACCATAGCTTTGATCACGGCCAGCAGCGAGAGATCTTCACCCACAACCTCAATGAGTTCACGGCGCTGCACCACCGAAGCAGGACATCGAGCGTGTGCTGCGCCGTGTCCTCCTCACAGTCGCAGTGGTGGCAGACTCGGTTCCCTCCTAGCGACCGTGTCCAGGTATTTGCCAAAGCAACCGTGCCCTGACAACACCTGCACTAGCCGGGAGGAAAGGGTCCCATGCTGCCGCCCCGCCCACCGCTCCAATACCGGCTGAAGGGCCCCAACGGTTCTGAAACCGGCCAAGGGCGCCTCTAGCCGCGCCTTCCACTATAAAATCATGCCCTGGTGAGCCCGATTGCGCGCTCAATCACTGTCGGGAGGGGACGACAACCCGTCTCCGCCCGCACCGCCTCATTCACTGCAAACACTTCGGCGAGCACTTCAGCCTCCAAATCCCAAGGGGATGTACCGGCCAACGCGCAAGCTGCGTCAGCCGACACCGTGCGGTATCCACGTATTACCCTGACCGCTATGACTCTCTGCAGTCTCCGCAAAAGACTTCTGCACTGAGCGGTCAGGGAGTCCGCTCACACCGGTGCGCCGTAAAGCGCCATCGACCGGACAACCAGCACCGGGCCCGCCCAAATTTGGCAATAGACGCCCAAGGGCGGACGCAGTACCGAGAAGCTTCGGGGCGAGCTGTCTGAAATGCTCGTCGAGGTTGCACCTTCCGTCCAGCACCAAGCCCAGATATTTCATGTGGGCCTGGACGGGAACGCGCGTCGAGCCCACCATTATCGAGGCGCCGCGGGGTGGACTGCGACGAAGCCCATGAAAGACTGTAGAACCATGAAGTAACTGATGACGCTCAGCCCGGGGGGTAGGACAGCACGTAGGGTCCAGTCGTACCCCATGTCCCACAGGAGCGGACCAAGAACCGATCCCTGCGGGACACCGCACGACATGGGCCGTCGCCAAACCTCGCCTCAAACCTCGAGGAGGACACTCCTGCCTCTCAGATAGTCTGCCACTGGCCGCTCCAGGTAAAAAGGTACCCCGTGATATCGGAGCGCCCCCTGGACACAACTGTATGGCAGACTATTAAACGCGTTGGCGATGTCTAAAGATACCGCCAACAGGCTTAGTTCACTTCCTAAGTCAACCACGCCTCTAAAGCTAACTATAACGTCACAAGTTTTAAGCAACTATTATAAAATATTTAATGTATGTTCACTTAGTTTGCAAATAAATAAACAAAACACAGGTCTATAAAAATACCTAGTTCAGGTAATACA
Organism: Catocala nupta; assembly: GCA_963675205.1. Classification (NCBI taxonomy): domain Eukaryota; kingdom Metazoa; phylum Arthropoda; class Insecta; order Lepidoptera; family Erebidae; genus Catocala; species Catocala nupta. Next base: position 28,611,106 of record OY776095.1, read on the forward strand.
ATATAAAAACAGACTTCATAAACAAGTGTCCAATATTTAAATTGTAAATGTTTTCCTTTAGATTAAATATAGTTTTAATGTTAATTTAATACAAAAAGTAGCCTTTCATTTATTTATTGAATAAAAAATGTATTATTGTAATTTAATGATTTGATTTGATTTGATCACTCAAGCCACTCTTTGAATATTTGTTTATGTCATTTTAAAAGTTGTACTTTTCTTTTTGTTTCAGGTAAGTGTGACTACTAATCATGTTGGATGTTCTTTAACGGTAAAGTATTACTTATAACTATAGACGCTATATTAATTAATAATAATATATGGTAGAATATATGGTAGAATATATATATCTACCTGCATAAGGCACTGTGTAGTCGAATTTGGGGTACTTGCTCCCTTGGGAGTCATACATCAAATTTGTAACGGTAAATTATTAACGTTTCAATAATTATAATATGTGCGAGCAAGGCTTGTAGCAGCTGCTACAAACTTTAATCTTGGCAATATATCGTGCTATATTAAAAAATGGATCCCAGGAATCAATGGAGACTAATTCTTCTTCTTCCTATCCTTTATTATTTCTAAGTCACTTGGGGTCGGCTTTTCTAGTCGAACCGGATTTGACTAGATATCAGTTTTTACATGGAGCGGCTGCCACCTGACCTCCGCAACCCGAAGGCTAACGATACCGGAAGGCTAGCCCAGTGTCAGGATATAAGAGGGCACTGACTTCCCAATAATGACTGCCATAGATGTTCATGGCAGCCGGGACCGATGCTTAACGTGCTCTCCGAGGCACAGAGCAGGCGATAGCCCGAAAGTCAGAGGTGCGCGACGTGGGTTCGAACCCGAGACCCTCGGCATTGCAGTTTGTTGGTCTCCCCACTGAGCTATCGCTATATGAGCTGACTAATTAATATATTTAAAAGCGATTGAATGATTAAAGCGTATTATAAACGTTAAAATCAATGACATCTTTTAAAATAACATTAATGAATGACTATTGCTGACTTATACTGAGTAGATATACCTATAAGTGTTAATATAGACACATATCCGAAATTTAAATTGAGCGAGTAACCACAACGTATTTAGATACGAAAGAGCATTGGCTGATATATATGGATTTAGAAACCCTTTTCGAATTTATGAAGTCATTCATGTGGTTTAAGCTAGAATTAACAGAATTTATGTATAGTGATAAAAAGATAAATACTTTACATAGTAATTAATGATAAACATTTCCATGAGGTCAGCATTTGTGGGGCAATGATATATTAGCCATATTTAATACTTCTGTAGATTAATAAATGTACGTACGTTTCGTACGTTGAAATATATAAATTGTTTACGAATGATACTTTTATGAGACTCATGCTCGTAAAATAATAATTATGGATAATTCAACTGGTAAACGGATGCCATAGTCCCAGTCCTCGAGGTCTTAGGGTCAAACCTTGCTTTATAATATAATATACCATCACGTCACTTTAACATTAATGGATTAGGCAGAGTTGTATGACAACCACATTTCGTCAGCTATATTAGGCATTATACATATGTATAAGTGTATATACACGTACCACAGATCTCGACGTCATGCTACTATAGATAACAGTCTAACAAAAGCCAAAGCTAGAAATTGAACCCGGCACTTAATATTGCCATCTACTGAGCGCATAAGTAGACTGCATATTGCTACTTAGGATTTTCTAAAACCACCCTAACAACTTATTGCTCCATCTGGACATCGAACCTGGTTCTTAATACTGCTGTCTACTAAGCATTTCGACTGTATGTTGCTACTTATGACTGCCGAACAAACCTTTATAACATATTGATCTTTCTGGAAAAGTGAACCCGGCAATTAACATTGTTATGTACTGAGTACAGTTCCATACTGCACGTTGCTACTTAGAATTTTCTAATACAGCCCTAACAACGTAATGTTCTGTCTGGAAATCGAACAATATTTAACATTACCATCACTAAATACAGCTTTTAAATGCATGCAACGTGCAGTCTAAAGTTTTTCTAAATAAACACTAAGAATGTATTGCTTAAAATCTATAATAGCACTTGATATTCCCCTTTATCGAGTGCAGCCCTTGATAGAATAATGCTATTAAGAATTAGCTACAATTAATCCTGAACTGCTACCGCAATAATATGAACCGCAAGTCCGGTCTATAATGAAAATTATGGAGGAGGCTTATGTCCAGCAGTAGACGTTTTACAGCTGAGACGATGACGATGATGAAACACTAAAAATATATGGATCGATCCGGGAACAGGAGAACACGGCATCGTATGCGTTCACATATTATCGAAACCAACAAGGCAAAATATTACTATATCATAATATATACTATACCATTCTTCCTTTGTAAGCAGCGATAGCTATGTGAGCAGCGATAGCTCAGTGGGGAGACCAATAGACTGCAATGCAGAGAGTCTCGGGTTCGAACCCACGTCGCGCACCTCTGACTTTCGGAAGTTATGTGACTTTTCGAAATTATGTACGTATTGATTGACAATTATCGCCTGCTCCGTGCCTCGGAGAGCATGTTAAGCCGTCGGTTCCGGCTACCTTGAACATCTATGGCAGTCGTTATTGGGAAGTCAGCGCCTTATAATATCCTGACACTAGTCTAGCCTTATGGAATCGTTAGCCTTCGGGTTGCGGAGGTAAGGTGGCAGCCGCTTCGTGTAAAAACTAATATTTAGTCAAATCCGGTTAGACTACATAAGCCGACCCCAAGTGACTTGGGAATAATAAAGGCTAAGGAGAAGATCAATCTTCCTTTTCAATCATGAAAATATATAAATATATATTTTAATATTTTATTGGATAGATACATTAACAAAGATAAGTTATCAACAGTATTTGATTTACAGTGTCGGCGTATCGCAGCGATAAATCTACTGATATGTCGTAAATCATTTTACGTTCACTGTTCAGTACATATTAACTAAGAACTTGGAGTTGAATGAGTGCTGCACAATGGATGCAGAGTTAACTGTTCATATTAAACTTAGCAACTATTCCCCTCTTGCACTCTAGCTGTTCTTTAGTTCAAAGAAGGTGAAGTAAGAAATAGTACCCTTCGGCATTCATCGTCTATCTTCGGAAATACCTACGTAAGCATATTTAGAGCAGATGATACAATTAGTATCGTACCATATCTGTTTTTCGAAGATTATATGCTCGCTTCAGGCAATTTTATTAAGTACTAGCCGAACCGCGCAACTTCGGCTACGTTACATAATAGAATATTTCCCGTTTTGCAACATTTTCCATTGATGCGCCGCTCCTATTGGTTATTGCGTGATGTTATATAGCCTATAGCCTTCCTTGATAAATGGGCTATCCAACACTAAAAGAATTTTTCAATTCGAACCAGTAGTTCCTGAGATTAGCGCGTTTAATCAAACAAACAAACTCTTCAGCTTTATAATATTAGTATAGACTAGCTGAACCGCGCAACTTCCTCTGCTTCACACAAGAGATTTTCCCCGTTTTTGCAACATTTTTCATTGACGCTCCGCTCCTGATGGTCGCAGCGTGATGTTATATAGCTTATAGCCTTCTTCGATAAATGGGCTATCCAACACAAAAATATTTTTTTAATTCAAACTAGTAGTTCCTGAGATTAGCGCGTTCAACCAAACCAACAAACTCTTCAGCTTTATAATATTAGTATTGATTTTCGACAAACAATTCTAAGTAGCGGCATCGAATCTAGAACTCTGTCCGACCAGTTAGAGCTTTAGGACCTAAAGCTATAGCCGGCTAAAGATATAATGTGGGTGTAAAGCACTCGGTTCGCTTATGCGTCATACCATACGTTGGAGATCTCTTTCTTTTTTCTTTCTTTTCGTGTGGTTAGTTGCAAACCTGTTGTCAAAAGTTGTTCAAGCCGCCCGTAGGCCTCTGACATGGCTTAACGACTGCTGTCAATTTGGCAACAACCGGGACCAACTTTTCACGTGCCCTCTGAAGCACGGAGACGCTCAGATGAAATACCACTAAGCGGTCACCCATCTATAGACTGACCGCACCCAATGTTGCTTAACCTCGCTAATCGTTTACCGATCAGTGAGTGCAACTGGCTATGAGCGATGGATGGAGATAAAGGCATGACATGTATATACGTCCATAATAACTACATTTCTCCGAAAAACTTAAAACTCAATCCTATAGTAATTGAACTTCCGTAGTCTAAATCTGAATAGTCTATCGTGATTCGTGCCTAATGTAAATTGAATAATAGCATACCATTAGCGCACGTTGAGACCACTTTCACAGCGAGTCTCGAAGTCGACACAGGAGAACTAATTAATCTTTAGGTAACTGGAGCAGATTGTACAGAGAGATCTGATTTGAATTCGCTAGTAAGGAATTTGCAAGTTGAATAAGCGATGCGAGCCTATATGGGGTCCGTATAGCCTATATGTACATATATCCCTATATGGGGCGCTATGAGTCATTGTAATTAAAATACATTTGTGGAATCTGTTGCCTTGTTTATTCTGAAGTATTTGTCGTAAGTTATCCATTAATGAGTTCGAATTATAAATGTTAAAAAAGATGTTTGTTAGTTTGTTACGCTTTCACCCCTTAACTACTCGACCGATCATCATGAAATTTCGCATACACGTTCATCGAGAAAAAATAACTTCTCGAGGCATCACATCCACATATTGCCAGCTTTGTGCTTCAATTACACGTATCCCGAATATCAATCCTGAGATTTCACAGCGCAAACTAAAGCCAATGAACTAATAAGGAAGCGGGCGCACTGAAATTAGTTGTTTTAAAGATTTTAATGGAGAACTCTTACCCTATCCTCATAATGTTTTCCCTCATAACTTTGGCGTTAAAGGAAGCGATATTTTACTTTTCAAAACTCACATAATTTAAAATTCATAGGCTAGGAATTGAATCTTGACAGCGTAGTAGTCCGACGAGCTCCCACAAGGCATACAATCAATTTACGTTCATTATTGCAGTAAGTATAAAACTTCAAGCAATAAAAATATTATAGGTATACTTACATAAGCTTTCTCGAAAAGTACCATAACTATTTCTGAAGTTTTCAGACTATAAGTAAGTAGTTATTGCATAAATCTTAGCACATAAAGTATGTCAGAAATAACCGTTCAAATGCGTGCAACAGTTACAATAAATTGTTCTACCGACGATTACCATTATTGCAGGGTGCAATATACCGCTTCCTAGCACGGAGTTCTGTGGTGCGATACCTCTGAAGATAACAGTTCGTTACGTTTCAGACGTGAGCCCAAAACGTGGACGTTGCAAAATAGTTCCTACACCACATACATATGTACAAAACTGTACCTTATTGTTAGTATACCAAGGTTTAAAATTTGTTTTTGCAGAAGGGTGCCTGTAAAATGATTATCCAGTTATGTGGAAACTACGGCTAAAAGGTTTACGTTACAATTTCGTGCATCAATTTTCAATTTGGTATCGATTTCGGGTTTTTATTTGCAATTGCAACCTACGTCGTGAAATTTTATTATAGAGTAAATGAAATGTTTTTATATGATTGTGAAAATGGTAGTTGTTTACGTGTTTTAAAATGCCTTTTAAAATGATAATATTGCTATTTTCAATGACAGTTTTAGATGCCAATAGTGCTTAAAATTGCATGAATGTTGTGAATTATGAAGTTCTAAATGTAATTTGAGGTAAATAAATGAACTTGAATAGTATTTACTCTTGCAGTTAGCCCGTTAACGAAGGCTCAATAAGGTATTTTGTTTTTATTGGTGCTGCTTCGGATCTTTCGAAAACGGACCGTTTAGTTTTATAAAAGTTTAATCTTGAGCTCAAGTTTCACTTTAATTGTATCTACAGCTTAGTGATTTCATGAATTGGTTTATAATTTTTATGGAGTTTCTAATTGAGGATTGGATTAATCTGGAACTTCTGGAACTCTGGAACTCGGTAAACTATTTTACAAAGATTTTATTGCCAATTATTCGATTAATTAAAAGTAATGTTTTTTAAATAAACTTCGATAGAATAGGGTGTTCTAAGCTTAAACCTTTGCTTATTTATTTATTTTTAAGCACAAACAAAATAATGACCACGGTATACAATATAATAACGACATTTTACAAATAAATTGATTATTTATTTACTAATTGTCCAATAACATATGCATGACAATTAAATAAAATTTCACAAATTGAGATTTATACAAAGGAGGTCTTATAGGCTTTGTAATTTATGTTCCCATAGATATTCTATTGACAAATTAATTTACGTCATCTAAGACATGCATTATTAGGTAGATAATAGTTGTTATTAGGAACGCAAATTACGACAGACCATCGCATGTGATCAATCAATTAATGTCTGCATTCTAGGATGATGATTGATTTGTCTATTTTATGAATAACGTTTGAATAAACAACAGATTTGTTGATTGAGCCGGATATTGATAGACTAGCGTCGTATGTGCGCAAAAACATGTTTTATATTTTACGCTATAATAGCTTGTAGCTTAATGTTCAATCGTCTGCTTTGAATCCGGTGAGTAAATGATGACGTAGTTTATCCTAGGTTTGATTGGCCTTTTCGGTCAGTAAATGGTTAGTAGTATTTTGGTTCTATGATACTTGTAGGTAGTAGGCTTAAGCCCAACTAGAGCAGATACAATGTGAGTGTGTGATGACATTAGGAATATGTGTATGATATTAGGAAAAACACTTGCGCGTTGCTGACTTTACTAAAATAAATCATTTTGCTGTCAGCGCAAGGAGCAGTGATGGTTCTTTTGCTGACAGCACATCGTGTGTATACTTCAAGTAGCCTGAAAATACAGCTCATCGTTCGATCAGAAAACAATGTTATTATCGGTTTAGCTGCGTTCTTCTGCGTGAAGGATGGTTTTACATTAGGTGCCTTGTATTATCTTATCTTATCTTATTCGGGGGCCAGTCAGTGTAGACCGGCGACACTTTGACCCAGTGGGATCTTTTGTGTTGGCCCCGAGGTCTATCCCTGAGCTATCTCCCTATGAATGTACTGCATCAGTCACAGCGTACACTTTAAAAGGAGAAGCCTGATGTCTTCAGGGTTCGGATATTGCCTTGTATTAACTGAAATCTCCTCTTTAAGTAAAGATTTCACTGTACCTAATCTCTTTGGGTGAAGTTCTAATGGACATAATATATTATTGTCGTGAGTTCATACTATCTTTCTGGAATTCATAATTGACTTGTAATCGTTAACTACAATCTGGTAAACTGCAATCTAACATAAGTATAAAACCGTTTTAATATCATCAGCTAAATCAATCAAACAAAAAAGATCATGGTGCAAATTACCATAAATAATTGTAACCAATATGACAAAAGCTTCAGCGAATAAATCTTCGCGCTAACATTTAAGTCTCTATTTCCAATCCTAAAACGTGACGATTACAAATATATCTTACTTGAACTACTTAAATGTAACAGTACAATGAATGTAAGGAACATTAGCTTGGCCAATTTACTGAACAAGGAAGAGACAATGTTGTGCAATAGGCCCTAACTGGAGCAAACACGTTGCAGTTTACAATCTTAGGTCTATAAATCGGATACATTCTCTATACCCAACTGGGCAACAGCTATTAAATCGATCGATTCTGAAATTTGGTATTTTCTCACGCACCTCACTATTACCTGCATATTTTGAATATGGAATTTTGCAATTAAGAAAGAAGACTAGATAATTTAAAAATAAATATTTTAATATTGAAAAGAAATATAATGCAGAAATTGTTCAATCTAAAAGAAGAAACAGCTAGCCCAGACCACAGACACAGATTCGAGGAACAACACAAAAAGGAAAATAACATAAATCATGAATAACAAAAATACAAGAACAATTAACTTTAAATTCAGAATAACATTGCAGATCAAAAATAAAATCACTTCGATTCGAGAAACAAAATAAAAAGAAAATAATATAAATCAATTACACTGAATATATTAACAATTAACTCGTTAAGTCAGAATAACATGCCAAAAATAAAATCCTATAAAATATATAAATTCAGGAAACAGATAACTGAATACGTTTTTTTTATTCGTAATTGCCTATGGCACAATAAAATTGGATGCACTTGACATTCGAATAATAAAATGTGTTGCTAAAAAATAGTATAAAGACTATTTGCATGCTGAATAATTATTTAATTACAATTTACTATTATATACTAGATTTGCACGCGGCATCGCTCGCGTAAATGTAGGTTAGGTTAAGTTCTGCCGGGGCTACAGGATGCATGCGCTTGCGATCCCTGCGCCCAGCCCATAGATCGTGTGAAAGTACTCCGTAGTAAGTTAAGTCGGTAGAACCCAGGGCTTTCCATCTTTCCCCATACATAACCCCTCCGCCCGCCCCCACGGAATGGAACATGCTATGGCATAGAAAAACAAAAAAAAAATTGTTTGATTAGATTAGTATCTTATCTTATCTTATCTTGATCCGGGGGCCAGTCATTGTAGACCGGCGACACTTCGACCCAGTGGGATCTTTTGTGTCGGCCCCGAGGTTTATCCTTGAGCTATCTCCCTATGAATGTACTGCATCAGTCGCAGCGTACACCTCAGAGGGAGAAGCCTGAAGTCTTCAGGGTTCGGATATGCCAATCCCATCAGACCCATCCTTAGTCCGGCCAACGCGTCACATTCACACAGTAGGTGTGATATGGACTCGTCCTGTTCACCACAGGCTCTGCAGATCGAATTGTTTGACAATCTCAATCTGCACAGGAAGTCATTGGTGCCAAAATAACCAGTAAACGCTCCTGTGAGTAGGCGTATTTGGCCCTTGTTGTACCCGCAGAACTTCCGGGTAAAGCCCGTGGCTCTGTTTGCAATGAATTTCTTGGAGTGTTCCAGACCCCTAAGGACCATCCACTCCAGCCTGTGTTTATCATTGCCATGTGCATTCAAAGCTGCCTTGACGGTACTCTCAGAGAGACCTACGAATGGCTCGGGGCCCACAAATTGTTGCTCCGAGCCCTTTTTGGCTAATACATCAGCCTCCTCATTACCCTGCACCCCTGCATGCCCCGGAACCCACACTAGCCTGACTGTGTTTTTCCTGCCAAGTTTGTTAAGGGCTTTAACACAGTTCAGGACTAGTGCTGAGTCCACCCTACAGGAGTTCAGAGCCTTAAGAGCAGCTTGACTGTCACTGAGTATATACACAATCTTGTCAGTGACATTGTTGTTAATATTCTCCTGCGCACAGGCAATTATAGCATAGGTTTCCGCCTGGAAGACCGTTGCATATTTGCCCATGCTTTGGTTCACCTTGCAGTCGTTGGCATAAATACCAGCGCCTGATCCTGTTTCCATTTTGGAACCATCGGTGTACCAGATGAGACAACCCTTGTCAGGGGATCGTAGACCTCGTCTCCATTCGTCCCTTGTGGGGACCTTTATTTTAAAATTCTTTTTGAATATGTGCATTGGTTGCATTTTGTCACATCCCATGCTCATAATCTCTTTAAGATCCTTCGAGATCTCCAGTTTTGTGTGTCGTGTTACTGGCATGTTGACGCTCCACAGCCCATGTATAGATAGTCTATGTAGCGCCTTCATCGCCTCTAACTCCACAACAATGTGTAGCGGCGTTAGGTCCAGCAGGATCTCTAACGCAGCCGTTGGCGTAGTAGGGAACGCCCCTGTTATAGTCATGCAGGCTAATCGCTGCACCTTCGACAGCGCTTTCCTGCATGTTGCTAGTTTGGTTCTTGGCCACCAGACAACGCTTCCATATGTGATTATGGGTCTTATCATCATCGTGTGATTAGATTAGTAACATAATTTCCTTGTTGAAATTAAACTACTATATACGGATTTTATCGCGTTGTTTATTTATCACTGTATTACAAAATTTTAGAAACACCAATAATTAAATTATGTTCAGGTACTTTGAAATAACTACACTGGAACATTGAGACAACTACCATCTTAGTCTCCCCGTGACCATGGCTGCTGAAAAGCCCCCGAAACGTCGGGGAAAGTGTAAACCAAAAATAAATAGATTTAATAGTTTAAATAATTTTATTAGCTTATAAATTAGTCAAATAAAATCAATAGTAGTAGTAGAGTAATATTTTCAAAATTTTGTAATACAGTGATAAATAAACAACGCGATAAAATCCGTATATAGTAGTTTAATTTCAATGAATAACATTCGCGTAAACAGAAGACAATATTATAATTTCCTTGGATAAAGATACCTTCTGTCCTTTTCTGCTGACAGTCTCTCTGACAACGTGTATGCGAATGATTCATGATGATCGGTCAAGAAGTTAAGGCGTGAAAGCGTCACAAATAACGTACACATTCACATTTATAATATTAGTTAGAATGTCTGAATTTTCTGCTAGGCTATTCTGACCATTTTTGATCGGATTTTAATATGTGTTGAACATTATAGGATGTTAATTCCTCTGAGAAAAATAATCAAGTAAGTATCGGCAGATATAAGTTTAAATAGCTCAACAAAGTACATAAATTAGCATAAGTACATAAATTATATATTTCGTTATCGGCACAAAACATAGAAATCATGTTCTGTGGTTGCTGGTATTTTTCTTATTCATACATAATGTGTGTAATATGATTGCGTCATCACATTTAGCTAGTTATATTTAGACCTACATTGTAAAGATGTAGTGCAATCTACTGGGCACATTAATTCACCCCCTTGCCTACTGCCAGTAAATAACCTGAATGTTAATAAGTTAAAATGTGAGTGAAGTGTAAGTTATATAAGTACTATTAATAATAAAGCTGAAAAATTAGTTTGGTTTTAAAACGAACCTATCTCTGAAATTACCAGTCGGTTATTTGTGCATTTCATGGCCCAATTCTCAAAGAAGGTAATATAACATCACGCTAGGAACCATGACAGCAGACTAGTAATCATAAACGTGGATGAAACCGCCGAGAACGGCTAGTCTATACTAATAGTAGGTATAAAGATTTGTTTTTTTGTTTGTAAGGATTTAACTCAAGAACTACTAAACAGATTTAAAAAAAATATTTCACCATTAGTAGGCTATATTATCACCAGTTACGAGCCCGTTCGCTCCTCAAGTTTCGCCCCCTAGTAGGTATTTGTTAGGTTTCTTCTTAAATCCACCCAAAAATAGTTTTCTATGAAAGGGGCGAAAGTCAAGGGGCGTACGGGCTTGTAGCCTTATCACCGAGTAACACAGGCTATACTTCATTTTAATAAAATGTTACTGTTACTATCATAATCTATCCTAACTCGCCTAACTTTTACGAGCGAAGCCACGAGCAAAAGCTAGTGGGTAATAAATTAAACATAACTAGGCACATTCTTTTATTTTCTTTTTTTAATAGGCAACTCCCGCCCTAGGAATAAATCCAGTGTCGCGAAGGACTTTACAAACATTCAAACAACGGACACAAAGAACAGCCAGACTCGGCACAACCATTCAGTTTTGTCTCGTGTGGGATTCGAACTCATAACACACGGCGCAGTGGCGAGGCTGCCATTTACTCAAAACATTACTTCAGTGTAATCAGCCACTATTAATGAATGAACGTGTAAATAAATTAACTGCTTCGCCATTAACTGAACTTTCTAAACCTGCCGTATAAACATTAAACATCTATCACTATACCTAATTACCCAGTCTTAAGTCACAGTTTATTAGTAACAGAGTCAGTAATACGGTCAAGTTTGGACTTTACACGTGGTATCTGGTGTCCGGTGTGAAATCAACATTATTCAACACTAGTGATGCACGGGTAACCTTAACAAATTATACACCTAAACCTTCTTCATGAATCACTCTGTCTATTGGTGAAACCCGCATGAAAATCCGTTCAGTCGTTTTTGAGTTAGCGCGAACAGACAGACAGACGCGGCGGAGTACTTTATTTTATAACTAGCTTTTGCCCGCGGCTTCGCTTGCGTAAATGTAGATTAGGTTAGTATCGGTCCCTTTTTCTGGAGGAAAGGTACCCTATGTCCTAATCTTTAGCCCGGATAAAGTGTGTTCGAAAGGGGAAAGCCCATCTGAGACTACGAGTGGAGAAGAGGCTATAGAAAAAAATACTTTGCAGTTGATTTTGTCGTAAAAAATATGTATTTACTTTCATTCAAATAGACATCACTGCAATTTACAAAAAATATTTAAATAGGATAAGTCTATTATGCAAGATATGAGTCCAATATATGCCCTCCTGTGTCTTTTGTAGATGATGTGTTAATAATATAATATGACAATGAAGAGAATATAGACGTATAACAAATGTGTTATTTTCGTACTACATTAAGTATAACTGGATAAATATATATTACAAACAGTCCTCCTATCATAATTAAATAATAGAGCATTGAGAAAAGAGATGTTTTTGAATTATCTCACAGCCAGACACATTTTCGTATAGAAAAATAAACTCAATACATTTTTTTATAGGTATTTCTAAAATAGTGTCGTCAATTTGAATATATTTTTTTTATTTTTTTATTTGCAGACTTAGGTCCATAGGATTATTTTTACAAAAGCAACTTATTAACTATTGTTAGTAAACATACATACAATAAATACAAATGACAATAAAACATAAAACACAAATAAACACAAATCACGGGACACTCAGACAGACATAACAAACAATATTATCTATTTATTTCCTAATTGAGTGTGCAGTCTCACCCATCGGCCGAGCATCTGACAGTCCCACCGGTTCGTCAATGCTCTTAGCATGCTGTGGGAGCTGGCGCATGCTCTGTGTCGGAGCGAGGCGCATCGCTTCCGGATTATGGCATAGAAGTCGTCAACCCTCGCGTTGGCAAACATGCCTGATGCACTACAAGATCGCGGCAGCCCCACAAGCATCCTGAAAGCATTGTTATACTGTACGCGCAGAGCGTTGTATGCCTTCTGTGTATATTTGATCCACAGACTGCAAGTGTAGAAATTTTGGCAGTAGGCTCGATATGTAATACTGTTAAGATCTTAAAACATACAATTTTTATAGTAATTTTTGATGTCCATCTTTGGCCTGATACACTATGGAGAATAGCCTGTCATGATGATTAGTCAAGTAGCTAAGGCGTGAAAGCATAACAAACAAACAAACTCACTTTCGCATTTACGATTACGATTAGGATATGTAGTGATAGTGATGTAGTGACATTGATAATATTGTCTTACTGTATTTTAATATTGTCTTACAATATTGTCTTACTGTAAGGCAACTGAAACGCCGGAGAAAAGTGTAAACTTAAATAAAAATAGTTTTTATTAATTTAATAAAATCTATTTCTATCTCCTATTTAAATAATAGTAGTGTTATAGTTAGAAAATATGTAATAAAGGTGTTTTAAAATTGAACAGTAGTTTAATTTCAAAGAACATTATTCGTTCATTCGTACCGGCCATCTTGTGATGTTATTATTGTTGTATAATATGTTGCACAACAACTCTCTACAATTCGTATCATCTCAGATTTTATCTTAAACTGCTCTACATGGTAAAACTGACATGGTTTTGCCTTACTTGATGGTAATATTCTAGTTATATAATAATATCGGCCCTGCATTAAATTGTCCCAGTGCTGGGCACGGGCCTCTTTACACTGTGAGAAGGGTCAGGCCATAGTCTACTACGCTAGCCCGTTGCGGGTTGGCAGACTTCACATGTCTTCGAAAACATTATGGAGAACTTTCAGACATGTAGGTTTCCTCACGATGTTTTCCTTCACCGTTAAAGCAAGCGATAATTAGCTATTTAATACGCACATAACTTCGAAACGTCAGAGATTCGCGCCTTGGGATCGAACTCGAGACTTCTGCTTGGCAGTCCAATGGTTTTCCACTAAGCCATAACTAGTTATATACTTGTGCTTGTGTGTAATTGTGTCATATATGCTTATTTGTGCCAAGAATACAGACAGTATTGTTTCTGCCTAATATGGTAACAGAACTCATAAAGTGAATATGGACTGAATGTAAATGGTCATAATGGTCTATGGGAATTTGCATAGTTGGAATATGATGATTTCCTGCCCACCGCGATTTGTTAAACCAACATTTAACAAATCGCGGTGGGCAGGAAAACCAGATGTTATGACGAGGTATTCTGGATTTTTATTGGTAATTACCTGAACCTGGGAATCGAACTAGCGATATCGAAGCTTATGCACAAACCATAACAACAACAAGCTGTACTGTACTGATTTTAATCTTACTTATAATAGTCTCAAGAATTGGCTGCTTTAGTAACATGAATACAAATAAATCAAAATCTCTTTGAGTTTAATACACTGATATTATTTACAAAAAGTATAGTAAAGTAAGTAAAATCAATTTACAGAATTTAAATTAGTAACCGTTTTATAAACATTAATTTGTTTAAAGAAACTTCTTGCAATTTGGGTAGCAAATTACTTTATTCTTGCTTAATACTTGGGTTCACTTTGGTAGTGCAAGAGATAGAATTCGAACCTATGATCTCTCGATCGACAAGTAAGAAGCCTTAATCTTTGGGCTACTGTGGCAGTAGCTAACATATTTAATAAAATTGGTAGAAGAATACAAGACCACACACTCGAAAACGATTAATTGACTTGACCTTAAAAGTTACAGCTAACGCGATCGTTGCTGTCATCTAAAAAACAGTAAAATGATCTAAAAAAAGAACTGACTTCGAAAGTGAAAGAGATTTAAACACACGAGTAGCTGATCCCATAAAACATGTTAAAACGCCGTACACCGTACATCAGTAATTATATTTGAGAACACCGGATGTGTATCTAATTTAAAATAGCAACAACCTTCTTCATAGTACCATCTTGTCTGACAGCGAGGGTTACGTAAGCCAATCTGTATTAATATGTTATGTGATATTATCGCAGCGATTGCGTCTTAATTTGCATCAAAATTCATATAATTATGAGCCTAACCGCCTATAAATATATCAACATACTGTTTTTATTCAAGGTGTTATAAAAAAGACTTATATCAGATACGGATGGATGTTAAGTTATCGTCTGACGTGCAAATAGGACATCCTAACTAATATTATAAATGTGAATGTTTGTTTGTTACGGTTTAAGGCCTTGATCGCTCGACCGATCATCATGATATTTCGCATACACTATGTTAGGAGTGCAGAAATGGACACATGGACCAGGAGCTGTCTAGAAAAAAATTACGATTCCCGAGGCAATTTATTCACAAAACCTATAGTAAGCCGCGAGCAAAATCTAATCTGCAATATTAATATTATATTATCACACACACTTATATAGAAAATTGTACGTTATTGTTATCTTTCATGTATATGTAATATGTGAGCTCACTCTTCTTCAAGTGGACACTTTTTTGTGCGATTTAAAACGGTAAGGGCACATCTGTAAGAGTGGGGTCTTCTGTCACAAGTATTTATATACTTAAAAGAAGGCCTCTACAACGTTTGTGTTTTAACCTGTTGATAAAGAAATAAAGGATTTTATTTATTTATTTTATTTATTATTTATCTGTGTCTAAATCATTCTTTAAAAATATGCCTGTTATTTTTTTTACTTTACTCTGGCCGCAGGCTCCTCCTATTTGTGTGCAATCAGATCAGATTCGATATATGTGGCAATCTATAGAATGTGGACGTCATGTTGCTGATGATGCTTCTATCATTAACCTTAAAAATAGCAGAATGTTTAATAGCATCGCGGTCAGGTCACGGCTAGAACGGTCATAAACTATGATTTATGAGGTGGCACTTGCTTTGATATAATTATGTATAGGCTTAGATGACTAGTACGGTGCTTTATTTATAAATTAGTCTTTTGAGGATGTTTACCTTTCAAGTATGAAGCGGGACTTCAATATGTGGTCAAAACATGCTGTGCCTTCAATTAATGAAAAATTTTAACAAAATAGAAAACCGATTTCAGCTGTCCAACAATTACACAAGTAATAAAATGAGAACATCATCAATGTATTCGAAGTCAACCAAATACGCATTATTAAGAGTAACTCAAAAACTGGTAGGATTTTGATAAAATTTAAAGAGAAGCACCAGCTCCCAAATAAAAAAAGAATCATCAAAATCGGTTCACTTAAAAACTGTTCTGAGGTAGCACACATAAATACAAAAATACAGTCGGAATGACAACCTTCTCCCTTTTTTGAAGTCGGTTAAAATAATCAGATTAGGTGCCGTTTCTTTTTTAAATATGCTTGTAGTTTCGTTTGTGCCATCTATCGCACTATTTCTGGAACTATACCACCAAGAAGGCATGTTTTCCAGTGTACACCACCGTTATACTGCATATACGTTAGGCCTTCTATTTTAAATGTTTACCTATCGATTTGCCCACGCGGGTGTACACAGAATACACGAAACGACATTTTCACTAAATCGAACCGTCTAAAGTCAGCTCGTTTAAATTGGAAGGCTGCATTTAAATCCGAATGGAAATCAGCCATTTTGCCATTGCACTTACAGGCTTTGTCACATTTAATCCCTGTGGTTGATGAGGATCTAGAATAGAATAGAAATATTTAATTATCTAGAATGTAGGTTTACAAATTAAGATGTTAAGATGTTTGTCGGCATCCTTATACATTCTACCTTACGGTATGAAAAAAGCAATTCAGTCATTTAAATAGTCAGAGGGATATTAATGAATACAAAGAAAAATACAGAACGATACATTCTAAAATAAATACTATAGGTTTTTAAAACCTCATAAAGATACTTATACAAACAGTTGCAAATTGGTAGTAACAGAATATTTATTATAATGTATCATTCAAAAGTCTGTACTGAGCAATAACATTTCTGAGTTAGTAAGGCCTCAAGACGCTTTATTAATAGAATAATAGATTGCTCTTTGAATTCTTTAACTTGTTTAATAGATCTTTTATAGCAGTAGGAAGTGGCTACATGATTATATGAGTAATTATGACTTTTAATGTGTAGCTTTAGATACAAACATGAGAGAATGGTATAAATTTTGTATGGTAGATGACGCTAGTTCCATGAAGAGCATGAAACTCTTGTGAAGTAAAGAGAAAGTGAAATGGTGACAGGGCCATAATTATCTTAATTGAGAAGACGGCAGTAGGCGGCTTTAAGATAAGTTTCATTATTAATAACGTGGAAATCCTAACTATTTATTTATTTAAATACATTTATAATATTTTTACAGGATATCCTAAAACGATAATATAATTGAAATTAAACTACTATATACGGATTTTATCGCGTTGTTTATTTACCACTGTATTACAAAATTTTGAAAATATTACACTACTACTACTATTGATTTTATTTGACTAATTTATAAGCTAATAAAATTATTTAAACTATGAAATCTATTTATTTTTGGTTTACACTTTCCCCGACGTTTCGGTTGCTTTTCAGCAGCCATGGTCACGGGGAGACTAAGATGGTAGTTGTCTCAATGTTCCAGTGTAGTTATTTGAAAGTACCTGAACGTAATTTAATTATTGGTGTTTCTATTTACGCAGAATGAGCTCAAAGTATCATGAAGTCTAGCTGTGGTTTGTTTCTTCTTGGGTTTGACTATTTGAAGTACTGGATCCCAAGCTGGTGGTACATTCCAACCATCTTCTCTATTGAAATTGGGATGTTTTTTGATTTCAATAGCCTCGCGAAGCATCCTTGGTAGGAATCGGTGTTCTTTAGCGAGAATCTGTGGTTTGTCAAATCTCAGGTAGTGGTTGGTCCCCTGTTGTACGTGTTCACACACAGCAGACTTCAACGAGCGTTTGTGTTTTACGTCAGCTATGTGTTCTTTTCTTTATCTTGAAGCTCGCTTCAAGATGTAGTGTGTATTGGCTTCGGTTGCTTTTTTTTGCTGAAAAGCAACCGAAACGTCGGGGAAAGTGTAAACCAAAAATAAATAGATTTCATAGTTTAAATAATTTTATTAGCTTATAAATTAGTCAAATAAAATCAATAGTAGTAGTAGTGTAATATTTTCAAAATTTTGTAATACAGTGGTAAATAAACAACGCGATAAAATCCGTATATAGTAGTTTAATTTCAATGAATAACATTCGCGTAAACAGAAGACAATATTACGATAATATAAGCTAAATATACATAACATAATAAAATGAGACAATAAAATTTCAAAATGACCCTTTACATCCCATGCATATTTCGCACATGCACTAATATTATAAACTAGTTTTTCTCCGTGGTTTCACCCGATAAAAAGTAGCCTATGTGTGAATCCAGGTCTCCAGCTATCTATAAACCAAGTTTCATTGCAATCGGTCCAGTAGTTTTTGCGTGAAAGAGTAACAAACATCCATTTATCCATACAAACTTTCGCGTTTATAATATTAGTAAGGATGCTGTTACAATTTCACGCCTTAAATACTCAACCGATCATCACGAAATTTCGTATATAAGTACGTTGTCAAAATAGAACATTGGCTAACTTTCATCCAGAAAAAGTAATCTTACTCACCTAACCTACATGTATGTAAACGAGCGAAGCGGCGCGGAGGGCAAAATTTAATTTTCTATAATCCGTTATGGCCAGAAATGTGAAACTCAGGGAAATGGATTAATAATATCATATGATGATATATAAGAATTTACAATCAAACACTTAATACATTACGCACAAGTTTGTAAACCTATTAAAAATATAATTATGTGTTAGTACACACGGCTACACATCAAGTTAGACACCCTATATACGCATAACTACGCTACAAACAAAATAGAGAATTGTCGGAAAGGGACAATGCATAGTAGTGTCAATGTAATGGTAAGGATAGAGCGTAACAAAAATATTACGCACTCTCTCGCACGATTCGCAGCGTTCAACTTCTAATAGTTCAAAGTCCAAACAGTCTAGGTTGAAGTGTCGCTGTGTGTACATCATAAATATACGTAATCCGATACTCGTTAAAACTGAAAATTATTGTACCAATTAGCGTTATATTCAGTTAAAAATGTATTCTTATTTTTTAGATTGCAACATTATACTAAGCTTTATACAAAATATCTAATAATCTAATGTAATGTGTTTTTGATGGTAATGAATTCTCAAAATAAAGGCATTCTAGTATAAAAACTATATCTACATTCGTTTTTAAATTGTAAAGCTACTGGTCGAGCGACTTATTTAAATTATATGAGTATCTACATTTAAATCGGGTTACCAAAGTTCAATAGCATTTGGAAAATTGTAATATATGTTAGGTCGAAGTTCATAAACTAACAATAAATAGTCATGTTGACTTAAAAAGATTTTATTCCGTCTTTAAGACTGGCAAATAATAATGGACACGTATTTTTTCTTTTGTCACACAAACTAATAACAACGAACTTTAAATTCCGTGTTACGTCACTTGTCGGTACAAATTTTATAGGACAGTGACGTCACAAGCTCCCACTCCCGAACTTTAATGCGTTATATCTTAGTAAATATTTCATGTTTTGTTAAAACAAAAAATAGGTGTCCTATATTTTTTGCTAATCTAAAAGATGGACAAATTCGAATCACTTATTTTTAACCCTGTCAACATGCATTCTTAGCGATCAGTGAAGAAATATAATACGCTCGCTCGCTCAATTTCTAAACTAACGCACAAATGTATTTAAATAAAACCCCAACTATATAATTAGGCTAAGTATTATGACGATGTTTGCATAATACACGGTGGCGTATATTTTATATAAACATTAAAATATAGTACATTAAAATAATTTCCTATTATCTACATGCTCCACTTTCCCCACACAATGGCGCGTTCAAAAACCGTATCGGCCGGTGTGCCCAGCGTTGCATAAGGGTTGTAACACGTAAAAAAAACAAACTTACATTTTTAAAACTGTTTCGCCAAGGCCACGGATTCCCACTACGGTATTGTCATCTGATACTGCGAAATTCATGTCCATTGTTTCTGTTTATCTGATATTTCGAAATGATTTTATGTATGCGTTCTAAGCCCTGTATAGGGCTGCCGAATTGTCAACCGCGGTTTCGCAACAAATTCTTCTACAACAGAACCACACTGAGTGTTAGAATATCGCATAGCTCGCAGCTTAAAACAAATGTTTATAGTCATTTGGTACATTAATACATAGTTCATGAGTAAGTAATTTGTTCATTTGATTAAAATGTGCTATTGGGAGCGTACTAATGCTAAAGAAATATAAGACTTAATATCTTATATCATATTCTAAACCGATTAAACGATAAATTCAGATGACTACACAGACAGTGCAGTTGTTTGCAATCGAGGAGTTCATTTTGTACGTTGTTTGATTAATGTAAAGTCTTTCTGACACAAGATTCGTTCCTTGTGCGATAGTTATCTTTTCCAGAGACGCTGTCAAACTAGCTTCTACCTTCGCCGAGATAGAAACTTGCGGGTAACTTTGGCAAGTAGAACGTTTGATATTGCCGCATGACTCACAACGAACGTGGTTTACTCGTACACATAAATTAATAATTGCATAAAGAGTAATCGTTAAAATTTTATATCACCACCAAAGTTGTTATTAAGATGGTAATGACCCAGTAACGAGTCCATACGCGTTCGTGAGTATGTGGAACGATTTCAGGTTAAAATTAAATCTGAAATGTATCAAAGTCATCAAGGACGGTAAAAGTTGTCGCCAGCCCGTACATTTTGACCTAGATTTTTACTTAAGCCTCGACAGGAGGGTGGTAAAAGGATTGCAGAACCGTTCGACTTAAGTAATTCTTGCGTGAGAATGCATTGGGCGACTGTAAAGCAAATAACATTAAATTCATTAAATTTTACTGTAACCGTATTGCTCTGCTGGTCTCTTGGAATATGTTTGCGAAATAACACTTCATCCGGCTTAATGTTGATTTCCAGGTTGGCTGTTATTAAGTTTTCCTGTTAGGACATGCTAAGTAGCGGTTATTGATACAGCAACATAGTTGCGGTGTGGAAACAGGTAACTTTGTTCGTTAAATAAATGGTAATACGCTCGCTCCCTATTATGTAAAACCTTAAAAATATATCAGGTCCTATGAAGATATACCATGCCTCTGTTTACCCTTCCACAAAATGTAAAATCGTAAGCAAGAAAATTTATCTATATCTGTTAGATATTCAAGATAATACTAGAGATAGCATTGAACATTAATTATATTCAGTAATTATTATTGGACTTTTATCTGAAGCGGATCCTAATACTCGCGCATTATAACCTATTGAGACGCAGCGGCACACCAGCGTCCAGACACAATTAGTTTCAGTTATATCTGGCATTCCAAGACTTAACAAGTTAATGGACCTTGTAACTCTTATAGACAATGCCTAAATCGTCTGTCAAGGTGAACATGACATGAACATGGGGTCCTATAATGAGGTTTACATGTAAACCTCATTATAAGAACACATGTTCATGATATCAGTTACATTTTGAGTGATCTATACTATCTATACATACTGGACAGGTGCACAGGCATTAACTATTTTACCTTCAGGCCCATAATTAACATACTTTGAGGATACTATCATCCCACATCCAAAATTATAAGACTTTATGACAAAATGAACCGACGTCTTTACTTAGATGCACGTAGTCGACGGATGTCTTTTCCTTCGAATCTTAAAGTTTATTTATTTAAACACATTTATAATATCTTAACAGGATATCCTAAAACGATATTATAAGCTAAATATACTGTATAATATAATATAATTAGACAATAAGATACAAAAATTACACATTTATGCTATGCATTTTTCCGCAACTTCTTTGTATTTCGGCAGGCTACAGTTATTATATAATATTTATTTTAGTTTTCTTTCAACTTAAAAAGCCAGTTACCTTTTGTCTAGCCTGGAATGCAACCCATGACCCTCGCGGCTACGTTTCCGCTTGTGCTTACGACACTAGGTCAACAGGCCAGTCTAACTGATTAATATTCAGATAAATTACAATTCGATATTTAATGTTGCATTTAGGCATATGTACCTACACGCCGAGTTATAAGTAATATTTGATATAGCATTACTAAACATTGTGATACACCACATTATTACCAAGCTGTTTAAAACAAATAAATAATTTGTACATGCAGTTTATTAAAAAACTCAACAGATTGTTTCATTTGTAACATATCCCCGAAGGCTTAATAGAAATACATATATAACATTCTTTAGGTCTGTATTTTAGAATCAGGACAGTAGGTTTGATCCAAATTACATAAGACTTATACAGGGTGTCCCAGGATATGTGAACCAAATTGTAACGGGAGATTCCTTAGGTAAGGACCTTTCAAAACTTTGTTTCTTTATTTTTTGTTTGGCACTTTTGATAGGTCCTTACCTAAGGAATCTCCCGTTACAATTTGGTTCACATATCCTGGGACACCCTGTATAAGTCTTATGTAATTTGGATCAAACCTACTGTCCTGATTCTAAAATATGAGCAACAACTAAAAATTCACTGTCAGTACAATCTAATCACACTTTACCTCCACGGATGGCGTTGTGGTTTAAGTGGTCACCTCGCCACTGTCACCCCGCCGAGGGTTGTAGGTTCGATCCCCAAATGGGACAAAAATTTTGTAATTCACAAATAGTATTTCCGAGTCTAGGTATTCTTGGTGTCCGTTGTTTAAACGTTTGTACACACGGCTACACATCAAGTTAGACATCCTATATACGCATAACTACGCTACATACAAAATAGAGAATTGTCGGAAAGGGACAGTGCATAGTGGTGTCGATAGTATATATATATATACTATATAGTAGATAGATAGTACATATATAGTATATATATGTAATGGTAAGGATAGAGCGTAACAAAAATATAACGCACTCTCTCGCACGACTCCCAGCGTTCAACTTCTAATAGTTCAAAGTCCAAACAGTCTAGGTTGATGTGTCGCTGTGTGTACAGTCCTCGCAGTCCAGGAATAATTCCTAGTATGGGAGATGTCATTTAAAAAGAATCTCTTTGTTCGACGCAGATCTCCAATCCGGGTCTACCTACCGCCTTAAGCTAAGCAATGTTATGCATTTGATTCGACAAGGCAGCTGACTTGATTACCTTAATTTGCAAAAAAGAGAATCACTTATTATGTTACCATACACGCGAGTGTTGCAATTTAGGTAATATTATGTAGTCGGCAGATCAAACAGCGTCTTGTGAGTGAACCCACTTTCTCTGCCGAACCGGAATTCATTCACGAATTACTTAGAATCACGGCCAATGTTTATACTAGAGAAAAAACTTATGACGATGTCAAATATTTGCAGTTCTGACTAAATTGTTAATCATTATAGGTAACACTTTTCGTCATTAAAATCTATGCCAATCGGTTGTATTAAAAGGTATGGATTACACCTTATCCCGCCCTCCCCTTTCCTATCCAGAACAACACATGCTGGGCTCAGATGCCATCCTTACACGGTGGGGTCGACTAGAGTGCGTATCAACAAGTTTGGGTCCTCATACCTCTGCCAAACGATCAAGGCATGGAATTCTCTGCCAAGGCACGTGTTTCCTTCTTCCTTTAATCCTGGGTCCTTTAAGCGGGGCGTGAAAAAGCACCTTCTCAGGCCGTCAAAGTAGAGACCTCAACTTCGCCTCGGCTGCTATGAGGACGGTGTGGAGGCCACTGCTCTTAGACCATACGACTGCTTACCATCAGGCGGAGTGTGGTCATTTTGACGGAAAAAAGAAACAAAAAATTAATATCCAATGATTCCTACATATTTTTTTTTGTTTTGACTTATTATTTATGCCAGTGTTCGCCTAGTAGTCAACATTCAAGTGTAATTCAATAATTTGTTACGCTCTCTTTATGCGTTATCTTTCCATATTCGATCAGTGTACGATATATGCTTAAAACTTGGTAGCAACAAAAAGTATTAAGTACCTGAAAAAATTGGTGAATGTATTTATGAATTAAAAATCTGCGCTTTCTGCTTTTGCGCTGCCTTCTTATGCTAACAAATTTGTAAGTGGCGTCTATTCTGGTGTTAAAATGTAAACTAATTATAGTTGCACAGTTATATATTATATTATAGATATAATGTTGGTTATACAATATATTCTTTGGTAAATTTATCTCGATGGTCAATTGAGCGTCTATTCTAAGCTTTTTGTGAATGTATTTATGAATTAAAAATCGTCATATTGTAGTATAGTATATATAGTAGTAGTATGTAGTGAAACAGTTTCTAAATTATGTAATACAGTGTCAGATCCGTATAGTTTAATTTCAATTAAAAATCATAATATTTATTCTAAATTTTTAATCTATTAACTATTACTGCGATATACTAACATTTTTTACAATTTTGAAATAAAGAGACAATTGAAATCTTTCATGTGTGTCGACTTATCTCTACATGTATCAATATATAGTTTAGATATTTGCATTGTAGATCACACAAATTGTTGTCCCGTGTGGGAATCGAATCCACAACATTTGGTTTACTGGTAGTGATGAAATTACCACAAAAACCACTTCCGCTATCCATGTAGTATGTTTTCTTATTCACGAAACTTGCTCACTTACAACAGTTACAACCATCAGTTGTTTTTATCATCTGTATTTTAACCATAACCTAATTTAACTAACATAACGACCATACATAATTTATAAAAAATACAGCGATTAAAAGCTTCTCAACAAATTCTAGACAAATCTGTTCATGCAATTATGGATTATGGTACAAAAACAAGACGTTCTAAAGAAGGTAATAATTATTATGTGAAATAGTTGTGTTAGAGAAGTCTGCGGGTGCTTTCTCTTGTGTCCACGCGTCACTCATGCCGTCAATTTAACGCGTCAGATTTAATCTCTTAAAAGTTGATTAGGTAATAGGTGTACTTAACAATATACACACTTTTTTAAAACAACATGCGCTAAGACAATCTTTGTGTAGCGAAGAACAAACTTTGTTGTCACATCGGCGTTTTGCATCATATAAATTTCTCTGTATTCTATACGGTACGAAAGTTTTCTGACTAGACAGAAGATATTCTTCATGAAGGCCAATTTAAGACTCTAAGTCAACAAGCATGCGTAATGAATGTAATAAATTGTGTCACTGGATCCAAGCTATATTTACCGGCTTATAGTGGAAAACATAAAAAAGAAATCCAAAAAACCAATAGTAAAAAAAAAAAAAAAATAATAATACTCACTAGGTATTGCCTGCGGCATCGTTCGCGTAAATGTAGGTTAGGTTAGGTTAGACTCGGGCCGCCGAATAGTCGGGGACTACCTGCACCAGAGGAGCGTATTCTGTGTGGGGCGGAACGGAGAGACGTTCCGGAGGGAGGTGTCGTGCGGTGTTCCGCAGGGTTCCGTTCTTGGACCGATCCTGTGGAACATCGGCTACGACTGGGTTCTGCGGGGCGCCCTGCCCCCGGGCGTCGGCGTAACTTGTTACGCCGACGACACGCTGGTCACGGCCCGGGGAGAGGATTACGGGGCAGCTGCCCGTCTTGCCACGGCAGGGGTGGCCCTGGTTGTCGGTAGAATTAGGATGTTGGGACTGGAGGTGGCGCTGGAAAAGTCCGAGGCCCTGTTATTTCATGGGCCTCGGCGGGCGCCGCCACCAGATGCCCACATCATAGTTGGAGGGGTCCGCATCGGGGTGGAGCCGAGTATGAAATACTTGGGGCTCCACCTCGACGGCCGCTGGAACTTTCGCGTCCATTTTAGCCGCCTGGCCCCCCGGTTGATGTCGGCGGCGGGAGCGCTTAGCTCTCTGCTGCCGAATATCGGGGGGCCGAGTGTCGTCTGCCGCCGCCTCTATCTGGGGGTGGTGCGGTCGATGGCCCTCTACGGGTCGCCCATTTGGGCCGGCGCCCTCGATCGCCGAAACATCGCCCTCCTGAGGAAACCTCAGAGGGCGATGGCGATCAGGGTGTCGCGGGCGTACCGCACCGTCTCCTATGAGGCGGCGTGCGTCCTGGCGGCATCGCCGCCCTGGGATTTGGAGGCGGAGGTCCAAGCGTCGGTGTATCACTGGCGCGTGGACCTCCGGCTCCATGGTGAGGAACCCACTCACGGGGCGGTGGAGACGCGAAGGTCCCAGGCTCGACTGGTCCTCGAGGCCAAGTGGGAGGAGCGACTGGCCCAGCCCCGCTACGGGGTGAGGACAGTCGAGGCTGTCCGTCCGGTGCTAAGGCAGTGGACGGACAGACGGCGCGGACCGCTCACCTACCGGCTTACTCAGGTGCTCTCCGGACACGGCTGTTTCGGAGAGTACCTGTGCAAGATAGCCGGTAGGGAGCCGACAACCAGGTGTCACCACTGCGGGGAGTGCGACCGGGACACGGCGCAGCACACGCTGGAGGAGTGTCCGGCGTGGGCCGAGGAGCGCTGTGCCCTGGTCGCCGTGATTGAACCCGACCTCTCGTTGCCGACCGTCGTATCCATGATGGTCGGCGACGACAGGTGCTGGGGTGCAATGAGGTCCTTCTGCGAGGCTGTCATCTCGCAGAAGGAGGCGGCGGAGCGGGGGCGTGAGGAAGATCCTTACGCCCCGGACATCCGCCGCCGGAGGAGGGGGCGCAGGAGACGCGCTTATGTCGCTCTCCTGCCCCCCACCTAAGGGTTCTGGGTGGCAAGGCCTCAGGGGACCCTGCCACCCGTGAGTAAGAACCCATAGAGGGCGCGCGCGGTGTTCCCGCGCGTCTTCTAACGTCGAAAGGGGAGAGCTGTGAAATGCTCTCCCCCGGGGACGAGAGGAGGTCGGGTCCCATTGACCCGGCCGGCACCCACACGGGGGGGCCTGCTATGGATGAATCTTTTTAGACTCCCAACAGGCCCCCTCCATTGGGTGAGAGAGGGAACACCCCAGGTTTTTTTAGTGGGTATACCAGCACTCGGCTGGTGAGTCCCACACGCCCCGCCGGTGCCGTCCCCTAGCCGGCGGGTAGTGCATCAAGCATTTTTTCCTGGGTATCAAAAAAAAAAAAAAAAAAAAAAAAAAAGGTTAGACTCGGGCACGCCACGATCGTGGCGGTAAGTCCCGTTTTTGAGGAGTGGCTGGAGAGGCGGCATGGCGCCCTCACCTTCCGGCTGACACAGGTTCTGACTGGCCACGGTTGTTTTGGCCAGTTCCTGTGTCGTATACGCCGGCAAGAGACGCCCGGTTGTCACCACTGCGGCGTCTGCCGCGACGTTGCAGAGGACACGGCGCTGCACACTTTGGCGGTTTGCCCCGCCTGGGCATCGCAGCGCCGTGATTTGATCGCGGCAGTCGGATCGATTGCCCTCTCGCTCCCGGCCGTAGTTCAGTCTATGGTCCGGAGTGAGAGGTCGTGGAACGCCGTCGCCTCCTTCTGTGAGGAAGTGAATTCCATTAAGGAGGCGGCGGAGCGGGAGAGGGAGCGTTTAATTCCTCTCCCTAACCGCAGAGCCAGGCGCCGGAGGGCGCGCGATGACCTCCAGCCACCCTGAGGTTTGACCTGGGGGTGGCGGGCTTTGTGGGCCTGCCCGCCATCCGTTCAGCACCAGGTCCGAGAGGCGGCGTGCGTGTTCCCACGCGCGCCTCTGTTTCGAGTCCGTCTCCCCCCTAGGGGGGAGACAGTAGGGAATTTTTATGAAGTGAGTCCTTTGGGTAGGTCTCTTGTGTAGTGTCCTGCCGTTTCATACGGCGGGCCGTAACCTTGGCGGGGTCGCGACCGCATGCGAAACCGATTCGCGCGGCCCCGTCGATAGTGGTTGTGTCGAGGAACACCGTGGTAGGTTTAGTCGGTATTCCGGGAGGTACTTTACTAATATTCCATCTTTCTTTTACCCCGGCGAGTCCGACATAATCCCTCCGCCCGCCCCCGCGGAGGGATATGCGTGCATAACCCCACGTAAAAAAAAAAAGGTTAGACTATTAACAATACTCTTTCTTGATGAAAGGTAGCCAATGTCCTTTTCTGCACACTTGACAACTTGTATGCAAATTTCATGACGATCGTTCAAGTAGTTAGGGAGTAAAAGCGTGACAAACTAATAAACAAACAAACAAACTAACAATTGCATTTATAATATTAATTAGGATAGTTAGGATCAGGATTAATCTATCCGAACCTTTCATATTTTCTTAAATTATGGTTTAGTAATAATATACAGTATCATTATAAAAATCAGACTTTCATTTCGTACTGATCACGGGGACGTCTAAAATATGTTCCACAATTATGTTCTCCTATTAATATAACGTAGTGAAAGAATAAAGTAGCGAATGTGTAATAACTTAGACAGTATATGGTAGCACCTCCCTCGCCAATCGATAGGCAAATGCCACTAATTGTACTATTACCTAACACTTATCCATTTTTGACTTAAAATGTCTAAATGTCTACGCTTGCTGTAAAATGTATAATTTCATTGGTAAGGTAACAAGAATACAAGTATCAAGAACTGCACAATTTTAATAAAAAACAGACTCAGAAGAAATATAAAGAAGGTCAATAAATAAACGACAATATTTACTCGGCTCTAAAATATATTTAACACAAATATTGCATTAAGGTCAATTAGAATTTTGAAGCATTCGCTTCGGTTATACAATTATTATGACAAACTTTAAATTCTTTATAATACTAAAGTAAACAGAAAATTACCCGTTGTTATTATCCATAAACTCCTTCACTTGTTCTTGATACATTCGGTGTTTCTGCTCTAGTGTTTTCAAAGCACTCGTCGGACGGATTCCACCAACGTTAACTACAAAACTTATTTGCACAGGACCTGTCTCCCCATCTTCCGTATTTATACATTTATTAATAGAGAAAGAATTGCTGGCATTTATGTTGAAATTAGCTTTCGCACTATTCCGTCTATCTGTTTCCACTTTACTTTCGGTTTTCTTCTTTGACTCATCCTTTTCAATATTCTTGTCAGTTCTCTTTGTAGCTGTTCGTTGTTTAGCACGTTGCTCCTTTTCCGCGTTTCTAGCTCGAGTTTTCTGTGCATCAGCTGATTTAGACTTTTGATAAACATTTTTGACTTTAGCATGTTTTTCATTCGTTGTTTTATTGATTAAGTAAGATGCAGTCGGTTTCACCTGTCCTTCTGTACATTCTTTACCAGAATTCCGTTGCTTTGCAGATGATACCTTTTCAATCTTTTTCTCGGTACAGGTTTGAATAGTATTCTTATATATTTTCAGACGGTTCTCCATTCTGACTTTTTCTGAATACCTTTGGAGGCTTCTAGCTCGTTCTAACCTCGGTCTTATCTTCTCCATATCTGGGCCCAAACCACCTAATTTCATATTTGGTGGGTGTTCAATAATCGCCCGCCTAGGAATACGGCGTGAGTTTGATACTTCAGAAACACTCTTGAAATTGTCGGGACTTTCGTCACGAATGGTTGGCGATTCAAGGTTTGAATTGTCTTGCAATAGTACACTTTCTTCTAAAGAATTTTCCGTATAAAATTGAATATCCCTGTTTAATAATTTGTCATAATACATTTCATTATAAGCTTCAGTATTGTAAAATTCTGTTGTAGGATTATTTATATCATCATCAATACTTTCTCGTTCTGTATCACCAAATTCTGGCGATAACGAACGTATTTCGTTTTTATCAGATTTTTTATTTATTTCACTTGGTGCGAGCTGTTTTCTAAATATTTCAAGATATGTCGATCGCCTTGACTTCTCTTTCTCTTTTTTTACTAAATAACTGCTGGGTTGATTAGATTCTTTTTTTAATTTTTCGTTTAATTTGTGAGACTTGTTAGCATTTCGTTTTTGAGTTTTTGGTACTTTTATGAGCACGTCGTTTTCGTAAAATGGGACGAGTATTGTATCGACTTTGTCCTCAGATGGTTTAGTTTTAATGTTTGCTTTCCATTTTAAACTGTTTTCCAAGCTATCCAACGAAACATTGCTATCAGTACTAGAGTCTTTGTCCATTATTTTATAGGAAAATTTTAGTCTTTTTCTGTGACTCATAAATAGATACGAAGCATTGTCCATCACGTCACTGAATGTCATTGATGATTTTATTTTTATTGTTACGCAACGTAGCCAGACCGAATAAGTACTAAAACATTAAAACCTTTCGGCAGATTATAAAATGTAAGCAGTGGTTTAAAAAGTATGTCCTGTACTTATAAAAGAGCATCACTCTGTTAACTTTATTCCTGAAGGGACATATGCGATAAATCGTGCGATTGTCAAAAGTTGGACACGTAGTTGAGCTCCTCTACGTGTCCACTCCTACACAGGCGACCAGATTGAAGTAGGCAATGCGCAAATTGTTTTACGCGTCCGTCGGCAATTCCGACACGACGTCATGGCATTCACGCTTGCACGTGTCATTCAATGCTTGTCTAAATATTATCACTAACCACGAAAAGAGCCACAAAGGCTACAAGCTTGGGATTTGATTGGTATAACAGGGTCCTTTTAAGTGCTTTATAAATAATGTGCTTACTCTTATAACATTATCGTAATTTATTTGATTATGATTTGAGTTATATAGTATATAGTAATCTAATCTTGTAATACCTACTTCAAATATTGGAGAACGGAGGAACAAAAAGAATATCTGTACTCAGATCTTGAGCTTAAAACCCCATTTTTGACATTTTGCCAAGCGTTTTAGACATTCAGACAGGATTTTATCTCCAGCCATAATATGGATATATTCCTTTATTTCTTAGTGATATATTTGAGATATGGAATTGACTAGGGGATGATTTTCAAAATTTTTGTACAGTTACAAAAATGAAACAAAAACGAATACTGTTACAAAAATGAACTATGTGACAAAAAAGAAACAAAAAGGAAATATTAGGGCTATTTCACAGAAGATAATTAAAACAAGGAAATCGCTTTTAATCATTTATTAATAATATAATCAGTCTGTTGAATTACAGTCACAAAATCAGTCTCAAAATTGGGTATTTCTAATTATAACTAATAATAATAGTAATTGGCATGTCTAGCCCAATCAAAATAAACAAGTTGTCAAAGAACAGAGTTGAAAATTGGTAATAATTTTGAATACGTCATTAAAAATAATGTTTGAGAGAAATATTTTCCAACTAATATTTTATTTGTAAAGGCTAGTAATAAAAAAACACAGTTTCTATATCACATACGCCACTCATTAATTAGGAAACAATAATCAACAGTGGCTTACTATGATAACAACAAAACAAAATTTTAAATGTTCTATATCCTCTCATAAATTAATTATAATAAACATATTATTATTTATAGTGTAAGCGCAATACCTGGCCAAACTATTTATATTCTGTAATTAATATGAAAAATAATAATATCAACTGTTCCATACATTTTGATTCTCATAATATTGATTCTGTCAAAAATCAGTTGACCCATACAACAATACAATACCGACCTGTATTGCATTGTTGTATGATACAACTGTTTCTTTTTATATTTTAGAGTTGGTCCCATAGTAAAATTCTATTGTTCATATTTATGAGTAAGTGCTGTGTTCTATAAAAGTATGTCCAGGTATTTAGTTTTCACTCTATATTCGTCGATTGGTAATTTATAGCAAATAGTCTTAAACACATTACTATACTATTTAAAACAAACAATTTTCCAAAGGAAACGAATTATTTTAATTGATAATTTTTTTAAAGGTTGCGAACTTCGCGAAATTGCGTTTAAGCAGTAGTGATTATGTAAATTTGAACAAAGAAATTTAAATAAATCGTTTTTTTGGGCAACTGTAAACATATGGTGGCGTATTTACCACCAGTCACACTATTGAAAACATTTTAGGCAAAGAAAAATCAACTTTGGCTTCGAATAATAAAAACTAAATACCTCAATTTTACCGCAAACATAACAAAATTCTAAATTCTCTTTTAAGTCTACAAAATAATAAAACGTTATTTCTTGATGTGAGGAAAATCAAATAATCATCATCATCATCATCATCATCCTTCCTTCATTCTCAACTACCTACTTACTTAATTAATTTTCATCACTGTCGCTGAGATCAAAAAAATTCTTAAACCTATCCAATTTTATAATATCAGTTTCTTTTGATTTAGAGGAACATGGATTTTCTTCTGCCTCTGTGTTTGGCAAAGAAGTAAAACCAACTATTTCTGGAAAATGTTTGGTCAAGTCATTTGACGAGACGTTGTAACGTTTCGGATTTAAAAGATTTGTTAAGTCATCACGGGAATAATTGACTCTAATATTTGACAAAATTGTAGGCTTGTCTGATTCTGTTATCGTTTTCTTCATATCAGATGCTAATTTAGTTCGTCTAATGTTGGTTTTTGATTCCGAGAGTACTTTAGTAGGATATAATATTGTTTGAGAGCTAGTGTGAACTCGTTTATCTAATATAATTGAAAATGGAGCGGATTTCTGGTTATGTCTTTGTAAACTGGAACCATCGTCATCGGTATCACTTGAAGTTTTTAATAACAAATTTGCAGCGTGAGATCCACGTTGTAGTAATGTAGATGTTCTAGAAGCAGTTTTGGATGTAGACGTTTTAAGAGACTGTAAAATTAAAGTATCTTCTTCGTCAGAATAAGCTATTTGTCGAGTTGGTTTTCTTTTAGGTGCCATCAACAAACAATGTTTTTTTAGGAACAAGCAATCGCAAAACCCTCTTTTTCCTGAGCTATTACAGAAACAACTCAAAGTTCTATAATATATGTCATTGGTATGATCATTAACCGCCTGTATTTGGTGTAGTTTTTGCGAGTTGGGTACAGGTATTAAAGAATTCAGGGCAGTTTCATTGCACTCTTTGATAAGATTTATATCTATGTCATTGACAATGAAAAGTGTTATTCTACATTCATCTTTCAGAAGAGCAAGAGCAGTTCCAGCATCCGTAATATCTCTTCCATGTGCGACTTTTTGGTCTAAAAGTCGTTTTATAACTCCTCCTATACCATCAGCAGGGCCCTTGCCATGGTAAGACTCGGAAAAATTCCAAGTACCTTTAACAAAATCCAGCTCGTTCAAAGTTTTCTTAAATAGATAGAAGTTCTTTTTTTGTTTGTACTGGGTAGTGGGCCCGTCGGAAAATACATGCAGAATTGTCACTTCAGGGTAGTTCCTTTTGATATCCATCAAAACTGGATTCAAATGTGCCCAAATGGCTTCTGGTGCATGATTTGTTGAATCCGAGAATGTGCAATAAGACTGAGGCCTCGTATTTTTTTTATACACAACACTAGTGTGTAGTGTTATTTGGTACTGGGAAGCGCCAAAGTGGACGGCTTGAATTTCTTCATGGAGTTTGCACCCGTAATTTTCCGAGAAATCACAATGCAGAACTACTTCGTTATCTTCGAGCTGATCTTTTAGATTTCTGTAGGTTTTATATTGGTGGGAAATATTGAAAACATGTACCAAGTACCTTTTCAATTCTGCTTCAAACAGACATAAAAAGTTTTCTAGCCGATCAGATTTTGTCTCTGTCACTACTCGTTTTGACTTCTTAGTTTCGTTATCCTTATCGTATTCGATTTTTTTAAATGACCACTCCAGCCACGAAATATTTTCGTCTTTCCTTGATATGTCATATTGCAAAGATATTTTATTGCACACATTGCATTCAGAATACATGCACTCCATTGATCTTTTATCACATACGGTAGCTTCTACAAGGTCACTTAATTCATGAAATGATGTAAATATTTTTCTTATTTTCAAAGCAATAAATTTGAATTCCATGTTGGCATGAATTTTGCAAACACAAGTATCTCGGTCTCTAAGGAGTGGGCTTACAACATGGAATGGCTTATGTCTGACAAATGTGACGTAAGATATTTGGATACCCGTATCTTCCTTAAATTTTTTATGTAAATTAATCAAAGTGTCAAGAAGATAACGCTTCTGCATCTTATTTTTTTTCTGTGTCTTTGTTTCTTTCTTCCCTGCAGAAGAGCGACTTACATCGTCTTGGAAATAAAACTGACGAATTTTCTTGGCTATTACACTGCGCTTGGTGAATTGCGTTTCTTTTTGTGTGAACCGGATTCTTCCTTTTAAGCCAATGCAGTACCCTAAACGAGTGCGTAATTTATATTTTCCAGCTATGTCTGTGCTAAAAATATTTTTCAAAATATTTTTTTCTTTATTATTTTTAGCAGTCTTATATTGTTTTGCTAAAGCTTCATTCAAGACCATGTTTTCTAGAATAACTCTCTTTACTTTATCTCTATCTTTTTCTTTGTTAATACTCAATTCTTGCATAATTGAATTTACTTTTGATTCAGGTGATAAAATTGTTTCAGAAATTTCTTCTTCCTCGTAAACTTTTGGATCGACAGATTTTTGGCATTGTAAAAGGATTTTTTGTCTGTATACCTTCTTTTTGAGAGCCGCTATTTGTTTCTTTTGTTTTTCTAATTTGATGGCCTGCTTCTTTACTCTCTTCTTCAAATTATAGTAATTTTGTAAATATAACTTCCGTGATTTTGTTTGCTTTTCATCTTTACTTATATCTTGACATTTTTGTTTCTGATTTTTCTTCAGTCTTCTCCAATTCCTTCTTCTTAAAGCTTTTTGACTCTCTGTTAGTTTGGAAACTTTGACATATTTACTTTTGATCCTTTCCAAATTCTTTTCATTTATTTCTTTATACTTTTCAGGATTGTTTAACTTGAGTTTTTCTCTGTACTTACGTTGTCTTTCTGCGGGAGTCATCGGCATTCCTGTATAAAATAACACACAGTTTTGTTTCTACTGAAAAATCGTAAATTAAGACTAGTTACTAAATTAACTACTACCATACACCACCACCACCATTTATTTAATTTAATTATAACGGTTTGAACCAATTACAATAATTAAAATATACTTATGAATAAATTAAATTAAACACAAATGACACGTAAATGAAACACTTAAAACAAACATATGAAACAAGATAACATTTAAATATAAGTAAACACTAAAAAAAAAAAAAACACACACACACACTCATCCCTCTTTCTCGCAAAATCGCTGGCACTCTAACAATATATTCAGCCATCCATCCGCGAACAAGTCAATGTCAGGTTTGGCGTACAGGAGAGCGTTGAGGGCAGAGAGGGAGCGCGGTATGGGTGAGTTGGCGCGCGCTACGGTGCGACATGACGGCGTGGCAAACAACATATGCCTTCGGCTGCGACAGTAGTTGTTAGGAACAAAAAATCGACACAGCTCGCCGTGAAGGTCTGGTGTATCAATCTTTCCCCTCAGAATTTTGCACATAGTTACAAGTTGACGCGTACTCCGTCTGACTTCCAATGAGTTATAACCTAGACAACCCAAAATAAACTTTGTTGGATACATATATGGATAATATCCGTAAATACGCTTGTACAGGAACCTGAGAAAGGCTTTTTGTACCTTTTCAAGTAGAAGAGCATATGTGCTCTCGTGTGGATTCCATACAGACATACTGCTTTCAAGTTTACACCTTACTAATGCCTCATAAAGTAACCTAACGACGTGTGTGTTACTGAAATCGCAAGAATTTCTACTATACCATACCATATACTATACTCGTACTAAATTAGCTACTTAATTTAGTATCGCATTATGAATAAGTAATTTTGTCATAAATTTTAATCATCATAGCAATTTTCCAGTTGCATCCAAGACTGGAGTCTGGGATCCGCTTACTAATCTAACCTGGGGACTTACTCTCGAACTTAATGCCGATAAATCGGGATCGGAATTGTGACATTCCGTAATCTTAAGCGCAATACACATTGAGCCCGCCGGGCCGCCGACATATGTCGGCAACTTTTTGTCGGCGGTCTAGTTTTTTACAAGCGCAGGCGCATGTTGCCGACATGATTCTTTTCGTACAGGCCGCCAGGTTGTGTCGCCGGGCTTTGTCGGCGGCCCGGCGGGCTCAGTGTGTATTGCGCTTTAGATACGATACTAGCGCCAAATTGATTTGAAATTGTGTGTTCTTTTAAGGAACTAAATTGTCGGGTTAATTTAGTGCCATAAAAAACACAATTTCAAATAAATTTGGCTCAAGTACCGTTTTTAAGATTACGAAATGTCACAATCTTGATCTCAATTCATCGGAATTAAGTCCGAGATTAAGCCCCCTGATTTGACAAAATATTAGCTTTTCCACAGAGTGACTGCCGTCTGACCTCCGCAACCCGAAGGGCGAGCTATATTCCCTGGATTAGACCAGTGTCAGTTTATTTTAAGGGTACCAACTCCCTATAACGACTGTCAAAGATCTTCATGACAGCCGGGACCGTGGGCTTAACGTGCTCTTCGAGGCACAGGACAAGCGATAATTAACTATTTAATACGCACATAACTTCAAAAAGTCATTGGTGCGCGCCGTGGATTCGAACCCGATACCACCTCATACCCACTGCATTGCAGTAGGTATGTTGGTATATCTACTAGTGAATCGCTGCCTTTAATAAATTTAATTTAATTTTAAAATTATTAAAGGCAGCAAAAAATTTAATACTAAGCACTATAATTTGATCTTTTACATTTTTAAAGATCTTATTACTTATTTTATTTTTAAAATGTTGAAAAAGAAAACTAAAATTAATTAACGAAGCATTTCTCGTCATTTTTACATATTATTCGTAAACATTATAATTCTGTATGAAATCGGCTTTACTTCATTTTTGTTACATCATTTTTGTTACGCAACAAAAAAACGTAACAAATCGTTAGAAATATGAACAACAACCATGAGTTGAATTACTACAACATTAAACTTTGGAGGTTAGAAAGTATATTAGTGGATTTATAATCCATCTTCTTTTTAGTAGATTCGTCAAGTTCTTTTTAGTAAAGCAAAATGAATAGGAGATAACCTTACCGTTGTTTTTATAGCTGAACCACAAAAATGAAAGATTTATTGTTGAAAAAACAATGCACAGGAACAAACACGCTTTTCTTGACGGTGGCACTCGCTGTCAAAATGGTGGAATGGCTTTCTATTGTCATCTGATTGGATGATTTTAAATGGAGAGTGTTGCCAGTTGAAAACCCCAAATATCTACTTATATTAGTGTTACAATAAGGAATAACAAAAATGAACGAAATGGAATACATAAATTGAAGTCAAGTTATTATTATGTTGCACTAGGTTATTTATTATTTTTTATATAATTTACATCATAACTAGAGTCATAAAGATATTGTGCAATTAAAACATGTAAATATGTGAGTAGTTTCTTCTTTATGTTATTTTTTGTAACGCGCTTGTGCTTAGGGACACAAGGTTGCTATATGAAAATATTAGGAGACTGAAGAAGTAAATACCTTTTTTTTTCTTGAATACCTTTTATTATGATCTGAAATGTTAAGCCCCATGTGGAAAAATGTTGCTCAAGGATAAAAATACTAGTTTGACCACTTTATTGCATATTTCTTTGGTAATATTCACGTAGACGTTTTCATACAACAAAATGTACAGAAATTTTGAAAATCACCCTAGGACGATATCAGATTTTTGTCTCAGAATTTAAAGTTTATTTAGATCATTGATATGTTAACATTTCCTTGTTGGATCACTGATTGTCAGTTCTCAGAATTAATTCCTTGATCGGATAAAGTAGTATAGCATATTATAGTATACAGGATGTCCGGTAATTAATGGATAACCTTGAAATGTCTTATAGTAGAAACGAAGGCCGTTCAGAAAAAATAAAAGAAATAAAAAGTAAAGTAAAAAAAATTATATTAAAAAGTGCAAGCTATAATAGCATAGCATACTTTTGACTGTCTATCTATTAGCATAATTAGTGTTTAATAATAAAACAACAAAAAACCGATGGATTTCATTTATTTATGGTCGTAGTATACAAGAAAGTTATACATAGTAATTAAAAAAAAATACATATCTCAGGGCGGAACGGCCATCAGTTCCACTATAAGACATTTCCAGGTTATCCATTAATTACCGGACACCTGTATATATTATCGCTGCTACTTCTATAGCATATACTATTAGTAGCAGCGATCGCCTAATGGGATAACGTTGAACTGCAACGCAGAGGTCTCAAGTTGGTTCCCAATGCGCGCATCTCTGACTTTTCGAAGTTATGTGCGTACTGCGTATTAATTGGTTAATTATCGCTTGCTTTAACGACAAAGGAAAACATCGTGAGAAATCCTGCATGTCTGAGAGTTCTCGAAGATATGTGAAGTCTGCCAACCCGCACTAGGCCAGCGTGGTGGACTATGGCCTAACCCTTCTCACACAGAGGCCCGTGCCCAGATGTGGGACAGGTTAATACAGAGCTGACATTATCATTACTCCCCTGCCTACCTATACGGTGATATACAAACGAGAGTTAGTATTATATTATGTAGATAATAGTTTTGGTTACGTTTGGTGCTGGCTGCCAATTATGAAATCCTTGGTTCAATACCTAGATATCGTACAACTACGAACGTACAATCTGGCAACAAGATCAGTAGCAGTAAAACCCAGATCAGTCTTCTACATGTTATTCGGAAATCGAATTTGTGATGATAATATTAACTTAAGTTACGCGAATGTTATAAATTAAATAACTTTATACGGATTTTATTGCGTTGTATATATTAAAACTATTTTATTACATAATATTGAAACACTACTATTATTGTTAAACACTACTATTATTGTTAAAATCTACTAATATTTAACTACTTAAATTATTAAAACGATTTATATGTATGTTTTCACTTTTCGGATTTAGTTGCTTTTCAGCAGCCATGTACACGGGGTGACTTAGATGGTGATGGTATCAATGTCCTAAAGTTTTATTTGTGAAGATGTTCGGATTTGGATAAAACTAGTCAATAGATATTAATAATAATATTGTATCACATACACACAGCACCATCTACCCCAAACTAAGCAGAGCTTGTACAATGGGTACTAGACAATGGATAAACATACATATATACTTATTTTTGTAAATACTTACATATTATATATAGAAACACCCAAACCAAGACAAACATCCATGTTCATGCACACAAATGTTTGACTTGTGCGGGAATCAAACCCGCGACCTCAGGCGTGGCAGTCGGTTACACTAACCACTACGCCATCGAGGTCGTCAAGATAGACCAAGGCCTTTTTCTTTTCTTTCTTTTTTAGAAAGACAACACTAGGAATAATTATTTTAAAGCGGGGGA
This sequence comes from Catocala nupta, assembly GCA_963675205.1. Taxonomy (NCBI): domain Eukaryota; kingdom Metazoa; phylum Arthropoda; class Insecta; order Lepidoptera; family Erebidae; genus Catocala; species Catocala nupta. The sequence goes on from OY776095.1 coordinate 28,650,272, forward strand.
CTTAGCAAACATTTAAAGAACGGAGACAACGGAACAAAGAACACCCAGACTCGGATCAACCATCTGTGGATCACACAAATTTTTGCCCCGTGTGGGATTCGAACCCACAATACTCAGCGCAGTGGCAGTGACGAGGCGGCCATTTAAACCACTACAATCAATCCGTGCAGTCAAGTTCTAAAACAGAGCATAGTTTTTAATTTACGCGCCCAAAGCCGTGGCTAAGAACTATTACAATCATAAACGATTGTGTCTGTTCTGCTAATGCAACGTATAATACATAGTGCAATGTGCGGTAGCCGTCCTCTCTGGCACCGAGCCAATGTCCGACGGAGATAACGGATTGGGGGCAAGTTCCATGCGACCCAACCTCGAATGTCCACTCTTATTATCACGTAATACCTATTATAACTATTCACTCATTAAGGCCTTTCAAACGTACATGTGGGCTTAAAGTCTGGTAATGCTATCTGTACGTAAAACGGTTTAAGCCTTACTTAAGCCGTTTGATGACCAATTCAAGTGTAAATCAATAGCATGTTTATTGAGTAATCTTCGTGGATACTTCGACTAAGTTAGCTGTTGATAGAATGAAAATAATTACGGGTCATAACAATTTAGTATTTTTGTTGGCTCTGTGACATTATTTTGCGCTTGTATTTGCTCGATTAGCTTTAAATTTTCTATAAAGAAGAAAATTCTCAGTAGCAGTAAAGGGTTTTCAAATGTGCCCTGTCGATATAAATATAGATTCGAACACTATTGAGTAGGACCTAAAAACGTAGTTGGTGAAATGTGGGTGTAATACTGATCTGTTTTCAGCTTCGAGGCATATGTGCGTGAATATATGTATTTGTAGTATGAGATGTTATATTAATCAGCCTGCCATTCACATTTGTACACCATGATTCGGAGGATAATGACGCAACATGACGTAAGCCATTCGGCGCGTGAAGTATCGCGGCATAGTAAACGGCGTCCAGTTTCAAAACAATATATATAAAAATAAAACAGTGTTTAAAAATAAACAACAAGATTAGATCCATATAAAATAGTTTAATTTCAGAACCGCGTCCCGTTTATCGTTCATCTAGGAAACTAAAACGTTAAATTTTGTACAACCACCGGTATCAGCCAGAAAGGGCTCGGAGCAACTGTTTGTGGGCTCCGAGCCATTCGTGGGACTCTCTGAGAGCACCGTCAAGGCAGCTTTGAATTCACATGGCAATGATAAACACAGGCTAGAGCGGATGGCCCTTAGGGGTCTGGAACATTCCAAGAAATTAATTGCAAACAAAGCCACAGGCTTCACCCAGAAGTTCTGAGGGCATAACAAGAGCCAAATACGCCTGCTCACAGGAGCATTCACTGGCCATTTTGGCATCAACGACTTCCTGTGCAGATTGAGATTGGCATACAATTCGGTTTGCAGAGCCTGTGGTGAACAGGCTATATTGCACCTACTATGTGAATGCGACGCGTTAGCTGGATTGAGGATGGGTGTGATGAAATTGGCATATCCAAATGAGGACTTCAGGCTTCTTCCTCTGAAGTGTACGCTGCGGCTGATGCAGTACATTTATAGGGAGATAGCTATGGGATGAATCTTGGGGCCGACACAAAAGATCCCAATGGGTCAAAGTGTCACCGGTTTGTACTGACTGGCCCCGACACACAAGATAAGATAAAATAGCCGTACAACAGTCTCTTAATAAAGTCCCATTTACACAAAGCAAGTTTTTTGAAACAAGTGCTGTATAATCCAAAATGTTTTTCATTTCGTAAGACAAAGATAGCAGCAACACTGGCAACTCGCCTTGTGAATAGGTATAGGCCTTCTATTCAAGATTATTAGCGACCGAAAAAAAATATTACAAAAATCTTGCACCAATGTTTATGTAAATACATAGTAACAAATATATTCATGATCACGATTTACACCATATTTACAATAAATATTTCGACAAATTGAGGCTATGCAGACATTACACAGAAGTTCAAATGATTATTATAATACATATATATTTGCAGTCCTTGTTAGTCATAGTTAGGCCTTAGGCAATATTTTCTAAATCATAATGCTATGACGAGCTAAACTAAACAGTTGAAGGATTGGTGTCGTAGGCAGAATTCTCTGGCATCTATAGTTTTGGCCCTGATGTCTGAATCTTTTAAAATAACTTTATATTTTAATTCGTATTAGGTAACATGTTAAGTACACATTTCAGTGCTGTCGAAGATCTTACTACCATGTGGTAAGATAAATATTATGATTATTTTGAAAATTGTTAACGATTTAAATGAGTAGTTTTTGTATAAATAAATTTGATTACATGGCTGGTGTAGGGGTTGAAATGATCGTCTCGTCACCGACAAGCAAATAATTCTGCCGAAATTTGTGGCCGTTGGAATGTTGTTCCTCGCAATACAGGATTTATTCATAGTAGAAGATATGTATTTAGGAAAAAGCTATCGTTATTCAGTTTACCTTATATCAATTAGGCTTATAATATTTATATAGGAATACTATAAACCAAATTGCTCACACCATTCTTACACGTACGCACATCATAGGCTCATTGTCTGTTGTCCTTTGGGGCAATTAGATACTACTTGCACCTATTTCAACCATGCTTTTTAGATCTTATTAACTCTCTTTATATTTCTAATTAATTATCGCTTTACAATATTCATCTTGACCTTGTTGTATTCCGTGCTTTATGTCCGATATCAATTCATTTGGCTCATCTATTTTTAATATATTTAAGAGTGTAACAAATAAACTTTAGGTAGTTGCAGAAATGATATAACTTCTTGATCTTAAGGGTAAGAGAATCTAAGCCTCCTTAAAAATTCAAAACAGCTTACCTAGTTTTATTTTATATATGTTTACATCCCCGAAAGGCAAAGTCCGAGCTTCTACAGAGAATTTCATGGCAGAAAAGCCTAATAACACGTTGCTCAAATACACCTGTGAATCGACCCTAGATCTTATACTATTATACCCTACTGCTCCCATTATGATTATTCTTTTATTCTTACTTAAACTAAAATACATCTTTGTCAGCTTCTCCATTACATTCTTCATCCTACACCTAGGAGTGTAATATTCATGACATCAGCCAGTGGCGGCTGCCGTCGTTCTACATATTCCCAACTACATCTATTATTAACGTTGTAGAGGATTTATATTTGCATCTTGTGCCCATTTAAATTGCAATAACACATTGGCCATTAGACAATAGCATTTCAGTTGCGGTTTATCCGACAGTATTACGCTTTGTCAAAGCAAAGCACAGTCTATATTTTGTTGCTTTTAAAAAGCATGTGTGTTGTATGTTGTGTTAGTGAGATTACCGTTGCTTGGGCTTCTAGGTCTCATAAATGCTTGACGAGTGTGCTGAAGGCGGCTTGATGCAACTTCAAGTACTGGGATACTTTTGAATATTGAGTTAGGCATAACTTTCAATGGCATAATCATAGCTTGACGACATATCTTTTGGGATATTGTTCAGATAGCATAATTATCATTCGGGATATATGTATTTCTTCGAAACTGCCTCCGTGGCGCAGCGGTAGTGAACGCGACTGCTGTGGATGAGGTCTCGGGTTCGAATCCCGGGTCGGGCCAATAAAAAGTTATTGGGTTTTTCTGTTAAGAAATCTCAATACGAGCCCGGAGTTAGGCAGTTGGCGGTGTTAGACACCCCCGTGCCTCGGAAAGCACGTAAAGCCGTTGGTCCTGCGCCTGATTTCTCTCCGGTCGTGTCGGATTATTCGTCCCATCGGATCATGAGAGTCAGGTTAGGTTAGGTTAGAGAGAGAGACAGAGAGTGCACTTGTGTTTGCGCACACACTTGTGCACTATAATATCTCCTGCGCCGATGGCCATTCTTCGTTAAGAATGGCCGCCGTGACCGAAATTCGGTCAGGAGGACATTATTATTGTTATTATTATTATTTCTTCGAATCATATAGTCATATTATTTATTTGTCTAATAATTATATAACATTCAAACGTAGTTATTAGATGCAATATAAAGTATGACAATAGGTTACGTGCAGGTGGCCTTTGGTCTACCACTAAGCCGCGAACTTAATTCTCATGTTAATTATTTGGGCGGATTATTTGTATGGCGATGAATATAATATTTTACTATCGTTATGCGTTTAAAATATTATGTAAAATAATCCATTCGTATAATGTCACAAGTGATACTAATGCTTTAGGTACTCGCCGTGGGAAATACTATCATTGCCTACTTTAATCTTACAAGATTAAAACATCAGAGTCAAACGATATAATTGCGGTTCTGGATCCTTTAGGAATCTCAGACTTTTCAAACGTTCATCTAATGTTCGTACGCTACTATCATGGAAACTCAGGTTCTAGATTTTTATAGTAAACCTTAAAGCCTTAAATTGACTACTCGAATGGTGTACTGGTTTAATTGGTCGCCTTTTCGTCGCTGCCGCTGCGCCGCGGGTTGTACGTTCGACGGGACAACATTTGTTTAAACTAGAAATATATTTTTTGGATCTGAGTGCGCTTTGTGTCCGTTCTTTAAATGTTTGTAAAGTCCCTCGCAACTCGAAAATCTTGTAGGCCCTATTATCGCGGGTAGACTGCAAGCCTAAAACCTTTATCTAGCTTAGTACAGTTCAGCCATAACTTTAAATATATGCTAAAGAAGAAAATTCAGATAAATTGAATTCAAATTGTTCAATACCCAATCCATTCCCAATAAACACCAATATATTTCCCACAAACATGTACACCTCATTGTATACTCAGTTACAGTTGTGGAATCAGCAAAACATCGTTTGGCATAATTCAGAGCGATAATAATGTTACCGAGCGTGCAGTATTGCATTATAATCAAGTTCGATACGTTTATCGTATACGTTCGATGGGACGCCGCCGATACAAATTATCATTTAGATTGGAATTAGATGTACCTATGTGTCACTAGAGTTATGAATATCGTGGTATTTTAATGATTTTACTTGGTCTTGTAACTTGTTTTTACAGTGATCGTGCGTTAGGTTCGATTCTATGTCGGGTTATTGGGTAACTCTGTCGAAAATTCTTAGTTGAATTTTGGAGTCTGGAAATGTGCTCCATTTTCTTCTTCTTCTTGAAGCGATTCAATTGTAATAATTACTACAAATTATATGTACCTGTCTACATATTTTTGCGATGTAGGGATTATCCAGATTGTGGTAGGAGAAATGATTTTATGAAATTAATTCATATATTTGTGATTAAATGTAGTTTTTTTTAATACTGTGTCATTGGTTTCTCTCTTGTTACAGTATACAACTTAAACTTTACGAACATTACACTGCATTTTTTACTTAAGCCTAAAACAATTATACCTATACTTAACTAAATAATTATAAACGCGAAAAAAGACAACCCCTAAGGCAGATCTCGAGTTTAATCCCAAGGCGCGCATCTCTGACTTTTCGAAGTAATGTGCGTATTAAATAGTTAATTATCGCTTGCTTTAACGGTGAAGGAAAACATCGTGAGCAAACCTGCATGTTTAAGAGTTCGCCGTAATGTTCTCAAAGATATGTGAAGTCTGCCAACCCGCACTGGGCCAAGAGCGTGGTGGACTATGGCCTAACCCTTGTCACACTGAGAAGAGGCCCGTGCACTGCAGTGGGACAATTTAATACAGGGCTGGTATTATTATAATATTTTGACAATGACCTTTGTATGTTAAATTTGTTCTAATAAGCTACGACATGTGTGTTTATGTTACATTATTTGTTCAAACCAATGTTAACTGCATCGTGATATTTGGCGATCAGGTGTTAAAGTCGACAATAGCGTGCTCATTGTCTTTTGTACTACACGACTTAGTACTGATTTCAATCACATCTTGCTACGAGAAATTGAACTCTAAATACATTGGGCTAAGGTCGATAGGATAAATGATACCCAGCCTATCTAAATATTCTCAATACAGTAGTGACAGGTAATGACACCATGATAGCATCGATGGCATTTAGAACTCGAACCGGAAAAATAATCTGTGAAGAGGCAAAATATGGCGTAATTTTAAAGGTGAACAAGGTACCTACTGGTTTAGTTTATTTTGTCATAAAAGGAACTCTCAAGGATTTTCATCTCGATAGCGTTATTTTCACATAATCCTAACTAATATTTTAAATGCGAATATGAGTATTTTCTTTGTTTGTTACGTTTTCACGTCTTATCCACCCAACCGATCATCGCGTTTCGTATGCACGTTGTTTCATATAGGAAAAAGTACTGTTACTAACAACCAAATCAAACCTACATTTACGCGAGCGAAAACGCGGTAAATATTTAGTATTCTATGATTTTTAGGTTTTTTGCCTATGTTCTTTTTGTTGATCTTTCTGCGAGATCTCTAAACGGATTGAGTCATTGGTCATAATTATGTGGTGATGATGTATGACAAATTAGATCCTGCCCACAGCTTCGTCTGCATGAATTCCAAGGGATCGTATACTGGAATAAAACTATGTTATCGGTTGTACCTATATGGTTTACGAGTAATTGCGTTACAAATAGCCAAACCACCAAAAATCCAAAAAAATTACAAACTTAGTACTTATTTGTCTTAATGTACGCAAATGTTACACATTTAAATTCCTTTCTACACTACTTTTTTATTATAGCTTATTATAAAAACACTTTTTATTAATTGTAGTATATTTTAAACTATTTATATTAACACTTTCACCAAAGTTTTGAGTGTTTTTAAAGCAATTAAAAATTCCTTTATATTATACATATGTATTTAGTCCCTGAAGGGGTTGGCAGATTTATTTGGCAAATTTTGTCAACTCTGGTTATAGGTCTTACGTCACACGTTGAGCGCCGGTTCACTCCGCTCTGCTGAGCCATCGCCGTCGTAGCTGTCAGTTTTAAATTAATAACTGTTCATAACTTAGACGTACAAATTAAAATATAGTATTACAAAAATCTTGAAATTCCATAGCATGATATCTTAACGTAATTTATTTTTATAAAATAGTTACACAATCACTAGTTTTATGGACACATAAGAATTAAGTAGCAAATATAGATTTTTCGTTCGACGTTCGAGATATGCCAGGCTTGTTTTTTAGCCTAAAACAAATAATGTTACAGCAGGCTAGCTCATTTACAAAGTGGTTAACCTTTGTTTATTCTCGATCCTAATGTTGTTATGATAATTACAATTTTGGTAGAATTATAAAGTTTCTAGAAAATGCCGAGTTTAGTGACATTGGAAGGACAATCGGAGAGATCGATTGCATGGATGGCGTAATGGCTCAAATTATCTTGACACTTCCAGTGCGCCGAGTGTTGTAGGTTTGATCCATATGAGTCAAAACTTTGCGTGATCCGTAAAACGTTATTACGTGTTTGTAAAGGTGCTCGCAATGTAAGAATTATAAAAAGCGCGAGCTTTGCTTTTCCTGAAAATATTAATAAAAAAGGTCCAAATGTTATCATGTATTTTGAATAACATACTTTCTCAAATTTAAATCCATTATTATACTGAATTGTACTAATCTAAAGTGTGTCACTATACAGGAGTTATTTTAACATTTATAATATAAAGGTTGTGCTAAAATAAAATTACACAATAATTAATAAAATACACTAAATCTACTAAATCAATAATTTGCGTTTATAATATTAATTCACCATTTAAGACATTTAATACGATTTCATGTTTCAACAAGCACTAAAACTATGCAAGATGATTACATAATTACAATTACTTGAGTTTATGCTTAAGACTCGAACTCAAAGACTAATTACAATAAAGGAACCATACAAAACACACAATGTATTGCAATAAAATATATATTAATTAATTAAAATGTATTTTTAACGTGCCACTCTCATAAGTGTTACTAATTAAATAATTTTAACTGTTATATGAGAAGATGTTATCTTATATAAAATAGGCTTGTGTATCGAATCTTAATGAACTTCGATTAATTATTATTACATCCTTGTCTTTTAGAAATATATTATAAATGTCAGATTACGACATTAAGAAATATAAATGACTATAGAGATTAAAGATGTTTTATTTTTAATGCTTTTTGACCATCAATGACGGTGAATGCTGATTCTTTATTTTTAGGCTGATAGGCTGCATTAGCGCAGTCGTAGTAAAATGAGATCTTGTGTTTAAAGCTATTTATTAGGTTAGAATAGAGTAATTAGGCTTCGGGCACGCCACGATCGTGGCGGTAAGTCCCGTGTTTCAGGAGTGGCTGGAGAGGCGGCATGGCGCCCTCACCTTCCAGCTGACACAGGTTCTGACTGGCCACGGTTGTTTTGTTCCTGTGTCGTATACGCCGGCAAGAGACGCCCGGTTGTCACCACTGCGGCGACTGCCGCGACGTTGTTGAAGACACGGCGCTGCACACTTTGGCGGTTTGCCCCGCCTGGGCATCGCAGTGCCGTGATTTGATCGCGGCAATCGGATCGGTTGACCTCTCGCTCCCGGCCGTAGTTCAGTCTATGGTCCGGAGTGAGAGATCGTGGAGCGCCGTCGCCTCCTTTTGCGAAGAAGTGATTTCCATCAAGGAGGTGGCGGAGCGGGAGAGGGAGCGTTTAAACCCTCTCCCCAACCACAGAGCCGGGCGCTGGAGGGCGCGAGATGACCTCCAGCCACCCTGAGGTTTGACCTGGGAGTGGCGGGCTTTGTGGGCCTGCCCGCCACCCGTTCAGCACCAGGTCCGAGAGGCGGCGTGCGTGTTCCCACGCGCGCCTCTGTGTCGAGTCCGTCTCCCCTCTAGGGGGGAGACAGTAGGGTATTTATAGAAGTGAGTCCTTTGGGTAGGTCTCTTCGCGTAGTGGCCTGCCGTTTCATACGGCGGGCGATGCGAAAGCGATTCGCGCGGCCCCGTCGATAGTGATTTTGTTGAGGAACACCGTGGTAGGTTTAGTCGGTATTCCGGGAGGATTTCATTCCATTATCTCCTTTCCATCTTTCTTTTACCCCAGCGAGTCCGACATAATCCCTCCGCCGCATAGGGATAAGAGTCATTGCATTCCTTTTTCAAGGTAAAAAAGAAAAAAGAAAACAGAGCAATTGGTCTTCTCTGTTAAATATTCTTGGCATCATAGTATGGAACTGCGTATATTAGATGACAAAAAGATTGTCCCCTATTACGTGAGACCTTAAATTATAGTTGTTAAAATGTAGGTGTTTTACACCTATTAGCCTTTTCCTTCGGGAAGGCGGAAGACTACACACATTACTTATTGTGATGGGAAATCTCTAAAAACTGTTTACTGATTATCTGCTCACATACATACATACATACTTGTACTAACAGTTTCAGACAGGTTTTGCATACCAATGAGTATAATCAGCTTTATCTTATCCCGTATAAACAAATACCTTTACCTACTATTCATCTCTCTCTATTATTCTATTAGTAAAATGCCAAGGATTAAATTCAAAAGCATTTATCAGAACATCTCTCTGAGCCTTGGCCATGACCAACAAATGACGTACCTATAACATGATTGTCACATTGTTGTAACCTTAAGTAATTTGGTAACACATTTATCAAACACTTACCTAAACAATATTAGCACCTCTTTGAATAAAACATCATTTGACCATAGAGAGAAGAGTAAGCAGTTCTGTTTCAAAGATAAAATGGAATACTACAAGGTGATTTGAATTAGGATAGTTTGGGTAACTTTGGCCACTGATTTGGGCCAAGGTGCAACGAAATTGATGTCAATTTAGATAACAATGGACACTGTCTAGCATTCACTGAGATGTCGAGTGGACGCACATTTCGCAGTGTTCATTTACGTTGACAATAATGATGTCTTCCATGGCCACAACTGTTGCTTTGTCGCGATAATTGCTGTGCTATTAATGTGCCTTTCTATTCTTTTTTATATTTTCTTTTTTAGTTCATTAAGCCGTTATTAGTTTGCTGAATACGGAATAACGCTCGGCTTTCAGAGTTAGAGTGCACGAAGGTGTATTTCATTATATTTTTGTATATGTAAAAGACAACTCGCGCACTAGGAATTGCTCTGTATTGTAGGATGCTTTAAAAACATTCAAACAACGGACACAAATACACTCAGACATATAACAACCATTTATGGGTTACACAATCTTATGTTCCGTGTGGGATTCGAACCTTTAACACTTGGCGCAATGTCAGTTACTTAAATTATACATATATGTACATAGATGTAATTACTTAAATGTAATTTTATTATGGTTAGCGTTATGACCTACATCTTACGTGTTGCCAATTAAAATCAATTAAGTGTATCTTACTTTATTAAATAACTTAAAAGAGGCGTAAACTCGTTTTACTTAGAAAATTATTACAGGCGATATTTTAAGATTATTTCAACACGTGAACGTTTCAATTAAAGTTGTCACAGTAATAAGCTCGTCGAAACTTTGAGAATAGAGTTGAAAACTATATTCTAAAAGTGTTATATTCGCTACAGAAATACCCAGTGGTCAGACTGTTAATAATAGAAATATGTTAGAGAACTGGAACTAGAGAAGGTATTTTCTCTCGGCTAAAAGGAAAATATATCTACTACGAATGGCGTCTAAATAGGAATATTCATGAGCGTATTTTTTATTTAGCACGTTTTAAATTCGGGCATTGACTCCAAGGGAAATAGGTACCAATCAACTAATAACAACATATATATTTCATATACCTGTTTGTAAAAACATTAGAAATTTATATAATATAATTTAGACTATTATAAATATAAAAACAGCTTGACAAATTTATACAACTAATTTGTATAAAAAATAATCTTTATTAGTAGAAAAAAAGTTTAATAGGAAGAGGTCAAAGTCTTAAATTGAATGTCACGTTTCACTCTTGTTCAGTAGTTGGTTGTTGCAAGAGTACTGTAACGTGATGGATCGCCTCGTACCGACAAAGTTCAAGTTCGATGTAGACAGTTCTGACAGATTAGCTTGCGCAATACACAGAGCCTACATGCAATTTAATCGTTTTAGAACTTAGAAAATTTACATATATAACGATTTTATATAAATAATTATTAATATCATCAAATTAAATTATAAGAAATTATTCGTTAATTTGTTAGTTTTTTGTCAATGACACTAATTAAATGTCTTTATTATTTGTTTTAATTAAATTAAAAACCAAGATATGACATTGACATTTACCGTAAAAAATATTAGGCTAGAATCCTTAGCGCAGATTAGTATTTATTTATTAGTAAATACATAATTATATTTTAATTATTATATTTTAAAGTTACTGTATCTATAATGATTCGAGGCAAAATTGTAAAATAACATGGCATTTTCTAAAAAAGTTAGTTTCCGCCAACACCTGACTATCAACGAAGCGTGTATAACCGTTGCGTAATCGCAGTAATTGTTGATGGATTGTTAATCTGAGCAGAATCTTGTTTATCGATAAGTTCCGGCAAATCAAATCACTAAGATATAGTTACGAGACAATAGATCGATTAGCTAGGCTGAATGCACTTGACCTACATCCGGTTGAGCTTGATTCGATTGTTTACTAATCGCAACACTAGTCAGACACTCGAAGATTACGCTCACACGCCGCTTAACAATTACAGATTCGAAATTCAAATTAAAAGCGCGGTTTGATCTGTCACCATAGATTATTAAATTTAATCTTGAACTTTGCAAGGGCTAATAAGTTTTAGTTATCAGATAGATTCTTTTAAGATTAAATACTAAGTGCTGGCATTGAAATGTAATAGATATGAAGATTGCAATAAATTAAATGTAACTATCTGTAGACTGTGATATATTAACACGTAATTTTTATTTAAACATAATATATAATAGAAATTTTAAATTTACATACAACGGTACTTTTTAATGGAATATTTGCTCGCACAGATGTGTCAATGACATCTTTAATAGAATAGCTTTAAAAATCCGGGATTAGAATAGATTATACAGTTATGTCATTTGAATTATTGATTTTATGAATCCCATACTATTTTATTTAAAGCAAATAAGGTTACTAACCTAACGTGGAGTCAAAGAACAGATTATAAATGTTCGTGTGCTTTTGCGTTCATCAACGTCAAACGGTACTAAGACATAAAAATTTACATAACTATTGATCATAAATATTGTATAAGCAAACAAAAGTGTAATATTGGACAGGTTTATTGATACGATAGCTTGTTGAACTCTACAAACAATAATATTATTAGAAATGAAACCTATTACTAGATCATCGACCTTTGTTTGCCATTGACTGACTTGTTGATTCAACTGACGATTATGAGAATCTAATGCAGGCAAATACTTAATTTTTATATAAAAATAGCATTGATACAAAATTCTCTGCATGTTCTGATATTGTTCAGAATATTTACCTATTGATAACTGGCCATTATCCGAGCACGTAGGCTCGTTGCAGCGTAGAAAGAGACTAAAATGTCATAGCGTGTGCGTGAGGGAGCTATAAAACTTACCGAACTCATATAGATAACTAGTAATTGCTATATTGTATTTTCACCAATCATTTTATAACAGATAAACTACTGTTCCGTAAACTTTTATCTTGGCTAATATCTATTGAGTCCATGCAAACCATGATTGGAGATTTAAGTTTGTTCTTCTGACATCAGGTAGCCCGCCAGAAAAACAAAAAGGGTGTTGCGTGAAGCTAAATTAACCAAATGAGTAGGTATGTCAGCAACACAAAGGGTGTGTCCAGTAATATTTATAAATGATTAATTGTCACGAACAGACGCGGAACACTCTTATTTATATAGCAGATATAATGTCCTCCAGACCGAATTTCGGTCACGGCGGCCAATCTTAACGGAGACTGGCCATCTGCGCAGGAGATATTATAGTGCACGAGTATGTGCGCAAACACAAGTGCACTCTCTGTTCCCTAACCCTCATGATCCGATGGGACGAATAATCCGACACGACCTGAGAGAGCGCGAACTTCCTAACTCCAGGTTCGTATTGAGATTTCTTCAGAAAAACTCAATATCAATATTATTTTTTGATAAATTATGATATATGCTTTTAGTAACTTATGTGAGACGAGTCTATGATATCATTGAAACGATTAGACCAATATTCTTTTGAGATCTTACTTTAAAAAATAAAGACACATCGCCTGATAATAGGTGCTTTTAGGGGCTCAGTACAACTTATTTGTAGAACATACAAATGCATCTCGTGATTGAATCGAATCAACAGCAATAGTCGCTCTCGCAGTGATGAAATTTGTAATAAAATTTCCATTGAAAGAAGTCAGTGATTACCCGAAAAGCTAGACTTCATGATACTTTGAGGTTATTCGAGTTCTTTAAAATAACTACACTACAAGATATCGAGACAACCACCATTATAGTCTCCCCGTGACAATGGCTGCTGAAATGCATCATAAACGTCGTGGAAAGTATAAACTTAAATCTAAATAGCTTTTAAAATTTATATTGCTTAAATATATAATATTAGTATTAGAAGTTGCTGAGATAGCACCTGTTATAGACAGACGGACAGACAGATTCGTCCCGTACCGTATCGGGCTCCGTATTTACCATTAAGATACGGAACCTAAATAAAATATACTTATTAAATACCTTTGTGTAATATACATTACGTTTTATCTGATTTCGCTCAAAGTCATCGAGATGACTGTATTGTAGGTACTTTACTTAAATCATTAAAATATTAATTATTACTATCGTTAACACGCATGCGAATGACAATTAACACGTTGGTTAATATCATTCAATCGTTTTATTATAACTCAATTCGGAATGGTTAACAGCATCCTTGATTTTATGAAATTATTATAATTTCCTCATTGTTGCTGTAAGTAATAAAATATTTTTAATGTTTCTGTAAAATAATGTCAGTTATCACTTTTATAAACAAACAGGCAGATTAAAAATTAACATTTATAATTTTTATTCGTCCACGAGTTTATTATATTTTATTATTGCTTGTTCTATTCTGTCATATTTGACGTCATATTGAAATTTTATTTATAATTGTAAACGTTACCCGTGTAATATGGGTTTTCTTGAATTTACTCTAAATATTTTAATGTAAATACTTTAATTACAGTTTTAATTCTACTCAATATATAAATTACAGAGAAAGTAATAATCTAGATACAAATTTATATAAATTCAATATTAGATAGGATTAGTTATTCTATCTAATATTGCACCTTACTTAGTTAACGGACTTTAAATTTGTCTTTATAACATAATATCCATAATAATATTATTTTTGCTAATATTAATTTGCATGACTTTATAATATAAAGATAACTAGAATGTTGGGAAGGATGCTTAGGTCACATCAATCTTATTATTTATATCGCGCCTCAAAAGTAAGAACCATGTTTTACCAAATTGTAGCACCGTTCAATTAGTTCTCTAACAAGAATAATAACTTAAATAAATTAAAACGATATTGTAGATAGCTATTGTTCCTTTTACCCTTGTCATTTTTATATCATCTTTCTTACAACTTAAGTCAATACATTAGTAAAATACGTAGGTAAATATAATATAATATATTCTATCACATACACACAACACCATCTAGCCCAAACAAAGCAGAGCTTGTACTATGGATACTAGACAATGGATAAATATACACATATACTTTTTTGTACATACATACATATTATACATAGAAACACCCAGACCAAGACAAACATCCACGTTCATGCACACAAATGTTTGAATTGTGCGGAAATCGAACCCGCGAGCTCAGACGTGGCAGTCGGTCACACTAACCATTACGTCATCGAGGCCGACAATATACTGTTATATGCATTGAAACTAAAGCTTGCGCCCTGTTTAATATCGACGTAATATATTTAAGGTAGGTATGTCTTATTATTGGGCCACAGTAATAAAAATACGATGGAGGGCAGGTAACAGTAGCTAGTTTATTATTATTACTTATAATTTAGTATTATACTAAATTATAAGTAATTAGTTACTAAAATCGACGTGGCATTTCTGTTTCTCTCGTAATGCGCAGTGATACTTAATTACATATTGATGTAGATGGTTAATATCCCGATTGGAGTGGCGAATTCTCTGAGGAATCGTGAGTGATATATTACGTATCTTTCTTCATTACTCGATAACATGTCCAGAGATCGATAGTTTTCCAAAACTTGATCTATCAATCCGAGTTACAGGAAAAACTAGCGGATTAAATATTAAGTAACAATATTTGTTAAATGTAATTATTTTCCTATGATTTAGATGTCCTTAATGCTAAATGTAATCTGTACATTTATAGAATTGACTTTATTTCTCTTTTAATGAAAATTCATCAAGACCCTGGCTAGATTTTTGAAGAAACATTTCATAATTTCAGCCGAAAGACGTCCACTTCTGGACGTAGGCGTCCACACAGACCAGTTTTGGGCCAGACACCAATAAATTCTAAATGCATTAAGAACTTTAAACTTTTACATTCTAATCATCATGCCTTCTATAAGTCAAATTTTAATAAACTGAGTAAGCGTATTTGTAAGATATTGTATGTCTGATTGACGCGACGACACGTATACCGACTCTGTATTTAGGTATGTAATTTAAAATCTTGTATAATTATAAACTTATAAGCCATGTTCACAATATAAAAAACAGTTGAAGTATGTTGGTACATATATATTGATAGCTCAAAATATATGCAATACTGTATTTTTAAAGTTATATTTACAATAACTAACGTAAAGCTAAAAGTTCTTATGTTTTGATATATCGTTCGATTAAAAATTACATATATAGCCTATATTGTAATTCCTATATTTGAGAATCGAACCATTTTGGTAACAGATAGGAGAAAATCTTCGTACGTAAACGCAGACTTGTAAACTGGTTTCTGCACGCAGCTTCGCCAGCATGAATCCTACGGGAACACCTACTAGGACTAAAGTACTACAAATGTTAACCAGGACATGGTCTTTCTATGTGCCAAGTTTTGTAGAAATCAGTTGAATAATAATTTAAGGCTTCGTATTAATTCAGTAAACATATGCAAAGCACCAAATAATACCTTTACTCGTTTACACAAACGTACAGTCAGTGACATGGGCTGAACTGAACATTTGTAAGGGTAGAATTCTTCGATCATTCAAAGTAACAATCGTACTCGTGTTTTTAAAACAGCAACCTAAACTTTAAGAAATAGGCGTGTTGCGATGTACGTATGTATTCTTCTACACTAATCCTATCCGCATTCTTGTCATTACATTACCTGTATAGCCAAGTCAACAGTAAAGACTACGGCAAACACCAAATTCTACCAAATTATAAATTAGATATGTGTAATTGTAATGGAGGTTTGAAATCTAATCCTAACTTTTTTATTGAAACCTGTACCAATGTGAACCTGAAGTGATTTTGTTTAGAGAACATTAGAAAAACGACCCATGAAGGTGGATACTGAGTCTTTATTTTTTGAGTGCTAATAAAATATATGCTTCTTTTCTGTATATATTATCACTAGATTTTGCACGTGGCTCCGCTCGCGTAATTGTAGGTTATGTAAATTTTCTATCCCTTAGGAACAGTATTTTTTCTGATGAAAGGTACACTGTCTTTTTCTGTACCCTTGACAACGTGTACATGAAATTTCATTATGATCGGTCGTGTAGTTAAAGTGTGAAAGGGTAACAAACAAACACACTCACTTTTGTATTTATAAGTCAGGCAGTCAGTAAGAATACGTATGTATACAATTATGAAATACTAAATGGGTGAACAGCACCCAGTAAGTTACCTAAACCTTACTTTTTATACCATTGAAATGAAAGTGACAAGCCCCGACTACCGTTTTCTATCGTCAACAACAATGTTTTTTGTTCCTTCCACTTTTTATGAGTCTGTTTTCGATTACGACGGCAAAAAATCTTATACTTAATAACATTTTAAATAAAAATAAAATGGTAATATTATAGCAGAGGTCATAGTGTCTCGAATGACAAACGAATGTTACTTTTAAAACTATAAAAGCAGTAAAAAATTAAGAGGAATCTATTGTTTAGTTATCTGTGTTATTAATAACTTACCTCTGTTAGAACCTTTGGCATCGATTCGCCATTTTATTGTTCTGATGACTGCCGACAAGTGTTTTTTTATTGTTTATAACAATTAAATTAAATTAATTTATTGTTACTTTCACAAGTAGGTAACTAGTAAATACATTATTAAAAAGAGAAGAGGATAAAAGGTACGTCTAATGCGGTTACTGTAGTCTATTATCGCTAGGAGTACTAATAATATCACTGGAGTGTTGCTGAACCTAAGCAAATGCAATTAAAGATGTCATGAACGGAAAGGGATATTAGGGAGCCGCCAGCCGTCACTTTGCTTACTGGGCGAAACATTGATAATACAAGAGGCTCTCTTCGAGTATACTGGGTCATTTGTATTGACATTTATAAAAAGATCAGTTCTAGTTCATAAGTTAAGGTTCCACATTAATTCTAGTCTCCATGTTGATGCTTTTACTAATGCTTTTATAACGAAAAAACCTAATAACACTTTACTAAACGGCTCATACATAAATTGACGGCACGATGGCGTAGTGGTTAGTGTAACCAACTGCCACGCCTGAGGTCGCGGGTTCGATTCCCGCACAAGTCAAACATTTGTGTGCATGAACATGGATGTTTGTCTTGGTCTGGGTGTTTCTATGTATAATACGTAGGGAATTAAAAAAAAAAAGTTTACATGTATGTTTATCCATTGTCTAGTACCCATAGTACAAGCTCTGCTTAGTTTGGGCTAGATGTTGTGTGTATGTCATAGAATAGGATAGAATATTAAACTTAACCCAGTAATCGTACCTAGGACCTAACGATCGATTATAAAATTATGCGTCAATATACGCTACAAGATGAACAAGATATTGCTCCTCTGCCATAAACAAAAAACTTCGCCCGTAAAATTTGTTGATGGTTGCTTAATCATCAACAAATAGACCGACCTTTATCCATAACCAAACAACAATAGACCATTAATACCTTTACATTGACCGTTTTAAACAATTCAAGGTGTAACATATATAGTAACTTGTTTAATGAACGCATCTTTTAGTTCCGAGCCCTGTAATCAAGTAGTTCGAACACACGCTTCCGTACATTCACCGATAGAACACAATCGCGGATGCAATTGGCAGGCCTATGTCCCTATTGTTCTCATAATGGATACTCGAACAATGATACAAGAACTTGGATTCGCTCTTTTAAGTTGGTTTATTTCATGATCTTGCTGTCTGATCGTAGATTACATCAACACATAATGAATTGTGAGAGAAAGCATAACAAAATCATTATAGATTGTTATCGGGACAACAAACTATTTTGTTCTTCTTTTTGGAGAAAGAGCTTTTTAGATTATCTTTATGTATTAATTGATTTTGATCTTTTATAATGAGGTGGTTTAATGGATATAATTATCTGTATTAATTTATTTATCTTCGATCTTTCAAACATAATGTTTGAAATACAAATAAATGTTTCTTTCTTTCTTTAATTTATACATACATAGTCGCACGTGCGTATGTATAAATTAAAGAAAGAAAGAAACATACATATACGCTTATATCCGCAAAAGGATAAGCAGAAGGGTATGTAGTACACCCACATTGTCTTAGTTATGGTTATAGCTGCAACATATTAAGGAGCGAGTCTTTTGCTAATAGACACAGTTTCGTACTGCTTGTGAGAATTTCTTACTAGCATAGGGCCATTATAGCACGTTGCCCAAACTGGTTGTTGTTGTTGGAAATACAGATTTTTGTACAGAAGTCGCACTAGTTACCGCCAAGTCACCAACACTATAAACATGTTTATAATATTACCAGTCTATCATAACTTATAAGTTATTGAGGCGCTCATAGCCAGTTGCACTCTCTGATCGGTAAACGATTAGCGAGTTTAAGCAATGTTGGGTGCGGTCAGTCTATAGATGGGTGACCGCTTAGTGGTATTTTATCTGAGCGTCTCCGTGCTTCGGAGGGCACGTAAAAAGTCGATTCCCTGTTGCTGCCAAACTGACAGCAGTCGTTAAGCCATGTCAGAGGCTTACGGGCGGCTTGAAAAACTCTTGACAACAGGTTGGCACTAACCACACGAAAATAAAGAAGAAAGATAATTCATAAGTTAAACTAAGAACATATTTATAATAAGCATTTTAAGCTTAGAATAGTCCTTTTCCTTTCCTTCCCCGAGAAGGGAGAATCAGATAAAAATGACGTCGTTATCAAAATTCTTTACTTCCTTCCCTATTCTAATCGAACATTTGTACGCGCAGTCATTTTTATCTGCTTTCTCTGTTCTCCGCAGGCGTACACGAACTGGAGAGACAGAACAAGATCACCAAGCAGATCCTGGAAGCGTTCATACAGAAGAAACTGGGCCTGAAGAATAACAGCTACAAGGCGCCCTCACTGCTGGACATTCTGCCGATGCCCACACCGTCGATGGTGACTTCGCGGGAACCAGACCCGGAGCCTATCGATCCAGAAGAAGAATTCCAGGATCAGGATGAGCCAGAGAATCAGGATAGTGGGGAAACTGAACAACAGGAATATAACGACACCGACGGCTTACAAAGCGTCGAGAGCGAACAGATTGATTCAATTTACAATACTGAAGGCACGTATCCATATTGTGTTTGCCAATTTTTTCTGCCGTTCGATTACGGTTATACGATATTTCGATACGGTTTTCGCAGAATGTTGTTTTGAATGAATGCATAATGCAATTTATTAGATATTATGATATAAGTGACGATAATTTTACGTTATATTGTTGTTTGAATGTTATGTAGATGTATGTTTGTTTTTGTGGGTGGTACGTGTGGGAGTCTGTTCACTGTTTGACACGATGGTAGCCACTTTTTATCACAATTGACATATACGAAAAAAGAGAAAATTTTCTCAATTAGTATTGTCTGTCGTACTTCGAAAATGAGAACATAATTATGATAGTCTATACAAATAAAATAATTTGATTTTATGATTGATTTTATTGATTGATTTGATGATACACTAAGGGGTATGAAAAATAGATAGTAGCCGATTCTCAGACCTACTAAATATGCATATAAAATTTCATAAAAATCGGTCAAGCCGTTTCGGAGGTGTATGGTAACTAACATTGTGACACGAGAATTTTATACATAAGATATTATTTGGGTGACATTTTTAAGCCATTTTGTAAGCGGACAGATCAATACCAAAAAACTTAAAGTTCCAAGAAAAAGAAAACAAAATATTTAATCCACCCTTTTTCTAAACTAACCAGTATGCATATCTATGTTATTTACCTAAATATTACAGTTGCTAGCTGGGATCCTGTACCACACGTGCGTTGCAAAGAAATAAGTATAGATAGTATATAAAATATTATGATTTATATAATATGCACGGAAAGACTGGCATAAGATAATTTTAAGTCTTTTGAAAAGCTATAGAAGAAGATTAGTTATTACTTCAATACATGCACTTGGATAACATGACAAAAATATTGTGTTTGGTGCTCGGGGACTAAGTTAATAGATAAACATTGCTATGCTACTCTAAAAGGTTTTAATTTGATGCCTTTTTCTATATTTATGATGAAGCGATAAAAGAAAATTCAGATATAACGTTTACTTTCTGTAGGTTTATTACAATGCATTTTTATTTAAAGCTTGCAAGTTCTTTAATTTCTTAATTAATATAAAATCATTGGCACTATTTCATTCTGCATCGCAATACCAATTAAGCAAATGAAAGCGATAAAATAATATCTACATCAGCATGAGCCAACATACGCCTGTAATTTATTATTCAAACATTTGTCAATACCATAAACAATGCGTACGCAACCCGTACACATACAGGTGCCAAAGACACCGCGACCCACATCAAATATTTGAACAAAACCGATGTCAAAGCTTGGACAAACATTTGTACTATACCACATTCGTGAGAAATGTAGGCTAAAACGAATTAATAAATTGCGAAAACCGTCAACATTGCTCAAAGCTTCTTAAGAAAAAATGCAGAAACCGTCAACAATACCATGTTAACTTTACGGTAGGTTAAACTCTCTTTCAGTGATTCAAGGTAATAAGTAGGTAATTAATAATTGAAGAGATTAAAGTAAGTGACATTTAGTAATTGATAGCACGAAATGCGCTGTGGACGCTTCGGCAATGTCAATGTCGAGTGTAAGTTGATGATTAAGTGTGGCATCCATATAATTATAGTTCTTCTAGGTTTCTGTTTTATTTATTGTATGGCGACTATCCCTAACGCGGATATAGGTTAGAGAGCATCAGTCGGGTAGTCTAATAAAAGACAAAGTTTTTTAATTTGTCAAGTCTTAGAATACCAGACATACTTAAAAATCGATTGTGCCTGGCCACCGGTGTGCTACTGCAACTTAATATAAAACTTAAATGCGGTGCAGTGTGCCAAGCTGAAGTCAAGATGCTCGGATAAATTGAACTGTTGTAGAAAAAATAATATAAATATGTCCACGGAAGAGGATGCATTTGGCTAGTAATGATATTACCCATATACAGGTTTACTGTATCACGAATACTTCTCGAAGGGTTAGACAGAGTTGCCATTCCATTCTCCATTGAGTCTCGATGCACGCTTGTCTGTTTAAAGAACATGTAGGTTAACAAATGATCCACTCTGAAATAAATAACATAACGACAAGACTATATTCTAACATACACTTAAAACAAGCTTCAATAAAAGGTATCTTTATAATCAGACGAACGTTTCGCTAAAGTTCACATTTAATGATACAAATTAGTAAATTATAAGGTACATATTTTAATTTATTCAGCAGTTCAAGGCGTAAAGTTATAAAGGTAGTATTTGTTAGTCGAGAATCAATCCGCAGGTGAACTTTTAACCAATCGATTGTAACCATCCCGCTAATTGATCACGTTTGACGTTTAACATTTGCCTTTACTTACAAGTTCAATGTTCAAGGTTCAGATAAAAGTGATAAGCTGCTTATTAAGTAAAAATATTGATGAGATCCTTTAGTTATTATAATAAGATGCAATTTTCTTTACTCGCAAGGATGATTAAGAAGGATGAGCTGCATTTTTCTTGTAAGATATCCTGTATGAACTAACTGTTGTTTGTTCGAATTTGTTATTATGATGTTTTAAGCCTCAAGCTTTATTCATTTCTATTTTTTATAAAACAGAGCCTAACTATAAAAAGTAAAAACACAGCACATATGCTACAAGCTATAGATGTGTCCACTTAGAGCATTTGAGCATCAGACAAAGTGGTTTATCAGGATATTTTTCGGCGCTCTTAACTCCGACAGTAATTACAGAATATAGTTATCATCAAGGCTGATATTAACATTCTAGAATGTCATATTTTGATATGACGACACAATATAATCTATATATGAGGTATTATGGCTTTTATCCTTTTTACCCTTTAATCAATTTGGGTATGGTGGGTTATAATGAGTTGAGGGTGAGAAGGGAACTGGCAATTGCGTCGTATATAGTTCAAGTTTTAAGGCGCAAGATAAATAGTCCAAAAATGCTGAAGATATTAAATTTCAACGTGCCAGATAAGTACGTATATCAGCGACGGATGCCGCGGTTGATGAGAGTGCCGCGCGCGCGCACCAACTTACTGCAAAAGGCGCCTCTGACGCGTGCACGCAAAACCCTCTACCTCGTCGCGGATAAGCTAGACCTGTTCTATTGCACAATGGGTGAATTCACAAGGATAACGATGTTTATAATTTGTTATGATAATCTGTAGGTATATATGTATATAGTGTGTAGGTATATATATAGTGTGTAATATAGATAGATCATATAATTAATTAGGTAATAGTGAACCACACTATCGCATTAAGGTTCCTTGTAATTATTTTTTTTGTTTTTTATGATTTGACAACTACATTAGGCATCTTGGGGAGGACAAGCATTCAATTAAGGGCCACAAAGGACAACCAATCTCAAAACAATTCTTGGGTTACTACACAAATAATTTCGTACGCGATTTGAACACACGACACCAGGCAGGGTGGCACCGGTACGGTGACCACTTGCCATTAATGTATGACATCATTGGTTTCTTTCTTTTTGAGTATTATAAATGAAAATGTTATTTGGAAATAATTTAATTTCCTCTCTTAGAAGCATACACGTACACTAGCACTGGTAGTAATGTGCATGTGCTGTTGACACTAGCCCAGATTTAGTGATCACTGGTTTAGAACAATCTAGAATACGACGACAGAATAAAATCTATATAGTGTGTTAAACTTTAATACCATCATTATTTTCCACAAATTATTGGTATTTTACAACGATTATTTGAAATTACAGGTCGTGATCGTGACATTTGCACCAAATTGTGGTTAAAATAAAACTAATGCACATCCTTGTTGCTTTTATTGAATCGTTAATATTTTTATAGCTATTTGGTAGGCAAAAACATGTATGTAACTCAGCTTCTCGATGTTTTGGCTCAGGCGTTTTAGTGCACCATATCACATGACAGTAAATGAGTCTTTAGCACTAAATAACAAATTATTGAGTTATTTTTAGGTATAGACAGGTGGGTTAGTAGTTCTTTTATTGTTGAGTGAATGTGTCCCAGAATACGCGTATCGCAAAACTATAAGAATTCTTGTCTGATAATTTTTAAATCTTCCAACGCATGGTCTGTTAACCAACATACCATAAGAGGTTGTAAAATTTTATATACATATTAAAATTTTACATTATTGTAAATTATTTACATTAATTTAATACATGACACCCTAGTCTATTTAAAAAAAAACATGTATTTACTGTAACATGCAAAGATAGCATTAAACCTGTATCTATATACCAATGTATATGTTAAGAATGATAATAATTTTGTAGCTTATATGTTATTTTGATGTATAAACAATAATAGTTACTGTAAAGTTTTATCAAAATCCGTTCAGTAGTTTTTGGGTGAAAGAGTACATCCATCCATCCTCACCAACATTCACTTTAATATTAGTAGGATTAAACTTGAAAAGAGGTGTATTCTACACATACTTCACAAGCTATATTTAGGTCTCACGTATCAGAGAGCCGTATATTCATATTCCGTTTCTAGATTCATAACAACACTACTTAATCAAAATAATAAAAAACTATAAAATGCATGTGCCTCGTTTGAAATCTCTTGTATCTTAATATATGGGTACCGCCCTAAAAGAGCATCGTATAAAAAAAGATAAGTAATAGCAATTACCTGGCGCGATGGCCAGTACGCGATCAGCCTGGTATTTCACCTTACACGTTCTCCTTGATTAAGTTCATTGCTGCGCTTAACGACCGGTCCAGCTAGCTAACAACATTGTTCCAAAACATAAATAAAAGTATCTATAAATATGAAACGTAAAAACATTCCATGCTTTTAGAAATTTAATTTTCATACATGGCCAAGTGTTAATATAAAAGGAGGCATTTGGTATTTCAAATTTAAATGAAATATTACTTGTTACTAGAAACATTGTAAAATCCAATGATTTAAATCATACCTCACCGCACTAAGTTAAAATGTCTCCACAATAATGACTATTGTGGAGACTTTTTTAACTTCTATGATTACGGTTCCGCTCCCATGGTCAGTAACATGATGTTATATAGCGTATGTTTCTTTTTAGATAAAGTAGATTTCTAATAGTGAAAGAATTATCAATATCGGTCCAGTAGTTTCATATTTTTTTCATTATAAATAATACAATTCTTTTCGCTTTAAAATATCTGTGTAGATGTAAATTCAGAAGACAAACTAACTCCCAAATAAGGGACCATACGTAGGTATGGTCTCTTTTAGTTTGTCTATTAAACATAGTAGAATGCATCTATGATGTAAATCTTTAATGAGGTCTAGAATATTTTTTCATATATAGATATTATTTATCAAAAATATGTATCTATGCAAAAATTAAATATTAATCCTTATTCTTTGATCACTTTAAATATCTACAGATTGTTATAAAATTACTAGCTGACCCGGCAAACGTCGTTTTGCCATAAAAAAATGTTTTGACCAAAAGAATAAAAAATTGTTAGGGGTTGAAAACCCTTATCACTAAGGGGTATGAAAAATAGATGTTGGCCGATTCTCAGACCTACTCAATATGCTCACAAAATTTCATGAGAATCGGTCAAGCCGTTTCGGAGGAGTACGGGAACGAACATTGTGACACGAGAATTTTATATATAAGATATCTAACTATATGTATCGAAGAATTGGAATTGTATAAAGAGAGATATACCTACTAGTATTTTTCCTAAGTAATAAATATAATTCCTGACATTTTTAAAACAATTTGCTTGTCTAGAAAAGTTAGTTTAAATTTTATGGTTTTATATAGCCTCAACTATAATTAAACAATAAAAGGATTTGACGATTCGATGTATAAACATAATTTATAATATGCAAGTTATAGAATCTAAAATTATATACAAAATAAAGGTCTAATTAATGCATACTTGCATTGGCATAGACGAAAAATAAACACTTTTTAGTAAGTAGGCGACGAATGCATAATTTAATTATAGTTTCCTTTTAATTAAGTAATTATCTTTCTTATTTAACCTTTTAGTCTGATATGATTCTTATAAAAAATATTTTGTAAATTACCTATTGCTTAACACAATTCATATCGGTTGACACAATTCTTTACCTTTTGTCTATGAGTTACAAAAAATAACTAAATTTCTACTTACTTACTTAACTATATTTCACGTTTATTTATCACATCGTGTGTTATCATAATTATAGAAAGTTTATATAAACAAACTATCAATTAGACCTACAATAAAATAAAAACAAATTTCGTACAATTTGATTCTCGTACAAACCGCAACTCATAGCGGTTTCTGAATTTCTAGACAATCTTTTGACTTAATGGTCGGGATGAAATCTTTAATCCAGACTTTTCAAGTCAAAAGGATTTCTTTTAACAAGGAAGGGTGGTGCAACGTCGTTCATTAAAGGTGATGCCCGACAAACGGGTGCCTCTCGACTTTCGTCATAATATCTGAGCCCTCACCAATCTTGCTATTACCGGCAGCCGTTGGACAGGAGCTATGAAGAATCCGGCTTTTTGTAATTAAGGCTTTATGGCTGTAGCCATTTGCACGCGAAGTTTTATATACTTTATTTTGTACTCCTATTTTTTAGGATTTGTGAGTATACGGGAGCCGCTCTGGTGTACCAGACTGACAAACAGGATCTTTAGAAACATCATAATACAACAGATTAGGCAGTAAATTACTTTATATGATACCAGATTATGCCCGCGGTTATGTTAGTAACAGTATTTGAAGTGAAAACTTCTTTAGGCGCGTTGAGCAAAAAGCGTGAAACTCGCATCATCGTCACCGAACGCTAGTTACTTAGTTATCATTTCTATCGGCAGTCCCCAAAGACTGCACCGCATGTTATTTTTTCTGGATGAAAGGTTATGTCCTTTTCTGTACCCATGACAAGGTGCAGCCGAAATTTCATAATGATCGGTCGATTAGTTAAGGTGTGAAAACGTAACAAACAAACACACATTCGCATTTCGAATATTAATTAGCATTGTCTATCGTGAGATGTGACTTGTAAGACAGATAAATGTATAACATAGTGCGGTTTATTAAATAAAGCTCGATAGTATCGCGGGGCTTGTAACTAACTGTGCCGGTGTATAGTCTTCTATCAATAGAAATGTCCATGTTTAGGCAAAATAATTATACTATTGGTTGGGTACTGTTTGGCTAAACTACTTAGAGACTATCTCGGTACCACAGTGGTAGTAAATGCGACTGCTATGAACGAGTTCTAGGGTAAGGAACAGGGAGTGTGAACACTGCACTGCACTTTAATATCTTAATGGCAAGTCTCCTGTCTAGTCTAGATAGCAACTCTGTGACCTTATCTTAGTTGAACTACTTGATGTTTTATTGCCAGGCAGCTTATGTGAAGAGCGCACCAACAAATAATTTCATGTGCTGTGTACAATTTTTATTGAAACAATTTCGTCATTCAGTTTTGCGGAAAATCAATTTGAACTTAACCACAGTTAATGACGGTAATTCATCTTCAATCGATAGTTTTAATTTTGTGCAATACTGGTAACCTTTAGTAAGATCATTAACTTGGGTGTGAATAGTGCAATTAATTATTTTTATGGCCTAGGTGAATTTTGTTTTATTATTTTTGATGCATTAAGAAACCAATAAAAATATACTGTTTCATCACAATCTGTTAATAGTAGGGTATGAGGTAATTGCTTCAGGTTTATGTAATAAACCTTATAAATAAGAAAATACATTTTGAAATTAAGACCACAGCACATAAAAAATTATTACTATTTTGGCGTTAAATGAATTTTACTAATTTAGGTTACATAGTAACACGTATGAATGTCAAAGTTTAGTGGTTCAAGGTTTTACTATAGTTAATAATATTATATATTTATTGACTATTATAACTAGACCAGAGTAGACTAGGCTATTGAATATATTACGAGATTCTCTAACACATAATGCGCGTGACGACTGAAACCTATTTTATATATTTATCAACATAATTATCATTAGTAGATATTAGTGCTCTTCTATTTGTACGCTTATTTCCAACGGCCACCACCAAAACTGCCACTACTGATGGTCAGTATCTACAGGGAATGCAGCTTGATAGTTATCAACGACATTACTTTCTATAGAATGCTGGTGCCTTATAAATTGAAAATAATAATAGAATAAGCTTTTTAAATTATTTTAAGAGTCGACGAAGTTACAGAAGTTTGTAGTTGCGCTTTGACTACTGATTTTGCTCGGTCGGTATAAATACATATTTCAAGTGATTTGTACGTGGGATTCAGGGCAATGTTTAACTGTAGCCGTCACGAATCAACCATCACTTAGCCCCATTTATGGACTATGCCTTTTTATATCAAAACGTGAGCATATTAACATATTAAAAATATTCGTATACGTGGTTTGTGTATCTGTATATCCCTTCGCAATACAGGTACGCATAAATACATATGTGTTCACTTTATAATAAAAAGATTGAGATAAAAAATATAGTATAAAACTTAAAAATAAGCAACGAAAGCCTAGTTGGAAACCGTTGGACTGCCACGCAGAAGTCTCGAATTCGATCCCAAGTCGCGCTTAGAGGACTATTCAAAGTTATGTGCGTTTTATAGTTAATTATCACTCGCATTTACGGTAAACACATTGTGAGGTAACCTGCATGTCTCAGAGTACTCTATAATGTTTTCGAAGGTATGTGAAGGCCACTAACCCGCACAGAGGAACAGAAGAGAAGAGGCCCGACCAAATGTTGTCATCTACTCCTGGACATACGCCACTACGAAATTGCACACAATAATAATGACCAGAAAGGTTATAACGAATATTCAAATTTAGAACATAAACAAAATGGCGGCTCGCATTGAAACTCCCGCCGTAAAACACCGTCTTTGTTATTGTTGTTAACTGAAGTAAACGTACTCATACGTAAACTTGAACTCGTGTGGCACTCAAGCGCATATCCTTACTACACTGTATAAATAATGACATACTTCCCTTAACTACGTTTGCCTTTAAGTTTAGTAACCATTTATCATTTTCAGTATTGTTTTGTTGTTTCAATGTTTTTGTAGTTCAGAGGTCAGTTCAGTGCATGAAATGAGTCATAAAAATATACTTACTTACTTACACCGTTGGCTCAACGACCCAAAATGTGTTTTGACCTTCGATACTAGGAACGCCACTTTGCCCGATCTTTGGCCACTTCTCGCCAATCACCAGCTTGAAGCTCCCTCAGATCCATCTCCACAACATCTTTCCAGCGGTATCTGGGGCGACCGACAGGGCGACGTCCTGTTGGTCGACCCAAATACGCTCTATTTACATCACGGTCTTCTTCCATTCTCTCAACGTGGCCGAGCCATCGGTGTCTGTGAGCTTTTATTTCTACTATAATGTTAGGATTGGCTACGAGTTCCTCGATTTCGGCATTTTTGCGAATCCGCCAGCTCCCGTCGGATCGCTGTACAGGGCCCAATATCTTTCGAAGAACCTTTCTTTCTGCGACCAATAACTTATTATCTTCCTTTTGTATCAGTGTCCATGCTTCGCAACCATACATTGGTATAGGTCTTATTACAGTTTTATAAATTCGTATTTTAGTAGTTTGGCTAAGAAGCCTGGACACTTTGTGCAGAGCCGCACTACATCTTAGTGTATTTTGGATGCGGATATCGATCTCCTTCTCTCACGTGTTCGTGTTTGCTATGGTGCAGCCCAGGTATTTAAATTTCAACACGCCTTTGTAAGTGGTATCTCCAACACGTAAGTCCTTTCTGGCGGCTCGAGTATTTTTGTAACGCCTCATTTGGAGATATTTCGTTTTCCCGTGGCTGAGTCCCACCTTCAGAAATAAAATTATTTTGTGTATATCGTGGTGCCTGATATTACAAGAAATCATAGGCTAGTTTGATTGGGTTTAACAAGAATACTAGTAATTTGTTACTCAAATGTCTAATTGTTTCACAAAGTGGATAAAGTATAATATTTTTTTATAAGTTGGTTTATTTTGTTGCTAAAGTTCGTAATTCAAATATATTTTAATAGTGATATAATGTATCCGTTGCGGCAGCTATTCTCTTATAATTCTAAAGCGAATTCGTGTTATACTAATATAATGCTATTATGTTAATAATAAATACATATTTAAAGCGTAATTTCTTCTGGGCTACCTATTTGATTAAAATGCATACTCCTAGTATTATTTCACTGATGTATTTTAGAATTTGTCTAGAACATGAGTAAAAACAAGTTAATTGGCATCTTAATTATAAAGTCAAAATAGTAATTTAGTAGTAAGTTTATACGTAGAAGTTACTGCTGTACCTAAAAAAATAATAAAGGAAATGACAATTTGTATTGTTATTTTCCATTATGTAAATCAATGTGATTTTAACAGCGAGCTATTGGTAAATTGTAACACCTTTGCAAGCCCTATGCTTATAGGCCACATTCAACGTAAACCTGAGTAAAATAAAAATATCCACCGAAAACCACAAACAGCGATAAAATGACTTTTATTGGATAAATATAACATTAAAAAATGCATTTTGTCTCGATCCCAAGGAGCGAGCATTGGCTAAAATATTAAATTAAAACCCAACCTAAATAAAAGTGTTCTTTCTCAAAGTTCGATAAGTTGCCCAGAGATACCGTATCAACTGTCCAAGTTTTCTTTAGTCAGCGGCAATGGAAGACGTTGCGGCGGTGCCACGCTGGCGAAAAAGTGCAAAAAAGAGCATCGTTAGAACCCGCTGACCTATATCCGCAGTGTCCCGTAGCATACAGTCGTCGTGAGTTGTTTACACCGTCGAGAAATATTCCTTCATTCACCACCGGCCGCCTGTAAATTATCGTCATACAACTATTTACATAAACGTCGCTTTAGCAAACTTCGTAATGAGGAACTCAAAGGAAGTCTCGCAATATTTTTAGTTTAAAAGTTAGCGCTTCAAAGGATGCGTCTTTCATTATTCTGACTTTTGTTGTAGAGTTAATAACGTTAACATATTTTAAGTATAAGTTATTATTTGTACTAGCAGTCGTCTAGTGGTCAAAATTCGACCAAAATTTCTAAGCTTGCTACTTTGTTTTCTGTTTTTCTTTATAACATATAAATAAGGCATTAGGTAACCATAATTATAAAGAATTGTACGACGTCAGACGAACAATGCCGAAATACTACGAACGCGATTCGACTGCGTGTGTCAGACGCATGGTTGTGTGCGTGTAATGTTTTCTCATTAATTTAATGTATTTCTAAGGCATAATTTATAAAAATATTAGGATTCGGTACCCTCCTGCTCCATGTAAACTTTAATTGTGCCAAATTTTATTCTCCTCCATCCGCGCAATTTTCGTAAAAAGTAGTACAAAGTTTTTGCTTCACATATTAATATATATATATTTTATGCACATTTCAATAGTGTTGTAATGATTAAAGGGCTGTGTCAAAATCACTTACCTAACCGGGAGAACCAATTTATTGCATCCGCAAAATCTGCAATAACATTATCGTATAATTAAAGATAATGCAATAAATAATAATTACAACCAATTATTACATAAAGATTGGCAATTTCATTAACGTTTACGTATTTTATGATTATACCTAATAATAAAATTAATAATTAGATTATGATGATACAATAATTTTAATTATTATCGCCGTATGCGCTAGATACCCTTTTATACACAGGTTTGATCCCTATATAGCCTGGACAATCAATGTATATTTAAAAACTGTACAATGGAATACATTTAAAGACTAAAGAGTCAAGGCAAAGGCAAGGCAAGGGTTAACATTATTTGCGAAGAACGGCATTTTCTAAGAATAAACCTAGCACACCATCAACCTTTTTTTTTATTA
Organism: Catocala nupta; assembly: GCA_963675205.1. Taxonomy (NCBI): domain Eukaryota; kingdom Metazoa; phylum Arthropoda; class Insecta; order Lepidoptera; family Erebidae; genus Catocala; species Catocala nupta. Next base: position 28,681,807 of record OY776095.1, read on the forward strand.
GCTTTTTCGTATGAAATTTAATTGAAATTAAATGAAATTGAAATTAAATTAAAATGAAATGAAATTGAAATTAAAATAAATTGAAATTTAAATTAAATTTAATTAAATTGAAATGAAATTTATTTATTTACCAAATTCGTTGATCATTTACACTTACATGAGATACAGTTTGAGTGAAATAGAGTATATTGCCAAATGTAGTGTTATAGTGAACTCTGGTACCCAAGGTAAGATCGATTGCGTTATGGGTACCAGCGCTCCTACAAATAGATTTCATATTAGATATGTATTGGTTTGGTGACCATTGAAGTTGGCAGATGATGACCCATTCAGGACTTTTTTTCTTCCGAGCAAAACGCCCTCCCCTGGACTTCCAAATCACTCTATTAGTAGATAACCTCAGCCACTCTTTCAGCGTCCAGGTCGTTTCGCCATCTCCTCTTTGAGTCTGCCCCGTTGCCGTCAACTGTCTTTTGGATCCCAGTTGGCGCCCACCTCTCTGGGTGCAGCAGACGTGTCCAGCCTGGTCCCACTTAAGCCTGGCAGATTTACACCTACATCAGCTATGCGTGTTTTGGTGCACAGAGTAGTTTGTGTGTGAGAAATCAAAAATAATTTGTGACATATTGACCAATGTAACCATATTCGCAAATAAATTATGATTTGATTTGTGTTACTATCAAGCATTGCACACTGAAAAATAGCCACCCAAATGTCAAAACACCCATGTTTATATGTCGCTAGCCAGTCAAATATCAAACACCCATGTTTCTCTGTCGCTAAGTGCCCAAATAGCAGAGCCATATCAAATTAAGCTGAAGTTCAGACAACATTCCCGACTACTTTTAACAACATAGAGAGGGGAACAACAGTTGCTCTCGCTAACTTTGTTAACACTTATAAAGCGGATTACTTAGAAGTTTAACACGTATAACGGTGTAAGTGTCGAGATCTGCAGAGCATTTTATAAGCCTTAATAAACACTAATGTTAGTCATATATATAATCGAAGAATTTATATTTTTGATAGGTATGTGTTCTCCGCAAAACATCCGTTACGCATTCATGTATACGCCTAACTGCAATTTCTTTAAATGACTTATGTGGCTTTTAAACAGTAGAAGCAAGTAAGCATACAATCAGCCTCCCTGATTGTATCCTTTGTCACTCAAGCGTTGTTGAAACTAGCAAAAATAAATTAAGATCATAGTGGTTTATACAAAACTCAATCTCAATGGTGTCTTAAGCATAATAGACATAATTCACACGCGGAACCTTCCAAATAAAATGTTGTTCCATCTCGGTCGCACCACTTTACATACACACTCACACTACTGCAATCGGCTGAAAAGCCAACCTTACGAGATAAGGCAGAGTCAACGGTGTAGCATACATTTTTTTTATGAGTATCTCTCGTTTATTAATGTCATTCACTGATCGTTTTTGTCATGAAAATAAGTAATGTATAATTACTAAAATATTTTATTTACTCACATATAGTTACGTTCCAGCCATACTTGTTTGTGTGTTCGTAAATAAGCGTCAATTGCGTAAGAAATATAAATATTTGAAACTAAATGTGTACGTGAATGATATCCTTAACATACTGTGCTTGCGATTTCGTGATTTCCTAATGATATACTAGGCTAATTCATCGAATAATTCCTCTAAGATCCTCAACGATTGCAACATCTAAACAAAATATATTCTACCTGTGCCATAGAATAATTATTTAATGACTGTTGTCCTTGAAAATGTCTTACATCGAGTTCAACTGGAGCACGATACATAAAGGTTACGAGTAAACGTGATGCTCCGATTAGTTAGATTCACAGTTAACATAATAATTATGCAATATATAGAACGTGCAGTAATTGCCCGAGTTAAGACTGAATACACGACACTGAGCTGAAGATCTGACATACATATAATAAAATGTACATAGATGCAAGCTTATATATCTCAGAAGTTGTGGGCAGAAGGTTACTCCACTTATATTTTCCCAGCGTTGGTCCAGATCCCACGTAATAGTAGTATGTAGTAGAGAATCTATTGCTGCCTACAGAGCATATTTTCAGATTCCGTGCAACTTACATAAATGTAAATTGAGTAAATTTCATAAACTCACTAACCTCTTTGATGTTCATATGTGCTACTTTGTGACCTAAATGAATACATGATTTTAGACTTAGAGTTTGATATCAATCGGTTTTCTCTTAAAGTTTAGACTTTTGTCTTAAAAATGTTCATAGTTTAAAACTAAAAATTACGAAATAACTTAGACATATCTGGTCTGCTCTCACATGTCTGGAAAACCCGACCCATCTGTCCAGTTAATAATTATCTGTTATTAATGAAAGCTACAATGAAAATAAATCCATACCCTTTTTTTTTTTTTTTTTTTTTTTTTTTACGTGGGGGAATGCAATGACGCATATCCCTCCGCGGGGGCGGGCGGAGGGATTATGTCGGACTCGCCGGGGTAAACTAAGATGTTAAAAAGATAATGTATCTCCCGGAATACCGACTAAACCTACCACGGTGTTCCTCGACAAAACCACTATCGACGGGGCCGCGCGAATCACTTTCGCATACGGTCGCGACCCCGCCGAGGTTCCGGCCCGCCGTATGAAACGGCAGGCCCCTACGCAATAAGACCTACCCAAGATAGGTACTCAAAATAAAATTCTACTGTCTCCCCCTAAAGGGGGAGACGGACACGAAACAGAGGCGCGCGTGGGAACACGCACGCCGCCTCTCGGACCTGGTGCTGAACGGATGGCGGGCAGGCCCACAAAGCCCGCCACCCCCAGGTCAAACCTCAGGGTGGCTGGAGGTCATCGCGCGCCCTCCGGCGCCCGGCTCTGCGGTTGGGGAGAGGGTTTAAACGCTCCCTCTCCCGCTCCGCCGCCTCCTTGATGGAAATTACTTCCTCACAGAAGGAGGCGACGGCGTTCCATGACCTCTCACTCCGGACCATAGACTGAACTACGGCCGGGAGCGAGAGGGCAACCGATCCGACTGCCGCGATCAAATCACGGCGCTGCGATGCCCAGGCGGGGCAAACCGCCAAAGTGTGCAGCGCCGTGTCCTCAACAACGTCACGGCAGTCGCCGCAGTGGTGACAACCGGGCGTCTCTTGCCGGCGTATACGACACAGGAACTGGCCAAAACAACCGTGGCCAGTTAGAACCTGTGTCAGCCGGAAGGTGAGGGCGCCATGCCGCCTCTCCAGCCACTCCTCAAAAACGGGACTTACCGCCACGAACGTTCGACCGCAACATTGAGTATTTTTAATTAAATTATTTAAATAACTTATAAATATAAAGAAACGGATTTATATTAACCGGATACAATTAATTAAAATATTATTATCACTATATAATTACATTTATTTACGGAACTCACTGCCTTTTAATTTTCACAATCCGATTAACTTATGATAAGACGGATAATTATAAAAAATAATAACTTCACTTATGTTATTCAAACCACGAAGTATTCTTGATATTATGTAAAGAATCATCATCGCCATCCACTTGAGGCTTGGCCATAATAATGTTATGGAACTGTGTTATTTGACCGACAGAAGCATATCTGAATACATTTGTATGCTGACACTCTAGTGAAAGCGTTTAAATCAAGACATCGGTATAATAATGATAATAATATTGACTCTGTATATAAAGTGTTAACACTAAGAAGAGCCAACGCAGCAATGGGACACCAAAGGATTAGGCCATAGTCTCCAATCCTGGCCCAGTGCGACTTTATAGACTTCAAATTATTAGGAATTCTTAGACTAGCAGGTTTCCTCATGATGTTTGCCTTTACTGTTCAAGCGGGTAAAAATTAACTATTTTAGTACGCACTCACTCTCCCTAGCCTTTATTATTCCCAAGTCATTTGAGGTCAGCTTTTCTAATCTAACCGGATTTGACTGGATACTATTTTAGTACGCACGCACATTATTTCGAATAGTCAGTGGCGCCTGCCCTAGGAACGAGCTCGAGACCACTGCATGGTAATCTAACGGTCGCCTACTTGGCTATTGCTGCATCATATAGATGTACAAATTGCATAAAGTTTGAAATATCCCAATTGCAAATTCGCTGGTATTTTGATAACTATGTGTTCTATAATGCTTGAGAAGAAAACCAACTACCTTCAATCGTTGGCCTTAGCAATCTGAGGAAGACAGCTAAACCAAATGATTGTAATACAAAAGATTAACAATACCAAAATTCTTGGTTTAATGGAGATTAGTGATCATGGAAGATTATCCTTTTTGCGGTATTCTGATTGGAAAACAAATAATGCGGCACTTCGGGATTATTATGGTTTTTCTATTGCAATCGCTGAGCTTAGCAATCCGAGGAAAGAGTGATCTATTCCTCTTCTTAAACATTATTTTACAACGAATTACTGTCTTATACTAAAATCATTATAAATATATGCTTAACACAAAACTAGTTTACTTTTTATTGATTATATTTGCGTAGGTGCGTAGACCATGTCATGCAATATGCAAAACATTTTTTTATTCTGTTGACTCCGGCGGGCCTTGATTCTGCTTGGCATCTTAAAGCACACAGCCTTGAACAAAACTCACGTATTCAAACTATAATCTTGACACTCTTTAAATAAATACTTCTTAATTGCATTGCCAATAATTTTGCTAACATACCGTAAATTTTATACACGCAAACCATAAAATAAGTATGGTAGAAAATTAAGATATATGAATACCATGCTAATCTTTTGTAAGTATTTGAAGGTGGCCTTATGTCTTATTCGCGTGAAAAGAGATCATTGTGACTGATGCATCCGATGAAGCCAGCTTAAGTCAGGTTAAATCACTTCGTACGGTATTTTTTTAACGAGACAAGTAAAACGTTAATACAGGATTGTGAAATTAGAATACGGTTAAAGGGTTCGTGTTTACTAAGGTGATAATTAAGCATACAACCGGCTGTTAAGGGACCTATAAGAGCTTGCTATTTCAAGGGTAGCAATAACGTATTGTCAATCGTGTAAAAAGACTTTACCGGTTGGGCTACTACTGGTTGAAGCAGAAATCCGATATCCATTGCATGTATTATTGCATTGTATAAAATCTACAGCAAGATAAAATGAGCATTAACAGCCTTACCAACCCTTTTCAAGTGCAAGGATCCAACGAACTAAGAACCGTGCCAAGAGACTCTACAACGATCCAAGCCTATACATATCTGATGTTTCCAGGCATAAAGAAACTTTGTCCATCATTCAACCGTAGCATAAACGTTTTATTTGAACTTCTACGTAAACCTAAAAATAAGGAAAACGTGTAAACCAGTTGTAAAAACATTCAGAATTATTATTAATTTGCTAAGTGTTAAATGTCTAATAAATATACATATAAAAAGACAACTCAATCAGGACTTCTCTTTTTATATGGCTGAGTCATCAACGCCCAGCACAAACTCCTGGACCTAGAAAGCTGTTTATTCTTATCTATACTTACTAATATTATAAAGCTGAAGAGTTTCACATCTCGCTATGACTCATGGGGGCGGCGCAGTAATCATACGGGTGAAACCGCGGGCACAACTAGTTTTTATGTATACCTATTTATTTTTATTCTATACTTGTTATTATGTGTTTGTAGTATGTGTCAAATAAACAATATTTCTGTTTTCTTTCTTTCTTACTTTAATACTTCATAATTATTCTTTTTGTTACAGGTAGGACGAAAAAATACGTGAGCGGTCCACCATTTGAGGCCGATTTGGAACCGAATGGTTACAATCGTAAGCTATACAAATTATTACATAGTTTTTCTGAACTACTCTTCAATAGACTATCTTTGAATAATAACACAAATTGTAGTTGTATGGCTTCTTATTCCACTCGATAAACTAACACCACTATCTTATAACATTTTCAATTAATTCAAACACCAGCAATGTATGCTACTGCACTGCATGATGTCTCGGATTCGATTCGGGTCGTGTGGACTGTTATTAGGTCGTAGCGAGTCTATTGCTGTTTTTCTGTGATCTCTCACTGGTACCGTGCCCGAAAAACAGCAATAGACTCGCTCTGACGTAAGTTATTATGTAGGGCTTAAAACATGTAAAATCTGGGTGTAAGGGCTAGGCGGAGTACACACGGCTACACATCAAGTTAGACACCCTATATACGCATAACTACGCTACATACAAAATAGAGAATTGTCGGAAAGGGACTGTGCATAGTGGTATCGATGTAATGTCCTTACGACAGAGCGTCACGTCCCCTTCAGCGTGAATGAGAAAAATAACAAAAATATAACGCACTCTCTCGCACGATTCGCAGCGTTCAATTTCTAATAGTTAAAAGTCCTAACAGTCAAGGTCGATGTGTCGCTGTGTGTACATCTCCTAAAAAGACTAAGTATGTATGTAATTTAATTAAAACTATATATCTTTGAAATGGAGTTCAAACCAAGCGATCGTATAGCGTTAAGCGGTGGCGTTCATAATTGCTTAATATAGTAGTAGGAATATATCGCCTCTGACGGCGCGGTCAACTGCACCTAATGAGTTGTCTAATAATCGCTACCGCGGTACGTGGTTTACTTCTCGTTCCACGCTGTAATTTTGTAGAAGACTTCCCAGGTTAGATAAAGTGTTGGTGGGTCTTTCCGTCAATCAATTTTGAGAATCAGCATAGAGTCTGCAACTGTACTCGGTAGGCAGTAATAAAATCGCTCCCTATTACGTGGATACTAAACTCATAGTTAAGAAATGCGGTGTAATTCCCCTCTGCTTACCCCTTTAAGATACATTCACCATTTACCCAACCATTACCCATCGTTTAGATGGTTGGCAGTCCAAAACTGTGCGTTTCTCCATAAATTTCCTGCCTCGCACAACAAAAATGTGGATGAACTATCACCTGCGGTATTTCCGGACCAATTCGACCTTCAAACCTTCAAGAAAAGAGCGTACTTTTTAAAAGGCCGGCAACGCACTTGTTACTCCTCTGGTGTTGCAAGTGTCCATGGGCGGCTGTATCGCTTACCATTAGGCGATCCGTCTGCTCGTTTGCCTCCAATCCCATAAAAAAGAAGAAAATACACATGTATGTGATAATGCTATATCTAGCCTTGCCAAATGATAGACAATATTCAAGTCATTCAACATTATAAGAGTATGATATCATCCAATTCTTGGGTCACATGATTCACGTTCTCAGTATCTTCATACTCGTACATACATTTGCACTTGAAGACAATGTAACTTTCGTGTACTGACTATATCTACAAGTGCCATTTCATTTACCTTATTGAAATACCGCTGTTTATAATAACTAGTGAATACTATCGGATATGCTTTGATGAGAAACAGTTTCAATGTCTTTAAAATTAAAATTAATTTTTAATGTCTTTAAAATCGACTTTTTTGGTTAAGAATTTCGAAGGAATCACTGCATATATAAATACATAGAATGACGTCTGCGTTAATATGAACACTAATAAATAAATTATGTTCGGGTAGAAACAACTACCCTTCCATCACTATCTTAATCTCCCTGTGACCATGGCTGCTACAAAGCAACTGATACTTCGGAAAAAGTGTAAATTTAAATAGTGTAATAGATTAAATTATCTGGAAAAAGTGTTTTCATTTAACAAACCACGATAACACCCGTTTACAGTAGCTTAATATCAATATATAACATTTGCGTAAACCGTAGACAATATTATGATGGCTATATAAGTGAAGCGGTAAATAGAGGTTATATATTAAGTTATATATTATATACTAGCTTTTGCCCGCGACTCCGCCCGCATGGTACTTACATCAATAAGATGTAGCCTATGTCCTTCCCCAGGTTTTAAACTATATTTGTACCAAATTTCATCCTAATCGATTGAGTGGTTTAGCCGTGAAGAAGCAACAGACAGACAGACGGACAGACAGACCGATTTACTTTCGAATTTATAATATTAGTAAGGATTAGTATCAGACATATATTACCAGAATTCGCACTGCTACTAAGAATTTCATAATAGAAGAAACCAGTAACACTTTGTCCAAGCTGGTAATCGAATCCGTCAACCGCAAACCTAAGTGCAAACTTATGTAACCATACTCTTGGTTACAATGTAATTTAATTAATTATTAGTATTGACAGATCTATCCATTTCATACCTTTGTTTATTTTAAACCTAAGTCAGTGTTGTTACGTACGATGCATTGGGTGCACTTGTGTCATTATATATTATACACAATGCACATGCACATGCTACAATAAATCCTCTGATATTAAAATTGCGACAGAAAAAATGCGTAAAGGTTTTCATCGAATTTGCTTACTGGCAATATTCTGATTTAATGATTTACTAAGATGATTAGTACAGCGAAAAATTTAAAAATCTCGAACAGAATACTTTAAACATTGTCACAGAAGATAAATATAATTTTGTCTTTTGGTAAAAAAATAATTTAATAGTACTTCGTTACAGAAGATTGCAGTGAAAATTATAAAACAGTATAATAACAGTCTCATGTGCTACATATTTTAAGAGAAGCTGTAATTAATTATTGAGGCCGTTACAAGAGGTCTCTATTTATAGCATTACAGTGACTCTTTTTTGCGGCGTCCTTCCCCTGTCCCTACAGACTTCTATATATTTCGGTATCGGTTTCCATTAAAAATCGTATTTGTCTACCACATTCATAAAAATATGTAATTTTGGTACAACTTTGATTTAAAACTTGCCTAGTTCCGCATTGTTTATCGATTAGAACTTTCATTCAGTAAATACATATTTCAAGCAATAATACTTTTAAAGAAATATAACTGCTTCAAACTCGCCATTTATTAAAGTCAATAAGAAAGAAAGATAAGGTTATACACAGTTTTGATTTTGCGTTGAAATGGGTTATATGTAGGTACACATATACGGCTCCCTGTGACGCTGCTAAAAATTAGTCGAAAGATCGGAGAAAGTGTAAATATAAATAATAATATACTATTAATAATATTCTATCACATACACACAACACCATCTAGCCCAAATTAAGCAGAGCTTGTACCTACTATGGGTACTAGACAATGGATAAACACGTATACTTTTTTTTAAATATATGCCTGAAAGCACCCAGACCAATACAAACTTTCATGTCCATGCACACAAATGTTTGACTTGGACGAGAATCGAACCCGCGACCTCAGGTGTGGCAGTCGGTTACACTCAACAATATTAGAGGTTACAGTATAAAATTGCAGATTTGTACAAAAAAAATTGAAACTCTTTTTTCTAAGATATACCATATTTATTTAATCGACATAATTACTCTCATTATCTATACATTGCTTCCATCTAAACGGAAGTTCATTTATGCCTATATGATAGAACTCCGGAGATCTAGATTCGACAAACTGTGTGAAAGCATTTTGTACTGCCTCCTGGGAAGAATTTTTTTTATCACGTAGAAAATAGTCCACCCAGTCGAAATAAATGGTAATCCGTTGGAGCAAGGTCTGGCGAATACGGAGGATGACATATGGTTTCTAACTGCAGCTCCTGTGGAGTTACAACGGTTTCTCGTGCAGTGTGAGGTCTAGCGTTATCATGGAGCAATATTGGTGAAGATCGATTCACGAATCGGGGCTGTTTCACTGCCAGTTTCACCATCATTGTTCGAAGTTTGACACAGTAAACATCTGCTGTTATTGCTTGACCAGACCTAAGAAAGCTGTAATGAATAACACCATGAAGAGACCACCAAACAGTTACCATTACCTATTTATTGGTAAGCTTTGCTTTAGGGCAATGTTGCAGCGTTTGACCTGGGGTCAGCCATTGCATTTTTCGCTTACGGTTATCGTAAAGAATCCACTTATCGTCACATGTCACAATTCGATCCAATATTCCTTCATTTCTGTACCGATTCAACAAGGCAACACCAGTTTCAACATGCAATTTTTTCTGCAGATCGGTCATTATTTTAGTGATTTTATGCAAATGAGCCAATATTGTAAGTAGGGTAACGTTAAACCATGCCGCTAATTCCTGGGTAGTTCGACCCGGATCGGCTTCTACCATCTCCTTAAATTCAGCGTTATTCACCTGTGGGCAGTCTTCCACATGGTTCGTTCTTCAAGTCGAAGTTTCCATTATGAAAGCGTTTAAACCAAAAACGCACGGTGCGATCTATCGTTCCCGTCTAAGCTGAATAGAAAAAAAACTATTGAAAGTCGAAAATCGAATGTTGCATTTTTTAAAAGAAGAATCCTATAGGTATCATGTGAAAAAAGTCTCACTTGAAAATCTTACACCATGAAGGTTTTATGTCAATTCAAAGTATCTATTACTATACATTACTATTATTTAAATTAAATCGCGATAAAATCCATAAATAATTGTTTATTTCAATTTGTAACATTCGCGTAACCATTCTATTATGTATTTTCCGAACTTTGTATCTGTCAAAATCAATCAAAATGACTTGTCAGTGACAGCGCGTAGCGTAACAAACACACAAACAGGCTTGCTTTCACATTTATGCTGTTTATTCGTTAACAATGAGACTACATTGCGCCGAAATCTTCTTATTGTTATGTCAGTACTGTAATTTATGAACCATCCTTGCTTTCATATTCATGATGCCGAAAACATAAAAAAAATTGCTGTCGTTCGTAATACGATTTATGAGTTTACCTATGTGTCTGTCTGTCTATTACGAGGTTTCAAATCCGATACTCAAGTCTGGTGAAGTGAAATAGATTGAGATACATACCTATATAAAATAGATTAATAATAAAATTTGATAAGCATTTCCTAAGAGTGTATATATTTGATCCTTAGCATATCTTTCCACAGATCTTTGCTCGTCAAAAAAGGTGATTAAAAATATAGGCGTGCATCTTTGAAAACTCTTGGTATCACCTTTATTGATAAGTCTCAGTTGTATCCGATACAACAGCATAGTCTCTTATCTTTCTCTTAGTATTTAGTGGGATCTAAGCAGACATGACACAATTTATGCGGACTACACTTACCAACGCGTTCACCAAGACTCCTTTATATCCCCAAAAGGTGATGCATGTTACATCCACATTTCGCCAGCTTGGTTATGGACCCACGTAATTGGTAGGCCGCGAGCCTATCAATATTCATTTAAAATGTTGCTAAACTTGGTGTTGCTAAAAATTTTCAAACGAAATACAACTTAATACTTTGCTCTACCCAGAAATGGAAGCCAAGAGGTCTTGTGCACCTTAAGCGTAAGCGCGATCCAATTAATCAATGATAATTACCTTAATCTTATTAATCATACATATATCTTATACATCGTAGGTGCAATATTATATCTAACTAACACCATTTTCGTGATACGGTGTTTTGATGTATGCTTAAATATTATTATGTAAATTAAGTTCTATGGCATACCATATATCATATTTTTATAGTGTCTACACAGACTATAATTATTCGGTTGTAAATTATACATTCAACAGATTTATGCGTATCGAAGTTCAAGTTTTCACTACTTTAATTAATTAATTAACTAGCGTTCCGCCTCGGCTTCGCACGGATAGTACAACCTTGACAAATTATAAACCTAAACCTTCCCCATGAATCTCTCTATCTATTGGTGAAAACAGCATGAAAATCCGTTCAGTAGTTTTTGAGTTTATCGCGAACAGACAGACAGACGCGGCGAGAGACTTTGTTTTATATGTAGTACAAAACGTTGGGAAAAGTGTACAATTAAATCTAAATAGTTGTATAATTTAAATAGCTTAAATTGAAGTAAACAGTAACTAGTAAAAGTGTTTAACAATAGTAGTTTAATGGCTCAAAATTATATAATAATAGTGTATTATAAAAAAATTTACAACGCGATAAAATCCGTATAAAGTTTGTTTAATTTCAATGTACCTATAACATTCGCGTAACGTAAGACATTAATATATGTAGTGAAGTTATTGTTGATATGTCGTATGTATGTGAATGCCACTGTTAATACAACAAGTTTGTTAACATATTCATTGTATACGTATTATGAGATTATATTCCTAAAGAATTCATAATTGAATATATTAATCAGTTTATTACTGGAATGCCAGACATAATGGATAAACAATTTTGCCTGGTTAGACTTTAACTGATTGATTTTATTTCAATTCCTATATGAACAGTTGACTTATTATGCTTGTTTATGACGCATGTAATAGTGCTTGATACTATTGCCATCTACAGAGCACAATTCCAGACTCTGTATTTCTACTAAGAATTCTTTGCCAGACAAATCCAATACCCCTTTATCCGACCCTGTAATCTAACAAAATCTCTCATGCATACCAGTCGCATTTACTTCTCCTGCGGAACCGAGACAGTCTCCTCTCGTAACACTGTATTCAAAAATGGAATTATAAAAATGTTCCTGGTTGTATTTCCATTCTATTTTTAAAAGATAACTCTTGACAAACATTCGGACTTTACAAAGATTCAAACAATGGACACAAAGAACAGTCAAACAATTTGTTGTCTTGAGTGGGAATCGAACCCATAATACTCGGTGCAGCGACATCAGTGGCGAGGCGATCCCTCAAACCACTACGCTTCATCAGTGCAGTCAAAATATTGTCATTAAAACATTGGAAAAGCCGCTTATTTGATTTTGATCAGCAATGCCTGCTTCCTTGTCTTACCCATGAATTAAACCTAACACATCACAATCGACAATCAAACAAGAAAATATTTTGAATATCGTTGGCACTATTTAGTTATTTGAATTATTTATGTGACTCATCCGGATCGGACCGGCCAAACTGCATAGCGACATTTGAACTATCCGCCACGGTCGCAGCCAACGAGCGAAGGCCGAGTTTTGTGCATTTTGCACATTATCGGTCTGCCTATTCACATTCAGCCTCTTGGGAGCTAAACGTTTTGTGCTCTGCTACGAATAAGGCATAAAAAATTAAAGAGTTTACCAACCAAAAGCTCTTTTGAAAAATAATGAATTATGCACGGATTTTCTGGCGCCTTTCCAAACGTTGGCAAATTATCCTTACAGCCGTATTGCAGATTAAAACGTTAGGGTTTTATGAGAGCGAACCATAGAAGTGAATAGAACAAATTTATGAGCCATCGCAGAGTGAAATTTGTTTAGTTAAAACGATTTTAAATAAAATAATTGCACTTACCAACGGGTATTTGGCACTACGTTATACCTTTATAAGTTTATGCGCAATCTTATAATCTCAAAATCAATTCCTAGGCAAACCACGGTAATATTGAATATATCTGTAACGGCATTTTCAATAGCAGCACAAAGTTTTTGCCTTGACTGGCAATCGAATTTAGTACCTTGCCACTGAACTCAACCTGTTGTATAAAATATTTGCATGACGTAAAATGGCTAACGAAATGACCGTAAAAAATGCCTCTAAGGTCCGCAATCTCACAGTCGTTACAACACTCGCGGTAATTATACTTATTTGTAAAAGTCAAGGGCATGATGGTCTTCCTCTCGAAACGTATCGTTCCAAATCGCACACGTACGTACTTCACGCACCGCTCACCTGCACTTCGGTATTATTCCATTCATATCAAGTTTACTACTATTTAGCCCTTATAGTATTCAAAGAAAATGAGATTATCTATAAAAATGTGCAGTTACGCTGCACGTTTTCACAACACTAACCTGATGAAAGAGTGTATGGTTGTTTTCGTAGAAAATCTTCATATTCGAATGTAAAATACACTGATGAGAGGCCCGTGCCCAGCAGTGGGAAAGTTTAATACAGGGTTTATATTATATTTAAATTAAAAACTACTCTACCAAATTAGTTAGCTTTATTATTACCGAGTAACATAGGGTATAGGTATATTATTTAAAAAAAAAAGGTACTTTTAATAACATTACCTAACCTTTTTTATTTTAGACATGAGGGAATGCATTGACTCATACCTCTCCGTGGGGACGGGCGGATGGGTTATGTCGAACTCACCGGGGGAAAGATCATCTTGGACGTACTGACTAAACCTACCACGGTGTTCCTCAACGTTACCAGAGTCAACGTGGCCAAACAAAACCTAGTGCAAGAATTATCTTTTTAAAGCAAAGAAAACAGATATAGACTGCATATTCTTACCATATAACCTTTATCCCCAAAACGTTTTTACAGTTCAATTCGTACCATGTTTTTTGCGATGAACCTATCTCACAAACAAAATAAAGAGCGTTCTATATATTTAAGTTTAGAAATATTTCAGCAACATCAGCTGTATAAGCTCGTTTGAATCCATAGTAACGTTTATCCCGTTCGACGTTACACGTTGAGCGGGAAGGACAGCTGTAGGTACACTCGCTTTTTTAATCTCAAAGCAAACAGGATGCCGGCTTGCAATAAAAGTCAGTTCTCGGCATCATCTTGTTAACTTGCAGCGGAAACCATGTACCTCGGTGTAAAAAATACCGGTTCTACCTCACTGAACCTTTTATTTTGTACGTAAATGTCCTGGGAATTAAAACTATCATACTTTTTAACAACTCTTGCATTAATGTTAAGATTTTTACTTTTATTTTCTCGTAAAAAAGACGCTCGCACTGTGGATATTTCTTAAAGAATATATATAATAAAAAGAACACCCAACACGAAACAATAATTTGTGGAATACACAAAATTTTGTCTCGTGCACTAGGTATAATTCCTGTATCGCGGGAGACTTTACAAACATTCAAATAACGGACACAAATCCAGACACGGAACAACTATTTGTGGATCACACAAATGTTTATCCCGTGTAGGACACAACTCCACAACATTGGACTCAGTGGCAGTAGTAACACAATCACTTAAACCCACCGCCATCTGTGCAGCCTGCTCTATTTAATGTTTGCCGTTGAATACTTTACAAACATTGAAACAATGGATACAAAGAACATCTTCGAAATAGCCACTATACATTTACACGATACATTGTTTTGTCCCTGGTGTGTAACTTAGTGCATTAGCGGAAGCGAGGTGACCATATTTTAAACCATGCAGAAATATCTAAAAGGCTGCTTGTAAACTTCACCAGTTAGGTCCACACGTTGAAATCTTAAAGAAATATGTTAATACACTTTTTGACTATTTAATATTTCGATCAGACTTGCTATTTTGCTAAAAACTCATCACAAATTCGATTGCTGCCTCGCCAGTAACTGTTATTGCCATGTTATTGTAGAGAACTTAAATTATAACAGCTGACTCGGAAGTGAGATTCGTAGAAAATCTATTCAGCTGTGCAATACTGTTTATTGAGCATGGACATACATATGTATATTTTAGAATAGATATTACGTTCGATATATTATTTGCTAAAATAATGTTGATTTCACGGATAGTGTAGTGACTGACCACTTAATTTATGTCAGCACTGCCGAGGGTTGTTGGTTGCTGGACTGCCATCGCGACAAAAATATTTGTGATCCAAACAGTTGTTCTGGGTCGTGTGTTCTTGTGAGTATTTAAATGTTTGCAGTCTCTCGTGACAGAGGAATTAGGTATTCCTAGAGCGGTAGTTGTCTTTTAATCAATACATACATACATGTGTAGATTCACGCCCATTTCCCAGATGGGTAGACAGAGACTACGGATTTCCATTAGCTATGATCCTGACACACTTCTCTGGCTTCATTCACTTTCATCACATCCCTTATACACGCTCGCTGGTTTAAGGAGCTCTTAACCTGAGCTTTCTCCAGAACGTCTCCAATCTGATGGAGAAACGTTCGCCTAGGTCTTCCCCTTGCGACTGTTCCATTAACACTAGCCTTATAAACTTACTTAGTCAGTCTTTTCTCGTCCATTCTTTCTAGATGCCCAAACCAATACCTAATAATGACTTATACTCCATTTGGTTAGGTATTTAACTAAAGGTTAACAATCTTGATGAGCCTCTTTTATCTAATACCCAGTTTAAAAAAAATGCTGCTATCGATCAATGTAAATAAAGCAATAACGATTATTAAATCAATTGAACCGTTAGTTTAAGCAGTAGTTTATTTGTTTAATAATTATGTGTTAGTGTCACATCAAGATTGTTAACCTTTAGTTAAAGACCTAACCAAATGGAGTATAGTTCTATTCCAGTTACGGTTTTGTAATTTAATCTAAACTTTCTGTAGTTCCGATCACGAATATGTAGCTACATAACACACACTTAACTTTTTCAATCAATACACTATTAATTACATATTACGTAAATAGTTTCACGCCTATTTTTCCGAAGGGGTTGGCATAGGTGAACTATGTTTTTATGTCCAACATAATATAGTATTATAAGGTGTGACCCTATAGCCGTTTACCGGGCACAATGTCTAGTGTCCCTGCTGCTACAAGAATTTCCTGACAGAATAACCTACTAACACTTTGCTCGACACGGGAATCGAAACCTTATAACCTTAGCACAGCAGCCACAGACGCTACCGCTGCGCCAACGAGGCAGTCAATCGTTAATTAATAATTTCAATCCCTAATGGAATTTTCCTACTAAGTTTTCAACTCAAGCTTTTTTTAATAGGGTTGTGTGGCATAACGCACGTACATACATGTTATGATGTTTGGAAACTTTTGATATGCGATGCGTCATAAGCTTGTCTAATGTATTGAGTGGCGTGACGGAGGACAATTTCGATATCCTGCTATGCGTAGTAAGGTCGTGACTAACAGAATTCTCACCGAAGGTGTGATGTAGTCTTCAGATGCACGTTTCTTCTGCTATAGTAGTCCAATATGGTGCCTGTCTTATAATAACTAACTAAGCTCCTTCTTTTGTTTACTATAAACTATTCGATGTTGCCAAAAGTAGCATCGACGTGAATCGTTGATATAGACTGTTAATATGATATCAAATCGATATGCTCGATTAGCCGATGTTTTTTGATTCGTCATCGATCGAAATGGTCGGTAATAGAATGGCTCACGCGTGACGATTTCGTGTCGTACAGCAATCGATATCCGTTATCGATCCAACAGCTAAAAGCACCACTTAACAACCTTAGCTGACACTAATACCATTGCCATAAGGAAAAGAAAACCATTTGAATAACGAAAACAGACATTATTTTTTGTCAGAACAACTATACCTATCATATATTTGTCTAGTCATTATTCTGAGATTTAGTTTCTATACAGGATTCAAAACATTTTTTGTATAAAATCGTAATCGTATCTGATATCTTAACGAATTGGTGTCAGTTAATGTAACACAAAAATAGAATTATAATAATTAACACTTTTGTTACAAGTCTATACTTACTAAATAGGCAAATTAACACTTTTGTTACAAGTGTTCACTTACTAAATACAAATTAAATTAAATTAAAATTTAATTTGTATTCAAGCAATAGAAGATTCGGTAAATCGAATAACCTAAACTGAAATCTATCCCATCACCTAGATAGACAAAAAGATAGTTTCAACGCGTAAAACGTAACGTAAACGTAAAACTCATAAGACAAACTATAATTATATCAAAATTTTATAGTTATCTCTTTATCTGTACGAATTTTCCGACTAAATACACAACAAACAAACATAGAACTAATATGTATAAAGGTTTAATTGTTACAAAATTATATTGAATTTTGAAAAAATTGTGATTAAATAAACTATATTGTCGCTATTACTGCAAAGCAAATCAAAATCTCGCAAGTATATGTTGCTGACTGTAAAAATAAAATTTGTTAGTGAATTACCCAGGACGCAACGCAAGCAAGCTCTAAACCAATTGTACGCTGAATTAACATTTTAAACTCTCTGAAACGAGTTTATTCAACTGTCTCGCTTCAATCGAACAATAAGTAATTGGCTTGATACGTACAAAACAGCGCAAAAAGTAACAAAAAATTTCATGGAATAAAAGCTTTTTATAATGTGGTCGAGCCGAGTCTAGGACTTAAGTCTGAAGACCTTGCCCTTTGTCGGTTAATGACTTGGTAATGCAGGTAATTACTCGCGCTTCTGACAGTCGGACAGTGGTCAAGCCTGGAGTAATCTACCCTGAGAATAATGCGGGCAATAAACTAGGTTTTAAAACATTAATTTAATTGCGATTTGACATGTAGTGAAACAGCCATGCTTTCGTTTCATTTTAAGGTTCTGTTAAAAAAAACCTTTTTGTATTCCTTTTTCTACGTTTGAGAGCATTACCACCATTTTAATAGTACCGACATAGCATGCACAGGAACGAAACAGCGCGTTACAAAGTTTCATCAATTAATCAGCACATTGCAGTCCACTGCTGGACATAGGCCTCTCCTGTTTTACGCAACGACATCCGGACTTCCGCCTTCTCCAAACAATCATTGTCTAATTCAGGCCTCATCAGGTGTTAAGAATCTTACCACCATCTTTTAAAACACCGTCATTGTATGTATAGGACAAGACAAAGCTATACAATTCGTAGCGCATTGTTATGCTTTATTTTTTATTTTATTTTATAATTTATAGGAAAACTTACAGCTAAAACAGTATGATAGAAAAACTTATAACATAAATAAGGCCAAGGCCACTTATAACCTAATTAAATAACTTAAAAACTAACCAACATGCAACAAAAATAAATATTAAATAAATATGGTTTTGTATTTCAAGATTTAGGATTTAGGAAGGCTTCTCAGAAATTTTTATCAGGCCTTACCACCATCTTTTAAGGCTTTGCATGCATATGAACCAGATTATGATTGAGATAATACTTGAATAAATGATGATCAAGTCTCAGTGGTCATACCATCATCTCTTAAATCATTATTGCATGCCCGACAACGTGACAACGTTATGCATTCTTTAATGCGCCTTTTCTTTTTAAGAGATTGTGAACCTCAGGTTTGTCAGATTTTGCTTAACGACTTATGTGTCATAAGTGAAATCAAAGATTTACCTATACTGAGAAGCTAGAAGGAAAGTTATCATATTTGACTGCACGGATGACATAATCGTTTAAGTGGTCGGCTCGCCACTGGTACTGCGCCGAGTGTTGCGGGTTCGAATCCCATACGGGAC
This sequence comes from Catocala nupta, assembly GCA_963675205.1. Lineage (NCBI taxonomy): Eukaryota > Metazoa > Arthropoda > Insecta > Lepidoptera > Erebidae > Catocala > Catocala nupta. Next base: position 28,700,847 of record OY776095.1, read on the forward strand.
AAAACTTTGTGTGATCCACAAATGGTTGTTCCGAGTCTGGGTGTTCTTTGTGTCCGTTATTTGAATGTTTGTAAAGTCCCCCGCGACACAGGAATTATTCCTAGTGCGGGAGTTGTCTTTTTTAAGAAAAAGAAAAGTATCAATTAGTCTTAATCATAATCATAATCATAATCATCGTTTATTTGCTCAAAACACGGTATATAAAGTTGGTAAAACAGATGCATAATATGCTCATACATGTTTTGCATACCTACAACAAAAGTTAACAATGTAGTCAAGCTAGATCGTTAGCCAGGCACAAATTATAAATCGTATGTCATGGCGATGTCGAAAATTTACTCAATGTCAATTGGGCAATGGAGACGCGGATGCCAGAGAAAGAATACAGAAAATACCCAACTGACAATTAAATTAATGTTTCTCTTGTTAAGTAACATTGATATTAAAGTTGATACTGACGTTACAGGCAGCTGTAACGACTGAAAACCTTCCAATGATTTGATCACGACAGTTCCGCGTTAAATCAACACAAATTTTATTTTACTTTTGAATTTTTATTTCCGATGACATAACATACATTAAAACAAGGCACATCTAAAATTAGAACAACTATTTTAGATTTCAAATTTTTATATACCGTGTGGGAATTGAACCTAAAAAACATTCGGCTACCATCGCTACGCCATGCGTGCTGTTTATCTTGTACCACAATTTAAATCTTTTTATATACATAATGGGCAGCAGGGATAGCCCCCCCACAAGGTGGAACGACGACCTGATAAGGGTCGCAGGAAGTGGTTGGATGAGGGCGGCCATAGACCGGTCTGTGTCGACTGAGTTGATGATGATGATATATATAATCATCACAAAGAACCCTTATAGCTATTAACAGTATAGTCAAAATAATGTTAGTCACATTAGTACAAAAATAATTCGTTATCTATCAAACGACTTAATTTATTGTTGAGTTCAAAATTACATTTATAATGCTATAAAACTAATTTTATAAGTTTTATCTTAAAAAATGCCTCAATAATCTAATAATGACATCATAGTTGCCTAGTTCATCAATTTCATTTATATAACGTCACACAATCGTTGCGTAATTTTTCATAGACTAAAAATCGAGTCAGTGGTATACTGTACTACTGGTTCTATGTAAAAGATGGCAAGCCAAGCTACCCATCGACTATATTGCCAGAATCTCAGCTCGATTTAATAGAATAGAATAGATAGAATAGCCAACAGAAAAATTCAGTAACTATTTGATCCAGTTTCTAGGTAATTTCAGCATCTAACACTTGGGTAAAATATCAATATTTCACATGATGCTGTTTTGTGAAAATTACTAAAGCCGTTACCTTGTCCTTAATAAAAGAAAATAAACACTGTAAGCGCAAGAAGGTTGTAGGTCACGCTAAGAAAAATTATGCTTTTAACACTATTATCTCGTAAGTATGTATGTACATCTCATCTCAAATGACACAATATAGCATGCATACAAACAGTTACACACATTGCTACATCACTAGCTTAACTACTACACAGACCACGCACAGTCCCCCAAGTCATTGAACATTACATAAGCCTTCAAAAACATAAACCTTTTAAAGGTCAATCGAATGAAACTTCACGGTGGATGTTTGCGCCATCTTCGTTAGATCGCGCTTGACCACAAAAATGCGGCTTTCAATCCGAAGGTTGCATAAAGGCTTCGCTTATTTTATCATTGTTGGACGCCTTAGTAGAACCGGCACGATCGCGGAGAGCGCATGCGTGGTGGCGCGCGCGCATATCGCTCTATACGTAGCTTTTACCTTACCGTTTATTTAACGTAGTTAGTCGCCGCTTGCTAATGAGGTGTCAGTGTGTGCGTGACAGTTTCCATCAGTGTAAGCTCATCCATAATTTTAATGGTATTCACATAATATCGTTTACATATTTTTTCTGCCTATTTCACCTATTTAATAATGACGTAAAAGTTGATTGGCGGGTATTTTACGGGTTTTTTTCACTTCCAGCCTTGACATTAAGATTTAGTCATCTATTTGGATTTATTGTAAATAATTTTTTACGTGTATTTTTGTTAATTTTTGTTGACTTTGTCGGTAAACTTAATATAGGGTGATGAATTTTAATTGTATTTATTGTATATTTTAATGTAATATTAGTGAAGTGTGCAAATATTAAAACCGGTTAGATAGGTGTGCTATCATGAGCAATAATTAAGTTTCTAGTCGGTTTCTCGACGGCTACGGACGAGCAAAGGAAATGCTTATATCCTATGAAATCTAGCCGGACGGACGTTCCTCGGGCATTCGTGTTAAATACTCGATATCTGTCGTAATATCGTAAATATTTGAATCGGAACAGATACATTAGTATGTTTCCTTCCTACCATAATTTAATTTCATGTATCAACAGTGTAGTAGAGGAACAAGGAACCTCGAAAGTGTAAGCGCGATGAAACATAAGTCGAGGTTAAGAATGTTAATTCCAACAATCTTGATCGTATGTTCAATGCTAAATGTTAAATAGAACATCACGAAATTAATACTCATTCTATTTATAATTAGCTACGGATGTTATAGATGTTTTCCAAATCAGGTTTTAAAGATCTACCTGTTAACAAGTATCCTGTAAAATGTCTTGTTCTTTCAAACGGCTTGCTTGCTTTGTGTATAATTATGATATGATAAATTGTCTTGTGGATTGATATTTCGTTTAGGACTAACTTTTGTGAATACAAGTAGACTTATAAGATATTTTGTATGTTTTTTCGCGCCTAAGAATTCTTTCTATTCTTTGTTAAAATGTCTGTGAAACTCGATTCAGGATAAAATTGGAGTGTAAAAATGTCCGTACTTTTCCTACTTTCGCACATCAGTAATTTTATTATTTTCTATGATATTATTTTTATATTTCGGCAAATAATAATAGTCAAAATGCGATATATTATTTTATATAAAATGAGTACAATGGAAATCAATAAAGCAAATCTGGGTAAGCGACAAATTTATACTTATGCAACTGTCATGCGATATCGTAATATGACTCCAATAAGATCATTATGATCGAACAAATGAGAAATAAAGGACATTCTATACAGCCGACAAGTTTATCACTATGAAATCATAATCATTTTAGAATTTAAATTTATTGTCTCAACAACCTCTACAAAGGTGAAATTATGGATTCGTATTTCTCTTTATTTTATTTCTAAAGTGAGATTCGTGTGCGAGGTTGAGATGTTAAGGTCACCTTTTACATTTGAACTTATCACTGCCAACACCAAGCTGTCACCTACCTATATTGCATGCTAGGTTAGACTAAAGAGTCTAACCTGATGATGTTATTGCTAGTGACCTTTGTATAGATTATATTTTTCAATTGAGCTTAAGCTCATGAAGTTAATTATCTAAATCCTGTTTCATGCTTTAGATAGATATTTATACTACAAGTATACTATTGTATTTTGAAACTGCAAGATAGTTTCGCAACAATTTGACTTGTCTCTTTTGCTACGATTTTCTTATAACTCTTACTTACTTTCGTAATCTTGACTACTGTAAAATTATACGCTACTTTTTAGTAATTTTATATATACTCAAGATTACTTAATGAACTAAATCAATAAATTAGCATAGCTGTTAGTATGTTTGATAAGTTTTTGTTTTACGACATACGGATCTTCAATATAATTATGTCCCTGTATCTAATTGATCGTAAATCGTATTAGTCATCTTAGTCAGAGTTATATAGTATTCATCTACAACTATACTTATTAAAAATTGCTGTACCTATTACTAAGTAACTCTCTATTAATAGCTCTGAAGTCCTTTATTTAGAATAGAACAATAATGATATGTCCTTCAAATTTTCCCTCGTCAACATAAAATAGGCGAGTTATTATTTCATATAAGATATACATATCTATTTAAATTAATTAACCAGAGGTTGCAGTTGATAATGTTACATTCACATTATTGAATTAAGCACTCAGCTTACGGTGACCACTTTAATAAAACATAATATAGCTCCAGAAGACTGGACAGCTTCCCTTTTTTCAAATTCACCAACAATTTTTGTGGCTATTCGCTCCTAGTCTATTATTCATATTAACTAGTCAAGTCTTGGAGTACCAGACATAATAAAAAGTCGATTGTATCTGACCACTGGTGTGCCGTTAAGACTTATATATTACTTAAGTAATTCTTCCAGCCTTGAAAGTATAGAGGATTTTAGTATTTCTTATTCTTACCTCACATAATCATGTCTTGGGAAACTGTACAAACCATTTATAAAATAACAGACACAAATTAACACCCACACTCGAATGAACTAAGTCAACTACTTTTTTTGGGCTGATTTGAACCCACAACTCTTGGCGCACTGCCAGTGGCGACGTGACGACTAAATTGACTGCGCTATCTGTGCAATCACACATTAGAAGTGCAAAGGGTAAAAATCAAAACCACTATAAATCAATGTCTAATATTTCAACCTATGCGTCACTATCACCTCTAAAGTTTTTAAAGTTATGAGGCTTTATCTATTAAAAAGACATCAAATAACGACTGTTGAAGATTGAATCTTGTACTAACCTGGAGTCTAATTATGCATATTACACGGAAACAGACACATAAACGAAACTCGTTCGTATATAATATGATGACATTTATTAGAATTCCAGTTATACATTAAAATAAAACCAATATTATAAGCATTTAAGTCTTCATTGGTTAATTAATTCACGTCTTCTACGCAAGAACGCGTTATTTATCGATGAACAAGCGTTTGATTTGCACGGTAATAGTACTTTTTCTGGGTGAAATATACCCTATATCCTTTACGTATGATTGCCAAGTTAGATGTAAGGAAACCTTAGAATCCTATAAATGTCTTGCTGTGGTAACATTTGGGCAATTACTATATACTGCTGTACGTGAAATAATGAGGAAGGCAAAAGAAAGTAAATTGAATAGTTTGTCCGATGTGATATTTTTTTTACTCCTTAATATGAAACCATTTTCTAACGCTGTATAAGTCGCATAACTGGTTTTTGGTATGTCATTAGAAATAAATTAGTGACAAATTAAATTATTTATACGTCCATGCATTCTTTTGAACAGTCAAACATATTTGGCATACTTTCAAAAGGTCAATACTAGTAGAAGAGTTGTAAATGATTTAAAAATTCTACCTACCAGCAACCAATTTATAATAACATAATAATATCAGTCCTGTATTAAACTGTCCCACTGCTGGACATGGGCCTCTTCTCAGTGTTAGGAGAGTAAGGTCATAGTCCACCACGCTGGCCTAGTGCGGGTTGGCAGATTTCACATATCTTCGAGAACACTATGGAGAACTCTCAGACATGCAGGTTTCTCACGATGTTTTCCTTCACCTTGGGATCGAACACGAGACCTCTGCGTAGCAGTCCAACGGTTGCCCACTAGGCTATGCAACCAATTTACGAGATTAAAATTATGTTGGGAGTGGTTGAATTTATTACCCATCTTACATAAATGGGCAATATAAGATTAGGCCGACATCATCAACAGTTGAAACAAATTACATCGTTACTCCACCGCTGCTTAATTACAAAAGACCTTGCTTTTCTTACAAAAAGTTTCACGAATTATGTTTTAAACACATAATACCTACGCATAATTGTTGTTACATAAAACTTTGTTTGCAATGTTTTCGAGTTGCACAATGCAACGAAAATAATAATATCGTGAACTGGCACACGCGAGAGGTAAGATTACTCTGATTATGTGTTGTACCTAGCTGCGAGATAATCTATCATGTTAGCTAGGTAATCTCCAGTACTTTGAAAACTAGACAGGTTTTGCAATCTTCTAACTTAATACAAAATACACTATCCCGGGCTGTGAGAACTTTATGATGCACGGATGGTGTGGTTGTTTAAGAGGAAACACTAAGGGCGAGAGAATTGAAAATAGGTATTTGTAAGGCTCGCAGAACGCGATAGAGACAACTGCAGCTTGCACCGAAAATACCTATTAAAAGTACATAAAATCAACGTTTCGTAGTCCCCTGATTCCTTCTCCAAAACTTGACCAACTTAACTACTTATGTCTTTAAAAATTAAAGAAAACCTTTGGCCGTGTTCCTAGGTTTTCCTTTTTTATATAATCTAACCAAATTTGTTTTCTAGATGTTTGAATACAGCGGAAAATCTGAGCAATACTTGAGGTTTTTGAAGGCTCATGTCTCTTTTAATAATTAGTTTATGAAAAACAGGAAAACATAGAGACATGTCAATAGAGGCTAAACATTTTTTGGAAAAAATCATTGCTCTACTGGCATTATCCTAGGAGGAAACAGGAAATACCTTTGTATGAAAAAACGGCCCTTGTGTTTCCTCTCAACTGGTCGCTTCGCCAGTGCTGCTGCACCGAGTTCAGTGGCAGTAGCGAGAATAACGATTTGTACAACGAACGAACAACGATTTGTGTGATCCTCAAATGGTTGTACCGAGTCTGGATGTTCTTTGTGTCCGTTGTTTGAATGTTTGTAAAGCCCCCGCGACACAGGAATCATACCTAGTGCTCGCTTTTTTAAAATACATTTATATAGAGCTCAACTTTTTAGTCCAACGTCGTGTACATATAGTCTCTGTTTGCACTTCGGATATGTCCTGAATGCCATTTACATTTGCTGCAACAGATATTAAATGATCTGAATCTTAAACTATTGATAATTTGCTATGTTTTTCTCCAATGCTCTCCCACCTTGATTTATTTGAAACTGGCAGCTGTGAATGTAACATCACAGAATGCTACGTAGGTGTGGCATTGACATTCAAAAGTGTCACATTGTGACCTAAATGAGCACCGAATTAAATGTGTATGTGAGTTAGGGCAATTTAAGAAATAAAGACCCAAAGTCCAAGACACATTAAAATGTAATTAAAATCATGTAGCTCATAATATAAAGGTAGGCAAATTGTGTTTAGGCAAGTTTATTCTTCGTATCTTACGTTATTTCTGTTTTCAAACACCAGCGTAAAGTAACTATAACTTAACCCTTATAATAATAATTTAAAATATTCAGACTGTCGCCTTTTTTCACCATAAATATGCTTCACATAATAATAGTAAAATCTGTAAACTACACTCCTGACCAAACGTACTTTGATATAATTATGCCCTTATAAAGACAACTAGAAACTGCAAGACCAAGTCAACTGCTTTTAAAACAAGTACTTTCTTGAATATCTACTATCCAGCGTGACATAACGTAATATTTACCATTGATAAAGAGAAAGTTGTAGGCGTTAACTGAAGGAAACACGCAACAATAATGTTAGCAAACAATAAGAACAAGAACTGCATACTTTGCATTCATCATTCATCCATAGCTTTTATACACACATGGTAACAAACGTGTTTGTAATCCTATAGGAACAGGTTCTCCACTGTGTAAGATTAAGCAAGTAAATAAAGAAGGAAACTGGTTTCCTATGGTAATCTATCTAACCTATGATAATATCTCCGCAGCGTTAGGCAGAGGTGTGCATACTCATATATCTAGAGGGCACTTATTCGGTATTTACTTGGTAGATGCCTTGTTTTAGTGGAGCTACTATAATATGAATTTATTTTTTAAAATCAGCATCTCTCCTCTTAGGGATGTAGCTCTATCTAGGGATCTCAAGAGACTTTACAACCATACAATTAACGTACACAAAGTACATACAGACTAACAACAATAATTTGTGGATAAAACTAATTATAAATAATTGTCCCTACATGTGTGTGTGGAATTCGAATCCATAACATTTGATGTGACGGTTGTTTTAGGTGACTACTAGCTCGCTACGCCATCCGTGCTATCACATCACTGATTTTATTGATGTATTTAAGATATATAAGCCCTAACTAAAAATATATACGAATCAAATTGGACAACTTACTAAATATGGGCCCAAACTTGTAATTGCTATAAATACAATCCTTTGTTCAATACACTTAAGACAAGTAGGCATTACAGTTCCATATAGAACAGTTGATTTCTTTTTAGTTTTAAAGGTGGTCCTAAGTAAAAGTTGTTTACTTATACGTTGAAAACTTTATAAGGCTAGCAATAAATTCAGTTTTATACTTAATGTAAGATAATTTATATTAAAGTATGGCTATATTACTGCACGGATAACGCAGTGGTTTTGATGGCCATTTGGCCGTTACTACTGCACCGAGTGTTGTGGTTTCGATCCTGCCGCGAAATAAAATATTTATGATCTATTATGTAATAGTTTCGAGTTTTAGGGTATTTTGTGTCATTGTTCCAATGATTGTAAAGTCAAGTGTAAAACAGGAATAATCTTTAGTGTAAATGTAAATTTTGTCTTTGTTAAATGTTGACTTTTTAACATATCCTAAATTTTACTACGATTGACTTCAGTATTTAAGTAAGTAGAGTCATAGTAGAGATTATTATATCGTGAAGAAAATTTCAATTGTGTTGGTGCTGACAATACTCGCGGGCTGCTCTCCTTCCCGTCGAGCGTTTAAGTTATCGGTGCGCTCAATTTCCCGCGGGGCGCTGCTGCTCCACCATGCACGCAATTTAGCGCACTCATAACACTTACGCTATCAAATACATAATCGTTTGAAGACCCACATACCACCCTGCCTACCGGAAACTATTTCGTACATGCATAATTAATACTCGATCAGTTAGATAACCAGTGTAGATAACGATATTACCGAGTGAATTCTTTGACCATATTTACAAATCGATTTATTCGCTAAGAATGTTTAACTGCTGACCGAGTTACTAGCGGAAGGCATTTCATCTACTTTGAGTAGGGTGGACTGTCCAATTTTAAACTTTTTATATTGAAATGAAATGTAGTACGCCATCAAATGTACTCAGTGGCAGTCTTGTTGGAATAAATACCTACATTTGGTATTTATATCGTTTAGGTACATAGTTTATCTAATATTAAAAATTTACTTTAACAGAATAACTATTTAATATAACATTTGTGGTTGGTATTTATATGTGGCGACTTGCTTACGTTCATAGCGCAGCGCGCCGGTAGCAAAAAAGCAACATCTAGTTGTACCGGATCCGAAGTTTATGTATGCTACGTAAGTAAACATACGTTTAAGTGCGGTTACAGCTAGGATGACCCCGGCTTAAACTAAATGCAACCTAACCGGCTACACTTATTTATAACTACCTAATTCTACGTAGGCTGTTCGACGTAACATATTGTAATACTAAAAAGTTTAAAACGTATAACCCGACCTCTTTTCTAAACATATTTCAAATTACCCTCAATATTCATGTTTATATATATAATTTAAAAATGGAACACCAACGTTGGCGCTAAGCAAATATTGACATTCCTTTTTTAAATGACAAAATTTAAATTAAACGTCATTAAACTTTACGATCGACAGTCAGTGATTGAGCGGTCTACCCTACCTCTCATTAAAGGTCTCGTCACCTCATTAAAGCAAGCGGCTCCGACCATTACAGGTAGTATATGAAGTAGGTGGTACGCAATACATGTGCTAACGTTAACTATACCGAGAACAGTGATCAAGTGACCATGTGGCAAAAGCAAATAGTGTGCATTCTCGTGTGTGTGGTCTCCTGGATTGGGAGTACCACTACCGTCAGCTACCCGAACAATCTCGGAAACGGACTGGGGAAAACAGGTAATGTACATACATGTATATATTTGAAATCGCGGTTGACCAATGAATATGTGATGTCATGGATTTGACCCTAACCTATTGCACTACTAACATGAACCCCGTAATGCAAGCTTAGCTCAAGAATACTATTATTTTGTAACCCTTATTATAAGTAATCTTAAAAGTACATACATTGTCGGCCTCGATGGCGTAGTGGTTAGTGTAACCGACTGCTACGCCTAAGGTCGCGGGTTCGATTCCCGCACAAGTCAAACATTTGTGTGCATGAATATGGATGTTTGTCTTGGTCTGGGTGTTTCTATGTATAATATGTATGTATTTACAAAAAAAAAAAAAAAAAAAAAAAATTGTATATATGTATGTTTATCCATTGTCTAGTACCCATAGTACAAGCTCTGCTTAGTTTGGGCTAGATGGTGTTGTGTGTAAGTTGTAGAATATTATTATTATTATTATTATAACCTCACGCCTATGTGTAACCCAGAAGTGAAAGAGACTCTAGGTCTCTTTCACTTCGTGTGTGTGGTGTAAAATTGCATTTCTAACGTTTGGTCCTACAAAATCAAAAAAATAAAGTAAATTTATTCAAGTTGAGTTACAAGGTAACACTTATGAATATCAAACTTAAACTTTTTTTTCTGTTCATTTACATTTACTGCCACGTTCAGCAAAGCAAGGGTGTAGGGTTCATGAGAAGAACGGGCAAAAAACTCATGGTCACTCTTTTCAATCGCCAGGTTTACAATAATATTTCGTTTATAAATCATAATTGTAAGGTGCTGCAAATATAAAACGTAATGCGGAGCAAGCCTATTACGGTCTAACAGACACAGTTATTGAGAATACTTGTCAAAGAAACCCAGTAATACTCAGCTGGGTATCAAACCGGCGAAGTCATGATTACCAGTCATAATCGCAACCAATAACTAAAGCAGTAAAGCCCTCAGATTAGGTTTTGTATTATTTGTTGATTGTATAAACTTTGTCAAAGTATTAGTTAGAAACACAAAAGCACTGCACGGCGATTTCGGCTTCCATTCCTTTGTCTAATCAACAATACCTTTGATTTGCATATTTACATCAGTTTCTGAGAATTTTCCATTTGGATAAATTGTTATTAAATTGTTTTGGCACCTGGCCCCAGACACACGGAACTTGTACTAAAATAAATCAATTTTCGCATTCAATTTAAGTTGCAATTGTTTCTTGTGAAGTGATTTTCTTTAAATGATTGTAATAACAAAGACTGTTACTCCGTTTTACTTTAAAAATGTATCTTTCTATTATAATATTTAAGTAGGTGAAATAAATGTGAAACCATGTGAAGATTTTTGGCTTAGTAGTCGTTTCGCACGAATTTGTTCGCAAATATCGCAAGAAAAGACACTTTTGAAAAAATATTTATTTGTTGTTCTTTCGCACACGTGGAATATATTTTTCAGGTGTCCATTAGCAAGTTTTCTTTTTATGCTAATAAAAGTAGAACAATTGTACATTCGCGCACGAAGGTGATAGATTAAAACAAGGTATACCATTAAATAAAAAATATAAAATTTTTTAGAAACATTTTTTTACAGAACAGTTGAGTAAAATACATATACATATTACTTATATAAAACTGAGCTTTTATTGAGAGAATATATAAATATTACTTATATGCACTTGAAAGTAGTGTGTGCACGACTGTATTTTGATATTTTCTTATTAAAATACAAAACCTGCGTTTTCAGACGGTAACGATTCGCATGAAAATATGTTCCATGTGTGCGAAACGACAATAAAAATAGTATTATTTTAAAAAGTGTCTTTTCGCACGATTTGTGCGAACAAATTCGTGCGAAACGACTACCAAGCCGATTTTTTGAGGTTTGTTAGTTTATCACGCGCAACCCTTTGAATAGATTTGCATGACACGTGGTATAGTTAAGTTATTATTAGCATTCGAAAATAATACCCTGTTAGACGCAGGCAATGCTGCGTTCAGAAACTAGTATAAAAATAAATATCAATCAGGTTATTCTATTCGTGTTTTTATACTCGTCATTTGCAATTACTGATTTCCTCAATGGCATAGCGGTAGTGAATGCGACTGCTATTTATGAGGTCTCGGATTCGAATTCTCGGTCGGGCAATGTAATATTGGGTTTTCTATCAAGACATTCTCAGTAGCAGCACAGACCCTGGAATTGTGTTCAGGAAATAAGCTCGCCTCCTCTTAGCTGACGAATTGTAGGTGTGTGACACCACTGCTGACCCCTTCTGGCGTATAGTCATGATACGTGATGTTTGTCTTTTTCAGTGAAATATATAAACGGAATTGTGAATCTTTTTAATATTTCTGCATTTATTTAAATGCCTTTTTCATTGTTCTGTTACTTGATTTACGATCAGCGCATCACATATTTATATTGTACACAGTTTCGAGATCCGTGTACTTTAAATTCGATTTGGTTTTACCGAAATTCCGTCACGAACATGGAGGAGTACAATGCAAAGTAATGTCATTTAAGACAGCATTGTTTAATCCAAAGAAATATTACGAGGTATATTCGCGAAAAGAAGGTCACATATTTATGTTTTGGTAGTATTATCTTACGTTTATGGCCGACCATCAGTTCTTGGGTTCTACTTCCAACCCAAATTCTCAAAAACACGTACGTAATCAGGAAATGTGTCGGTTTAACGGTACTAGGCTCCTATAAAGTTAGACCTAATGACATAGCGAAGTATAGGTGTACACAATTTACTTCAGGTATATACTGGCCTATATTTATGTACGACTAGCTTCTGCCCGCGGCTTTCCTCATTTGATTCAATAAGATCGCATAGCGAAGTAAAAATTTTAATAACATATAGTTAATCCAGGATGTGGTCTATCTGTAATCCAACTTACAAATCTACTGCGTGATTGATTAATTGACATCGAAACATCATAACAAACTTTCATACTTATTTATAATATGAGTAGTATAGCATAATTCAAAATAATATGCAATATCACCTGTATTTACCAAACGCGATTAAATTTTGATAGTCATATTAATACCAGTTGACTCTCGCTGTTTCACGTTTATAATTACTGCTCTGGTCCCGTAACTCGTAGCGTGATATTACAGAGCTATCCACAGGAATTGAGCTATCAAATTCAAAAAGTAACAAATTCGACCGGCAGTTTAAAAGATGAGCGCATTTAAACAAATAATAATAATTTTTTATTCGCCAAAAACTTATTATAAGTACATGTTAGTTTGGACTACACTATTTAATACATTGCTGTTGGTACATGTGTGCGACTGGTGCTTAAAAAGGAGAACCTATACCATAAGCACCAGCAATAAACAAACACTAGCTTTATTTTAATAGCATAGATTTCATGTAATAATAGGCAGTTAGACTACTGCTGTCTACCACTCAAAGCTTTAGATATTTATTGTCAAAAAACCCAAAACAGCTGCACGACCCGAAAATCAGGGTGTCGGCTCCGTACGCCCCTTGAGTTTCGCCCCTGATTACCTAAGTGTAACCATTCGCCCCGTGGCATTTTAGATACTCAATTTCGCCCCCGATTACTAGCCGATGAAAACTACAGTTAGAAACGTTAGCTATCAGCATGTTGGATTTTGTTTTTTGTACGTCGGGCGTCTATTTCACGTATATGTGAAGTATTAAACTAAAGCATAAAGAACGGTAGCTACCAATTACGGCTATTTCGTAAATGAAAAGTGACTCCGTCTATTTAAAAAGTTTTAGCGTAGATAATGAGTGTGCGAAGATTTAGATTAAAAAGTTATGGATATGTATGTCTATATTAAATTATCTACATTTCAATTGAATTTTTTCATTTTATGATAACATATTAATAAAGTTACAAGCCCGTTCGCCCCTCAAGTTTCGCCCCGTAGTAGGTATTTGTTAGGTTTCTTCTTAAATACATCCAAAAATAGGAGCCCCGCGAAGCGAGGCTCCTTCTTTCTATGAAAGGGGCGAAAGTCAAGGGGCATACGGGCTCGTAGCCTTAAATAATACGTTATCAGTATATTCAGTATTACGGATGACTGTACTTAGATACTTCTAATTTCTATAAGAATCTTGTACGGGGCGATCAGCTACACCAAAATAAATAATTTAATATTAATGTTTCCTTCGCCCCCTGTGAAGGGGCGATCGTGGCCACGAGTAAGGGGCGAACAGAACATTTTATCAGAAGGGGCGAAGCTAAAGGGACGAACGGAGCCGACACCAAAATCAGCACGCACGATCAGGTATTGCGCATTATAAAACAATTTATAATTTCGAAACATTTAAATGAAAACGAAAGTGTAATCTCACTGTGCCTACACAAAGTTTCAATGTCATGTAAAATAATGCTTAATCCTACACTCAATGCCAGCTCAATTAAAAAGTCAATAGGTTGATTGTCAATGTGATTGACACATTCGCACTTCAAACATAGTATTGAACACTTAACAAGCGAGTGTGTAATGTGTTAAACACTAAATACTACCTTGTTACTACAAAACGGTGACTAATGTTTGACTGTAGTATGGTGCAATGGGTTAAGTAGTTGCCTCACGAAATCGTCACAGCTGGTGCATCGGGTATTGTAGGTTCGGTTCAAATTCTTGTGATTCTCAAATAGTTTTCCTGAGTCTGTGTTATTTTTGTGTCTGTTCTTTCAAAATGTATAAGCTTCACTACACAAAGATGAAAATCAGTTCAGCAGCCGGGAATTAAAAATATAATGGTTTTGGATGTCGCATGTCGTCCTTTTTTGCCAATAATATTGAATAGAGACAGATAATTTCAAATAGGTTTTAAACGAATTTTTAGCTTGAATAAGCTACTGTTGTTATGAAAACTTAGTTTGTAATACATTTTACTTTATTATTGGAAATAGTTGTTTAGATTTATTAGTGGCTGTGTCATAAGTTTACGCATACACAACTGGGTCCTAAATTCAATTCCTGAATCAGGAAATTCTTAATCGATGCATTGATTGATGATAGATAATAACATTTTTATTAGCAACGGTTAGGAATATATCAGAAGCAGTACATATCTGCATCTTACTTGGTAGACGGCAACAAGGTCGCTCCCTATTACGTTGGATCATACTAATAATTTTCCGCTCGCTCAGGAAAGTACCACTCTCTTAAACGAAAGTGGCGTGAATGTAATAACACTGTTACTGTATTTCCTGTTTCTTGCTTTACATACCTACCTGCCACCATCCATACCATATATTCATACCATCTTTAAAACCTCTTTGCTGGACAGCAACGAATTATAGGTATCTTGATATTGCGAATGATCGTAAGTTGCGATCGCTGCTGTTCTGTCCACCCCTTCAGAGGTATGCAGTCGTTAATCATCATCATCTCAGCCACAAGATGTCCACTGCTGGACATCGGCTTCCCCAAGGTCTTTCACACAGACTGGTCTTAGGCCACCCGCATCCAACCGTTTTCTGCGACCCTTACCAGGTCGTCGGTCCACTTTGTAGTGGGCCTAGCCCTGCTGCGTCTTCTGGTGCGTGGCCGCCAGTCCAGAACCTTTCTGCCCCTTTCTGGTTCTGCGCGCCATGTCCTCTGCCGATTGCCACTTCAGCTTGGCTATCCGGAGAGCTAAGTCACTAACTTTAGTCGCAGTCGGTTAGTCTATGTATGCATATCAATAATATAAAACGTTATGAAATAATTGTTACAAAATTGACCTTTGTTAAACTATTTCCTAATGCTTCAAACATGATCGATAGACTAAATTTCATGTGCGAAGAAAATAATTCTTGATGCATCATACTAAGTAATGTAATGTATGCATTTGCAAAAAAGTTGCATCATGATTTCTACGATGGCAGGTATATATTGATAGTTTAAGTTGCAAATGACTGAATTTCTTAAACGTATTTGCAAAGGTCGGTTGCTGCCAGTAATGCGGGGAACGATGCTATATACTTATATACGTAGAGTGCTAAAGGATTACATATCAACCTATCCTATTTCATTCCTTTCATCCTATCATTAAGTCATTTTCATTAGGATGAGTGTTGTAGATTCGATCTTCACGTAACAATTTGTGTGATTCTCAAATAGCTGTCCAAAATCTGGGCCGCCTTCTTTGCGTCAGTTGTTTTAATGTTTACAGCAAGGTCGCATAGGACCAGTTGTCGTTTCTGGACATTTCTTAAAATAAATCTTTGATAAGACTTCAAAACCGTCGCATCAAATCAAGTGTTTTAAGATGCGTTATTACTAGACAAATAAGGCCCTTAGCATTTAAGATTACTAGATATATATAGATGACAGTAGTAGAGGCTCGCTGATTTCAGCATGAATGGGCCGGCTCGACCGGGGAAGGTTACCCTCTCACAGAATATCGACATGAATTAGCAGTAATCCTACTGTTGTGTTTCGTTCGGTGATTGAGAGTGCCGTAGGCTCAATTACCCTCTTTCACCCTTTCCGTTCCTTCTCCTTCCCACTTCCTTTCCTATAAGGTCGGCAAAGCGCAAGTGATGCCTCTGGTGTTGCAGGCGTCTATAAGCTACGGTGACCACTTAACATCAGTATGCTTGTTTGCCACCTCAGATGAATAAAAAAATAATAAGAATATTTTTGCCCGCGGTTTCTTTTCTTTTTATATGAAAGGTACCTACCCATTTTCCTTTTCTATTCCCCTGACAACGTGTACGTATGCGAAATATCATGATGATCGGTAGGTTTAGGCGAGAAAACGTAACAAAAGATCTCACATTAGTATTTATAATATTAGTTAGAATTAGGATTATTTATTATCAATAAAAAGGTTTAATTTCCGCCTCTAGTTACTTTTAGTATAGTAGTTATATAGCATTACATAAGATCACGTCATAACATCCAAAGGATTGATCTGAGGTGTACCACACCCACTCATGGTCTGTTATGTTTAGGTGTCACGTAATAGAATGGCTGCACAGATGGTGTAGTCGCACTGCCACTGCGCCGGGTATTGTGGGTTCGAACCCCAGACGGGACAAAAATTTGTGTGATCCACAAATGGTTGTTGCGAGTCTGGATGTTCTTTGTATCCGTTGTTTGGATGTTTGTTAAGTCGCCTGTAATACAGGAATTGTTCCTAGTGCAGTGGATACTTATTAAAAAAAAGAAAATATAGAAGCTTTTTATTCGAGACACGCCATCTTTCCACAAACCTGGAATCTCAACCTCAGGATAAGTATGTAGTTGCGCAAGCGCCGACTCTTGCACCGGTAGGTCGCATAGCAATGTAGGCAGACTTACCTAAAATAGATAAGTACCTATGTTTAAACACTACTCAAACATTTCTTGGCATATTGACATACTTAATTTAGGGGTCATATATCTAACTAAGAACATTTGCAATGGTCTTTATTATCTCTTCACTTACATTTTGTAGCTATTAAAACTATTATTGCAAATTATATGGCAAGGGAATCAATGCGATCATGAAATTATTTACTTCATCATTTACCTTTGACGGATGTAAAACTAAAGACACTTTGCACGTGGTAACAAGCTGGCTATAGCATTAAATAAAAGTAAATATATTTTTATTGATTGGGATGCTTGTTATATATTATAGGCCAGGTCCACAATTGTTGCAGACAACTTGCGTCTCAAATAGCGGGTCTGGTCCCCAGAATAACTTTAATATATAGCTATGCCGCATATGGGTATACTAAATCTATTGTTTCATCATCATCTCAGCCAAAAGACGTCCACTGCTGGACATACGCCTCCCGCAAGGCTTTCTATACAGACTAGTCTTGGGCTTTCTTCGGTTGTCTCCCTGTGATTTTGGCTGCTGAAAAGCAACCGAATATCGCGGCAAGTGTATATTTAAATAGTATAAAACTAAACCATAGTTTTATATAAACTGCGATAAAAGCAGCAATAAGTAGATACATTAATTTTAATGTGTTTTACTTACATAACATAAACTGATTAACAAATAAGACAGTGATGATCTTAATTTTCAATTTAATGCATAACACAGATTAACTTCTTCATTCCCATGTCGTATCGTATTATATATTTACACATTAAGATATCATCACAAAATGCATAAAACCTACTTAAAGAATGTATTCTGTCCGCTTAAAATATTACACAATGGTTGCTAAATCTTATTTCACGTATAAATTACAATATCTTCAAGCTATTTAACCCAATATTCACCTGTTTGGCTAATTCATAGATTAGTCAAAACCAGTTTGTTTGCGAAACGTTTGAGAATCTGCATTTTCTATTAGATAATGCCACAGAGCTTATGCGAATGAATAAGGTAGCTAAGAGAACATATGAAAATACTAAAAACAGTCTACTAGAGAATATTAATAGGTAACTAGTTGTGTTTATTATGCAATGAGCCAATAATTATCGTATAGGCTTTTCTTTGACGACTATATGCTAAATGATTTCGTAGACGTCTAAAGTTCCATAACGACAAAATTTAATCTCAACACGAATTCACTTGTGCCAAATTGTCCACTTCTTTTTGTTTGGAATTCTGATCTGATTTCAAGTAGCATTTAGATATTTAAAAAATTAATCTGAAACGAAAACAAAATCGTTGATAGGCACCTACATACAATTATTTAATAATACCTAAGTAATTTCTCAGGGCTACCTGGGGGTATATCAGTGTCAAATTTTATCGAAACCAGTCTAGCGATTAAAACGCGAAAACGTAACAAAAATACAGAAATACTTTCGTATTTACAATATTAGTATGAATGTATTATAGTAATCTCAGTCTTTGTTATAAAAACTGCCATCAATAAACACTTAGTCTTTCAAACATGTGTTACAGTATCATATTATTAACAACTAGTAAAGGGCCCATTCGGACCATAGTATTTACAGCTTAGAGATATATTACAAACTCTTACAGGGTCGTAACGATACATAATAACATGCCTTCAAACAATTTATGGTTCCTGTAACCAAGTGATGAACAATCACCTAATTAAACATTTCCTAAGAACCATTACTTACTGCTCGCAACTCAGCACGTTAGCAGTAGTGTGCAGTAGCGTGCAGCTCTTGAAACAAACCAAGCTATTACGCTCATCGTAATAGCTCTTCCATTGAAACAATCATTGCTTGCACAACACACGAAACTGCCTTATAATATGTATCTTTATAAGCGATGTGCACATTCTCATTCGAATCACATTATACTATTAAGAGAAAATGCGTGCATCGAAATAATTATTCGAAAGGTTATTAAGATATCTATAGCTCGTAGTTTCGTTGAGCTCAAATGTATAACTATAGCTCGGACTGATTATACATCTGAAATTGTCGTCTCGTATTATTTAAGGTATCATTCATCTTTTGTTAGCTCAGTGGGGAGACCAACAGACTGCAATGCAGAGGGTCTCGGGTTCGAACCCACGTCGCGCACCTCTGACTTTCGGAAGTTATATGACTTTTCGAAATTATGTGCGTATTGATTGACAATTATCGCCTGCTCCGTGCCTCGGAGAGCACGTTAAACCGTCGGTCCCGGCTGCCATGAACATCTATGGCAGACGTTATTGGAAAGTTAGTGCCCTCTAATATCCTGACACTGGTCTAATTTTAGGGTATCGTTAGCCTTCGGGTTGCGGAGGTCAGATGGCAGTCGCTCCGTGTAAAAATTGATATTTAGCCAAATCCGGTTAGACTAGAAAGCCGACCCCAAGTGACTTGGGAATAATAAAGGCTGGGGAGAAGATTCATATTATGTTATATTCATAAATAATATGAGGAGTTTGTATGTTTATATTAACTCTTTCGCTGACCCGCGATAGACCTAATAGAAAATCTATTGTTATGTATCATAATTATGTGATTCATCGGACAGAGAACCTGTTAATTATAAGTTTCATTAAATTTGTTGACGGATGTTTAAAAACAGTATAATCTAGTCAATTTTGTAATTTTAATCGTTTATACTCCTTTTAATAATTAAATAAAGAAAAATCTAATATATTGACATATGGCATTGGTAGATATGGATTATAACTTAAATTTTATTAAGTTCTGGTGTCATTATTTGAGGAGAAAACAGAAGAACATGTTTGTATGGACTAAACATTACCGCATTTCTTCTTAATGCTACTATTGTATTTAAAAATAATACGTTAGCATCAGTTTGTCCCTACGTATTTTTGCGGACGATCGACTCATCGAGAGACATACACCTCGATCAGAGAAGATTTTATAACATGTTACCGTTTAAAATTCCAAGTAGCACAGTGTCTGGCAATATTCCTTGTATTCCCTTTGCCTAAGGGGCTACTTAAGGTTACCGTAGGTTTGCGTACGCTTTCAGATTTGACACGCTGGACCTTAACTTAAACTTATAAATTCCCTTCTACCTTATTAGTCAGTGATATCGTAACACTCTCACTCATTGAATTATTCTTCGTTAAATCATCGCGACCAGTTTCCATAAATGGTCGCATGTATCCTAAATGGTGTGTAACCCATACTGCCATTGCATTTGACTTCTGCGATTACCTAAACCATAATTTTAATAAAAATATCTCAGATGCATTAATTTATTACTGACTTTTTTATTATAATTTATTGTGTATTATGCAATCGCATTTATAATCCATATATTATTATGATGACTGATTTTATTTAATGTGTGATTAAATGAATTGCCTAGATTTATCACGATTTTGCGTGAAAAGTGTCTAAAAATAATTTAAACTTGACATTTTAAATTATAGTTAAAGGACACAAGTAATCTAAATGTTAAATGCGTTTCTAATTAGTACATTCATTTTTGCTCATAATGATCCATAATTTGAAATGTTGGTGTAAATTTTTAATGAATACCCATCCTTTAATCGCCGGATTTTTATGCAAATAGCTCGAACCTCTAAACTAATTATATTTTTCGTAAATCATTTATTTTGTGACCCCATTCCGTTTGTAATAATTGCCTATGTTGATACACATCTGTCGCCGAACGGATTAGACTGATTGGATTCCGAGTTAAAATCCATTTGATTGGATTTGGGTCATTTGTCGTCGTTTACGCAGAGACACGGATGTAATCGAGATTTAAAATATTAATTAACTTATTAATATCGATTGAATTTAATTTTAAGGGATTCATTTATTTTGATGCTTGTCTTTGACCTTTGTTTTTGTTTGTTGACAGAATGTTCGAGTTGTAATGACGAAGAACTCGGCGTGACGCGGTGGACAATGCCTTTACTCAAATCGGGAGAGAAGAAATACTATCTGGGAATATTCTTCAAGGTAAGAAACTTACACAATAACAGACATGGTTAAAAATATTATACTGAGTTGCAGCAACACACCGGAGGGCAGACACAATAGATTATTAATTATATCTGATATTCTAAAACTTGACAGGCTACCAAAACTTTTGTATAGTATGCAATAAGCAAATCAAGCTGGCGACAATTATATTCAATCAGTTAAAAAAATTACATTAGAAGTAATTTATTTAAAGACTCGTACGTTCCACATGTCACTATCAATGTTTCTAAATCAAAATTAATTACCAAACACCTTCAAATAAAACAATTACTTTTGACACTCAGGAAACTGCAGAAAGCAATGACCTCAAACTAAGGCCTTCGTGGCTGGTATGCACTATCAGGCAGTCTGTATACCTACTCGCGTAGGCTAACAGGCAGAACCGCATTGTTCAGATATCTCTCTACAAAAATCAAGCAAGAAATAGTTACCTAATACTCCAAAGATATTTACAAAAAACGTAGAATTCGCTTTAAATTAGGGTCCGGTATTCCCTAAAGAGAAACCTTTTGTGAACACTCGTTTGCTCGAATGTCACGTACGATACGAGTTTATCTCGATTGGAATACGAAGGAGGTGTGTCGCTCAGATCGACAACAATCGGTTGACAATTATGTGTAGAGAAAATATGGGTGCCTTGACATATAGGAAACATTTCCTGTAATTCTTAATAATGTTGACATTTTTGTAAAGGTGCAACATAAAAACTGCAGATCTATGGAAATTTGTATGCAGAAATGTAGTATATTGTGTTCCAAGTTTAAATTGCTCTTTTGTATTGGTTGTAATAATGCAATTCATTGTCCGATTTTTCGACGGCGTGCAACTCAAGTCAAAAGTCTCGAATAAAACAAGCACTGAAACTTGTGCCGCTCTTTGTATTCCCCTGGTTTTGTGCTGAAAGAAGAAATTAAATGATATTACCAGATTTTTCCCTTTTCGTAGTTAGTTGTAGTTAGAGCCGAAGATCTCTGATGGTCTGAGAGAAAAAATCCTAGACTAGCATTCTAGGACTTTTTAGTTGAGTTGGTAATTAGATAAAGAGCGGTTCTTATTGCGTCTGACTTTTTTATAACCAACAGTTATAAATTTACCAAGTTGGACGTTTGTAGTTAGTTCACACCTAAAGCACGACCTGACATAATCATATACAGAATCTAATTTATCGTACATGCCTAATAAAATTGTATTTAGAGCAAGTGACAAAATTCTAAATATCGTTACTAATATTATAAATTCGTACGTTACTCTATCTGTTACTTCTTCACGGCTAAAACATTCAACCGATTTGGATGAAATTTAGTACAGAAAAAGTTTACACTTTCGGGCAGGAAATACGCTACTTTTTATTGATTGGTGCTGTGCGCAAAAGCTAGTCATTTTATATTATTTTTTTAAGTTGGAGTATGCCTGGGTCCCACGTCCGTCGTGGCTGTCTCTACTCAGAGGAGCATACAACTACTTTGATTCAATATATAAGTAGCTAAATTGGAAACATATTTGTAACAGTATTTTATTATTTATATTTAATTATTATTGTTCTAGAGTAATGAATTGTGAATAAAATAACTATTATTTAACTGTAGCTGCAGTCAAATACGAGGCATTATTATTATTATTGTGCGTAATAATGCGTGTTAAAATCTCGGAAATATCTATTGACTTATGTCAATGACTGTACCATTTGCAGTAGAAAATATCATATAACACTCTACATAAAAGCAGTTTATTAGAAACATTATTGCTAAAATTAATTTAAATTTTCGCACGATAAGACAATGGCATAATCCAAATATTTAAGAACACGCAATAATACCGATACTAAGCCTATTTCTTTCTAGGTCAATACCATAACTACCGTATTAGAATAAAACTTAAAATCGAGGTAAAAATTCTCACGATTAATCGTTTACCTTCACGGCCGAATCGATGGAATCGATTAATCAGTTCGTAACACTTCATAATATAACTGTGCATACGCATCTCGCAGTGACGTAACGCTGCGTGGCGCGAATGATCGATCGCAGCTTTCTCTTTCTCTCGACTTGTCGTAGTCGCCTTTACAACTACTCTGTATTATGAGTATTAATAGTAGTTTGGTTACATATTTCCGATTTCTTCGGCAATGTAATTTACGAAACATTTTACTGAACACGTTTTACTTTCCGTACAAGCTAATTCTAATCCTATAATACTACTAGGTAGGATACCAGGTTGGTATTACACGATTCATTTATCACAGAGGGAATATATCCGCCTTGAACTCGTATCTAAAACATGACTGGCGAAATATGTGCGTGTGTGCAGCAGCTGTGTGGGCGAGATGTTATGCATTGTTCTCTCGTACCACATGCGTCATAATTGTCTCCTAACCATTGCAAGATGGAAAATAAAAGCAACAATTTCCCTTATATACCTCTGTTAAATGTTTAATACAATGGTTAATTAGTTACCTTAGCCTATAAAACGTGGTTCAAGCAATTAATATCTTTCGCGTTAATGGTCATTTCATTCTAATTGATCAACGAACGGTTTTATTTATTCAATTGTCTAAAACGTTTCTCTTGCACACGTAACAAATACAGATGAACAAACCATCTCTATGTAATATTAATAGCAATAGATGCTTAGAACTCAAGCGTCGGTTTGCCGCGTTCATTAGTTACGGTTTCAGAATCTAGGCAGTTTTAACTGTGCTAGATTTCTAGCATTTTTTTATAGACTCAAAACGTAAAAGTTTTGCTCGGTTACAAAATTTTGTTGTCTCTGTAAATTTTTGTCAAGTTAACCTTGTGCTTGGTTAAGGTAAATAAAGAAACACTAACCTAAATTGATTTTAAATATCAAGTATCAAAATTTTTCCAATATCGACCAAAAACAAAATGGTTTTTTAACTGTCAAATGTCGAAATCGAAATTCGCCATTTTAAATTCAATGTCATGTCAATCGACATTTTTTTTTTATTAAGACGAAGTAAGATATTAATAAATGTTATTATCAAACGGTAACACACTGACACAAAATAACGAAGCATCGAAACACCTTATTTGTCACCAGTCATTGCATAATCATAAGTCGTGTTTTCCTGACAACAAATTACACATAACAGCGAAAATCCAGTGGGTCACATCTTAATGATATAACTGACCAGTTTTTGAGTCAGAACGAGTTTTCTAGCTTCTTTCGTGTTGTCTGCAGTAATAAATCTTCTAAACCGATTTCTAAGGCTAGACTATTTCATGGTAAAGGTAAAGATACAAATCCTATGTAACAGCATCACAGATGTTAATTTTCCGAGTGGGCTCGTGTTGGAGGGAAAGTTTGCGAGTTGGGTGTCTACCTGTCACTACTTAGTACATTGCAATTGTAATTTACACGTGACATAAGTCTTGTCCGAGTTGTAGCCCGCCGCTGTGGCGAAATTAAATAATACAGCGCTATTTTCAAAGCGTTTGATACTTGGTTTATGGTTTGATTTCTATCTATACTAATGTTATAAAGCTGAAGAGTTTGTTCGGTTGGTTGAACGTGCTAATCTCAGGAACTACTGGTACGAATTGAAAATTCTTTTAGTATTGGATAACCTATTTATCAAGGAAGACTATAAGCTGTTTAACATCACGCTACGACCAATAGGAATGGAGCAATTATAAAAAATGTTGCAGGTACGGGGAAAATTCTCTTATGTGATGCAGACGAAGTTGCGTGGGTCAGCTAGTCAACAATACATAGTGAGATTGTAAACTATTTCTTGACTGTAACTGAAGTCATAACTTACCTCTTTGGTAAAGAGGCATAAGTTTATGTGTACGGAAGATCGTGACATATTGAAACTGGGTTTTATTCCCGTATCAAGCAAACTGTTATTGATGAAATATAGCTGTGCTAATAATGGAAATTTTCAGTTATACATATCTCAATAGTAGTATGGCGCTTAAAAAAGGGTAGATACGATAAACGGCTCGGCTCTGTATAACGTAGAAGTTAATCGTAGGTGTTAAAATTTTAATGAAAGTAACTTCTATAATAATGGAAGTACAATGTTAGAAAAAAATACTTAATCGATTACTATAATTTTCGAACGTAAGACTGTTTCTGTATTTGTGGTCTTGCTGTTTAACCTATACTTATACTTATTTTCGTAAATAAACGTAGTGAACGTTTGAATTTAACCCTGTAATAATACCCATGCCCGCCATTTTACCGGCTTTACCGGCAAAAAAAGCACTCCTTTCGAAGCGCTGTATTTAAAAATCGGCATAATACCGCTCGCGCTATATTTCTTTTCATTTCCAATATTCTCAGTTGTATTGAAAAGAGGGGCTGCATAAAAACCGACACGGTAACTCATCAAACTCGGATTATTACTTGTACAGACGAATGTTTAGATACAAGCTTTAAACTACGACCCCTTTCACGTGGATTTCGCTTGGATACCATCTACACTCTTTTTATATTAGCTATGCTCTTGATACAAAGATAATCCATGTATTTATTCAGAAATTAAAAATCAAACTCAGCTTTTGAGAAAGAAATTAAACTCAGCTTTTGAGTTAGATGGACATTCGATCTGGGTATATGTATATGCTGTCCTCTAGCATATACATATAGCCATATAAATACATAGATTAGCTTTGTAGTAAGAGCAAAGCTCATTATAATTCTGGGCACAATAAACTATGCTCAAAACCTACGCGTTTAAAAAAGTATAAAGTTTAGTTTATATCAAGTTTAGTGCAATACACAGCTTTTTAGTGGTTTACTAAATTGGGTCTTCATATTTAAAAGTCGTGTCATCGTACATGCTTCGTATTTAGAAATATATACTGCAATCCAGCCCATTTAGGTGCGATATTACGTCTAAGTACTTCCAAAGAATTAATAATAATAATATTCTATCACATACTAGCCCAAACTAAGCAGAGCTTGTGCTATGGGTAAACATACATCTATACTTTTTTGTAAATACATACATATTATACATAGAAACACCCAGACCAAGACAAACATCCATGTCCATGCACACCAATTTTCGACTTGTGCTGAAATCGAACCTCAAGGCGACCTCAGGCGTGGTAGTCGGTTACACTAACCACTATGCCATCGAGGCCGCCAAAAATTGGTAGAATCACCAAAATTAAAATCGACATATGGGCATTTTTTGCTTTAAAATTAATTGAAAATAGTATGTATCGTCAAAATATCTTACCATGTAAAATTCTTCTTTATTCACATGTCCCTGCAAATACTTAATAAGTCCTATCATAAAAAACCCGCTAAGTCGCCGATTCCCTATAGAATAATTTGCAGTCTTTCTACAGCACCCAGTTGTTTAACATCTTACAGTGATTACAATTCCGAGTGGAATCTCCCGGTTAATCGTTAACTGTTACGATTATGACTATGTTCTCCCTTGGTGGTTCATTATGACGGTCTATAGGACCAAACCATGTCGAGCACTGGTCTATTATGCCTCGCTTTAATAGTCTGACATAATTATTAAGATATAGAAAGCTTCGGTCAGGTAGGCCATTATTGTTATACGCTTATAACAGGCTGCCATTGCTTATAAGTCTATTAAGTATTGTATGAGTGTTAATTATATCTGTATACGGTTTAATAACGTATTTGATATGTTACTTTCTTTTTGAAAATGATTTGTGTGACGTGTTATAATAGTTATATAATGTTATGTCGGTATGAGATTTCTAAGACTATTAATATTATGCATGTTTAAAGTCTTGATATGTTAGGATAGCGCATAGCTAAAGCAATGTATTAGTTATTCTATTATCGGTTCTATACAGGGTGTCCGGTAATTAATGGATAACCTTGAAATGTCTTATAGTAGAACAGAAGGCCGTCTAGAAAAAAAAAAGTGCAAGCTATTATAGCATGGCATACTTTTGACTGCCTATCTATTAGCTTAATTAGTGTTTAATAATAAAACAATAAAAAACGATGGATTTCATTCATTTATGGTCGTAGTATACAAGAAAGTTAAACACGATAATTAAAAAAAAAACACATATCTCAGGTAGTAGTTAGGATAGATTTTTTCATTTTTTTTTCTGAACGGCCGTCAGTTCCACTATAAGACATTTCCAGGTTATCCATTAATTACCGGACACCTGTATAATTATCGTGGCATTAAACAAGTAGAAACATTATAACGCCTACGCTTATTGATTTCATTACTAGCGCGTAGCTAACCCTGTAATAAATGTATACCTGTGTTGTCACAGCAGAGATCACAGGGTCTCCCGCTGATAGAAAACTTCTACAGAAGCTATAAAACCTGACTATCATTAGGAACACTATAAAAAGTTTGTTAGCTGAGATCATTCGAAGGCTGGAGTTACTTCCAAAGGAGGATGGCAGCTTTAGATTTTTTTAAATGCTCTTTTGTCTGATTTTCCACGATCGTCAGCGCTATTGTAGTAGTTTCAAAAGGGAGAACGGTGGAGCTCTCGGCAGCTTAGTGCCTTTTATTGCCTTCCTCCACTTTCTATCATTCCTCTTCATCTGATGAATCTTCTGATAATAACCGTTACCAATGTACTCTCTAAGGTAAGTTCTTACCATCATACGTAAAGCACATAGATGGCACTAAAACAGGCGGCTTAGTTTGTTTTGGTGCCATTTATGTGCTTTACGTTAGGCAGTAGCTTGGTTGGCATTTCTTTTGTGATATGAAATACGATGAGAAAACACAACCACGGCCATGATATGCCGCTTGCATTAAGGTGAACATCAGACTCCTCTGCCGCCAACAACAATAAAAAACATATACTTACCACGTGTTTTTTTACTAGCATAAAAATATTTGATTTATTAATCATAAAACAGCAATACACTGAGTATATAGTTCTCAGTATACACATGTGTATCGGATCGTGAATGCGCCGCTGCCACCGCGGTATTGTCCGATGCATCATGAATAGACAATATGCATCCATTCTCCCCGCAAGCAGTTACAATGATAATGACGATTATTTTATGCGAACACAAAGGACATGAATATCTTAGCATTGTTGGAATAACTTAGATAATAAACTTTAATCATAAATGTATATTATAACTACTAAGAGTAACAATATGCAGTCTCTGGTAACACGTGTAACAGGTGTAATTAAAACTTAACAACGACGAATAAAGTATTCTTAGTCTATGCCCATATAATAACTGTAATAATAGTGCCCTCATATCATTTCATAATTAATCTGTCAATTGCATAGACTTAGAAGATATTTACTAGTCAATTGCTGGAATGCCCAACGTATTGGAAAACTGAAGATCAAGAGATTAAGATTGAACAAGAAAGTATATAGTGCTACAGATTTGTAGTGTCAGAAGATTTGAATGTCGTATATGTATACGACATTCAAATCTTCCGACATGCATAATGTTTCTCTGACAACATGTATGACAATTTTGGGGAAATCCTGGTAAGGACTACTAAACTGACTAGCGCATATGAAAAATGTTGTGATAGGTATCGTAACAATCAAAATTCTTTGGTACCAACCAAAACTAAAATTTTTATATATGCATAAATATAATAATCATATTTTTGTACATGTTAACTTTGACACATAAATATCAAATTTAACAACTTAATAATTTTTTGATATTTACAATTTTATAGGTATTTTTATAACTGTAAATATCACTTATCTATAGGTATCGTGTAATATTTTATAACAGGTATGAAATTTTACGTTGTTTCTTTTTATATGATATGATATTTTATGTTAAATAATCAAAACAATATTGCACATTTCTGGACAGAATGCCAGTGTTCTTTAAATAATTTATACATCTACGTTGTTACCGATAATTATTTGTTAAAGTCATCGTGGTAGTTTTTATTAATCAGATAGTATCGTAAAAACTATCTAACATCTTCATTGGTGCCAATTCTGTTGTCACAAAATTCTCTTATCTTAGCTAAAAATCTTTAAAATTTAGTTTAGTCCTGTCACTTTTAGCAATTTCAGAATACGAAATGTCGTTTGACAGGACTACACTAAATTTTTGAGATTTTTAGCTAAGATAAGAGAACTTTGTGACAACAGAATTGGCACCATTGTTAAGTTATCAAGCCACTCAACAGCTACAAACATAAATCATACCACTTTACTAAAAGAAAACAAAATAAAGCTAATCGCAAGATCTTCAACACTAAGTGAGTATTATTATTGGCAGATTAAATCTCAAAGCCACGCATTATGATCAAAACATCAAACAGCAAATGTCAAATTGCCCAAAGATATTCTAAAAAGGTCGGGGTGTACCAAAAATCGCGTTAAGAGCTCATGAATTTTCAGGCAACTTGTCAGTTTCCAGAATATTAGCTTGGCGCCAATGGAGCGCGAATAACGCGGTCCACTGCAAAATGTACTGGAAACTCGGCGCTGACCGCAGCCCTTTAAACTGCACGCTCCACAGACAGTTTACACAATTTAGCGACCTCATAGGCTGAATTAGCATGTTACCTTTGCGTACCTAAAAACTTAACGCGTTCATTTGCTAGAAGTAGAATGTCAACGGCTGATTAAGCAATCTTTGCTTCATTATTTACTGTTTAAAAAAGTAACAAATTAGACTGTGTTTTACTGCGCAAAATTATGTCAGTTGTGACAAACTTATCTGTCAAGATGATAAAAAGAGGTATCTTATTATCGCCGGCGAAAATTAATCTAAGAGGTTGGGAATAGATTGTAAAAGATAATAAAGCAATGATGTAATGATAACAATAACCATTATTATCTATATTAGCACAATGTGTGCACTAAAGTATACCTTGTTGTTATTGTATGGCTGTTTTATGACTAATAAAGTAACACCTGCGCTTATTACGGGCTAAATTCTTATGTTCATAATATGGGAGGCAGACTATGTAGTATTTCAGTAATTTCTATAACTATAAGATACGTTTGTGTGTGTGTGTGTGTGTGTGTGTGTGTGTGTGTGCGGAAATGCCACATGCCACATGCAACATTACCGCATTGTGACGATTAAACACTTCAGAATTACAAAACAAGCTATTGCATTGGTTACGTCAAATCCGAAAAGATTGTTTTGACCAAAATGATTCACCAGTTTCTTCATAGAATTTCGGTAAATTAAATATGAGACATACCCACTAATTACAGAGCCAGAATTGCATCTCAGTATATTAACGATGAGCAAAAAGTATTTATGTAAGTCCAATTAGCAATCTACGTGCTTTATCTTCATCTCAATCATTCGAAGTGAGTTTTTTAAAAGACCTTTTCTATATTCAGCTGTGAATGTAGATTTATTTAAGGAAGAAAATATGTAGAAGGTACCCTTTGATAAATCCACTTCTTTGGTTATGTGCCAACGGAGAACCATTATATCCTAAAGAACGTTCGCACCGGCATTTTCACATTAATGTGCCTGCTCAGATCATTTCACATTCCTTATAATAAGGCATTAGGTAGCATGCTACCACCTGCTATGGGTTTCATGGCGGACATCAAAACTGTATTTGTTCGATGTAGCTGCCCACGATTATATATAGGTACTTACGCTTTTAAGATAAGTCGCTTTTACCATATTACTATTATTTGCCCAAAAGATACATAAATAGACCTTGTCACAAAACGTGACCCACAAACTATAACACTTAGAGACCAAAAAAAAAAGCTTAACACCATTTATAAAACGTTGGCGCGAAAAATGTGCACATATCTAATTCGATAATCGCATCTAAATTGTAAAATCGCGCATCATTTTTCGTTGCATAAGCGAGTGAGTGAGACGGTGATATCTGCGAAAAGAAGAAAGAATGCTAGTGAGACATGATTACCTCATGTCACACCGCATTTCTTATTAGTGGATTGCAGAAGCACGCCGCACATTACGGTGTAAATTAAACCCACAGGGTTGCCAACGTTCGCTGCCGTAGTTGCCATTTGAATATTTCGAGGAACCAATTTATTTTATCACTGTTTATAAGTACTGAGTCGGTAATAACTTTATGCATTTAGAGTAATCAACGCTTCTCTAGTGGGCAGAGTTTATGTACTTATGGAAAATGCGTCACATGATATGCTAATTCTGACATCGATATCCTATTGGCTTTTAGAAACTAATATATTTGTAATTATATTATAGTATCATGTACATATTATACAGATCTTTTGTCGAGTAAAATGAATCACACGACCTCTCGAGGTCGAGGTAGAAGTGTGTTAGAGAAAAAATCGTTATTATTGTAATTTATGTTATGTAATGGACAACTACCGCAGAAACAAAGATATATCATACGGGCTCATTTCGACTGTTTTAGTAGATATTCCACCGTATTCATGACGGAGAGGCTTGTGTAAATCTGACTTTAGGCTCCATACACTATTTATAAAAAAGAAGAGTTATAATAGATGCAGATACCAACCAGGTCGGCAACGTATAGGAAACTCGCTACTGCCATTGCGCCGAATATTATGGCCTCAATCCCCATACAGGCCATAATTTTGCGTGGTCTAGAAATAGTTGTTCTGAGTCTAACTTACAAATATTAAAACAACAAAGAACACCCACTTTCTTTTTTCAATATTTGTGATGGTGAAATATTACTGGTGCGGGAGTTGTCCTCTTAAATAAAATAATCATATATAATCTTTAGTGCTGATCATTTAATTGGACAAAAAATTAAATAGTAATCAGGAACTAACTATCATCTAGCCATCTTACCTGCCATCCCTATGATAACACAAGAGGCACGGCCAGACGCGGAGAATTCCGACTTTCGCCGCAACCGGACAGACATACACGCAGACGACAACAT
The DNA here is from genome assembly GCA_963675205.1 of Catocala nupta. Taxonomy (NCBI): domain Eukaryota; kingdom Metazoa; phylum Arthropoda; class Insecta; order Lepidoptera; family Erebidae; genus Catocala; species Catocala nupta. Next base: position 28,732,676 of record OY776095.1, read on the forward strand.
TCTTACAATAATTAAAAGAATATGTGCATAATTTCGCAAATAATTACGACATTGAATATCGAGTTTGGAGATAGTTTCCAGTTTACAAAAATCACCTTGACTTGCAAAGAAAATGATTGTGAAACGTACACATATTTGTGAGTCAATCCTGAATTGGCCATTGTCAATTTGAAATTCTTACATTCTTAATTATATGTTATTAACAAATATATAATTATCATTTGGAGACTGACAGATATTTATGTCCGTTTTTTAAATTTTTCCCCTTGCAGGAATTATATATACTGCGAGTGTAGTCAATTTAAAAATAATACTATACCAAAATACGTTTCTTAATTAAGGTAGTTAAGAACATCAAATTTTGTCAGATAAAGATACTGCAAATATATTTCCACTAAAAAATCAATTTTATCAAATTGACCGATTATACTAATATATGTATTTCTAAAATCATATAGTTCTGATATTTGTTGTCTTTGCTTTAGAAATATTCAGAAACCCTCGTACCTGATTATTACGAAAGCATAGACAACAAAAGACGCTTTAGTTAACCATAATAATTAATTTCTCAGAATAATAACTGAAGCTAAAATTCTTAACTGGTCTTAGAATCGTACAGATTTTAATAGCCAAAACAGAACCTGTTCTTATAACTGCATTCTTAGCCACTACTTCTTCTCCCCATCTCCTAAATACAACATAAAATCTACTTTGATCAAAGTATGCCGTTTTTGAAACAGCCCACACGCCACAGATGACCACTACATGGATTTCGAAATCAAAATAAATGCAATTTAAGAAATATATAATTTAAATGCTAGTTAGTCTATGAATATTCTCCAGCTGTTTTGCTTCAAATATGTAAATGGACGCCAAAACGTCAGTCATATTAGTCATAGCCATCTTTGGATATAAATATTGCAATGTTATGATGCACCTTGGAATGCCTTTTGATTAGATCTGGATAATAAATATGACTACTATACTAACGTGTGTTGGTTTCTAACATCTTCAGTCTTATATTATACATATGTTAATGTTTAAATATAAACCTGTGATTAATTTATGTAATATATACAACGATTTTTAGTAATAGTCGTTAGGCAGTGATGACACTACCGACTTGTGACGTAACAAGCTAGTAACCTCATATTAAATTACAGCAGTGCCAAAAACGTTTCTGCTTAACATAAATGAATAGATTACATCGCCTGTAAATATGTAAACTAATCACTTCTTGAAAAATGCAATCATCTACTTCATTAAGCCTCTTTATTTCTGCCTTTTCTTCGTTTAATTTCTTTCATTTTTCTTGTCCTATTTCTCAGTCTAACTGGCGCATTTTTAGTGCCCGATCTATTGCTATTCTAAATTCATCTGTAATTTCCTATACCTAATATTTTTCCAAACCAAATAGTAGCAATAAAGCAATAAAAAAACTGTTTTATCAATTTTATATAACCGTCAATATACCGATTCATTAACACTTTTATTGATGTAAAACAGCGTATTGAAGTTTTATATATATATATTTATCATATATCAACAATAAAGCTTCTGTTGAACTATTCAATTAAACGATTGAATTATAATGTTTGGCATTTATTTACTTCTTATTGATAAATGTCTTATGGTAATCGATATCAATTCTCGTTAATAGAATTTATTATTCATCAACAAACGGTATTTCTTAAACTGAAACACTTAATTTATTAACAAGCAATTACAAATAAATTTCATATATATATTTATCATATGTTTGGTAAAACATTCTGTAAACATTCATTTAAATTATGGTTATTTGATTTGTTTATTAATACTTAGTTATGGATAGTAAAATAAAATTAAGATATCTATACTAATATTATAAAGCTGAAGAGTTTGTTTGTTCAGTTGAACGCGCTAATCTCAGGAACTACTGGTTTAAATAGAAAATTCTTTTAGTGTAAGATAGTCCATTTATCAAGAACGGCTATAGGCTATATAACATCACGCTACGACCAATAGGAGCGGCGCATCAATGAAACATGTTGATTTGCAACGGGGAAAATTCTTTAAGTGAAGCAAACGAAGTTGCGCCGGTCAGCTAGTTACTTATAATAAAATAAACACATGTTCGAGATTAGACCGTCTAGACTCATATGAGGTGAATGGGTTAATACGCCATTTGTAGTAAAACGTAAATATTATGTGCGAAATATTAAAATGAATTCTAATTGAGATATAATATAATTTACAAATCGCCGCTAAATTATCGACCCACATTATTAATACAAATGTTTTATTGTATAGACCTACGCGTCTTTCATTGTTTCATATTTATGAATGTTGCAGCCAAATTTCGAATTCCCACATTTTGTCTAACGACCAGACGTGGATGCTAAATCCGGCTAACAATTGGTCATAAATGCCAGCTTCCGTAATTAGCTGGTAGTTATAACAGATTGAACTCATTTACCCACTTAAACATATTCTGATACCATGAGAATGTAGACGCTATTAATTATAATTTGTATTGTACTTGTTTTCCGGGCGTTACTCCTTTGTCTAGCGTGGCGAAATAGAGATTATCGCCGATTATGTATAAAATAAGAAATGCTCTCATTTTGTTAATAACTTAACTATCACGCTTGTTCTTTTTGTTTTATGAAATAAGCGTGCTGACTATTAAAAGCGAAGTTTTAATACGTTTACAGCTACAGTCAAATAGCTACCTATATTTAAATGTTACTTTGTCGGCAGTATAAAACTTAATAGCGTTTATGACTTGTGTAAGGGTCATAATTTGAGGTGTTTAAATGTAATAAACTTACTTGGCTTTTAGTTTTGAAATGTATGTGATAGGCTCTTTAGACTAAAGTCAAATGATATTATAGATATAATATATATATATATATATATATAAATGTAGTATTTTTACTCTATAAATATTAAGACGGAAATTTCCGATGCGTAATGTGCCAAGTAAAATTACTATTTATAAGCGTCTCTGGTCAATTAGCAACACATATATTTGAGGGTTCTAGGTGACATTTAAATATCGTCTCTAGTAAACCATAGTAGAAGCATTCATCATGCTGTATTCAAATAATAATTTCAGTGCACAATATATTACTCAATTAGACTCTCGATGTCGGCACATAGTTGGGAATATCCGCCACCACCCACCCCATCTTGAAGGGTGTCAGGGTGTCATAAGGGGTGTCAGGGCGCGTACTGGGGGCATTCAACTGAGTAGTAACACCGTGCGAAGATCATTAATGGCCTGCCAAATGCAGTTCGAGTAAGCTGCAACGATGGGTACCACTGTTAATCTAAATATAGAGGTATTGTGTATCCCAGGAATATCAAATGTAAAAGGGGTTGTGATATACGCTTGTTTGTCAATTATTATTTCTTGCCATATATGCTTGTTTATGTATAAACACATACATTTTCAATGGTGTTTGATACTCATGCAACTAATAGACTGTAGTAAACATAAGTACCTACATAGTTCTAAGCTATAAAAGTTGTTGTTTATATTATTTCTATTTATAACCAATGAAGATAAAGTATTTTAGTCATAGACTATTCATTGAAATTAAACTACTATATACGGATTTTATCGCGTTGTTTATTTTTCACTGTATTACAAAATTTTGAAACTATTACACTACTACTACTATTGAATTTTACTAATTTATAAGCTAATAAAATTATTTAAACTATTAAATCTATTTATATTTAGGTTTACACTTTCCCCAACGTTTCGGTTGCTTTCCAGCAGCCATGGTCACGGGGAGACTAAGATGGTAGTTGTCTCAATGTTCCAGTGTAGTTATTTCAAAGTACCCGATAGTAAATAAACAACGCGATAAAATCCGTATATAGTAGTTTAATTTCAATGAATAACATTCGCGTAAACAGAAGACAATATCATAGACTATTGTTTACGACTCTCAAATGACGCAAAACTAACCACAGAATACGCGACTTAATAGCTTACTTCCCTTATATGTAGACTTCTTCCACCAATTGCTATATTAATGGTATACTTATACACAAATAACTAGTTAGACCAATGCTGTCAGCAAGTCCGCCTAAACAAGTTCTTGTCAAAGGTTTGTTGCCCAAGGCGTATTATACATGACTAAATATATCTGGCATAATGAAGGTGATGCGCACCTCAATGTAATGCTCTAGGGATTTAAGTCATGATGATACCTAATGTTAAGTTAATGTATGTTTTATATTCCAACTACAACAAACAGTTTGTTCATAATAATAGAACGCCTAAAAAGGCACTGCTATAACAAAGTAATTTCCTGTATTACCCACAACACTGTACCTACCTAATTAAAATAATTACCAAAGCGAACTTCCTACCCGTGTTCAAAATACCGATAAAATTATATATACAAGAAATTTCATAGCACGTTTCCATTACTTAAAATTACAGAAAATTACATACTGTAAACGGAGCCAGAAATATAACAATAAAATTAATCGGGCGTTTTCACAGATGCCCGTCTTCGTTTAATGACTACAACATGGTATATAATTATAGTACGGGGAGTATGTCCAATGCGTCGTCACCTTCAAAACAGATGTGCCGAATCATTCAGCGTACACTAATCTCGGCTCGACGGAGAAAGTGGTACTCGTTTCATAAGTTCGATGAATGTTGTACCTACGCGTATTAATAATATATTGGTGAGTGTGTGAAGAACTGGCTGATATTTGATTGGTATGGAATGCACGAATCGTGGCCGTCATCAGTATGATTGAATTAGAAATGTTTTTAAAGACAGTCTTATTTATGAATACCGGATACAGGTTGCACTTAGTGGTTTGAATAGTTGCTTCGTTACTGTCTCTACACCGACTGTTGTTGCCTTCGGAACAAAAACTTGTATTATCCACTAATAGAGTCTGTATGTTTTTTGTGTCCGAAATTTGAATATATGTAAAGTCGTGATACAAGAAATATAACTAGTAAGGGAGTTGTCATCAAAACTACTAAAAAGGTATATGTTTTTATAGTAAAGTGTTTGTGTCCCGTGTTTGCAGTATTGTAGGAGATGCCTTAAAATAACGCAACCATGAATCCCAGTCGTGTTCAGTTTAAAGACAAATACTTCGCTTAAAATACACCGGCCATAGTAACCTGGACACCAAATTAAATTAAGTGTAAACGATAAAAACGGTTTATCGATGTGATTATGAAATATATGTAGTTATGTATGTCAGCGTGAAAGTATGTAATAATGCAATTAACGCTTTTAAATTATCTGGTTACATTTCGGCGTTGGAAACCGGGTACGTATGTACATACATATGTGCATATATCGGGTAATATGGATGAGATCGTTTTACAAAATGCACTCAACACAGTAGTATTGACAGCTTAAAACTGTTAATTGTAGTTTTAAACAGTTAAATGTTGAGAACATATCGTGTCCGGCCGCCGGTGTGCCGCTGACACTCAATAGGTTAATGAAAATATTCGTCTTCAGCCCGTAATATTAAAGTACTGAGAAAGTTTAAACTGATAAAATTAACTTATTTTAATATCGACGAAGTAATTTTAAACTCTGTTCGTAGTTTAAACTAAGAGTCGTATACGAATCTGACTGCTAGGCAATCTATTGTAATAAGCACCAAACATCTATTTGACTATCTCGTTGGTGCAGCGGTAGTAAATGCGGCTGATATGCATGAGGTTCTTGGTTTCAGTTCCCCGGTAGGGAAGTCTTCTCCAGTCCAGAGATTCTCAATAACAGTATGGAGCCTAGAACTGTGCCTGGTAGAGGGCGACAGATTGTGTAATAAACCTAAAACAAGAAAAATGTATGTGTAGTACTGAAAAATCTAAATATCTATGAACGTGAAAGTTACACTAAGTAAACTATACTATCAGTCTTTCGGGTATATAGGCATCAAACGCTGTGTATATGTAAGACATATATTACTAAATGTCAATAACATAAATATATACAAAATAAATTTGTTTCGTGGTATGACTGCATTAATTTATTTAATTATTCAGAACATGATTGTAGTCAATACGTTGTATGCATCGGTATTGACGTACTTAAACACACACACACACACACATAAGTCATTTGAACGCTAATTCTGAAATTCTTTTGTAAGTAGGAAAGTCATATTTTGTTCAAGTAGCATCGAATACAATCTGAATTTTCAAATCAATCAGCCTATCGCATTCCACTGCTGGACATAAGCCAGAGTTTTGATCGTAGGAAAAATATCTTTAAAGCTACGAGTAAAAATCTTTTATGCTACGAGTAATACAGTCTTCAGTTACTTTAGGATATACTGGACCAGAAAAGTACTATCCTGTCGAAAATAATAACAAAGTAATTGTAGATACCTACTAGATTATGTATATATATGGAGAAAACAAATACCAAATAAAGATTCGAAATTATTGAAAGATAGGCTTGGTTCACCAAAAACCGGATTTCTCAGTCTAATATTAGCTGACTCTCTGTCTTATAATAGGTACTACTCAAACAGTACATCCTTTATTTAATGTATAAGTATATATAATATCCAAACCATTTTTGATATACATATGTGTTTATAATTATACTACAAATGATATATTACAACAACCAACCAAATAATACGTAACTTGCGAACTTTCGCCATTCTTTTATTTTGTTTGTGAACACAATTTATTAAGGTAGTCAAAATATGATATACGTTCTTGTGATGTAACTGTGTACCTAGTAATTAACTAACCGTCGAGATGCCTGCGGTCTCAGCAATTCAATAAATCATGTCAGTTTTTTGTTATAATTTAATTTAGAAAATTACAAATGAATGACGTATGCGTAAAATATAGTTATCTTACACATAAGTTATTAATTTTTTTCTTGACATACAGAGAAAAGTTCGAAATTACATAAATTAAGCAAACCTTTATAAAAAATTGCGATCGTCTGAAGTTTTTAGGCACAGAACGCTTTGTAATGAAAATATGGAAATTATATAACAATAATCTATGCATCACACAAAATTATATCCCATCAAATCCGAAGGGCAACATTTGACACTTAATACTGACAAAATGACGACCAAGATCACGTAAGTCATTAAAAACTTAAACAGCGTGCACACGAGCAATTACACAGCCAACATGTTTAAGTGTCGTCGCCAACAAATCGATCTACGTTCAGGTACCAGTCGTTGTATAATAAAACCACAGTCCTGCGTGCCGACACTCGGTTAACCAACGTTTTGCCTTCTGTGCTCCTAACCTAGTTAGTATGCGGCTTCCGTACAGCGCATGCGAATGCTTTACATCATTGGCTCTCAACCTCCAAGTTCAACGTTTCCATTAAAATACCTTAAGTCTGAACAATAGTTGATTAGGAGCCAGGTATTTTGGTAAACATGTAAGAACTCAAAGTCATGGGTGTCGGCCGTAATTTACGACGTGATTAAAATTCAGTGAATGTGAATGCAACATAGAAATTAAACGCAGAAGCACGTTTGAATGCCACACCATCGGCCATTAGAATAAGTCCTACGAATGTGACGGGTTTATATATTATAATGTTATCAATATTAATATTTCTTCTGCCACACCTCGTAACTTGGCTTTTAGTACGAGTATTTTAATGTCCATCTAACTCTAATTTACCACAGATGTCGTAAGGATGATAAATTTGCAGTATTTACAGACCGATGGGATAAATATACATAAAATCGATATACCAAAATATTCAAACCTAGCATTTGCATACGAGTTCGTCGAGAACATGTACAATTCACCCGCAATTGCATTTAGATAGATCGCGTCGAAATCCGTGACAGCGATGCTTAGATTTTGAATTTAACTGCGAGCTACTAAACTGTGAAAAACGCCCCAAAATGTTCACTTACATGTTACTGGAACATATAGACAGCAGAAATCCTAACAACTATGGTTAGATTTTCAACACTACTAACGGTCAGTCCTAGAACTTACAAGTAAAAGTTATCTGAAAGATAGATCGCATGATGTCTCACTCTTATTGGGTTAAAGAAGAGAGATGGCGAGATTTTCATCTTATATAAATGCTATTTGAAGATGGTAGGATAAGCCCTAAATATTCAAACATAAATAGATTTCTTTTTATATATGGCGTACAGTCACGGCCTCGTTTTTTTTATGATAATAAAAAAATAGTTCAGAATAGATATATCATTTATTTTACAAAGTAATATTTATCAATAAACTTGTTATATTATAAAATTAAGTTAGAAAACAAAAACCTGTATGATTAAACTTCTGAACGTTTGTTTAACCCTAAATATAACTTAAACGTAGCCAATAATGTAAGGAAGGACTGCTGCACTCCAAAAAGTGCGCATTGCACTAAAAGAAAGTGTTCCCTATATTACAAACCATATGTTTCTAGGTTACAAATCACTAGTTTTCATAGCGAAGCTTTAACTCCTTACTTACTGCAAGAATACAGAACAAGATCATTTTGCTATAATCTTCTTTAGCGTAAAGATACCTTTGGGCCACTTTACCTAAAATGCTGCTGAACTCTACTCTTCTTAAAATATTACATTATGAAGAATGATTTATAAAGTTTAAAGTACTATTGCTAAAATCGAGTAATGTTAAGGAGTAGGTCCGAGGTCCTATGATTGAATAAATTTATCTATTGTTAATGATGGAACGTGCATTGTTTCAGGCGAACTGGTTCAAGGCGCAGCAGTACTGCCGGTTCCACGGCATGCACCTGGCATCCATCTCCTCGCAGCAGGAGAACGACAAACTTGAACAATACGTTAAGGACTCAGGTAATTATTTCAATATTTTTATAATATTGTCTTCTGTTTACGCGAATGTTATTCATTGAAACGTTCCCTTGACCATGGCTGCTGAAAAGCAACCGAAACGTCGGGGAAAGTGTAAACCTCAATATAAATAGTTTTAATAGGTTTAATAATTTTATTAGCTTATAAATTAGTAAAATTCAATAGTAGTAGTAGTGTAACAGTTTTCAAAATTATGTAATACGTTCAGTGTTAAATAGACAACGCGATAAAATCCGTATATAGTCGTTTAATTTCAATTCAATTTTTTTGCTTGAAAGGCAACTCCCGCATTAGGTATAAGGCTTGTGCCGCCTTCACAAACATTCAGAAAACGGACACAAAGAACATCCAGAGTCAGAACAAACATTTGTGATTCACACAATGTTTTGTCTGTGTGGGATTCGAACCCATCACACTCGGCGTACTAGCAATGGCGACCACTTAAATCAGTATGTCATCCGCGCAGTCAATATCCAAGCATACACTAATGTAACTAAGAGATAGGGACGTATTAAGATTTCTTACATTGTGTCCTAAGAACGACTATGTATTGACTGCATACGCATGATGACTAAAAAAAGTTTTTGGTCCGTCTTTTAGATCAGCAAAAATATTAAACACATATTTTTCTTTTACTTTAAAGATACAACGCTTTTAAATTTCGTGTTACGTCACTGTTCGGTACAAATTTTACAAGGGAGTGACGTCACAAACCCCCTCTCCCAAACTTTAATGCGTTATATCTTAGTAAATTTATAATGTTTTGTTAAAACAAAAAATATGTGTCCAATATTTTTTGCTAATTTAAAAGAAGGATTAATTAGAATCACTTGTTTTTAATTCTGTCATCATACCTCTTGTCACTGCACCTAGTGTTGTGGGTTCGATCCCCAGAACTACCAAAAATTTGAGTGAACCACAAATTGTTGATGTTTGTAAAGTTCCGTCCGAGACAGCAGATTTATAGCTAGTACAGAACTGGTCTTTAAATATAATACATGTTGGAGGTAAAAGTTATAACTTAAACAGTTTGAAAGTAGCGTTTTAAAATAAACCACGGTAAAAGCCTTATTTAGTAGTTTAATTTAAATGTACGTAAGTACTTAATAACTTCGTGCTAGCATTAAATGTATGACGTCATAAACTAATACTGGTGCTCTATGCCCTGAAGTATCAGTTAACCTACTTTGATTTAATCTCGCTGAATTATCCACAGTTATATGCAGACTATATGAAAAATATTTTGCTCATTTCTCTGTGAAATTGCTCCGTTTAGAATGTACTTGACATGCGTGTAGCAGTGCTGCACCAAGCATTAATTTCAGGCATCATTTAAAGTAAAATTAGCTTTTGAGACACTTTAAAAAATATTTGGAAAATATTACAATTTTATCAAACATACATAGTTTCACGCATATATCGCTGAAGGTCAGAAAGAATAAGGATTTTGGGTCCCACGTAATAACAGGCAAACCGTTTTCCTGGCTCAGTTCCAAGATACGTACTGCAATCAAAATTTCTTCCCAGGAACACATGCACAACAGTCGCATGCACGTACCTTGCACACCATCATATTGATCAATTAATAATTCTGTGTGTTTCCATTTCCAGGTTACGGCCGCGAACACTTTTGGACATCAGGCACCGATTTAGCAGAAGAAGGAAACTTCTTCTGGATGGCAAACGGCAGACCTCTGACCTTCGTCAACTGGAATGCTGGAGAGCCGAACAACTTCCGCTACGAAAACGGAGAAGAAGAGAACTGCTTGGAACTGTGGAACAGAGACGATAAAGGATTAAAGTGGAATGATTCTCCGTGCTCCTTCGAGACGTTTTTCATCTGCGAAGTGCGGTCTGATTGATGACTCTTCTACTAGATGATATTAATGTATGATTGGCTTTAGTGTGAATGTCGCCATTTGCAAACCGCAACAACGTCTGCGCAAACCTTATGTTGTTACTGCGCTGTAGATTAAAGGCTCTTGCATGCGTGCGCACTCTTAAAGCATTGCGTCATAATGCACTCCGACTGCATTTCGTTCGTTCGCACGTTCGTGACTATAAACTTACACACCCATATAAAAACAAACTAAAACTCTTAGAACACATTTTAGTTAAATAAAAATTGTAGCTGTTACAAAATGTATTAAACGCAGATAACACACACTTCATGATGTGTTTTTAGTAAATTGCAGTAATCGACATTATTATGAGAATTGTGTGAGAGCCTTTAATTAATATGACCATGAATTTAATTTAGAAGTAGGCAATAGTGATGTAAATGAAACTGATAATTCATCTTTTTAAATGTATAGATTCCAAAACCAAAGTGTGTTAGGGCGACCGTTTTGTTATTTTTTTTTTTACTTTTTCATAAACAAGATTGGAGTACATCAGGCACTAGTACGTAAGACAAAAAAAGGTAACAAAATTATTTTTGGAACTGTCAAGAAAGATGTTTGGTCAGTATAGCTAGATAACAATAAGTTATGGTTTTATTTATTGTTTTTTATACGACTAGAAGTTGTATCGGTAAGGGTTTAAAACTGAAAACAGAATGCTGTAGTTTTTTTAAATAATAATGATGAAACGATCACTGCCTTATGATCTTAAGAAGCAACCTCTGAGCGCCGAGCTCAACGGGACACGCCGGGTCGTGTCCATAGTCAAACATAGTGGGTAAATAAACGATAGTTACCTTAGATATAAATGTATAAACTAGACATAAGTACAGACAATAAAACTTTAAACCGATATCTGGTATTATTTATGTTACCTTAAACTTAGTTGTCATAAAGGCCAACAAAGGCATTCCTGGCCATTAAACCATGAACGTCTCCAGGCAGGACAGTGCCCTACCTATGCAGTCTTTTCTTTCCTTTTTTTTAATATAATATAAAATTGTCACTGCTTCGGTGACGCTGCGGTAGTGTATGTGACTGCTGTGTATGAAGGCCTCGGGTTCGATACCCGCGATATAAAGTTTTATTGAGCTTTCTTGTTCAATTCATAATATCAGCGCAGAGTATGGAATTGTACCCGGTAAACAGCAATAGCGGCCTCGATGGCGCAGTGGTTAGTGTAACGGGCTGCCACGCCTGAGGTTGCAGGTTCGATTCCCGCACAAGTCAAATAAATGTCCGTCAAATTTGCGTGCATGAACACGGATGTGTGTATTGGTCTGGGTGTTTCTATGTATAATACGTATGTATTAACAAAAAAAGTATATTTGTATGTTTATCCATTGTCTTGTACCCCATAGTACAAGCTCTGCTTAGTTTGGGCTAGATGATGTTGTGTGTATGTGATAGAATATTAATATTATTATATTTAAAAAATGGACTATTACGTGGAACTTATCCATAGCAGGCGAAATTGCAATACACCGCTACAATAAAAAAAATCGAGAAAATGTGAAAATGTGCACATAAAAATACGAAAAGAAATGCTTATATCATTTTTATACAAAGAATCAATTGTCCATTGAGATTTTGATTGCTATATTACCACCATTGATAATGTTGATCAATGTAGGTAAACGTCGTCGCAGTAACTCAGTAGTCAGTCCGTCAGTCTTACAAACGTCGTTGGTGTTGTGTGTCGAAGTACCGACAGTGCAAATATAAGTTAAAGTGACTAAGTGAGGGTAGTTGCCAGAACATTTCAAAAGGAAGAAAGATTTATTTTTAAAATATGAAAACTTTGTTACAATATTAGTACAGTATATGAATATGAACTCGAACTACACGGACATCTATTTATTTTTGGTTTACACTTTCCCCGACGTTTCGGTTGCTTTTCAGCAGCAATGGTCACGGGGAGACTAAGATGGTAGTTGTCTCAATGTTCCAGTGTTCCAATAGATTTAATAGTTTAAATAATTTTATTAGCTTATAAATTAGTAAAATAAAATCAATAGTAGAGTAATATTTTCAAAATTTTGTAATACAGTGATAAATAAACAACGCGATAAAATCGTATATAGTAGTTTAATTTCAACATGATTACATATCAACAATCCGTGACAAACATCCGTGAAACAATAGAAATGCAGAAAAGATTCTGTTTGATACAGTTAAATAGGTAGGTAACTGTTCCACGAATTTTAATAAAATTATATTATAATAATAAATTATAGAGAGTTGGCGGGTCACCGTCTGCCCATTGCATTGATGCTATTACAGTATTCAGGGCAGACGCCGCTTTTTATCAGTTTTATCGTTTATAATATACCGGTCGACCAAACACCCATACCCATAGCCCATATATTAGAATCCATTCGTAGCAATAGTCCTACGTCTGCTGCAGCTAGTGCAGCTGTCGGTGTTCCATCCCACCTTTAATTAAAACTCTCGAAGCGCCTCTTCACGTTGGACCCATGTCTCCGTGTAAGCTTCCTAAAGGGCCAGGTCTTTTATTCTATATAATATGTTATAAAATACCTGTGATAAGAGAAACATAATAATAATATTCTATCTAGCCCAAACTAAGCAGAGCTTGTACTATGGGTTAGACAATGGATAAACATACATTATATCCTTTATTATTTTATTTTTATAAATACATACATATTATACATATAAACACCCAGACCAAGACAAACATCCATGTTCATGCACACAAATGTTTGACTTATGCGGGAATCGAACCCGCAACCTCAGGCGTGGCAGTCGATTACACTAACCATTACGCCATCGAGGCCGACTGAAATAATATTATTGTTAGATTAGACAGAATTTTCTGTTCCTTGAGTGTCAGCTTCAATACTAATAAATAACATAGGTATACCTTTTAACCTAAAAATTCTTGGAATGCCAGACATAAATAAAACCTATTGTACCTGGCCGCCGGTGTGCCGGTGCAACTTCAGGATAACTATCGAGAATGCGGTCGCAATATATCGTTATCAGAGGAGATACCACTCGTAATAACTAGAGAACAAAGAATGCATAGAATCCGTCACACTTGGCAATGAAGGCGGTGTTGCTAATTCGGGCCGGTCTCTGAAACAGGTCATCGCACTTGGAGTAACAAAACAATCCAAGCGTATGTACTGCCACCCGAACTCACCTGCAAACATTGAACACGGATTAACCAGTAAGAACTAGGTTATGAATATTGAATTTCGGCTTGATCCGGGAGGATTTCAAAGTTGTATCACATTTACAGCATGTATTCTACGTCATCGAAGGATTCTATCCGGCATAGTTCTACAGTCTAGAAACCAATACCCGTAATAAAAACTGTTTAAAATAGGCCGATATACACATCGATCAAATATACCATAGCACAGATAATATAATACTATACTAGTAACCATAGTATATTTGATCGATGGATATACATATATAATAGTGAGGTGCAAATTATGGTCACATTTGACGTTAATTTAATTTAGGAAATTTAATCTATACTAATAATAATAGAGGATAGATTAGCTTTTTTGTTTGTTTGCAATTATTTAAATTTAAAAAATTATGAATGCTATAATATCACTGAGTAATAGATAATTTTAAGAAATACTGTTACACTTAACCTAAGTTTTACGCGACGGAAGCCGCGAGCAAAAGATAGTCCTTACTAATACTATAAATACAAATGTGAGTTTGTTGGTTTTTTATACTTTCACGCCTTAACTATTCGATCGATCATTATGAAATTTCGCATACTCGTTGTTAGCAGAACATAAAAGGACATAGGACGTTTTTAAAGTGCCGCTCGACACAACAATTATAGGTACTTGTTACCCAATGTTGTTTGTTTGTTGTACTGAATTTTAGGTGTAGTCTTTTTTATAAGGAAAAAGAACTCAACAGTTGTTTGTTCATATCTACGTTTACACTTACGTCATACGCCGTGGCGAGTAAAGAAATAAAATCGGGGTGAAAGCCATAGGGTATTGACATTAACTGACACTTATAAATATTCTAACAACTATTAGAATGTCATGCCAAAGGTTAAATTCGAATTGAAGTAACACCGAGTTTTTATGGTGGACTGTTTATTAGAAGTAACATACAGCTGCATAATCACAATATGCCATTAGCGCAGCGGTTAATGTGGCTGCTGTGTATGAAGTTTCAGATTCGATTCCTGAGTTATAGTAAGTTTTTCTGTGTAGAGATCTTCAGTAGCAAAAAGAAAGAAAGAAAGGAAAAATATTTATTTGACACGTACCACAAACACATAATAACAAGTATAAAATAAAAATAAATAGGTACAAAGATGAACTTATCAAAACGAGAACAAAAAATAAAGTCAATAACAGTAGTGTCAAATAGGGCCCAGTTCAGCATGTGTCAGACGAAAGCCTGTCGCTGGTTTTCAACTGGGTCCTTTAGTGACTCACGCATATAAAACCATCTCTATTATAAACAGAGAAAATAAATAATATAAAAAGAAAAAAAATTATAATTTATACAGTATATATAAAAACAGAATTATATTCAGTTTACACACAGACACAGATAATATAATACACAGATCATACAATACAAAATTATATAAAAATAATAAATAAAACATAGTAATAATTAGAAGGATAGTAAAATTAATTTTAATTTATTGCATTATCACGCGCTCACACGACGAGCGAGACACAGGCACACAAACGCGCAGGTAGTAACATCTTTACATACATATATATATATATATATATATATATATATATATATATATATATATATATATATATATACACATACAACACACATACACACACATATATATATGTATATTTAAACGAACGACGCGCGCCCTATCTATTGCAATACGGAGTCTTAAATATGCCTAGTATTATATTACCACTGCCATGAACATCTATGGCAATCGTTATTGGGGAAGTCGACACAAAAGATCCCACTGGGACGAAGTGTCGCCGGTCTGTACTGACTGGCCCCCACACAAGATAAGATAAGATTATATTAACCAGACATAATTGAAAACCTGTTGTGCCTGATCGCCGGTGTGCCGCTGCGACTCAATAGTTCAATAACGTTTTTGTTTAAAAAGCAACACAGTGACAGCTGCACGACAAAAGTGAAACAAAAAGCAATCTTAATTAATATTATTAATGTTAATGTGAGTTTTTTGTTTATTTGTAACGCTTTGATGCCTTGACTTCTCGGCCGATCATCATGAAATTTCGGATACACATTGTCAGGGGTACAGAAAAGGACAAAGATTACCTTGCACCCTGAAAAAAAAGAACTGTTACTAACATAAACTAAATTTATGCGAGCGTAGCCGCGTGCAAATTATAGAAGTAAATAAATAATAATATAGCAGATGGATATCAATTAATCCCCGTACTACGTGTGCTACATCGTCAGGCATATACGGCGTCAGTTTCACACTCATGCCTTCAAAAACACATTTAAAATGTCCGACACGTCAGCTGAAAACCGGCCAACATTCCGTATCTCGCAGTAGCATCTAAAAGGAACATTGATATAAAATATCATTTACGTTACGAGTGTATAATATCACGCTCATTTCCTCACTGCATCCGGAATGTGTGCGGTCTGCCTGCACCGAGCACTGCTCGAAATTAAGGTAATGTTTAAAATGAGTATACGTACGTCAGTTAGTGAATGAAAGTTAACTATGGTTGAATACACTTTATGAAGCAATATGTAGGCTGTTTTATATGTAGTATATAGCATAAGCAGCGATATCCTAGTGGGGAACCATTGGACTGCCACACAGAGGTCACGAGTTCGATCCCAAGGCACACACCTCTGACTTTTATATGCGTACTACATTTTGCCCGCGTTTTGCTCGCGTAAATATAAGTTAGGTTTCATTAGTAACACTAGTTACTTACTTTTTCTGGATGAAAGGTATCCTATGTCCTTTACTGTTTTCCTGACAACGTGTAAACGAAATTTCATGAGGATCGGTCAAGTAGTTAAGGCGTGAAAAAGTAACAAACAAACCAACAAACTCAAATTCGCATTTATAATATTAGTTGGGAAGCTGGGATTAATTAGTTAATTATCGTTTGCTTTAACGGTAAAGAAAAACAACGTTAGGAAACCTGCATGTCTAAGAGTTCTGCATAAAGTTTTTGAAGATATATGAAGTCTGCCAACCCGTGCTGCGTCAGCGTGGTGGACTATGGCCTAATCCTTCTCACACTGAAGAGAGGCCTGTGCCCAGCAGTGGGACAGTTTATATACAGGGTTGATTTTAATATAGCGTAAGAAAAGGCCTTTGTGGGCTCCAATATGGATCATGCTTAATGCCTAACATTTTTATTTGTGAATGAAAATGTAAAAAGGAAATGATATTTCTCGGTAGTGAACCAGTTGTGAATACGGCCTGAAATTCGATTTCAGACTTTAGAATTTCTTGTTTGAGAAATGCTAGTTACATTTATTGCATTTTTCTGACAAGATATTCTTATTAGCAGCAAATTTAGAAGGGTATCCGTTAGTTATTAATATGCTCGTTCTCTATTTCACAGTACTCAAACCCATAGCTGGTGAAATGCGGTTCTGATACCATAACCAACCTTTTTAGTTATAAAGATATGAGCCCCTCTTTATATTAATTCTTCTGTACTTGTATATGTCACTAAACTCCTAAACGGCTGGATCGACTTGGATGATGATTTAGATTTACAATTGGATCCGGTAGGTACCGCTGCGATTAGTTCGTTTTGGCAGCACAAAGTCTGTCAGATCCGCTAGTGTAATTGAAAATAATTTAAGACATTGGTCCACAACAGCCAATCATAAAAACCCAAGTTCGATAACTGTCGAATGATACTAAATGTAAAATAGTACATAGTCTTAAAGATAAATATATGAATGCAACCTTTCAATAAGTACACAATGACATACACTGCCGGTCAAAAGTTTGAGACCACCTACATCAAAGTTGCAAATGGATGTAAAACTCAAAATAAAAAGCTAAACATGAAAGGATTTATTGTGATATTTATTAAGTATGGCAAATGCAATTAAATATAAATAAAAAATATTAAATATTTCGACAATTTAACTTAAAATATATGTTGACAAGCTAAACAGCTTTTTCATCAAAAAACCCTCTCTTGCATTGAATCACTTTGTTGACAAGTCTTGGCATGCGGGCAATCAATTTGTCGATTGTTTCTTGTGAAATATTGTTCCAGCTTTCTTGCAATGCTCTCCACAAATCTTCTTGTGAGCTGGGACAACAACTGCGCACGTTTCTGTCCAGCTCTTCCCACAAAAGTTCTATAGGGTTAAGGTCGGGGCTCTGAGCGGGCCACACCATGTTTTTTAACACCCCTTCTGCTTCTTTTGTATCTAAATAACCCCGGCATAATTTGGAGCTGTGTTTAGGGTCGTTGTCTTGTTGGAAAATAAAGCCATCTCCAACTAGCCGAAGTCCCGATGGTACAGCATTACACTCCAATATTGCTTTGTACTGCTCCTTTTTCATAATTCCTTCGACTCGTACCAAATCTCCAGTTCCACGGCTCGAGAAACAACCCCAAACCATAACGGAACCACCGCCATGCTTCACTGTGGGCAGGACACAGTCTGGCATCATCTTTTCCTCGGCACTCCGCCGAACAAAAACACGTCTTTTGCTCCCAAACACTTCAAATTTGGACTCATCTGTCCAAAGAACTCTTTTGAAGTCTTCTTCACTCCAGTCTCGATGGGTGAGGGCCCACTGCATTCTCTTCTTTTTGTTTTGTGGCCTTAAGAGAGGTTTTCGCACTGCTACGCGACCAAATAACTTAGCATCTCTTAGTCTTCTTTTCACTGTGGTCAATGACACAGGTGTAGACCGGGATTTGTTCACTTCAGCGCGGATTTCTGGTGCTGTCAGGCGTCTATTCCGCTTGCTTGTTACCACGATGAACTTATCCTCGCTAGAAGTGGTAGCTCTCGGCCTTCCCGACCGCGAACGATCTTGATTATTGCCAGTCTCCTTGTATCGGGTTATTGTGTTATGAACACAAGTCTTCGACAACTTGAGCTGAGTAGCAATCGCACGTTCAGATTTGCTTTCGTTGTGTAAAGCAATGATGACAGCACGAGTTTCACCGCTAATTTGGCGTACTTTTCCCATAATGAGATGTCTTCACTGTAAGAACGACGAGCTCGGACTAACCAAGATTAAGAAATATTTACTCCATGGAAACTCAGGTGTTCACAGTGTTTTAGGAAGTTAAAATTTCCTAAAATTCTGTTAACACAAAACAAAGCCCAAATAATGAATAATAGTCAGGTAACAATAATATTACAATGACTTTAGCGCGCGGTCCGCACGCGGCGCCCATTGATGTTTCTAGACAAAAGACCTTTGTACGATGATTACATAAAAATAAATAGAAATAATGACTTCGAAAAATAGTTAAATATCCATTGTATATGCAGGTGTTCAAATTAATTGTTTATCATATGTATTTTTAACAAATTTTATTGTGAAACAATATTTTAACTTGTGGTCTCAAACTTTTGGCCGGTAGGGTAAATACTTTATCTCACCAGTCACATCATCAAACTAACATAATTATTATCATTCATTTATTTTACTTTTATTAAAACGGCACTAAACAAACATTTTAACAATATATCCAGGCATCCATTTGCAAACAAGTCACATTGTCATCATATAGCGACACCAGTCGCAAATTTTGGAGGCACATCGCTGCCTACCCCTTGGGGATAGAGGCGTAACACCGTTCATGTATGTATCTTCCAGTGACCAAAATATAAAATATGTATATGACTACTAATCAGGCCATTAAGCCGAGCCTGATGCGGGCTATGACATCTTGGACATCAGGCAGTTTATGAAATACTTATTTTGAAACACCTTTGTTTATATAAATTACGAGCTTTTATCCGCGGACTCACTCGCCCGGGAAACCAAGTTCTTCTAGATGAAAAGTGTATACTGTATGTCCTTTTCTGTACACCTGACAATGTGTATGCGAAATTTCATGGAGATCAGCCGAGAAGTTAAGGCGTAAACGCGTAACAAAGGAACTCACTGTCTCATTTATAATAGTAAGTTTGTACCTATTCAATTTTTGGGCGTACAATCATTATTTTCCATAAACCAGGTAGGAACTTAACAGCCTTCACAATATAAAGATTAACAAAAATACAACAATTCATATCAAAGCCACAAATACCGCCGACCTATGTCACTATAGTATTTATTAGACAAAACATGAACACAAAATCGAGACTTCAATCCCATTAAGAACTCGTAAAATACTGGTATTTAAAACAAAATAACATGACTAAATGTCATGACATTGAAGACATTGGAGACAGTTAATATCTAAAATAAAATAATTTAAATATCTCATGACAGAGTTATAGCAAAAAGTTCAGAAATAAGTGATATCATCCAGAAAACGTAATTTATAATTAATAACTAGTATGATAATCTGCTAATTAAGAGTTTTATGGGTTGGAAAATACCTATCTTGTCCTACTATTGACCCCTAGGTCAACAGTAGGACAAGATGGGTCTTTTCCAAAGTCAGTGTTACCTAAAACATAATAAAGTACTTCTTATATTAATAAAAAAGTAAATATAATCTGATCATCTAGAACTTCAAGATTTATTTTTTATTTATACTCTATAAACTTCATTAGCCTCATACTACACGCGACCGTGGCTCTTCTTGCGTGGTTCTATAAAAAAATAAGTACTGGTAATCTGGTATCCTTTAGGAACCATGTATTTTATTGATATAAAGTCTAAAAGCCGTCTGAGGTACCTACATACCTGCAGGCATAACCTAGGTTGGGGCCAATGCAATATTCATTTGTTATTTTTCAAAGTCAAAGTCAAAATCATTTATTCATCTAGGTCACAAAGTAACACTTATGAACGTCAAAATATATAGTGAGTTTTCTTTATGTAAATAAAATTTTATCTTATATATTAAAATTTCATCGCGTTAAACCATTACTGTGTGAAAGAGGAACTAACAAACCGAAATAGTTAGTTAGTTATTGGATAGGTACCTAAATATAGATTATCCTACAAACTGTTAAAAATAAAACCAAATGTAATAAAGTGCCATTATAAAATCGCACCGTTTTACTGTTTACGACACATTTATGATTTGGACCTTTAAGTAATACATAAGTAAATTTTAAAGAGCTCAAACTTATTTTCATATCGAGAAAATTGTTTTAGTTTTTCGCGTCAGTTGGAAATAAGTGTATATTTGGTATTAGATATATATTTATTTAAAAAGTGCCAAATCAATTTGGTACGTTAAACTATAAGAAATCAGACTATGATGCTAAATCAATTTGGTACGTTAAATTATAAGAAATCAGACTATGATGCTATCAACGCTTATATAGATAAGATAGACTGGCATGATGAACTGGCAGCATGCGTTACTGTAGATGAAATGGTTGCAGTGTTTTACGTTCACTTGCGTGAGTGTATTAAATGTAATGTTTCAAAGTCAAAACAAAGACAGTGGAAATATCCCATATGGTTTTCTTCAGCTTTGATTAGGATGATTAGTGAAAAAAATAAGAAACGTTTAAAATATAAAGTGACACGGAACCCTCGTGATCACTTCGAATTCCAAATATTACGAGAGAGAGTAGATAGAAGGATAAGGCAGGATTATAATAGTTATTTAGATACCATTGAAAGTAGAATTTTGTCTAATTCTAAACTATTATGGTCTTTTATGAAAGATTTAAAAAATAGAAAATCGGTTTACCCGCCTATTATGTACTTAGAAAATAAATCTGTTCAAACCCACGCAGAAATGTGTAACATGTTTGCCGCACACTTTTCATCAACATTCTTATTGAACTCACAAGATACACCGATCATATCTTCTGATTCCAAATGTCCCCAAGTAATTACAAACATGCATTTTGAGAAAAAGTCCGTCTTAAAGGCATTAAAAGCTATAAACGTGAACAAAAGTTCCGGTCCCGATGGCATTCCTCCTCTTTTTATTAAATCATGCGCGCAAAGTCTTTCTACTCCTCTCACAATAATATATAACAAATCTCTAAAAACTGGCACATTTCCTGAGTATTGGAAAAAGTCGAATGTTGTACCTATTTATAAAAAAGGAGATAACAGTGTAGTAAAAAATTATAGACCGGTATCTCTCTTGTGTGTGTTCTCAAAGGTTTTCGAGTCTCTCGTCCACCCTTTATTGTACTGGCACGTTAAGGAGATGATATCACCTTTCCAACACGGATTTATAGCGCAAAAATCTACCAACACAAATTTGATGTGTTACGTCAGTGACATATCTTCGGCATTAGATTCTGGACTTCAGACAGATGCAATTTATACTGATTTTTCCAGCGCTTTTGACAAAGTGGACCATAATATACTATTACACAAATTAGAACACAATTTTGGATTTACTGGTAATGTCAAGTCATGGCTTAAGAGTTATTTATCAAATAGGTATCAAACTGTTGTTAAAGATGGATATTTTTCCGATCCTTACAAAGCTACGTCTGGGGTGCCGCAAGGCTCACACCTTGGGCCTTTATTATTCGTTCTATTTATAGACGACATAGTGACACAGATAAAGCATTCAAAGTGCTTACTTTTTGCTGACGACTTAAAGTTATATAGGACTGTAAGCTCAGAGTTGGATTCTAAATTGTTGCAGGCAGATCTGACAATCATTCACAACTGGTGCGTCGTGAATAAGATGACAATAAACCCCAGCAAATGTTATCATATTAAGTTTACAAAAAAAAGACTTCCATATAGTTCGATATATAGTCTAGGTGAGACTATACTAGAAGAAGTTAGTACCATAAGAGACCTCGGGGTCACTATGGATAGCAAACTGAATTTTATCACTCATATTGATAATGTTGTAAAGGACAGTCACAAAATGCTCGGTCTAATAAAACGTGTGGGAAAACGGTTTAAAAATATTAAGACTTTACAGATTCTTTATTGCGCGCTCGTTCGTAGTCGTCTTGAATACTGCAGTCAAGTTTGGAATCCAACCTATCAAGTCCACATAGATCGATTGGAGAGAGTACAAAGATCTTTCACAAGATACCTAGTGCATAAGCAAAGTGGTAATGGCACAGATCGTATTAACTGGCGGGCTGGTTACAATGAGAGACTCAAATATTTTAAAATGAACTCATTACATAAAAGACGTTCGTATCTTGAACTATCATTCTTGCATAAATTGATTAATGGGGTCGTAGCTGAGCCGCATTTATTGGCCCATCTAAATTTAAACGTTCCAAAAATTAATAGTCGTTTATCCTGCAATGATACATTCCGGTCTCTTCGAAGCAGAACCAATGTCGGTAAATTTTCTCCTATTCGAAGACTCCAATACAGATACAATATTTCTCACAAGACATTTAATTTAGATATTTTTAAGGACACGTTATCCCAATGGAAGCGTCAAATACTGCAACCATAGCACAGTTTAAGTAAACCAATGTTGTATTAGCTTATACTTGCAATTCTGAAGAGTTTTTTCATTTCAATTTCTTATTTTTTTTTTGTGTTTTAACCTTATTTTGTAATTCTCACTAATTACTTGTCATCTAAAAATGCTGTCTCACACCTATTATTAGCTCGTAGGCCAGTCTGTGGTGCTGGATTTAATTTTATTGTGATTGCATCGCCTAAAAGCTGTTGGTGTGTCAATATAGTAATAAATAAATAAATAAATAAATAAAAAATGAAATTTATTCGCCAAAAATATGGAACATTAGATGGTGACATCTTGTAGCACCACGAAATATTGACCTATAACAGGCATGCGAATATTTGCTTAAAAGATAAGACAAGTGAATTAATTACTTTAAGGTGTAGAACCTATTTAAAATTTATTAAGGTCGTAAACATACTTTTCACGTAACCAAAACATCAATGTTGTTCGTATTTATTGCTACGGTAGTTCTCTTATCACTTGAGAAATATAGTTATAATTTTTTATTAACATATATTTTTTGGTATATAATGTTTAAACAATTTCGTAAGACCGTGACAAAAAAGTCACCTAGCAATAACAATAATAATATATAAAAGACAATATAATAGTATTTAGGGTAAATGTAAATACGACATTCGATAAAGATAGACTTGACGAACTCGGGCTCTGGTGAAAGACCAGTTTGAGAGAATTATGAACCGACAAATTTACATGTACAATTATGAATTAGTAGTCACAGATTTACGATGCCGGGTATCTTATCTTATCTTAATTCGGGGGCCAGTCAGTGTAGACCGGCGACACTTCGCCCCAGTGGGATCTTTTGTGTCGGCCCCAAGATTCATCCCTTAGCTATCTCCCTATAAATGTACTGCATCAGCCGCAGCGTACACTTCAGAGGGAGAAGCCTGAAGTCCTCATTTGGATATGCAAATTTCATCAGACCCATCCTCAATCCAGCTAACGCGTCGCATTCACATAGTAGGTGCAATATGGACTCGTCCTGTTCGCCACAGGCTCTGCAAACCAAATTGTATGCCAATCTCAATCTGCACAGGAAGTCGTTGATGCCAAAATGGCCAGTGAATGCTCCTGTGAGCAGGCGTATTTGGCCCTTGTTGTACCTGCAGAACTTCCGGGTGAAGCCCGTGGCTCGGTTTGCAATGAACTTCTTGGAGTGTTCCAGACCCCTAAGGGCCATCCGCTCTAGCCTGTGTTTATCATTGCCATGTGCATTCCAAGCTGCCTTGATGGTACTCTCAGAGAGACCTACGAATGGCTCGGGGCCCACAAATAGTTGCTCCGAGCCCTTCTTGGCTAATACATTAGCCTCCTCATTACCCTGCACTCCTGCATGCCCCGGAAACCACACCAGCCTGACTGATTACGATGCCGGGTAACAGGTGTAAATCTATGCATTCAACATGTACAATTCATAAAATAGGAAGTTTTAGAACTACAAAATATTTATATCTATGCACCAATAGATCTACCGTAATAACTTTGACAAATATTTGTAGGTATAATAAAATTGTCTTAGAGCTTTTATTTAGATTAACAGTTAGCGAGGCAATGTAATGAAAAGAACTAACAAACTAACCAATAAATAAAATTATACGTATTGAATTACAATCTGGAACGATATTCAAATGCTAACAATGTAATGTCCTGTAAAGTAAAGCTATATTGCTACCGTCTATCTCAACTTTCGTGACAATATACGACTAACTTATTTACAGAGTTGCCAAAACAGGAACTACAACAAACCGTGAACATCAGCTAATCAACCGTGACAGTGTCGCCCCCTTTAACTCAGATACGGTAGTTAGACAGCGCCGACGACATTACTGCGTAGCTAGTTTCAGTTTAGTATTGATGTCAATCTGAAGTGCCTGCATAACTTACATGAACTGAACCTACTAGATTTATCTGGCGATGCCATCCACGTGAATTGCTCCGCTCGACACATCATTTATGTGGATGTACTTCCCATATCTCCGGTTGTACTGAATGGAGTGAAACTTGGCATACATAATTTTAAGCTAATTCCGAAGTTCCTCAGCTGTGAAAGCTGTATCAATAAGTGTTGTCTTGGCGTAATGCCGAAATAAATTTACAGACAAACAAAATACTAAAACCAGAATTATAAAAAATATAATAAACATTTTTTATTATCAAGTTTATGTAGTAAGTATATGAAAGAAACATTGCGCTTGCGCAGTACTATATATATTATGCTATTGTAACCCAATGGTGCTTGTAAATCATTGCACACAAGTTCACTTTGTGTTAGGTGCATGACATACAAGTTAATATTCATTATTAAGAGGGTTACTATAATTATTTTTAATAAATTCGTGTTCAGTATAAGCGGTACCTATAAACACCTTCGTCAATATGACAATAATGCAGACAGTTTGTATATGATAAACTCAACAATAACGTTCACAAAAGATACAATTTGAAGTGTCCTCGTAGTTTATAACATAGTAAATTAATCATAAATAAAATCTAAAACAAACAGTCCAGCTGCATAAAAGCAATGAAAGCATGTTAACAAGAAATCCGTGTTTTCAACACATTTATTAAAATGGACATTATTCACGAAGGTAAACGAACTATTATTTGTTTACACAAGGGTGCCAAGATTTTAAGATAAATCTTAATTGGTTGGTGGAGCGGACTTGAGCTAACTGGCAACATCCCTGCCAAATGAACGCCATTAATCATAGACGTGCATGTCTGAAGTCACAGATGAGCAATATCACAGCCAGGTACTGCGGAATGATATCGATGTGGAATGTCAAAACAAATAACGCATTTTCTTTCTCTATATAAATAAAAATCAATTGCCTAATGTATGACAGAGCATCACTTAAGAATGGTTTTTTTTTTTTTTTTTTTTTTTTTATCTATATCTCGGCGCTATTAGGGGATACCGCACGATCTCGTTCGAGGCTGCGAGCCTCCTCGCCGGATCGATGCCATGGGACCTGGAAGCGGCGCTCCTGGCGTCGCTCTATCGTTGGCGCCAGGAGGCACTAGCTCGGGGCGAAGGACCGGATCCTCCTGCTATCAAGGCGGCGAGGTCCGAGCTCCGCCAGGTCCTAGTGACGAATTGGAAGGAGCGACTTGTGCACCCCAGTGCCGGGCACGCCACGATCGTGGCGGTAAGTCCCGTGTTTGAGGAGTGGCTGGAGAGGCGGCATGGCGCCCTCACCTTCCGGCTGACACAGGTTCTGACTGGCCACGGATGTTTTGGCCGGTTCCTGTGTCGTATACGCCGGCAAGAGACGCCCGGTTGTCACCACTGCGGCGACTGCCGCGACGTTATTGAGGACACGGCGCTGCACACTTTGGCGGTTTGCCCCGCCTGGGCATCGCAGCGTCGTGATTTGATCGCGGCAGTCGGATCGGTTGCCCTCTCGCTCCCGGCCGTAGTTCAGTCTATGGTCCGGAGTGAGAGGTCGTGGAACGCCGTCGCCTCCTTTTGCGAGGAAGTGATTTCTATAAAGGAGGCGGCGGAGCGGGAGAGGGAGCGTTTAAACCCTCTCCCCAACCGCAGAGCCGGGCGCCGGAGGGCGCGAGATGACCTCCAGCCACCCTGAGGTTTGACCTGGGGGTGGCGGGCTTTGTGGGCCTGCCCGCCATCCGTTCAGCACCAGGTCCGAGAGGCGGCGTGCGTGTTCCCACGCGCGCCTCTGTGTCGAGTCCGTCTTCCCTCTAGGGGGGAGACAGTAGGGTTTTATTTGAAGTAGTGCCTATTTTGGGTAGGTCTTTCGTGTAGTGGCCTGCCGTTTCATACGGCGGGCCGTAACCTCGGCGGGGTCGCGACCGCATGCGAAAGCGATTCGCGCGGCCCCGTCGGTAGTGGTTGTGTCGAGGAACACCGTGGTAGGTTTAGTCGGTATTCCGGGAGGTACATTATCTTTTTTTTAACATCTTTCTTTTACCCCGGCGAGTCCGACATAATCACTCCGCCCGCCCCCGCGGAGGGATATGCGTCATTGCATTCGCCCACGTAAAAAAAAAAAAAAAAAAAAAACGTTTTTATAAACGAGGAATAGAGCCGCGATAATGTTTAAAAAAATTATTGACGTTTTGATATTGAAATTAATTACGTGAAATGTATTTTTGTATAGATTGACAGGACAATGACTATCGGATTAGCGAGTTATAAATATATGTAACACCTGCATCAGACTAAGCCAAGAGAGTATGCATGTGTACGTGTGTTTAAAACGGGCTACTTAAGTTATCTCCTATAGGATGCAGTAAATATAAATTAACTCAATGGTCATAATTTTGTTTTTAATCCAACTAGAGGCGGAATGGAAGGCATTAATTATGTAAGTTTTAGTTCCAATACATGCTCATGCCATATTAACGCAGTCATCTTAATGACGTTACTTATACGTAACATAAAATGAAAATTAATTGTTTAAAAAAATGCCATCCTTAACGTTTTAGATAATCCTGTGTCGCGGGTCTGTACAAAAATTACGGTTTCACTAAAACGTACACCTAAATTCATAACAATTACCTGGGTATCAAATATTTATATGTCCTGTTAAGGAATCATACCTTTGCCTGTAACAAATCGATAGTAACATAATGATAAAGCCACTTTCTATGGAGTAGAGTCAATATTGTTCGATAGATAATTTCTCAACTTTTACAAATGATTGTGTATAAGTGGAAGAATGTAACTCACTTACATAAAATATAAATTTTAATTTATTCACAAAGCAGGACAAAGTAAACACGACTATTTCTCGAGTTAATCCAGAAAAACAATTTTAATGATACACAAAGCAATGCTTTTTTCATTTTCCACTCGGCTGTAATTTGCACTCGAAATCTTACGCGCCGTACCTGATGGTGTTTGAAATTTTCATGCGTCCGGAACCTTGTGGGCGAGGTATGTAAATGAGAGGACGCAGGAGTGAGGGGGGAGGGAATGAGGGCAAGCCAGAGCACGTGGTCGCAAACTTATTAATAACCAAGTCACGTGCCACGTGAAGCCGAGCCTTTCAGGCGAGTTTACGCCGTTCGGAAATCAAACTTATTATTCTTTTGCGGAACATGACGCGGCTTTGCATTCCAAATTTGATTTCGAATGAAAACGCTTACGAGTTTCATTTTTTTTTCGACAATATGGCGTTTCATTATTTTAAATGATCTCGAAAAAGGACGATGTCCTCAATTGGGTCCACGTGTTATACGGTTGTATTTTCTTCGATGTCCATGTGCGTATAAACTTTTGCAGGTCCAACAAGTTTCAACTTTACTTTCGTTTTAATATAATTGTCTATAATGTCGCGCGCTATACGGCTCATTAATTTAATTGCCACAGACGTAGACATATGCATACTTATCTCTGTAACCTAGCCAGAAGTCTCGCAAAATGTATAGTATTCAATGTGTAAAATTAGTTATAATTTGTAAATTTATCGTTATGTCTTAACTACATATTATATATAATTTATAATATCGTTTTGGGATATCATGATAATATATTATTAAGGTGTATAAATAAATAAATACTTATTTGGATACAGATATATACCTACGCCATATAGATATAGCACGCCAACAAAATGGCTCAACGAACTAACAAACTGTCTTTGGCACTTGTAATATTAGTGTAAATTATATCTAAAGTTGTATAACGCTTTTTATGCACAATGACGAAAAACTAACAACACTTGTTAACAAAAAAGTATGAAATTGCCTTAAAAATTACGCCCAGTTTATGTAATTATTTGACTACAAACATTTTAAGAACATGCACCTTTTTATCGTGTTACCTGTTTTAAAAATAGATTTCCCACAGGGAGGTAAGCGAGGAAGAAAATTAAAAATAAATGAGGAGCACCTTCCACTTACAGCGTAATTACATCATGACTGTCATCAAAACGCGCTTACTTGTTATGAGTTCAACATTACATTACTAAACATGATGACTATGAGAACCAGATTTAATTTTTTATGGCCATCACCTGCGATAAGTATGAAGCTATAATAAATTACAGTACGTATAGCGTAGTTGTTAATATGCTCGCCTCGCCATTACCACTGCTCAGAGGGTTTCAGGTTCGAAATCCACGCGGGAAGAAGTTGTGTTGACACATGATTGTTCCAAGTGTATTTGTTCTTTTTTTGTGTCGTTTTTATAAATGTTTGTTACGTCTCCGGCGATACAGAGATTATTCGAAGTGCGAGAGAAGTGATATTACATGATAAATAAATACATAAGCTGACTTAACATTCATTTAAAGATTGGCCTCAAAGAAAACAAACATTTGTCTTTTATTAAGGATTTTTCTTACTGGGTAATAACCGTGATTGCAACTTAAAACACTAAAAACACCAACACTCTTTGATTCGGTTGAACCTACAGAACTCGGCGCACTACGTTCTTAGGCGCGTCGCCCGCTGGTAAGTCGAGGCACGGTCGAGGCATGGTCACGGCGGCGTCGCGGCACGGTCGAGGCGTGGCGTTTATGTAAAGTCGAGGCGAGGGTGGAGAGAGATAGGAGAAGATTTTACTTAAAGTTAAGAGAAACAAAATGACAAAATGGCGGTGGAGTCACGGCGCGGTCGAGCACACCAACCTCGCCGCGCCGCCGCCGCGCCTCCGCCACGACTCCACCTCGCCTGTGACGTGACTCTAGTGTGTGAGCGCACTGCCATTTATTCCTGCAGGAAACAGAAGCAGCACGCCGCTCGTGCGCCTGCGCCTCGCCGCCACCTTGACTCCAGCTCGTGTGGGCGACGGGTGTACGCGCATTGTTATGTTGTTATTATTATGCGTTCATCTCATCACTGGTTGTCCTATATTAGTATGTATACTTACTTATTCTATGACTTGACACGAGGCTGCTCTTTCGATTAAAGAGATAAGGCAACGCTTGTGAACCACAAGTTAAAACATAAAAACTTACCGATATAATTGTTCTACGGTATAGTCTGCAACGGGCTGGTTAATTGATAGAGTCTGTTTGATAAATCGCATGTCAAAACAACCTACCTACCTACCTACATAGTAAAATTTTTTTAAAATATATTATTTGATATGCGTATATGTATGACAAAAGAGACAGACTGAGATGACACACATTTCGCAAACTATAGTTTCAGCCCCAATAAACAGAAGGCCTGTTACCGTATAGCGGACACTGACTCAGTTTCCACGCTGCTACGGATAATTGCATGACAGAAAATTCCAAAAACACTCACACGTGTATAAAAAGCTAGCCCTAAAAGCCGAGACATAACAGTCTTACGCTTAAATGTCAATTCTTTAAAATTCCAATGTATAGAACGTATTACGGTCACATTGCCAGATAGTGTGCTGGTTTTAAGAATTTTCTTACAATAAAACCCAATAACGCATAACGTGGTATCGAATTCGGGAACACCATACAGACGCAAGATATTACTACATAATATAAAACAAGTCCCCGCCGGGTCTGTCTGTCTGTTCGCGATAAACTGAAAAACTACTAAACGGATTTTCATGCGATTTAACCAATAGACAGAGTGATTCACGAGGAAGGTGCAGATGTATAATTTGTAAAGGTTATTTTCTACCCATGCGAAGCCAGGGTACACACATATTTATGCTGCGATAACAATAAAGCACTTTAAACCAAGCTTTAAAAACTTCAAAGATGCTACACCTTAATTAAACAATGATTTCGTCAGTTACTGCTATCACCATTTCTAATCGATGACCACTGAAATGCCACCTGTACACTCGACACACTAACAAATAACCTAGAAATACACATTGCACTGAGGAACTCTACACTATTATATAGATGTTGGTTCATTTGAACAGAAGCGGTCGCCAGCGCGCGTCGACACTTCGAAAGGAAACGCTCACCACCCGCGGCCTCCCACAACCCCCGACACTTGCAGTTTCCAACTAAATTACATTTCATATTGCAACTACTTATTTATACAACTGGAATGGCGACGGATCAAAGGGAAAAGTTTATGATAAGCACATTTTAATCAAGCTTTCATTGAGAGCTCACCAATGATAGTGTAGTAGCCCAGTGGATAAGATAAGGCTTATGTTAAACTTACCACCAGATATAGTAAAATATAATAGTTAAAAATAGTAAATGAAATAAATCAGAACCGCAATATATTTAAAGAAATCAAAATAAGTCGACGGAGCCACGCTTCGTGAGGCTCCTGTTTTGGGTGGGTTTAAGAAGGAACATTTTCTTTTTTTTTTACGTGATGGAATGCTTTTTCGCATACCTCTCCGAGGGGCAACGGAGAGGTTATGTCGGGCTCACCAGGGGAAAGATACCCCGGTAATACCGACTAAACATACCACGGTGTTCCTCGACGTAACCATAGACGGCGGGGCCGCGCGAATCGCTTTCACATGCAATCGCGACCCCGCCGAGGTTTCGGCCCGCCGTGTAAAATGGCAGGCCACTACATGAACCTTCCTCTACTGTCCCCTTGTGGGGGGGAAAAAAACACAACTCAGAGGCGCACGTGGAAGAAGGAACCTAACATAACCTAACCCTTCCTAGACGGAATGCAATGATTTGAGGCGTATAGGTGCTCGTTATGATATATTTTAGTAAGCATATTTTGCTGCGCAATTACTATTTTTGGTGGTCATTATATTTAATATAAGATAATGAAAGCGCGATTATGCGGTCATGAGTTCGAACCCAACTTAATTTTCAAGTTGTTATTATTTTAATAAAATTAAAAGCTGATATTATAACCTATATGTGTTCGTTTTGTTAAAGTACTCCGTTTTGAATATTTCAGTTACTAATTTTTACGTGCGGGTGAAATTCCCGATCCCTTTGCCTCTGTTCCGATGAACAGGGCTTAGCTGTTTTCTCAGGGGAACATAACCATCAACTGCTATAAATAAAAATAAAAAGAAATAAATTATATGAATATTATAAAAGTATCATTCGCAGATGTTCAGTAATTTAAACAAAGACTACGTAAGTATATTACCCAAAAATATTTATAAAATATTCAACACCTATCTTGATAACAAGAACCGACCTAGAACTTAAACCTGGGATCTCACGATCGCACGCAAACTTATGCCACGGAACTGACGAGGCACTCATTAATATAATAGTGACAAAATACCTGTTAGTAATTATGTAGCGTTAACACCAACTTAAAATGCCAACTTAAACTTGGTTAATAGAATAATATCAAAGAAGTAAATAGCAATGAAACAGGTAATAAATAATTAATATTGATAAATTATATCTATAAATCAAGCTGTTATCCTGCCCGGTGATGGCGAACAGCGATAAAGTGGAGAAGTTCGTGAGGTAAGTAGCCGGTGCAGATAAGCTGGCAACTTGACAACGGTATTTATATTCATATCTTAACTGTATATATATTAAAGGAAACTTCTAGATATATTAAAGGCTGAAGTATCGCATAAGTTTTATGTTGTCATCGCGCGAAAGGCGGCAGTTTCAAGCCCTGAGCCTAATAATAATTCTGAAAAACAAATCTTTCTTTTGTTAGAAGAGATAACTCCCGTACTGGGATTAATTACTATGTCGCAGGGGACATTACAAACATTAAACGGACACAAATCACAGCCAAAAAGTTTGTTATCTTACTTACAATTCGCCAGTCAGTCATTTTAAGTCTCTCGCGGTTTTAGGCAAACTTATCGCCGTCTACCGGACACATTTGCAAACTCCGTATAACTAGTAAGAATTTACTATTAGAAAACCTTATCACATTATTTGACCCAGAAATCCAATCCAAGATCTCTCAATCTGCCGAAAACTTACGCTACCGACAAACGAGGTAGGCAGGGTTTATTTTACTTTTTAACACAATTGTTTATTGATTCAGGGCTTTAAATTTCGTAGGACATTTTCGTCTTTCTTGACAGGCTTGTATAGTTGCTGTTAAACAATACCTACGTGGGGTTTGCTTATTTTTACAGATTCCTTTTTTCTAATAATATTTACATAAAATTTGATTAATTTCGGTCTTTTGACAGATTTTGTATATTAAATCAGACTATTCACTCCCCAAATAAGCTACCTGGCCAAAGAAAACTCGGTCCTAAATAAAGAGCGCACGTAAGCAACATAAACGACTTTTTATGTAATATATTCCTCACTAATCATTATCAACAAGCAAACATTGTAAAACTAAAGAACAGTTCGAACAAATAGTTCCGTTTAACACAAAAAAGAGTATCTAATCCTCTAAAATGATCCGTGCAGTCGGTAAAGTTATCGGACGGATCCATCGAGTCGACTCGTCATATCCGCCGCGCGCCCCGCCAATCTGCCCCTAAGCCGTACCGCTGTTTCGTTGATAGAAGCCCTCAGCCACGCCAATTTAAACCTTATTACTATCGCACAGAAGCTCATGTTTTAATAAAGGTTTAAGAAAGTTTATTGCAGCGTAAGGACCGCTCGACTGATTCGTACACCTCGGGGAAGCGGATACAGTTAGATTGAAGATTAGCTATGCAGAGCAATGGATATGAGTGTTTTACCCAGACGATAAGTGTTTTTATTTGTACAGATATCATAATAGTTCTACTAGAGGCAGATAGAAAAATATGAGTAGGCATGTTAAATGGAAAAATAGGGCTTGAGGCAAAGTACAGAGCAGGAAGAGAAAACAAAGATCAGAATATTTAAGAAAACTTGTCGGTAAAAACGAAAATGGTCGCTCTGTTTCTTGTAAGGGTGCTACACTACACGTTTCATTAGTGAGCTGTAATTTTTCTCGTATACGATACTTACCTGTAGTAATTATAATTAACACGTTATTAGTCACGTTTCTTTGCAAACTTTAGTTTAGATTTTTCATTCACCATATAAAAAGCTTTGCCGACGGCTTCGCTCACTTGGGAACTGATTTTTAGTGTACCTATACTAAATCCCTACATATTGTTGCTTCTATTTATGACCCCAAAGGGTAGACAAAGATGTATTTCACATGTCACCAGCTATATCATAAGGTATAATAGGCGCGTGCCTATTGTCGTCTGCCAGGCAAGCAAAGAGCCAAACTCCGTGTTGCTACTGAGATATTTTGACAGGAAAACCTGATAACACTTTGACCCCGACCCGGAAATCGAACCCAAGACCACATGCACAGCAGCCGCATATACTACCCCTACGCCGTTACGCCGCTATACTAAATAACACATACGTATGGCTTCTGATTAAAAATCGCCATCGAAGCTTTCTCAATAAATAGACGGACACAACAACCCCAAAGTAATTTGTCAAACAAACATTCCTCTGTCGATCACCCTTCCGTATGTGCGGGTCACTTTGAAGTCGACTTCGAAGAGAAAATTAAACAGACATAAAAAATTGCATTGATATATTCATTACCTTGGCATACGTTTGCGCTAATGTCCTGAGTTCAATTTATTGGTCGGTCATATCACAAATGGTATTCTGCTAAATTAAATGTAAACATGTGACAATAGAAATGTTGATAACATAACTATTATGGCTTCATTCACACGTATCACAACCACACCACATCGACGCGACAAAAGGTGATCAAGCAGTGGTTGCGTGTGAATAGTGTCGCTGCAGCTTTTTGCAGTTGCGTTGTGGTTCCTACAAAACGTGGATGTGGTTAAGTTGTCGTTAGTAGTTGCGATGTGGTTGCGACGACGCAATGACGCTCACAAGTGAAGCCAGACAATTTGACACCGGTTTTCGTTGAGGAAACACGCCTTGACTGTTCAGTCAAGGAATTCGAAGAGGAAACATTGTTGTTGCTTTCCAGTACAATGCAGATTGAATGACGGGGGGAGAGCGCAGGCGTGCGCGCAGTGTCGGTGGGTCGACGCAGCGTTGTGTCTGCGATGTAGTCGGACGCTAATCCGCGGTGTCGCTGGTGGTTGCGTTGTGGTTGCGATGAGGTCAGTATCACCCACGTGGCCGATAATGACAGCAAAATGTGATCCGTGTAAATTCTACTATTCATTTTCAATACAAAATTGCGCTCGCCCACGTGGTGTGGTTGTGGTTGTAATGTGGTTATGGTACATGTGAAACAAGCCTAATACACCATTTTATTTTCCGTTACAGTATTATAACCAGGTAACAAGAATTTAGAAACTTGATACACGATGCCGACGCCGGCGACGTCATTTTTTAGTTTAGTTGCTAGCTTTATCACATTATTGGCAGGGGCCAATAATGTGTCGTAAACATAGGTTAAATTCCTTCTGTAAGGACGTCTTCTCGCAGAAGGAGGCGGCAGAGCGGATCCGTGAAGAAAGCATCCTTGCGGATCCGAGCCGTCGCCGGCGAACCGGGCGGCGCAGACGCGCTTACGCGCAGCTAATGCCGCCATAAGGAAAAGGAGCTGTAGACTGCTGGGTGGGTCGCTGAGGTAGTATACAAGGCAGCGAGCGTGCACACCGTGGGGTTTTGTTCCGTAGGCCCGAAGTACGGGAGAGCCGGACATAACCCTCTCGCTTCCCCTTGTGGCGAAATATGCATATGGCGCATTTCCCAAGTAAAAAAAAAATTTTAGATTGGTGACAGTGTTTTTTTAAAGGCACCCATGTCCTTTTCTGTAACCCACACAACATGTATGCGAAATTCCATGATGATCCATCGAGTAGTTTAGGCGTGAAAGCTAAGGCTAAATATTAGTTAGGATTAGGATATTAGAAAATCACTCACGCAATTTTTCGCATGTGGCTTTGGTACATCAATTTTAAACACACGTAGGGCGCATTGTGCTATAAACTTTAAGGTACACGTGGGAAATCAGAAAACCACACTGTGATTGGCATTTTTATGAGTTCTCTATAAATACAACATGAGCTTCTTTTGACCTTATCACATCGATGTAAGATCACAGTACGTGACATTAAAAACCATAACCATGTCGCCTTATATACCTTAGTTATGCATACATACGCCTTCAGTCATTTATCTATACCAATGAAAATTATATAATAATATATTCTACCATATACACACAACACCATCTAGCCCAAACTAAGCAGAGCTTGTACTATGGGTACTAGACAATGGATAAACATACATATATACTTTTTTTTTGTAAATACGTACATATTATCCATAGAAACACCCAGACCAAGACAAACATCCATGTTCATGCATACAAATGATTGACTTGTGTAGGAATCGAACCCGCGACTTTAGGCGTGGCAGTTGGTTACACTAACCACTACGCCACCGAGGCCGACAAATTGCTTCGTGGCGATAGGGTATGCGACTGTGCATGTAGTAGGTCGGGTAAAATATTATACACTCGTTTATGATATAAAAAGCAAAATGCCAAACTTTATGGCCGGCCTGTTGGTAAGCTGAGAGTATATAACCTAACCTATTGATACCTGCAATACAAATAGTCATGCTCTGGGATCGAAACCAAAACATCTGCTTTGACAATATGTAAGCTTCCTTACTAGACTATTAGTAATACTACAAAACTCATCTATTTCAGTCGAAACCTAAGGATTAAATATAATATTTTATTTCGTACAACAATTCGACATAACATTTCTTAATATTAAGGGTAGCACGCGAAAGATCCATTAAGTAATTTAATTATTGTGATTTTAGGTCGCGACTATTTCGTTATAAATATGCTATTAATCTGTCATCAATCATGTAACCACAAATGATTGATAGAAGTGATTTAGAAATTATTTGAATACCAATTTTAAGTCTAGGAGTAAAATTATAACGTTTAAGTTTAACAAAATACCATTCTGAAAAATATAAATCAAGAAGAACAAAAAGTCATTTGTCCCGGGCTAATAGACCTTGGACATGCTGTTTCGTTTTTACCCATGGAATTGGTTTTGTAAAGTGAAGATAATACATACAGTATATGTTACGAGAGAGAGGAGGTAAGTTACCCTGCACGAACGCGTCTTTCAAAAGCAGCAGCGAATGGTTTCATTTAATAACATTTTTTCATTCAAAGGAAATTCTTTTTACTCGTATTGGTGCCAATGGCAGACGTGGCTACGTTTTCCAAGTGCTGCCTACCGTAAATATATACCTGCAGCTACTTCCTGTCGATATTCTGTAGGAAGATAGTTGCTTCGGCGGTCGTGGCGGCCTACTTAACCAGCAAGATCGTTAAAAAAATAATCCTTACTTATTATTATAAATTCGAAAGTAACTCTGTCTGTCTGTCTTACCTCTTCACTAAACCACTCAATCGATTTGGTACAAAGGTAGTTTAAAACCTGGGGAACGACATAGGCTACTTTTTATTAATGTAAGTAACACGCGGGCGGAGCCGCGCTCAAAAGCTAGTAAGAAATTTAACTTGAGGGTGTCTCGTATGAATAACATTAAGTCATTAATTACTAAATTTAATATTTTTATTACTCATTACTCTGCTCCGTTCTATGCCAATATCAAAATAATTTTTCATACACTATAGTGCATTGATCTCTAGTGCAACGATATGACTATCCAAATTAGTGTAGAGGAGGGCTCTTTACAATATACTTGTTCACACATCAATTATTATCATTTCAACAATGCTTTGTTAAAATTCTGCAATAAGTCATTTTAATTTGCTACTCTCTGTATTCTCATCACTCATCCATTTAATTAAAAGTTTGTCTTCGCTGGCATCTGCATATACTGCCAGTCTAATAGGAAACTATAACAGTAGCTTATAGGCGCATGGCATTATAAGTGAAATTTGTGTGTGGCAACTTC
Source organism: Catocala nupta (assembly GCA_963675205.1). Classification (NCBI taxonomy): domain Eukaryota; kingdom Metazoa; phylum Arthropoda; class Insecta; order Lepidoptera; family Erebidae; genus Catocala; species Catocala nupta. The sequence continues at coordinate 28,770,671 of OY776095.1, forward strand.
AAATAAAAAGGAGCTTTGCTGCCAGGTCAGATAGCTAAGTCCCTACGGACAATAAAATACCTCTTTAACAAGCCTATTTTTATTTTTGAAGTCCGGTTGACCACTCATAAAGTCGTGAGGCAGAGTGCACGAAACTAGCCATGTGAACAGCTTTTAGTAGTTATTTTTTTATACACAGCTTTGGCATCTATATAATTATCACTGCATTGCTCCATAATTTGCTACAGATACAATCTCTATTAATGTTTATGATATCTACTCGTATACCAAAAATAACGTTAAATACTTAATGGAAATCTATGTTTTTCATAATTTCAACCATGCTTTTACCAGTTTTAAATTTATTCTGACATTTTATTCCAAAATATCCGCCACTTCATTTCATAATCTGCCAAAACTTGTCACTACCCATCAAGTCGGTTCCAAATTACAACATAACACAATTACGAGAAGGGAAACAGTAAATAAAATTGGTAAAATAAATAGATCGTACAAATTAATTGTACGTTTTCCGGCAATATGGCCGTTCGGTGCTCGTTAAAAGTCTCATCAACCGCGAGACGAGTAATTTCGCTCTCGCACCAATTGCCCAGCCCCTAAATTTCATCGTTGAGCGCTTGTACAACGAAAATGTTACTTTTCGTCGATATACACGTGTTTCGTAAATAAATAAGGATGTTTGATTGTTTCTTGTTAGGTTTTTATAGCGTTATGAATGTATTTTAAAATGTATAATATACACTGAATAATTCTTCGATCATGTAAGGTGCTGAATGCACTTAACGTAGACTGTAATGTAAGAAAATATGCTTACAGATTTATTTATTATTTATATAAATGATAAAATATTTGTAAGTTTATTATTATTATATTAAAATAAAGAATAAAAGAACGAGGCGCATGCTATTTTTCATCAAATATCTGTAACAACAAGTACTATAAATTTGGCTGCGTTTCAAGTTCGAGAAACCACGCGATCAAAACACGAGCAATAGTTAATGGTAGATGTTCAAGGATTTGTGAAGCTAAGTCGGGCACGCCACGATCGTGGCGGTAAGTCCCGTTTTTGAGGAGTGGCTGGAGAGGCGGCATGGCGCCCTCACCTTCCGGCTGACACAGGTTCTAACTGGCCACGGTTGTTTTGGCCAGTTCCTGTGTCGTATACGCCGGCAAGAGACGCCCGGTTGTCACCACTGCGGCGACTGCCGTGACGTTGTTGAGGACACGGCGCTGCACACTTTGGCGGTTTGCCCCGCCTGGGCATCGCAGCGCCGTGATTTGATCGCGGCAGTCGGATCGGTTGCCCTCTCGCTCCCGGCCGTAGTTCAGTCTATGGTCCGGAGTGAGAGGTCATGGAACGCCGTCGCCTCCTTCTGTGAGGAAGTAATTTCCATCAAGGAGGCGGCGGAGCGGGAGAGGGAGCGTTTAAACCCTCTCCCCAACCGCAGAGCCGGGCGCCGGAGGGCGCGAGATGACCTCCAGCCACCCTGAGGTTTGACCTGGGGGTGGCGGGCTTTGTGGGCCTGCCCGCCATCCGTTCAGCACCAGGTCCGAGAGGCGGCGTGCGTGTTCCCACGCGCGCCTCTGTTTCGTGTCCGTCTCCCCCTTTAGGGGGAGACAGTAGAATTTTATTTTGAGTACCTATCTTGGGTAGGTCTTATTGCGTAGGGGCCTGCCGTTTCATACGGCGGGCCGGAACCTCGGCGGGGTCGCGACCGTATGCGAAAGTGATTCGCGCGGCCCCGTCGATAGTGGTTTTGTCGAGGAACACCGTGGTAGGTTTAGTCGGTATTCCGGGAGGTACATTATCTTTTTAACATCTTAGTTTACCCCGGCGAGTCCGACATAATCCCTCCGCCCGCCCCCGCGGAGGGATATGCGTCATTGCATTCCCCCACGTAAAAAAAAAAAAAAAAAAAAAAAAAAAGCTAAGTAAGAATGTAAAAAAGCAACCTCAATTCAAAACTTGAACGACATCCGTGCCACCACTCTATCAAGTGAGCTTTTTATGGCCATCGCCATCTCTTAAATTCTTTTTCAACGCTGTCGAGTTCAGTCAGAAGGGTACGGTTAGTCAAAATCGCAGGTTTAAATTGTTTTTAAATTATAATAATTATTTATATCGATGCAATAACATTAATATTATTAACATCAAATATTCTTTTATCCATGTTGCAAATAGAAATACTTAATTTAAAAAATAGTTTTCTATATACACATTATTAATAAAACGTATTATCAGAATGTATGTAGTGTACATTATAAAATATTAATAATAAAATCTAAATCTCAATGTATGCCATAAACCTGCTCGGTACTTTGTAATTCGATAAAAGGCACAAGGAACATCACTGTTGATGCCATACGAAAATTTCTATGGTTGATGCAATAAAGTATGATATTGTTTTTTGACCTTTTATAATGTCATTGAAATACGGAATTTGATGAGCGTGCCGTAATGATCATGATCTCTATCATAGGACTCAAGTTATATTTTACGGCGTATAAAATAGGTATAATTTCCTGCTAGGCACTTCTGTTTTAAACGCCGCAAATTACACGCACACACGTAAATCATTTATAATCACGTGCATTCACAAAAGGCGTACTGTCAAGTACAAAAGTACCTAACGAGTGCAATGAAGCTTCGTGAAAGGCTATAATTAGGAGACCGCATTTACAGCCTTTTTAGTTTTCTGCTTCATTTAAATCTGGAACAATGTCTGCTAGTTTGTCAGATGAAAAGGAATAAAGCGACTTTGAGAATTTATAGAGTACAGACGTCGCCTCCTCTATGGAATGTAAGTCTAGTCTCAGAATAATACCGGATGGAATTACAGTTCCATGCTATTATAAAAATAAAGTGAGTGTTAGAGCCAAAGTCCATTGTGAATAGATTTATATAATTACATGCCATCTCAGGCCGTCAAACTAGAGACCTCGACATCGCCTCGGCTGCTATGAGGACGGTGTGGAGGCCACTGCTCTTTGACCACACAACTGCTTACCATCAGCCGAAGTGTGGTCATTTTTACGAGCAAAATGGAAAGGAAAAATAAAAAGATATATATATTGACATATATAGTTTTAATTTATAGAGTTTATCATGCCGTTTTAAAAACAGATCTTGTCTTTTTAACCCCTTAAAATGTTTTAATGAATATTTTGTGGTGAACATAATGTACGTTTTGAATATGAATAAATATTACATGATTTAGTTACTTTAGTTTAGCCGCTTACTACAATTTAGTATTATTAGTCTTTGATCAAATAAATTACTAGATATCGGATCAGCACTTCAAAATGTTCCCGACAAATATGATCTCATTAGATCAGTAGTTTTGTACGAGACCCGGTGTCTATTTGTTAGTATGTCGATATAATAAATATACATAAATGTTTTTATGTACATAGCCAAAAAGAAAAAAAAGTCGTTTTCTTTTTGGGATATTGTTTTAAAAAGTAACTAACTAATAAGGAAATGTATAGGAGTTACCCAACAATGTGGTTAATATAATGTCGATAGACTTTCTAAAACAACATAAAAATACTTACTAGATAGTTATCACTTCTGCCTCTAGAGAGAAAAGAGAAAAGAAGAAACAGAAGAAGACTTCTGCCTAAGGCACATTTCTGGATTTTCATTACGACAACTGTAACTTATCCCTTAAAAATCTTTATGCAGATAGAAATTATTTTTGTAATTAGGAATTGTTAAACAAGAATATAGCACGGTCACGTATTACATACATACATATTTACATACGTGGCAGGTAAATTTGTAGTCCTTTCTTTTAGCTTTGCCTCAGTGGCACAGTGCATTGCTGGCGCGCGGCAAAGTAAAGTGCTGCCCAGAAACGTTAGTGAAACACATGCCGATACTGCAGCCGTATTCTGGACATGTTTTACTATTTTTAAATATAAGAAAATAAAAAGGAGCTTCTTATCGCCAACTGCCTGCAACTTTCATATCGTAGTCTGCGAGTTCGTTCCATTGTTTTATAATATTTCAGTTTCTCTTTATCGTTTCGCAACACATAAAGCGGTACATTTTATTAATTTACTTTGCCATCTGTCTGTTTCTTTTGTTATTTACTTATGGGTATTGTCTTCTATAATGATTAGTCTCATTGTTGTGTGTATTTAATAATATTCTATCACATACACACAACACCATCTAGCCCAAACTAAGCAGAGCTTGTACTATGGGTACTAGACAATGGATAAACATACATATATACTTTTTTATTTTTTTACATACATATATTTTTTTTTTTGTAAATACATACATATTATACATAGAAACACCCGGACCAAGACAAACATCCATGTTCATGCACACAAATGTTTGACTCGTGCGGGAATCGAACGCACGACCTCAGGCGTGGCAGTCGGTTACACTAACCACTACGCCATCGAGGCCTAATTTGTGACGGAATGTCATTCTTCAAGATATTTTGGTATGTTTCATGGGAGGATTTTAGCTGCCTTAGTATTACAGCTCTACTATGACTGTTCGTTCATTAGTAAAGAATTTATCTTAGATTTTACCCGTGCGTCGTAATGCAAGAATGCTACAGTTCAATGTAGACTTTTAATTTTAAAAGATAAAGTTGTAAATCTTTGGATGAAAGCCGGCTAAAATCAAGACAATTATTTACTACTTGATAACCGAACCAGCTGTGCAACTGCCGAATGTAAACTTTAGGATTCGATCCTTGGATGGGAAGACTAATATCGGATTTCTCTGGCAAAAATCGTTACTGAAGAATACCTCGGTCAGTTATGTCGATATTTCAATATATGTATATATCTGTCTATGGGTATAAACAGGCTTAGCGATATGTCGTAATATCTCCAACATAAATATAAAAGCTATGCCCAATGAGACGAGATCTTATGGTATCTACGTCAAGACCGCAATCGAGACTTATCCATACGAATTGTTCTGTTTACCTTGACCATGGTAGAAGTATTTTTATATAAGTCATTATGTTTGTATGCATCTTTACGATGATGTCAATGCTTAAGGCCTTGCCAATTTACTGGCACTATATCTAATGTTGCAGCCTTTGTGGTTTTAGTGAAAATCTATAAATAGTATTCGGGTATACTCTTAAAAAGTGTTATTGAAAACGTTTCTGCACGCTCAGTAATTAACAATGAGCGATGCATGCAAAATATATTTTTTGTCCTCTAAAATTCACTGAAAAGATCCATCGCATAGATTTTATGTACATTTTATCCTACTAACTAAAAATTATCATGGTTCTGTGTTTGATAAATTTTAACCGAGACAGGTACAAGTTAAAATAAATATGTGTGCATGAGCAGAGTGTCAATATAAAATTTAATTTATAGAATCTTTTAGTACATGGAGCAGTCGGCGAGCAGTGATTTATCGAATTTCACTAATTCAATGCTCTTCTCACTCGTAAACCCTTGTGTTACTCCGTGTATCCGTTGTTTCAAATATTGTAAAGTTCCTACAACATTAAACGATTTTACTGTAATAAAAATGAAGATACATCTGAAAGATAAGTGAGCACTACTTGTTACCTGGAATATATTGACAAAAATACACACTTACACAAGTGAAAAAATCGAGGGTCGCAATTGGGTGTCTCCTAGGAATGTGGGCTTGTGAGTCTAAAAAGGTTTATTTTTTGTTAATCACGTTTAACCTTATATTAATAGTAATAATGATAATAGATTGAAATAGAAACAATAAATTGTTTCTATTTCAATACTAATATAATTCACATAGCTACAAAATACAAAATTGCACAAAAGAAACTTAGTTTAGACATGTTTTTGCTACTATGTGAGAGACTGGTATCTGTACTAGGAGACCTGTATGACAGATTACCAGCCTCTCCAGGCACTGGAGTTCACTGGATTCATGCAGTACAAGAATGTCAGGTAAGTGTCTCGGTGGTATAAACATTACTACTAATTGCCAGTATGTATAAGCTTATGAATGAGAGTGTGTATGTGTGTGTATGTGTGTGTGTGTGTGTGTGTGTGTGTGTTTATGTGTGTGTTTATGTGTGTGTTTATGTGTGTGTTTATGTGGGTGTGTGTGTGTGCGTGTGCGTGTATGGGGGGAGGGGTGTATGTCAATTCAAAAAAGAATGTGTAAAAGATTTTCTGTCTCGTCTTAGCTGAGTGTTTTCAGCTAAGTTGTGACCATCTTTTTACAATTGAAACGTGTGAGTGAGTAAATGCTGATCTTTTTTATAATTTTTTTATACAGGTAACCTCCTTAGAAGCCAAGATATCTTGTGGAGAACACTGTGTTCCACCGAACATTTAGAGTGTCACAAGTGTAATGCTTTCGACGCTTGTTTGTGAGAGTAGTGGGTTTAAAAGTAAGCGCAGATTGATCGAGTAGCTAAGGCGTGAAAGCGTAATAAACAAACTCACTTTTGCATTTATAATATTAGTTAAGATACTCTAGCAGCGATAGCTCAGTGGGGAGACCAACAGACTGAAATGCAGAGGGTCTCAGGTTCAAACCCACATCGCGCACCTCTGACTTTCAGAAGTTATATGACTTTTCGAAATGATGTGCGTATTGATCGACAATCATCGCCTGCTTGGTGCCTCGGAGAGCACGTGAAGCCGTCGGTCCCGGCTGCCATGAACATCTATGGCAGTCGTTATTGGGGAAGTCGACACAAAAGATCCCACTGGGTCGAAGTGTCGCCGGTCTGTACTGACTGGTCCTCAAGATAAGATAAGATAAGATAAGCGCAGATTGCTGCTTCAGAACGATCCCTAAAACAAACAGTTGTCTCACTGTCAGGACTTCGGTAAGCTGGTACAGTTCTATGGTGGGAAAAAGAAAGGGCAAGGACCGACTAACCTTCAGGACTGCTCTTTGCGCTCTCTCTAATATAATTAAGCTATTCTTACATGCTCCGCCCCACACAGTGATACAATAACTTATAACTGATTGGCAGACAGCCAAATAAATGAAGTGATAGATATCAGATCCCTAACACTTGATACGCTTTCAAGTATTCGAAATTTGACCGAGTTTAGACAATAATCCAAAAAAAATGTTTCGTTGAGGATCTTTTCAAGTAGATTGCGATTTCAGCACTTCAGTTATTAGTGAGGTAACAGTAGATATTATGTTTTTATACTTGTGGAAGATAAATATCTCGGGAACGTGTCGCGACAGAGTACAGCTTTTAAAACAAATAATTGATGGCACTGATCCGTTCTGTGTGAACTTTCTGTTCTGTTACGTGTTCGAACACGTATAACAAATGGTGATTATACTTGTAATATACGTGTACACTAGGAACCTAGCTGTTTTGTATGAAAGCCTCTCACAATTTATTATTTGAGTAGTAGAGCCTCGCTGATTTAAGCATGAATGAACAGGCTCTACCGGGTAAGGACTACCCTCCCATAGAATCCCGACGTAAAATAGAAGTATTTGTACTGTTGTGTTTCGTCCGGTGAGTGAGAGTACTGGAGGCCCAATCACCCTCTTTCCCCCTTCCCGCTCCTTCTCCTTCCCACTTCCTATCCTAAAGGGTTGGCAACGCGCAAGTGATGCCTCTGGTGCCGCAGACGTCCATGGGCTACGATGATCACTTGCCATCAGGTGGGCCGTACGCTTGTTTGCTACCGTAGAAGCAGAAAAAAAAAAAATTACGTTATATAATTACACCGTCACTGTAAGATTGGCAAGTAACAAACGAACTGATATAAATATAAATATTTGATAACCCTGATGAGTTAGGCACAAGTAAATACATATATTACGCCAATAATTATAGTGCTCACATACTAAACAATAGAAAAAATGTATCGTCTTATATTATAATATATATGGTAACGTCTATGGAACACAGTTCCAGGCTCAGTTCCGCAACCTATTGCATATATAGGTTTTCCTCACAACTTTTAATCACCATTAAAAGAGGCTCCCTTTAATGGTGATTAAAAATTGTGAGCAGAACCTGCGTGTGTCAGAGTTCACCATAATATTGTCGAAAATATGTGAAGTCTGCCAACCCACACAAGGACAGAGTGGTTAACTATGGCCTAACCCTTCTTACACTGAGGAGAGACCAGGCAGCAGTGCTTATATATAGACCTGCTCTTATAAAACCAAATGAATGCCGTACGTTGCACAAAAATACCCATTAAATTTACAACTTAAGTAACAATATTATATATACAAAGCTTATTTTCTGGGTAAATTTTTATTTTTTAATAATTTTTTTAATTTACTCTATTCATACGTACATACAAATTATTTACAACAAGGCAGAAGCAACAATATTAAAACGAGTCATAATATTCCTACGCTATCAATTGCATCGTTGGACAGGAATACTTTGCTTTAGTGCTAAGAAAATACCAACCCACTGGTAATCACCAATCAGCTCAGAGGAATTAAGTCATTTTCTGTTCTTAGATTCGAATGAGCATTACCTATGAGACTTCGAGACATGTTCAATGTACTAAATTCCTTTTAGTAATGCGACCCGACGTGATTTAATACTTACATTTGTAATTAACGTGTTTTGACGTATTGTCATATGTGGCGCTAAATGAAATGCGCGTGCGCATGTAGTGTTATGACTCAATTCATTCCATATAATATTGTTACGGCTAATGCCCTCTGTCGGCACTGTGGGGAAGAGTCGGCGCTTTCTAATAAAAATTTATTACAGCACCATCTATTGACATCTTACGGAACTACGTATTTGTCAGTACGAGTTCAGTGGAGAAAGCGCTGGCACATTCTCGAACCATCCCCTTCCTCTACGACTATCCCAGTTTATGATATAGCGTTCCTCTACACCAACCGATTAGGCTATAATAGAGGAGCCGCTGTAGCTTCCAGTGCCCGAGAGCACCTTCCGGGACCAGTTATAGACAGGTCTTGTCCCCAAATCTCGACTCTCCACCCTAACCTCAGAGATCCGGTTCTCGTAAGCGAGCTACCTCGTGCCCAAGTGACACTACCTATTCTCCAGATAGGTACCGGAGCAATAAAGCCGCTCACTACTCGCAACTCAAAGGAGTTGCTAACGATAACCTCGCTGAAGCCGACGGAGAAGCCGCCTCCCATATCTCCAGTATGGTACCGGAGCTGTGTAAGGCACGCTCACTTCCCGACATACATCCGTATGCCTACCCAAATAGGCCTACAAGCCGGGTGTGGCCCGAGTCACTCCAGCTATGACTCTTCTTACTTGCTGAGCAGGCAAGCTCCCGAGATGCGTTGCGGCAGTGAAACCACACTGCCACTTCGCTAAAGGCAACTCCGTGCCTCATGCGACCGATTGGTTTGCACTGGCCGCGTCTGAGTCCGACGCTCGAATGCAACGTGCTTGCCGAGCAAACGAACATGTCGTCCTCAGCGGCCAACCACATACCCCTGCGAGTCCAACTCCAATGTCAGGCACCGCGCACTCTAGTCAGCGGTCGATAGAACACGCCTTTCGAGGCGCAGTGGGCTTCCTGACCCCGCAGTACCCTGGTCCAAAGGGGGAGACCCGTAGTTCTCCCCCCGAAACCCTATCTACTCGCGCTGTTGCGTGCCGTGTGTGACGTTTTCTGGAAAACCCCAGAAGCGCTTTACCCGCGTATAAATAGAGCGCACGCGCACCGCCGAGTCAGTTTACTATCGTAAGCGATCAAGTGTTCATCGAAGCGAACGGAAGCGAAAATACTACGGAGTTTGAAGCAGTTACAGTGGAAAAGTGCAGTATAGTGTTTGTAGTGTTTTAAATTTAATTGTGTGATAGAATAAAACGTTTTAGTCGGTAATATTGTTTTATATTCTTATCCGTCGAACCCAGCACGTAACAAATTGGTGTCAGAAGTGAGATAAGAATATGCCAGTACTACCGAAGGAGGAAGTGGAAGGGGTGCGTACCAGGAACCAGCGCCAGCAAGATGTAGACCAGAGGCGCTTTGGAGACGCCCCCTCGCCGACGTCAGGTGGACCACGTGACTCCGCGGCTGCAGCGGAACCATCTAGTGCAGCTGCACTCGCCGGTAAACCCCGACCTCGCGACCTTGATGGCGTTCATGCACGAGCAGGCACGCCGCCAGGAGGAGCACGCTCGCCGCCTCGAGGAACAGCTGCAACGCGATAAGGAAGAGGGCATGCGCCGCCAGGAGGAGCAGGCACGCCGCCAGGAGGAGCAGGCACGCCGCCAGGAGGAGCACGCACGCCGCCTCGAGGAACAGCTGCAACGCGATAAGGAGGAGGGTATGCGCCGCCAGGAGAAGCAGGCACGCCGCCTTGAGGAACAGCTGCATCGCGACAAGGAGGAGGGTATGCGCCGCCAGGAAGAGCAGCTGATGATGTTAAAAGATCTCAGTGCAACGGTTGGCAAGGAGATGAAGGAGTTGTAAGAGGAGGTCCAACGCCACGAAAGTCGCATCACCGAGGTGGAGAAAACGATACCTGAGCTCAAGGCTGGAGATGGGATCGTGACACCTGCGGTTGTGGCGCCCTCACCACGAGGCTTTAAAGTCCCACCATTTGACGGCTCATCGTCATGGTCAGCCTAGTCCAGTTCGAGGCCGTCATGAAGTCGAACGGGTGGACACAAGAACAGGCTTTGACTGCTCTCACCTTGGGGCTTCGCGACCAGGCCTTGACCGTGTTAGAGGCGCTTGGTCAAGACATCACGTACGAGAAGCTGTTGGAGGCATTGGAAGCGAGATATGGCGACGCACACCTGGAACACGTGTTTCGCGCCCAGCTGAAAGACCGATCGCAACGTGTTGGTGAAACCTTGCAGCAGTGGGCTCTGGAGGTGGAGAAGCTGGTTCGAAAGGCATACCAGTCCTCACCTGCGCTTATTGACGGGAACCTCGTTCAAGCTTTCACCGACGGGATCCGAGACCTGGAGGTTAGGGCCGCAGTGAGACTCGGACACTTCAAAAACCTGAAAGATGCCCTAGCCCACGCTCTGGAGGTGGAAGCAGTGCGACGGGACGAACGCGCTCACCGTATCAGGGAAGTGTCGACTTCACCCCGGTGCTATAGCTGCGGCGAAAGAGGCCACATCAGGTTAAGCTGCCCGAAGCGAAGAAGTCCACGCAGCAAAATCCAGTCGCCGGTAGAAGGGACACCTGATGTGCCTGCCGGGCAACAACAGCAGGGAAACGAGTAGACGCCAGGACTACGGGGCGGGTGCTGGCTGGTGATACGAGAGCCCCAAGGATCTCGATCTCACAATCGTGTGACGGGAACAGCCTGACTATCGAAGGCGAAATTAACGGAATGCCATGCAAGTTGACATTGGACACTGGAGCTTCTCGAACAGTCGTCAGTTTCCGACTAGCAAGACGGTTTCTTGGGGACTACTACGGGAACCATGAATGTGTACATCTTAGAACAGCTACCGGTCAGCACATAACCGTCCGAGGTGAGAAGGAGGTGGATATGAAACTAGGTAATAAAAATTACCGCCACAACGTCATCGTGGCTGACATAGTGGATGACTGCATCCTAGGATTAGACTTCTTGCGGAAGCATCACTGTGAGATCGACGTTAGTCAAGGAGTATTGAAGTGTGGCTCAGAAGAAGTATTCATGGAGGGCGCATCATCGGGAAAAGTGTACTGCCTAAAGAAAGTAGTACTTCGTCCGAGGTCGGAAACAATCATACCGGTTTGCCTACCAAGAAATTCTGATCAGGCAAATCGATGTGTTATTATAGAAGGGTTGGACAACGATGCTCCATGGAAGATTGCACGCACTCTGGCGAAGGATACCAACGTTACATCGGTACGCGCACTGAACCCAAGCGATAAGGAGCTGGTACTCAAGAAGGGCACGATATTGGGCACCTGCGAAGGAGCAGTTTGGATGCGTAGATGCCATGAACAGCCTACCAACGCCAAAGTTCAAGTGGCAAGGTACGACGTGTCTTCCCTCTTGAAGGACTGCCGGTATTACCTGTCGAGAGAAGAAAAGAACAAGGCTGAAACGATGTTAAACCGGTTTGCCGACATCTTCTCGACAAGTGATGCTGACATAGGCAAGACTGCCTTAGTTCAACACAAAATAAATACAGGCTATGAGGTACAGATCCGCCAGCGACCAAGACGTGTACCAGTGGCACGAGAACGTGAAGTTGACGCTATGATCGAGGGTATGGTAAAAGAAGGTGTAATTGAGCCTTTGTCCAGTCCATGGTGTTCACCAGTGGTGTTGGTGAAGAAGAAGGATGGCAGCATGCGCTTTTGTGTGGACTATCGTCGGCTAAACGACATCACAAAGAAAGACAGTTACCCGTTGCCAAGAATTGACGACACTCTGGATACGCTAACGGGGATGAAGTGGTTTTCTACGCTAGACCTGAAAAGTGGCTACTGGCAGGTCGAGATACGGAGAAGACGGCATTCTCCACAGGCAAAGGATTGTGGCAATTCAATGTCATGCCTTTTGGATTGTGTAATGCCCCTGCCACTTTTGAGAGATTGATGGAACGGGTACTTACTGGATTGATTGGAGACGCCTGCCTGGTCTACTTGGACGATATTATCATAGTAGAACGCACCTTTGAGGATCACCTTCGCAACCTGGAACGCGTGCTCTCGAAGATTCGAGGAGCCAACCTGAAGTTAAGTCCAAAGAAATGCGCATTGTTCAGGCGGCAAGTGAACTTCTTAGGACATGTGGTCTCCGAAAGAGGCATCCATACGGACCCGGATAAGATCATTGCTGTCAAGGACTGGCCAGTTCCGGAGAACAAGACCCAAGTCAGGGCATTTCTTGGTTTGTGCTCCTACTATCGATGGTTTGTAAGGAACTTTGCTGACATCGCCCGACCTCTGCATAAGCTCACCGAGGACAAGATAAAGTTCTGCTGGAATGAGAGCTGTGATGTCGCATTTCAGAAGCTGAAAGAACATCTATGTAATTCACCTATTCTAGGCTATCCTGACAATGAACATGAATTTGTAGTAGATACAGATGCCAGTAACACCGGCATTGGTGGCGTGTTATTTCAACGTAAATGAGAGCATGAGGTTGTAATAGCGTATTTCAGCAAAGCCCTATCCAAACCTGAAAGGAACTACTGTGTCACGCGAAGGGAACTTCTAGCTGTTGTAAAGACATTGCAGCACTTCAGCAAATATTTGTTGGGGCGGAAATTTCACCTGCGAACCGACCACGCTGCATTGAAATGGCTACTACAGTTTAAAGACCCAGAAGGACAGGTAGCAAGATGGATTGAACAACTACAGGAATTCGACTTCGTAATACAGCATCGCAGTGGCAAGTCACATGGTAATGCAGATGCTCTGTCGCGTAGACCGTGTACCGACCAGTGTAAGCACTGCGCCAGGCAAGAGGCCAAGCAGGAAGGACTAGTGAGGATGTTGAGGACGGATCTTAGCGAAGACTGGAAGGAAACTCTGCAGAGAACGCAACAAGAGGACAAAGACATAAGACCTATCCTCGAATGGAAGAAAACAGGTGCTTCGAGACCTCACTGGAGTGAAGTTGCGGCAATGAGCTCTATCACCAAGAGCTACTGGGCACAGTGGAAAAGCTTGGTTATCCAGGATGAAGTTCTGTGCCGTAAATGGGAGAATGCTCGAGGTAACAAGTGTCACCTGCAAATGGTCGTGCCAAAGCTCAAGGTGCCGGAAGTTTTACAACTCTATCATAATGGGAGTTCGGGGTCACATGGGAGTTAAGAGAACTCTGATTAAGATCCGGGAACGATTTTATTGGATCCACTGTCGAGAAGACGTTGAGGACTGATGCCGCAAATGCACGAGTTGTGCTGCCGTGAAGAGACCACACACTCGCAGCAGGGGTGCATTAAAGGTGTACAATGTTGGAGCCCCGTGGGAACGTATAGCATTAGATGTTGCCGGACCATTTCCTGAAAGCCAAAGTGGAAACAAGTACTTCTTGATGGTCATGGATTACTTCACAAAATGGCCGGAAGTGTTCGCAATTCCCAATCAAGAGGCATCTACGGTGGCCGACAAGCTAGTCCATGAAGTCTTTTGTCGTTTCGGGGTGCCCTTAGAGATCCACAGTGACCAAGGTCGGAACTTCGAGTCTGAAGTATTTAAGGAAACATGTCGTGTGATGGGTACCCACAAAACGTGGACGACTGCTTATCATCCGCAATCAGACGGCATGGTTGAACGATTTAACCAGTCTCTGGAAAGATATCTGGCGAAAGTCGTAGAAAGCAAACAAAGGGATTGGGACAAACACATTCAACCGTTTCTCCTGTCATACCGTAGTGCCGTTCACGAAAGCACATCAATAACACCTGCTTTCGCCAACTTCGGAAGAGAACTACGATTACCTGCAGACTTGATCACCGGCATCCCACCTGAATCTCCACGCAGCATAACAGATTATGCGAATGATTTGCGCAACAGGATGAATGATGTATACGAGCACATCAGACAGACAGGTCAGCAGATGTCTGAGAGGATGAAGACCCGATACGATCGGAAGGCGAACAATAAAGGCTTTGAGGAAGGATCGCTGGTGTGGTTACATAATCCAGTACGCAGCATAGGAAAATCTCCTAAGTTGCAGGCAAAATGGGATGGACCCTATCGCATAGTCACTAAGATGAATGACGTCACCTACCGGATCCAGAAAGGACCACGAGGTACACCAAAGATCGTTCATGTGGATCGATTGGCACGCTACTACGGATCCAACAATGTTCGGGACGAACATGTCTAAGAGGGGGGCAGTGTTACGGCTAATGCCCTCTGTCGGCACTGTGGGGAAGAGTCGGCGGTTTCTAATAATAATTTATTACAGCACCATCTATTGACATCTTACGGAACTACGTATTTGTCAGTACGAGTTCAGTGGAGAAAGCGCTGGCACATTCTCGAACCATCGCGCTGTTGTGTGCCGTGTGTGACGTTTTCTGGAAAACCCCAGAAGCGCTTTACCCGCGTATAAATAGAGCGCACGCGCACCGCCGAGTCAGTTTACTATCGTAAGCGATCAAGTGTTCATCGAAGCGAACGGAAGCGAAAATACTACGGAGTTTGAAGCAGTTACAGTGGCAAAGTGCAGTATAGTGTTTGTAGTGTTTTAAATTTAATTGTGTGATAGAATAAAACGTTTTAGTCGGTAATATTGTTTTATATTCTTATCCGTCGAACCCAGCACGTAACAATATAAATTAATTAACTAACTTCTGCAGCGATAGCTTAATGGTAGACCGTTGGACTGCCACGCAGAGGTCTCGAGTTCGATTCTAGGGCACACATCTCTGACTTTTCGAAATGATGTGCGTATTAAATAGTTACTTATCGCTTGCTTTAACGGTGAAGGAAAACATCGTGAGGAAACCTGCATGTCTGATAGTTCTCTATAATGTTCTCGATGATATGTGAAGCCCGCCAACCCGCACTGGGCCAGCGTGGTGGACTATGGCCAAACCCTTCTCACACTGAGAAGAGGCCCGTGCCCAGCAGTGGGGCAGTTAAATACAGGGCTGTTTTATTAATGTCATTCATTAATGTCGGTACGACAGGCAACAAACATTTCTCCCATAAATTTATTATTTAAATCGGTTCCAAGTGAATTTCAAAGTTAAATTAGAACTTTTATCGTTTAATATAACTATCCAGCATAAAGTGATAAAGTGTCAAGTGCTAATTAACCATATAAACATAATAAACAACATTTTAAACCTACTTCGTTAAAACGGCAAAGTGAATCTAATAATTTAAAAACTGTGTTGACTAATACGCGTAAGTGACGGCTAATCCACGGCGCTTACGACGTTTTGGACGCGAACTTTCACTGTACTTGTATTGCATGCGCCGTACAAATTCAGCATACGAAGTGATAATTAAAAGTTAATTTACTAGACGCTTATTATTTTATATATTGCTTTAAGCGCTGAAACACAAAGATCACTTCGAATTACGTGTCGTTGCGATGTCGTTTAAAAGTTGCGGTGGATGTAAAATGGAATTGGATTGCAATGAGTGCTTACAATGCTTATTTTGTAAGGAATGGTATGACTTACTTTGTGCTAACATTGGTAAGGGAAGATATGCTTTGATGAATAGCAATGACAAACGTTCTTGAAAGTGTCCAGAATGTGTAAACAAGCAGCCAAAAAACGACAATACAAATACCCCAGTGCGATCATCCCACAACGAAAATCATACAGGGACTGGCAGAAATGTAGTTAGAGAATCTCCATCTCCTAATCAAAATGTTACTTTGCGCAGTAAGCAATCACTACGCCAGCAATCTCAACGTGCCCAAAAGGACAAACATGACTCACCATTGTCAGGCATTACAAGTGACGGACTTCGTGAACTAATAAGGCAGGAAATGGATCGTGCTTTGAAAGGAGCACTGAATGATATGGTAAGGGAACAATTTAGCAAAGTGAACGAACTGGTCGACAGCTTTCAACAATCACTATCATTTTTTAGTGACAAATTCGACGAAATGAAGACCACTCTTGAGGAGAAATCTAGCTTGATAATGAAACTGGAGTCCGAGAACAAAGTTTTGCGGAAATCTGTGATGGATGTCTCACAACGGATGAACATGCTTGAACAGTACGCTCGCTGTAATAATATAGAATTACAGTGTGTACCCGAGCACAGATCAGAGAATTTACTAACTACTGTCACTCAGCTAAGCAAAATCATCAAATGCGACATTAAAGACAGTGACATTCAATACTGTACACGGATTGCCAAAAGAGATAATCAGAGCAGTAGACCGAGGTCAATAATAATAAAATTCTGTAGCCCTCGGCTTCGTGACACATTTCTTGCTGCAGCTATAACTTACAACAAGAAAAACAAAAATGATAAACTAAATACGAGCCATTTAGGTATCTCTATGGAGCAGCCCAGACCTATTTATGTTGTGGAACATTTGTCACCGGACAACAAGGCCATTCATGCAGCAACGAGAATTCGCTCTAAACAACTTGGGTATAAATTTACGTGGGTTCGTAATGGCAAAATACTCGTGAAGAAGGATGAATTATCTGAAACTTTAGTCATAAACAGTATGGACAAATTAAATCAGCTTAGGTAACTCAATCAGTGGGTGTTTAAAGCGTGTTATTGTGATTGAAACCGTTACATTCAACACGATTAGATGTTATTACCAGAATACGAGGGGTCTTCGAACCAGTATTGTGGATGTTCGTCAGCAGATATATAACAGTGAGTACGATATCTATGTCTTCACAGAAACTTGGTTTTCTAGCGATATATACGATTGTGAGTTATTTAATCATGACTATACGGTTTACCGTAGGGACCGTGATACTTCCTCATTTAATAACCACAAAAAAGGGGGGGGTGGAGTTTTGATAGCAGTGTCAAAAACGTTCAATTCTTGTCGTATGTCTGATTAGGAGTCTAACTGTGAGGATTTATGGGTATCCATCCAATTACAACAGGGTAGGTATGAAAATGATGCACTGATAGTGTGTGCGGTCTACTTGCCTCCACCATTGCACAGAGAAGAAGTCGAACACTTCATAGAAAACTGTAATTCAGTGATAGGAGCTAACGCACGAAGTGCGGTATTGATGATTGGGGACTTCAACTTAAGCGGTATCGATTGGACATCACTAAATCCTAATGAGCCCTGTCTTATTTCATCTAGTTCTGTTTCTAGTAATATTAAAGATCTCTTTGTTGATTTCTTTGCTCTTAACAATCTTAATCAGTGTAATTGGATTAAAACTTTCAAAGTAAAATCCTTGATTTAATTCTTACCAATAGTGATCAAATTACAGTAAGCAACTGCGAGAATCCAATTAGAAAATTGATAAGTATCACCCAGCCATTGAATTCATACTCAATTTACAAGCTAAAACTATAACTAAATCGAAAGTATGCAAAATGTTTAATTATTTTAAAGCTAACTACGATAACATTAACAAATCTTTAGATCAAATTAATTGGGAAAAGGAACTTGGTTCCTCTACTGGACTGGATGTGAATATAATGTTAGACAAATTTTACTCAATAGTTAAAGACATTATTAAAAAGCATGTTCCCGAAACAATTTCATCTGAAGGCAGATTTCCACCGTGGTACTCAAATCGTCTTAAAAAAATGCTAAAACTAAAATTAAAATTTCGTAATAGGATAAAAAGATATCATAATCCTATGGACGTTATTGAATTTAATTACTTAAGAAAAGAATGTGGAGTACTAATTAGACACTGTTACAATGGTTATATAGTGAATATAGAAAATGCGATTAAGAAAAACCCAAAACATTTCTGGACACATATAAAAAATTTACGGAGTTCGAGCTCTTCCTATCCCTCAAAAATGACAACAGGTAGCAAATTAGCCGATAATACTACAGACATTTGCAACTTATTTGCAGAGCAATTTGCATCGGTATACGATACCGCTACCCATGAAATGCAATTAAATCACCCTGATGTTCCTCTAAATAATTATGAACTCTGTAATTTCTCGGTGCTCCAAGAGGAAGTGGAGAAGAGACTTACTAAGCTGGACTTAGCCAAAGGTGCAGGACCGGATAACATACCGCCTTCCTTCTGGTCTAGATGTGCCCGTTCCATTGCAGCACCTCTCACAATAATATTCAATATATCTCTCAGATCAGGTGTATTCCCTACAATATGGAAGCGTGCAAAGATTGTCCGTATATTCAAAACTGGTAAAAGAGATATTATATCGAACTATCGTCCTATTTCGATTCTTTCTACCGTGTCGAAAATCTTTGAATCGTTGGTGTATACAGTATTGTACGATCACGTCAGACATAAATTATCTAATAGGCAATATGGCTTTAGAACTAAAAGGTCTACTAATACAAATCTTGTACATTACGTTACTGACCTAACAGCCGCAGTGGATCGAGGTGAGCAAGTTGATGCAATATACACTGACTTCACCAGGGCTTTTGACAAGGTTAACCATAGCATATTATTGCGTAAAATGCAGTCATTGGGAATTACCAGTACTACCCTAGAGTGGTGTAAGTCATATCTGAGTGCTCGGCCTTCATCTGTTGTGGTGGATGGAGAGGAGTCCTTTCCATTTCTAGCATCCTCTGGCATTCCACAAGGATCTAATTTAGGACCCCTCTTCTTCAATATATTTATCAACGATATAACAGACATTTTTGTACATTCCAATCCTTATCTTTTCGCAGGCGACCTCAAGTTAACTCGTATAGTGAAGGATGTATCTGATGAACACTTACTCCAATCGGATATTGATAGGTTAGTTCAATGGTGTGATAAGAATGGCATGTATCTCAATTGTGCTAAATGTAACCATATTAAATTCACTCGAAAACGTAACAAAATTCTAACATCTTACAATATTCAAGCAAACGTGTTGACGGAGTTGGATGTCATTCGTGACTTGGGAGTATACGTGGATAGCGAATTGAGGTTTATCGAGCACATTGATAGGACGGTCTCCGCTGCCCATAGGGTTCTGGGGTTTGTTCTTCGGAGTGCTAAAGAATTCAAAAATATTTCAACAATAGTCCTTTTATACAATAGTCTTGTAAGGAGTAGGTTGGAGTATTGCAGCACAGCCTGGAACCCAAGCTACCAAGTCCATATAGCTAGAATAGAACGAACACAAAAGAACCTGGTTCGTCATTTATCCTTTCGAGACAAAGCTGCGAGAGAACAAAGGTGTTACGATGATAGACTTACTCATTTCAAGATGACTCCTCTAGAATCACGTCGTACTCTCTCTGATTTGGTATTCTTGTATAAGCTGCTCAATAACCAGTTAGACTGCCCTGAACTTCTAAATAAAATATGCATCAATGTACCACATAGAGTCCCTCGCCATCCTGTCTCGCTATTTAGACCGCCACGACATAGAACTAACCTTGGTAGGCATTCACCGATAGTCAGATTATCTTACTCTTACAACGACGTGTCGCAGACTTCGGAAGACATAGATATATTTAATAATTCTCTGACGAAATTCAAAAATGCTGTTGCAGCTCATTTGCGGAATGGTTCGTAGATCGCTTTTCTCTTTTTCTTTATTATTATTATTTTGTACTAATTTTTGATTTCTTTGTATTATAACATTTTACTTTTATTTTGTTTTCATTCATGTATGTACTATTTTATGTCGCATGCTGTGATCTCTTGTAAGTAAGAAAACATATGACCTACAATTATTGTACTTCGCTTTTAATTGCTATTTTTGTGTATTTCTTGTTAGAGATCCTTTTAAATAAATAAATAAATAAATAAATTATTATGGTAGGATTTTACGGTAATGGGTCAAGCAAGCTTTTCGCCGCGTCATGGTAAATACTTAGCAAAACAAGACTTTCCACGCTGTCAAGACAAGAAACAAAAGCTACCATCAGAAGACCATTCCTTGCTAATAAACATAATAATATTATGTTATTAGTGTATTGTAGCTGTAAGTTTTCCTAAAATGTTAAAATAAAATAAAATAAAATAAAATAAACCATAAAAGCACAAGGTTATATGGCTGCAATCTTCTCACTATAGGGAGGAATTACTTCCTCAATTAGGCTGTCCTAAGTTTAAAAGACGATGCTGTGCTCAATTTGTGTGAAATCTCTTATACTGCCACGGCAGTTAATTTATCCAATTATATAAGTGGTCTTGGCAATATTCATGGCAAACACTATAATTTTTTATATGTAGCTTATATGCAGCCTGATCCTTTTAGATGTCTTGGACTATTAGCTATAGTATCATTTTTGTGGGTACTTGTTCATATTTTTTAATTGTAATTATGACTAATTATAAGACCAAGACCAAGTCATAGCGATTCCAGTATTTGTTAGTTTTCACATCGAAATGGTCCTTATCGCAAGCTTACAAAAATTCTTCGTGCGCCTGAATATACAATACATTCGAGTGTGCGAATACATATGTAGAATATTATGTGAACTCGAGACTAGAGCAGTTTGAATCAACTATTAAACTTAAGTCCCATATGGCAGTCACTTTTATATTGAAATTTAATCTTTGGTGGTGGTGTTTTCTTTTTATTATTATTCTAAGAGTGCTCCTGTATGAAGCTCCTATGTCGCTATATATTATAAATGTTTGTCCCGTATAGTGTTCAAACTTAAAATACTTGCCGCGCAGCAAGTGATGAGACAATCATATAAAACACACCGCCATCCGTGCAGCCATTCTATTATTCTTTTGAAATTCTAAGATGAAATATTTCGTCCATTACTTACTGTAAGGATTAAACATATGGTAGTAACATACTCATACAGAATTAATTTCAACAAGTATCGGTACAAATAAACAAAGTAAATTAACAATAAGAACATGAATATTTGAACCAGCATATACGAAAGCAGTTCTTTCAGTACTGATTGGAGTAGGAACATGCAAGATTCATGAATAAGGCTCCCATCGCTCCCATTTCATTTGTTCGGTGTGAGGCACATTTGCCTCTCGTATGCTTTCTGCCACAAGAGGGCGTGCTGCGATCTGCCGATGGCCGAGTGTCGGTGTAACGAGACTCTACGAGCACTAACACTAAAACTTTGTGGTACTGGTTAAGTTTTGGGTAAATACGATATGAAGTGAAACGTTAGCGGTCAAGTAATATTGATGTAAGATTACGAAATATGTATTATTTGCATGATGTCTCGAGTTTGATTACCGAATCGGATAAAATGTAATAAGGTTAAGGAATAATCAACAGCGACACGGAGTTTGGCACTGTGCTCGGTAAAACGGCAATAGGTTCGTTACCTTTTACTTACATAGGTAAATTAATAGCTGACGAAATGGGGGAATTGTATATGTACCAGCCTACCCCTCCGGATATATAGTCGTGATATATGTATGTAGGATTCACTTAACAAAATATCATATCGACCTCTTACGATGTCACTTTTATACAATTCATAACTAGTATTCTTACTTATATATATACTAATTTTATAAGGCCGAAGAGTTTGTTTGTTTGGTTGAACGCGCTAATCTCAGGAACGACTAGTCCGAATTAAAAAATTCTTTTAGTGTTGGATAGCCTATTTATTAAGGAAGACTATAATCAACATCACGGTAAGACCAATAGGAGCAAAGCATAAATGAAAAATGTTGCAAGGTCGGGGAAAATTATCTTATGTGAAGCAGACGAAGTTGTGCGGGTCAGCCAGTTATAGGTAAAGCTGAAGAGTTTGTTTGCTTGTTTGTTTGGTTGAATGCGCTAATCTCAGGAACTACTGGTTCGAATTGAAAAATTTATTTAGTGTTGGATAGCCTATTTATTGAGAAAGGCTATAGGCTATATAACATCACGCTACGACCCACGGGGGCAACGTAGTAACGATAAACGTGGGTGAAACTACGGGCTCATCTAGTTATAAATATAGATGCGAGTTAGTTTGATTGTTTTTTTACATTTTCACGCCTTAACTTCTAGACCGATCATTATGATATTCGATACCGATCGCATGCACTTTATCAGGCGTATAGAAATGGACAATGGGTAGGTGTAGGTGTTCCACTGGGATAGGATATTGTCATAACCTACATTTATGAGAGCGAAGCCGCGGGCAATATCTAGTAGTACTGTATTATCTGCAGCTGCACTTTTACATACAAAAATGATACTGTTTTCAGCCATGATTAACAACGTGCACCCTTTGAGAATGTTACATACAATAACATATTCAATATCTTAATTCAAACATGTATACAGGGTGTCCGGTAATTAATGGATAGCCTGGAAATGTCTTATAGTGGAACTGATGGCCGTCCAGAAAAAAATATGAAAAAAATCTATCCTAACTACTACCTGAGATATGTGTTTTTTTTTTAATTACCATCTATAACTTTCTTGTATACTACGACCGTAAATGAATGAAATCCATCGATTTTTTGTTGTTTTATTATTAAACACTAATTATGCTAATAGATAGACAGTCAAAAGTATGCTATGCTATTATAGCTAGCACTTTTTAATATATATATATATATATTTTTTTTTTTTCTTTTTTTCTGAACTGCATTCAGTTCTACCATAAGACATTTCAAGGTTATCCATTAATTACCGGACATCCTGTATATTAAATTACTCTTAGGTCGGTGCCATTAATCTGCAGACTGTATCATGGTCCACTATTCCCATAAGATTATTCCATTTTCTATCCGATGTTCGCACCGACAGTGGTCAGACCATACGGCATAATTGTTAAGTTCTTATGCAGAATCCTGCCCAATCTAAGAACTTATTTCTGCTGTACTACATACATTAGCTTGCAGAATACATGTTCTCGCGGCCTAAGTTTTCATAGATGATCCACTTACGTTTGAGACCAGCTTAGAACCACCATATAGTATACTAGCTTTGCGCGCTGCTCGGCCCACGTGGTACCTACATCAACGTCCTTCCCCAGATTTTAAACTATATCTGTACCAAATTTCATCTAAATCGGATGAGCGGTATAGCTGTGAAAAGATAATAATGTCCTCCATAATAACAATAATAATGTCCTCCAGACCGAATTTCGGTCATGGCGGCCAGTCTAAACGGAGACTGGCCATCTGCGCATGAGATATTATAGTGCACAAGTGTGTGCGCCAATACAAGTGCATTCTCTGTTCCTTAACCCTCATGAGCCGATGGGACGGATAATCCGACACGACCGGAGAGAGATCAGGCGCAGAAACAACGGCTTTTCGTGCTTTCCGAGGCACGGGGGTGACTAACACCGCCAACTTCTTAACTCCGGGATAGTATTGAGATTTTTTAACAGAAAAACCAATAACTTTTTGTTGGCCCGAACCGGGATTCGAACCCGATACCTCATGCACAGCAGTCGCATTGACTACCGCTGCGCCACGGAGGCAGGAAAAAAACAGATAACACACATACAGAGTTACTTTCAAATTTATAATATTAGTAAGGATTAAAACAAGTTATAGTTTATTAAGTTCTTCTTCTTTTCTAAGAAGATAACTCCGGCTAAATAAATAGACTTCAAAACCGGTGAAAGGTTAAAGAATGCGTTTATGATTATTATTACTAGCGTAATGAGGCACATAGTATTAATTTATTATCGATTAGTTATACCTTAGGAGAAAGAGCCGCGATAGCTCAGTGGGGAGACCAGCAGACTGCAATGCAGAGGGTCTCGGGTTCGAACCCAGGACGCGCACCTCTGACTTTTGGAAGTTATGTGACTTTTCAAAATTATGTGCGTATTGATTGACAATTACCGCCTGCTTCGTGCCTCGGAGAACACGTTAAGCCGTCGGTCCCGACTGCCATGAACATCTATGGCAGTCGTTATTGGGGAAGTCGACACAAACGATCCCACTGGGTCGAAGTGTCGCCGGTCTGTACTGACTGGCCCCCATACAAGATAATATAAGATATACCTTACGAGCAGTACTTTTTTTTGATGAAAGGTACCTATGTAATTTTTTGAAAAACTGCCAACGTGTATGCGAAATTTCATGATTGTCGACCGAGTAATTAAAGCGTGTAAGCGTAACAAACAAACGAACTGACATTCGCATTTATAATATTAGATAGGGTAAGCTGCAGTGATTCGTTCCACCAATGACACTCAATTACTCCTCCCATTGATCGTGTCCCGGAAAACAAACAAAAAATTCCCTTGCACTACATCTTTCTTATAATTTATTTCCCACATCACACATTTTTGATTTATAGCCGTACGACCGAGTGCTGGCGAAACTTGTCACGCCCATTCCTCAAGCGGCAGAATTGGGCCCATGAGGCGAACATATAAATGTTGTTTTTTCGCCAACACAAGCAGCTCTTCAAATATTTAAGTACTCTCGCTGCCTCGCCTGCCTTCGGCTCATATTTCTTGTGGATAGTATATTCCACCATAATGTATCTATCAAGACTTCGGCATTAGTGCATCGCAGGCTATTTAATCTATACAATTGAATGATGCCCTGCCTACAAACTAAAATAAGACTTATCTAAAACGAATCGAATGTTATCATGGTTTATTTAGTTTACAACTTTTTGAATCATTTATTAACATATTCTTCGATGTGTCGTTTGGTTTTCTGCAGTCATTGTCATAGGGAAAGTTGCTGTTAATTAAAAAACTTATAAATAGAATAAATCACAATTATATCCGTATTAAGTAGTGTAAATTCGAAGTGAAACTTTCTTACTACATAGAATATAAAATAGACTTCACGTAAAACCATGTCTAATAGTATAAACAAAATGCACATTGCTTGAAATATACAGAGTTCTCTCCGCTTTTATATTGATCATTGTTAGGTATTTAGTACGGGAGACAAGTGAAACAAGTGATAGCTATTGACACACTGATTTATTCGTCGTAGACGAACTGCGCGGGCGCAGCCACGCACACATAGACGTCCTATGCACACATACACAACAATCCCTCACCCTATTTAAGATACATATAAAAAAACACAAATTATTAAAAGAACTGTTTATAATCGACCCTGGGTATATTCCGCAACAGTCTACTGGAACATCTCGAATTCTGAGGGGATGAGGATAACAATTCCGCCTCATTCCTTTCCCCCTCCCCACCATCCGACGACTGAGAACCACTGGGTTCGCTGTGGATTGGGTCGCTGTCCAACACAAAATCGTCAAGGTTCCCCGATTGAGTCATACCTTTATATAAAACAATTTGATTTTTATGTTTTTTGACATCACAAGAAGAGACATGGTCTTTAATCAAATACAACACTTTACCAAGTCTTTTTATAATGGTTCCTTTGCACCACATAAATTTACAATTATTCAAAAATTTTTTAAACATAACCTCTTCGCCTGGTTTATACACTTGTATATTATTGCCGCCGTAGCACTTAATTTGCGAGCACTGCTTTTGTTTAACATCGTCAGCGAGTGATGTGGGTGGGTTCGACTTTAACTTTGGGTTAAGTAAATCTAACCGCGTTCTGAGCTTTCGCCCAAACACCATCTCAGCCGGTGAGAAACCCGTGACAGAATGAACTGAATTGCGGTAGTCAAACAGATATTTTAAAATATTAAGCTTACACTCACGCCTATTGCGAGAACTTAAAACACTTGACTTTATACCCTTTTTGACTATTTTAACAAAGCTTTCTGCTTGTCCATTACTGGCAGGATTGTAAGGTGGTGATGTAAGATGGGCAATACCATTAAGTAAACAAAAATTTGTAAACTCCGCGGATGTAAAGGCAGTACCGTTATCGCTAACAATTGTGTGGGGTAATCCGTACTTAGACATAAAATCATAAAGATTTTCAATAACAGCTGCCGAGGTTGTAGAAGTACTCACGTCGTATACTTCTAACCATTTGGTATGCGCATCTACCACTACCAAGAACATTTTATTATTCAGTGGGCCCAGGAAATCTATATGTAACCTATGAAATGGTGTAGGAGGAAACTTCCAAGGGGCTAACGGCGCCCGGGGCGGCGAAGGCCGCAGCTGTTTGCATATTTCACACGAGTATATCATTTTCTCTAGCGCTGCATCAATACCTGGGAACCAAACCCGTGACCTAGCCTCTGACTTCGTTTTTACGATGCCTAAATGCGAGCTATGTAATTCCGACAAAACCTTCGACCGCAAAGATTCGGGCAGTACCACCTTGTGACCCCTCATTAAACAACCGTCTTCATATGATAGTTGTGTCTTACATAAATGATAGGGTTTCAACTGCGCGTCCACAACCTTTTTAGGCCAACCATTTTGAATATATTTTACAACTAACTGCAATAAAGTATCCTCGTTAGTAGCTTTGCGTAACTCGTTCAAGGTCAACGGCATGTCGCCTTCGACAACAAAGTTGACATATGATGCGCGATCAATGGGAGTAGCGGCAGCGGCGGCGTGTGCGCCGACGTTGTCTCCCTCCCTCTCGGCCGCGACGCCTGACTCACACTGCAAACTCGCACGAGATAGGTAATCCGCGTTGTTATCGGCGCTACGAACATACTCAATTATATAATTGTATGCACTTAAAAACATCGCATATCTCTGCAATCTATTAGCGGACACCTCCGGTATACCTTTATGTGTGCCGAAAATAGAAATTAACGGCTTGTGATCCGTTCGTAATATAAAGGGATCTGATCTGCCATATAAATACTGATGGAACCGACGTATTCCAAATATTATCGCGGTCGCCTCTTTTTGTATTTGTGAGTAATTCTTCTCAGCTGAGTTCAACGTGCGGGACGCAAAAGCTACCGGACGCTCTAACCCGTCATAATCTATTTGGGACAAGATTGCCCCCAAGCCACACGGGGAAGCATCGACAGTTAAAACTATTTTGGCGTTAGAATTAAAGTGTGCTAAAACCTGATCGGAAGTCAAACGTTTCTTGATTTCATCAAACGCTTGTTGATGTGACGTAGACCAGTCCCACTTAACTCCTTTTTTTAATAAGTCATACAAAGGACTCAGGATACAGGATGCTCCAGACACGAAATTCCTATAGTAGTTTACAAGCCCTAAAAATGATTGCAATGTATTAACGTCGGTAGGAACAGGCGCATCAGCTATGGCTTTCACCTTTGCCGGGTCTTTCTGTAATCCCTCCTTGTTAATTATATAACCTAAATATTTAATTTCGTTTTTAAAAAAATCGCATTTTTCTTTCTGTACCGTTAACCCTGCATCCTGAAGTCTTTGCAGAACTAGGGTTAACTTTTCCAAATGGCCCTCAGGCGTCCCGTCACTACTAATTAATATGTCATCAAGCAGGCATAGAACTCCGTCTAGTCCCGCAAGCACTGTTTCCATAGCGCGTTGAAATATAGACGGCGCACTAGACAGCCCGAAAACTAGTCGAGTATAATTAAACAGACCCCGATGCGTATTGATACATGTCACCGGTTGAGACTCCTCGTCTAATAAAAATTGATTATATGCCATAGACAAGTCAATTTTTGAAAACTGATGGCCCCCGTACAGTCTTGAAAATAGTTCGTGCACCGTAGGTAGAGGATATTGTTCTATCATCAGCTGTTTGTTGATAGTAACTGAATAATCAGCGCACAATCTAACCGACCCGTTGTGCTTAAGCACGGGGACAATAGGTGACGCATACTCAGAGTGCGCAACCGGTTTAAGAACACCTAAGTCTACTAAACGAGTTATCTCCTTATCGACCTTATCACGTAACGCGAACGCAATTGGACGCGCTTTACAGAATATCGGTTTGGCATTATCCTTTAATTTTAATTTAACTCGATATTTTTTAAA
This sequence comes from Catocala nupta, assembly GCA_963675205.1. Classification (NCBI taxonomy): domain Eukaryota; kingdom Metazoa; phylum Arthropoda; class Insecta; order Lepidoptera; family Erebidae; genus Catocala; species Catocala nupta. The sequence continues at coordinate 28,798,911 of OY776095.1, forward strand.
TTCACCAAGCTTATCCGAAAATACTTCTGGAAAACGCATTTGCAATTGATCCACCATACTCTGCTCGCCCTTTAGATAGTGGCAAGGCGTTAACTTAAGTTTGAATCTCGCAATAAAATCCATGCCTAATAACGGTGGTCCGCCATTGCGGATGACGTACACGTCCAATGGATGAGTGTGTCGCATGTACGTCACAGGCAAGTTCATGTACCCTACACAGTTCATCGTATTGCCGGTGTAACTAAAAAAACTTTTTTTCGAATCTCGTAACGAAATATTACTGAACATGTTTTTATAGGTACCCTCGGATATAACCGTCACTGCTGATCCACTATCTATTTGAAATTGAAATTTTTTACCGTTGATTTTCACTGTTTCTGTCATAGGTTCCCCACGGACTGAGCGTATGTTAAACAATGGCTTACCATCGTCGTCCTCACTCACATCACCCGTCAACACGTAATTAACCTTTTTGTTACACATTTTTCGCAAATGACCCTTGGTGTTACACTTATTGCAAGTATAGCTTGCAAACCGACACTGGGATGAGTCATGACTATTACGACCGCACACTGAACACTTTAATTTACCGGCACTCATCGTTTTAGCACTATTCGCTTGTTTGGCGATCTTGAAAACTGGCGTCTGCTGTCCAACGACAGCCGTAGTAGCGGCCGCTCCTGCGCGCGCGCACCGCACGCTCTCCGCCAGCTCCACCGCCTTCGCCAGGGTCAGCTTGTCGAGATCCTGCGCGAACAGCTTCTCTCGTTCATGGCCTGCTACCATTCCCATCACGAACCGATCTCGTAACGCTTCCTCGACGTTACTAAACTTACAATGTGCTGTAAGTCCTCGTAGCCTTGACGCCCATTGCGTGTACGTCTCGCCCAGCTGCTGCACCGCTGCGTAAAATTTGTAGCGCTCGCTAAAGCCACATACCTTTGGAAGAAAGTGCTCATCCAATAGCTGCACTACGTCGTCATACGGTACCTCCTGGATGTCCTTTGGCAGGGCTAGATCCGCTGCCAACTTATACGTAGCGTCGCTCAATGCGCTGAGCAGGACCGCCCGTCTCTTGGATCCAGTTGCATCATTCTTCGGGAAGATGTCGTTTGCAATAAACCATTGCGTAATTCGGCCTTTGTACGACTTCCATTCTTGCACATTGTGGTCGAACGTGGATAAAATTCCAATGCTATTCATTTCTTAAGAATTTATTTTTTAGATGTGGGTATCTCGTCGCCACTGTTAGGTATTTAGTACGGGAGACAAGTGAAACAAGTGATAGCTATTGACACACTGATTTATTCGTCGTAGACGAACTGCGCGGGCGCAGCCACGCACACATAGACGTCCTATGCACACATACACAACAATCATATGGCAGACTGCATTTCTAGCTTGTGACGCAACAACCTAGTAAGTATTTGACGGTAGTCTCATATATGTACTTTGTTGACATCAACAAAGTATTGTCTATATACGTATGTAGCTACATAGCTACATACGTATAACGACTGCCATAGATGTTCATGGCAGCCGGGACCGACGGCTTAACGTGCTCTCCGAGGCACGGAGCGATTGATAATTGTCAATCAATACGCACATAATTTCGAAAAGTCATATAACTTCCGAAAGTCAGACGTACGCGACGTGGGTTCGAACCCGAGATCCTCTGCATTGCAGTTTGTTAGTGGTCTCTCCACTGAGCCATCGCTGCTCAAGATGGTATGTAAGTATTTAAATCAAGTCAAAATCCTTATTCACAATTTTTTACATAATGTACCTTGAAAGTGGGATAACAGACTTTAACGGCCAACCGATATTACAGTTAACACCTATATTTAGTTCACTCATGAATATGTAGTTATTTTTAACCTTTGGATATCTATGAATGTGTTATATTTAGGTCGAAGCTTATGTCCAGTAACTTGTTACAATAGACGACTGGATGTAATACACAGTTGTTCTTCTGTACAATAAATTATTTAGAGCATGACTGAGATCGTCCATGACCATTGTAACTGATATATGTAGTATTGTGTTGGTGATATTGAATATTATATATAATAAAGACTACTTATCGGATAGTTGATCTATTTATAATCTTAATAGGAATACAAAATAACATCAACAAACAAGAACTTATTGTAAAAAATGATAGCAAATGTACAGGTTTAATTGAAACTAGTCCTAACTATCTTTATATACACATATAAATCTTCTGTTTGTAATTAAACTCCTCCTAAACGGCTGGACCGATTTTGATGAATTTTTTGTGTGTGTTCAAGTGGATTCGAAAATGGTTTAGATTTGGTTACTTTTTTCTTGTGTACAGGACAACGTCTGTCGGGACAGCTAGTAATATTATAAATGCAAATGTGAGTATGTTTGTTTATTTGGTACGCTCTCAAGCTTTAACTACTTTACTAATCATCATAAAATTTTGTATACACCTTTCATCCGGCAAAAAGTACTGTCACTAACCTAATCTAACCTACATTTATGCAAGCGAAGCCGCGAGCACAAACTAGAAAAAAGAAAAGACATAAATAAATTTATTCAAGTTAGGTTACAAGGTAACCCTTATGAATGTCAAAGTTACACTTATTTTTTCTGTAAATTCACGTTTACTGCCACGTGTAGGGCTCATGAGAAGAACGGGCAAGAAATTCATGGCCACTCTTTTTAATCGCAAAATAATAAAATCGATTTGGTATCATAAATAGAAATAAAAGTAAATAATCCGATATTTGATTACACGATTTCAAATGCATGGTTTATTTTTTTGAATAAGTAACTACTAACAATTGATAAGACTACTATTATAGAAGAGAAAAGTTACCGATCGTATGGTCCTGGATTGTGTTCGGAAATGTATTATCGGATATCTGTCAGAATTTTCTAAATGTGGAACTCTTGGTAGGTCCCTTTTAAATCCTTACTGATGTTACAAATTCGAAAGTATCTCTGTCTGTTATCTTTTCACGGCTAAAGCATTCAACTGATGAATTAATGATTTTAATGAAATTTGGCACAGAGATAGTTTAAAACCTAAGGAAGGGCATGGGTTACTTTTTATTGATGTAGGTACCAAGCGGGCGGAGCCGTGCGCAAAAGCTAGTATATTATATATCTTAAACATAGCTACCGTAATATGGCTGCCTAACCTTTCAAAAATATAAAACCGTGAAGCTAAACGTATATTATACAAAATTGCTGACGAGAATCCAGTGACAGGATTACTAAAACACGATTATAAAGGATTATGCCATTGAATATCGCGTTACAATACGACTTAAGTAAAGCTGTTCCAGAATACATGCAATTCAAGAACATTACTTTCCAAGAACATTACTTTCCAAATTTCGTAAATTCGTCCTCCGGGGAAAAGAAGGGTTACATACAAACGTATCAACATGTATAAATAATAAGGTTGTTCGGGTCGTAGCAACGCGAGGGACGACTTATTACGTACCACTCTTTATGTGTATCAGTGTACTCTAATTTACGTTATGCTTATTCATCAATATTTATGTAAGTGGTAGTGAAAATTAATCTTTCTACGCTTATAGAGAAAAGCGTCATGCTGGTCGTATACATTTAACGCCTGAATCTAGTAACTAAACTAAATGTAGGTTCAGTAACATAATATATACTTTGACGTTCATACGTGTTACTTTCTGACCTAAACTAATAAATGATTTTTGACTTTGACTTTTGACAATTCTACAATAGCTATTTATTGCGTAGGCTTAGGAGAGGCACTTCAAGCCGCTTATAAAAAATGCTCAATTAATTTTACATGTTATAGCTTAATCGCCATAGTAATCAAATAAGGCAAGGTCAAGTCAAACGTTGGTCCATTTTGTAAGCCACTAACTTGGCAAATAAACAAACTGTTTACCTAATACTAAACGATAAACTATGTACATGAAACACTACGAGTACCATATTAAATGCTCCTTTTGAAGAAGCTTTTCCACAGGGAAATATCGTCAGATCGTTATTCCAAAACCTAAGTCATTCCTAAGCATCCACATGAAGTTTCTCAGATCCCGCTTGTTAGAAATTTCTTCGGATCGCATGAAAGAAGTTTTAAAGTGTGAAGGTGCATTCATTGCCGGTAGGATAGGGGCTTTGGTAAAATGAGGCACTAATACAATTTCATAGAACTCATCCAATTACACAAGTAGCAGGACACACACGAGCCAAACCTTTTAATACTTCAAAGGTTAGATGACGCTTGTAAACATTTGTGCATTAGCCTCTGGGTACTGCATAAGGTTCCAATTTATTAACAACTGGCTTCTGCCCTTAGCTTAACTCGGGGAGAGTGTCTTTTTCTGTATAAAAGGTACCTTACGTATGCGAAATTTTATGATTATCGGTCGAGTAGTTAAGGCGTGAAAGCGTAACAAACAAACTCACTTTTGCATTTATAATATTAGTTAAGATACTCTAGCAGCGATAGCTCAGTGGCGAGACCAACAGGCTGCAATGCAGAGGGTCTCGGGTTCAAACCCACGTCGCGCACCTCTGACTTTCGGAAGTTATATGACTTTTCAAAATTATGAGCATATTGATTGACAATTATCGCCTGCTCCGTGCCTTGTGAACGTTAAGCCGTCAGTCCCGACTACCATGAACAACTATGGCAGTTATTATTGGGAAGTCAGTGCCCTATAATATCCTGACACTGGTCTAGCCTTAGGGTATCGTTAGTCTTCGGGTTGCGGAGGTCAGGTGGCAGCCGCTCCGTGTAAAAACTAATATCCAGTCAAATTCGGTTATACCAGAAAAAGCCGACCCCAAGTGACTTGGGAATAATAAAAGCTAGGGAGAAGATGTTAAGATACTCTTTTCTGGATATGACGATAACACCACTGAACCAATGAGATAATAAAATCTATAACATCTAAAAGAAAATACTAATCAACCATTAATTGATCTGAAGTAAAAATCATACAGAAACTCAGTAAAGCTCACTTTAATCAAATATTGTATAAATTACGATAAAAATATGTAATAATTTATAAGATGAAGGAGTTTATAGGACTCACCTCTCGCTTGCGATCTTCGTTTTAACTATAAATAAGTAAGCACGGTCCGAAATGGACTGCGCTACCTTTTTCGCAGTGACGTTTGAATAAAAACTAGGAAAATGTTACGTTAAGTTCGCTCTTATCTATATAGAAAACGCGATTTACATTTAGATTGGACGTTTCGAGAATATCACGAGGCCGTGTGCATGTTTGCGCTGCGGGCATTCTACGTATGTGGGTGAAGATGTACATTCTAAGTTGTAGGTACTAGCTATTTTAATTTGTAGTAGGTACCCCGAGGTTATATTTTCTGTTATGCTCCCATGGTTCATAGTATAATGTTATTTATCCTGCTGCAGTAAGCGAGCTACCTAATACAGAAATAATTTTCCTGTAAGACTGGATAGTTACCGGCGATTAACGCATCCAAACTAACAATCTTTCAAATTACATAATATTATTAAATATTAACCTACAACCTATGATTACGAACACCACCTTAGTCTCTCCGTGACTATGGTTGCTGAAAAGCAACCGAAACTTCGGGAAAATATCGATGACATTGTGAACAAAATAAACTATGATAAAAGTAGTTTAATTTAAACGTTGATATATTTGGTCATTTTTGTTTTTTGCTAAACGTTTGCCCTTCCCTCTTGTCGGTCTCCTAACTACATAAATCTAAGCATAACTGACAAAATATGCTTACGATACACCCAGCAATTCTCAACGCAGCTCTCCAATGATAAGTTATATACTAAGTATCAAAAGATCAATATGTAATCAGAAATATTGCAGCAGATACGACGGTAAGCTTCGTTTAATTACAAAGAATGCGACTGAAAGAAATCCCGTAGGCACAGCGGCGGCCGGCGCGACGGTCCGTGGAGCTGCATAGTTTCATTAAAAAAATGTTGTAGCGCCATATTTTTCTGTGATGTTTCATTTGTAAAGCGTTCCTGGCCGACCCAAGAGTCTAAAGGCGGAGATATCATCTATCGTAATTTATTGAGCATAAAGATTTGTATATGGCGAAATAAATTTATTGGTACAACGGTATTATAATATAAGCGTAAGATAAAACAATCTATTGTAACGTAATATTTACGTCAAATATTATCGTATACGGTTATCAAATTGTAACAACTTAATTGATTTAGTTCATTTGCTTCATTGACGTTAGATTAAGTTATTTATATTCGGGCACGCCACAATAGTGGCGGCTTAACCCGTTTTTGAGGAGTGGCTGGAGAGACGGCATGGCGCCCTCACCTTCCGGCTGACACAGATAATGACTGGCCACGGTTGCTTTGGCCATTTCCTGTATCGCATAGGCCGGCAAGAGACGCCCGGTTGTCACCACTGCGGCGTCAGCCGCGACGTTGTTGAGGACTCGGCGCTGCACATTTTGGCGGACTGTCCCGTCTGGGCATCGCAGCGCAGTGAGTTGATCGCGGCAGTCGGTATGGTTGCCCTCTCGCTCCCGGCCGTGGTTCAGTCCATAATCCGGAGTGAGAGGTCGTGGAAGGCCGTCGCCTCCTTCTGTGAGGAAGTGATTTCCATCAAGGAGGCGGCGGAGCGGGAGTGGGAAAGTTTGAGCTGGGGGCCTGCCCGCTATCCGATCAGCACCAAGTCCGAGAGGCGGCGTGCGGCCTCTGTGTCGTGTCCGTCTCCCCTCTAGGGGGAGGAGACAGTAGGGATTTTAAAAGAAGTGGTGACCAAAGGGTAGGTCTTATCGTATAGTGGCCTGCTGTTTCATACGGTGGGCCGAAACCTCGGCGGGGTCGCGACTGTATGTGAAAATGATTCGCGCGGCCCCGCCGATTGCGGTTTTGTCGAGGAACACCGTGGTAGGTTTAGTCGGTATTACCGGGAGGTCCATTCTTATCATCATTACCATCTTTCTCTTACTCCGGTGAGTCCGACATAGCCCCTCCACCCACTCCCGCAGAGGGGTATGTATGCGTCAATGCATTCACCCATGTAAAAAAAAAAATTTAATATATCACAGAACAACTCTTTTGGTTTAGCGTCGTAAAGTTTTTTGAGGATCGCTGTCACCGGGAAAGTATTCAATTCGAATCAAATGCAATTTTTTGTTGTCTCATATAAGTTTCAGTTTGTTTTGCCGCACACATCAACTATTATTTCAATTAATTGGTTTTTCAGTTTTAGGTCGTATATGATTCTGGTAGGTGGTGATAGGCTTTTCCTATCATTTCGATTGCGCTGACGGATTTTAGTGTTATGTCCTACATGTATGTACCTACATTCATATACACACGCTCGTATCATAAAATATATATCTTAAAATATTTTTATTGCAAATACAATGCACTAAATTGAATATAACAACCACAGATAATGATAATTACGGTTGACCTACTAAAGCTGCAAAATTCATTGTGTGCATTGAAAGTATTGAGGTTAAACTGGTGCTATCTTCAAGAATAAAGCGAATCGATGTCTCCAACGTCATGAGCCAACGCTGGCTGGAAACAATAGCCGGATTTGACGCACGCTGTTTGGGCTCGGGTATTTTTACTGACTGGATGACGATATGACAAACAATAACCCTTCACTAACAATACATTGTAGTGTTTTAATTCAGTTGACGTTCGCTACAACTCTCATGTTATATTGTTTAGTTAGGATTTTAAAATGATACGAGGGATATACAAAATTGGTTTGAGAGAACTCAAAAGGCATTCGATTAAACAAAACGCACAACTTTTAATGGTAGAAGAAGATATAAGAAATTAAAAGTACCTACTGATATAATCTGTCAATTTGTGGAATGCCGGATGTAACAGAAAATAGTCGTATCTAGCCGCCCAGTGGACCGCCTGCAGCTTATTATGTTAAAGAAAATTGTTCAGTCAAACAATTCGTTCCTATGATTCAGGAAGTTGTAAATTTTCACAAATACTTTATTATTATGAGTATTCATTATTTTTAACCAAAGTTTTATATTTACTTTATTAATACGTACTAGAAAGGATATCGGTTTCAATATAATACTGACATATCATTTTTTTTTTTTTTTGGATTATGTCGGACTCGCCGGGGTAAAAGAAAGATGGAATAATAGTAAAGTACCTCCCGGAATACCGACTAAACCTACCACGGTGTTCCTCGACAAAACCACTATCGACGGGGCCGCGCGAATCACTTTCGCATACGGTCGCGACCCCGCCGAGGTTTCGGCCCGCCGTATGAAACGGCAGGCCCCTACGCAATAAGACCTACCCAAGATAGGTACTACAAAATAAAAGCCCTACTGTCTCTCCCTAAAGGGGGAGACGGACACGACACAGAGGCGCGCGTGGGAACACGCACGCCGCCTCTCGGACCTGGTGCTGAACGGATGGCGGGTAGGCCCACAAAGCCCGCCACCCCCAGGTTAAAATACTGACATACCTAGCAAATCTTATTTCTATTCTACTTTACCTTACTCGAGTCTATTCTACGGCATCTATGACTAATAAAAAAATATGTTTTATTATAATTGTATAGTAGGCTTTTTACAAATATTTTGTCTTTGAAGCTTGAGCATAGCATATAAAATACATACTCATAAATATTGTTTAGTATTTTAATTAAATAAGTGTAGTGCATACATAAATATTAAAAATTGACTGCCCGCATGTTTAAGTGTTTAAATGGTCGCTAAGTGATGTGGGTTTGAATCCCACACGGCACAAACATTTGTGTGATACACAAATGGTTGTTCCGCGTCTGGGTATTCGTTGTGTCCGTAGTTTCAATGTATGTAAAGTGATTTATTTTAAGAAAAGTACAATGTGTATAAAACTTTAATAAAATTCTGACTGTTAATATTCTTACACGTCTAAATAACCACTATAACGAAAACAACTCCACCGGTAGTATCACGTACCCTAATTACCCGGACCCTTAAAAGCAGTGACAAGACGACCCTCAGAGGGTGTCAAGGCCCTCGTATCGACACAACATCTCCGGAGACAACCACATTTCCTGCTGATACGAGTGGTCGTGATACTGATGCAGCTTTTTGGAGATGTAATATTTACACGTGAAATATATTTAATATAAACATATCAAATGAATTGGAAGTGGTGGCAAACCGTTGTATTTGCAAGCGGTATATTATCGATGCCGCGGCAATCGTTAAGGTTAACCAATATACAAGCCCATCATATATCTAAGATGATGAAAATATAAGTGAATATACAAAGTGGCGCAAATATTATCACATTAGTTGATACCACATATACTACGTGGTATTCTTTGACGATTTACAAATTCTGACCCAAATGTAGTCAGTAGTTTAGCCACAGGACATTTCTTTTTGTTTTCATAGTTTAGAACATCATGTGTAATGCAGAGATAAATGTCAAAGACCTCAAGCAGCGATATTAAACAAAACAAACAATCGGAAAAACCGAAAGAGAAACAAAAAAAAACAAAAGAAATAAGGTCCATAATCTTGTGGCGAAAAAAAATAGTGTATGCTTATTACAATGGTGTTCCAATTTGTGTCTAATTTTATTTTATTTATTTTGTTCAAAAAATAATTTCTTAATTTCTGCAAAAATAGGTTTTTTCCGTCTTATATTAACCAGCTTAGGCAGTATATCATTTAATGTGATACGTTTTGCGTCACTTTGTATAGTATTTGATATGTTTATATTTTAAGAGCAACTATGTCACTGGAATTTATTTCTATGCCGCAGTGCATTTACAAACATTCAAATGACAAACATAAAGATCACCCAAAAAAACTCAGAGCAACGATTTGCGCATCATATAAACATTTGTCCCATGTAAAGATCTAACCTACAGCAACACAAACCACAACGCCATTCGTGCAGCCAGTTCGCTAATATATTTGCTACCCTTTCTATAAATCAATATAAAATTTGTTTGTGAATCAAAAAGTATTCTTTATCCGCATTGATTGAACTTTGTTTCAATGTTAAAATGATATTTAGATACCGAAAATCCTTTTAACACATTTTTTGAGGTGGAAATCCGAAATTTTACTCTTTGATCATTTAGGATTTACTAACACTTTTTTTTTGTTTCTGTTGTTATTTAAAAATAACTCAATCCACGTCAATATTACAACGAGATTTCGAGTTTTTAAATCGGTTTATATGTAGAATAAGACATAGGCAAGTGCATCGTTGATAGATGAAAATTAGACAGATGTGGTCTGAGCCAATTCTAAACGTGTCTCTCTAATAGCACATGGAGCATACAAACATCACGCTTTCACTAAGACTTATATCTACTATACTAGCGCATACCTAAATGGAGGCATATATTTAACTAGATTTTACCCATGCCTTTGCTCACCTAAATGTTAGTTCGGTTAAATTGGTAAGAGTATTTTCTTTTTCTGGATAAAAAGGACCCTATGTCCTTTTCTGTTCCTGCGATAACGGGTATGTAAAATTTCATGATGATCGGTTGAGAAGTTACGGCATGAAAGCGTGACAAACAAACAAAGTTTCGCATATCCTTACTAATACATATTATAAACGCGAAAGTTTGTATGGATGTTTGTTACTCTTCAACGCAAAAACTACTGGACCGATTACGATGAAACTGGGTATGTAGATAGCTGGAGATCTGGATTCACACATAGGCTTTTTATCTCGATATTCCCACGGGAACGGGACTTACGAGGGTTGAACCGCGGGGAAAAACTAGTATGTATAATATAATTTAAGAGTTTACCGCCTGCCATTAATATTTTGCAGTCCTAATTCTCTTACTACGCTGCCTGGCAGAAAAATCAACACGAATTTAAACTTGAAACCTCATGGTCGTCAACTCTACGCCTGTAGCTTCGAATCCCGCATAAATATTCATTGTAATGGAACAGTAAAGGGCGGGTTGCTAGTGTGAAATATGTAGGTATGAATGTTTGTTCTTTTGCAACCGTCGAGCAATATGCTGAGTGGTGTACTTGTGGTATTGTGTCGCGCGCGCGATTGTCATGGCTTCGGCTTTCTTACTTTGTGTACGCGCGTACTCTGCACTACAATCTGACAGTTGCATTATTAGGTCACAACAATAGAATTAGAATTTGATAAGCTGATCTCGAAATAAATTTTATAGCCTTACTTGTATAGTTTGATTTTGAATATTAGTTATGAAAATATTTATATAAACAGGCATCTAACTAAGTAAAAAACTGCCTTATCTACCCTTCGCTTCATGAAATAGTCGTAAATGTAAAATCGTATGCAATTTTAAGTTTAAAGTTCTATTAGACTTCTATTTTTAAAATCGCTCTCTGTTACATTCTGTCGTATACATAACCTTACTCTTGTGAATGATAGAGGCGTGAAGATAAAAAATATATCAGTAAGTACATAGGTACCTAGCGATTTTGACGACATGGTTAAAATAATAATATAATCTTTTTATTGATCCAAAAAAATTACAGATAGACATTATACACAGATACATTTTATATGTATATGCTAAAGGAGTTACAATAAAAGGATTAACATAATAATTTTGAAGATCCATTATAGCTGAAATCTGTATACAATTATCTTGAAACTCATTCTCTTAAACTAGGATAGGACCTGTATTATAAGAGACAGTGTTCGGCTGTTTTTTATTACTTGAAATAGATTTGTAAAACTTACAGGCTGTGTCTAGTGTAATTATATCAATTAACTACAGGTATGCGTAAATGTAACTTAGGTTAAACTGTGTGCGTGAGGATGTGTGTACATACATACGTGGATGCGAGTGTGCAGTTCTATGTGTGTTCATTTGAGTGTGCATGCGTGTGTGTGTGTGTGTTTGTGTGTATGTGTGTGTTTGCGTGTGCGTGCGTGTGTGTGTGTGTGTGGAGGGTATAGGTGAAAGTGTATGTAAGGGTACATATAGTTGTGTGAGTGTGTCGACATTTATGTTAAGCGATGTATGTTAAAATAGATTCAGTTTTCAAATAATCTTGTTGAAGAAAAATCGATACAAAAATGAGCATAGATCTAGTAATATAGACAATACTATAAAATAAAGATTGTTTAGTTTGTTTTCTTTTATTATGGAGATGTACCTACTTGTACCAACAATACTAGAAGTGGGAATGTGAAAGATGTCGCTAGTTTTAGCTATATACAGCATGTCCATGTCATGGTAAGCCTATTAACGCAAATATAACAGACTAACACATAATTTGATAGCACAGCAGTAGTTAATACGACTGTAGTAAGTACATGGCGATTTGAATCCCGCGTACATATGATACTCATTGTCAAGGATACTGAAAAGGACATAAGGACATACCTTTCATCCAGCGAAAAAAGTAGGTACTACTGTTAAAGTGGTACTATTTTAGAACGAGCAAAGTACTTTCATATTTATAATATGTGCGGCTTTGACTCAGCAATGAATATTCATACAAAGTTGTATTATAACATAGTTATATTAATGAAGGATAATCAGCTTTAGGTACGCAGGTCATGTAAGTTAAGGTCAATATAAATAATGGTCATTGACGTTATGCCAGTTCTATTGTCACTGTAGACGAGGGTGACTGTACGTTGTTTTATTGAGTTCGAACACGCCGTCGGCACCTGACGTCACCCGCAGATACATACACTGCCGTACGTAAAACAAGTGAACTTGTCCATAGCAACCGATATAATAAAGTAAGGAATTCTTCGATTCAAAATCACTTCACGGGAATCCAGGGATGGTCCCGAATAAAGACACACAATCAAAGTTATTGAAAGAACCGGCGGCGGTGCCTGAGCCGGCTTGAGGCGGCACTATTCTGCAATCGTTTCGCGAATCCCTCCCTTAAAGCCTTCACCCCATGATTATCGACCACCCCAAACTTGAACTGTGACCTTTTGCCTGCAAACCTCCAATTAAATTTCCATTCGTTCACCGAAGCCATTTATTGCTACTACTTCCAAGTTTTCTATGAAACGTCTCGCATTAGTCCTCCACTACATCTGTGGACAACCTATTTATAGATTTCTATTTAGGAGCGCTAATTATTATGCTGGATGTGTTTCTCTTGGTAATGGAGCAATTAATGACAACGTGAGTCATTCCCGGATCAATAAATAGCAAGGGAACGTCAATGAGCCCTCTTTAACGTTGACCTATTGTCTTATCGCGCCGTCAGACATGTCCAACATACGTTAAAAATATAGCGGCACGTGGCCAAAGCTGAAAATAATTGTGCCCCGCCGTCGAGCGGTACGGCTGTCCCTAACACCGGCTAAGCGGAGCTCGTAAAATTCCAAATCTCGCTCAAATAAAGGTCACCCCCAATCGCACCCCTGCAGGTATTATAAAATGGCGTCATCGGTATAGAATTATAGAGTGTTGTGATCGGCAGGTACGAGAGAGGCAGAAAGGTTAGGTCGTCGGCGTGGCGCGGCGACGTCGTGGGGGCCGGCGCTGCCTCCCCCTGACCTTTAGAGTGGTGTCCCGCGGGAGCGCGTAATCGCACCGCATTACCACGCGACACATCCCTGAAGCGGCCTCATAACACGCCGCTCGAGTGCGGCCCGGCGGCGCGGCGCACCTGTCTACGTGGCCGGGCGCGCACTGCTGCAGGCGGCGCGCGCGGAGCGCCGGCCGCCGCGCGCCTGTCACACGCAGCGCTAGGCATGTGCCACACACTACGTATGGAGCCGACAATTATCTAACGACTCTAGAATTTAAAGATAAAATCAAGACAGCTTTACACTAAACTTCTATCTAAACTAAAGACTCACTAGGCTCTAGTTTCTATCAGTAAAGTTTATCAAGTAGGTAACCATGTAATATAACATTTTACATTATTCGACGCCGCTATATTGTATGAGTAGGCCACCCTGCGACGAATGCATCAACACTCTCCTCTCACATCAACATACCCTCATAATTGCGTGTATAATGGGTAAGTTGCAACGTAGTTATCCCGCGCTCACCGCTATCCGCGCGTTCCCATCCCTAGTCGGTGAGTCGGTTAGCGCGCATGCGCGCTGGCCGCTATTAAAAAATGAATTCCTGGTTCCCGCACTGTGAGCCGTACGTCGGTGACGGCGGCTGCGTGTCGGTGGCGTGCACGCGAGGACCGCGCCCGAGCGCCGAGCGCCGAGCGCCAGCGGCCGCGTCACGCGTCACGCGTCACGCGCTGCAGCGCGGGACACAGTGCGGGTGTGGTCGTGCCGTGCAGTGCGGTGAGTGCGGTGCAGTGCGGCGGCGGAGCATGCGGTAGGCCGCGCCGCGCCGCGCCGATGCGGCCGGCCTGCTAGCGGCCGCGGCATGGCGCGCCGCGCCGCCCGCGCCCGCCCCTCGCCACACGCACCATGAGCGACCTGCAGGCCACCTACGAGTTCTCTGTCGAACTCTACAAGTTCTACAATGTCGACCTCTTTCAGAGAGGGTGAGCATTCTAGTGCCGACTGACGTGCGACCGACCACCCACTCACTGATAACGCTGATAACAACTGATAACTGCAATCTGCATACAGCGGCATTAACCCATAACAATTACACATTTAATTAAATAGCTAATCAGCGGAGAGCTGACGGTCGGACAGCACTGAAGTATAAGCGATAAGTGCCTAAATATTTTAACGTTACAGTTTTTATTATCAACTGAGTCAGTCAGTACGTAATTTATGTAGGGTATGTCTGAAGCTAACGATTGATAGTTTGCCCTCGACAAGGGGACAGAAAGCCCTTTAAATTCGATTAGAGTACGCAGACCTTACACGCAATCTTACAGAGCATTAGCTGACATTACGAGCAAGATAGTAAAGTAATCTATCGTCGGAGCTCTACATAACGAACACTTCAACATCCCTCACCAATCTTAAAAGCACTCGGTCGATATTAAAACGTTATCTCAACAAGAATATGAAACACCACATTTTATCTTGGACATCAATTTAACCATTGGATAAAGATAATCTTGGGGAATAAGACGACGCTGCCAACTAAACGTTAACCTAATTCTCTCAGCAAATGAGGGGTGCTATTAAGTAGTAACAGAATAAGGGCTCTCTGGTGTCACATCCCTGCGAGACATGTTATGACATTAAAGTGTCACAAGTAGTTGGTACAGACTTGGCCATATGGGAATACGTCGGTGAGTCTCGTTATTTACGAATGACTACAGTTATAGCCCTGTCTCTGTTCTTGTCGTGAGCTAGGCTCGCCGGCGCGGCTTTTATCTCTCTTAGTATTCAAAATGTAGACGTCTGAATGTCGACGCAATATTATAAATTACGAAGTATTCGTACAATTGGGAGCTAGGGTATGTTGAATCAGACGGTCTGCCTCGCTTAGACGGACTTCGTTACTGTAGGCATACTTCATTAATAAGCAATATTATCTACTGTGCTTTAGATTCTTATAAGAAAATAGAACCTTTATATATCACATTGAATGTATTTAGTCTTAACTTAAGAAACAGCGGGATTTAGCTTTTTCTAATTGTGTGATTGTAATATAAAATACGATAAAAGAAAAAAAGTAGATAATTTTGATTACCGATTTATTAATAACCTACAAGGCAATTTTATAGACCCTTATATTTTCTAGAAATTCTTATGTCTTGCTAGACATATAGCCTTCTCAAAATTTTCTTGATCTATTACTTCACCATTGAAATTTTGACACAAAATTCAAAACAGGATGACGAAAATATATTAATAATCAAACTTAACAGACAACTGGGGGCAGTGGAGACCTTAATAAATTATTGAATCATTTCATTGGACGTACGGCAGGAGCGCTCGGGGTTCTTTTTGATATCGCCAAATAATGGTATCTTAACATTTTTATACTTTATCGTTAAATAGGGTGTGAAATAATATAAACAAAATACCTTATACAGTTAAATAAAGTAAATTTAGATTAAAGGCATTGATCTTTCGTGTCACACATTCGAACTACAGTATAAAAAAGATAAATCTTTATTCATCCAATATTTCGAACCACAAATAAAGATTTCTTAAAGCTGTCTTTATTCTGCCTGATCACAGGCCACTGATATAAGAGTGTGCATTACCCTCTAAAGTTCTAGCAATTCGTCTCATCTTATATATGTATATATTTCTTCTTGTCTGTCTCGTAATTCCCGGGAAAGCAGATGAGAGTGTCTGTGAAAAAATCGGTACTCCAGTGAATCTATTTAGACCAAATGAATCTAAAACTACTGAAAATAATAAGGCTTTTAAGATTTTTCTGGCTTTATCTACCAGTTTTTAAAGATGGAACCCTACTTGAGTATTATCATAACTGGTATTCACGATAATTCGTAATAGCTCTCAATCAAAGCGTACCCAATAAAATCAGCAATCAGTATGAACCACAAAATTAAAACACTTTGAAAATATGCTTACCCTCGCTCACCCCGGTTCGTGCGCAATTTTGATTGACGCAGCGAATTGCATAGCCATCGTTCAAACCCCTTCAATTAAAGCGTGGAGCGTACTGACTCATAACTCTTAATTAGTAATCGCGGCTGTTAGCGTGCTTTCCGTCAACCTTCGTCGCAAAAAATGAGGAAATATGGCTTCACTGGACGACTACTAATGGCGAGAATCATTTAGCGGTGAAGCACTTACCAATTTCATAAAAGACAAACTTACTGATTGAATTGATACGTTTTTATTTTTGTATTGAAAGTGAATGTAGACCTATTTTGGTGTGTGGACTATTGTTTCCTTAATAATGGTGTCGATGGCTTCGTCTGCACCATTAATCAATTTCAAGCTTAATCCGTTTTTACCCGACTGCTTCAGAAGGAGGGTAATGTTTTTCAAGCGTATGTATGTATGTATGTGTCTATGTATATCCATTTCTTTGGCACGCCCTGCAGCCCAAACGGCTGGACGGTTTTTGACATATGAGGTGTCGTTGAATTCATCAGAAATGTGGTAGTGACATAGGCTATATAAATTTTCAAAATGGCGCCGTCTGATGTAAAAAAAAGAGGGGGAATTTGTTTTAATTTTTTCTTACCTTAGCAATATGGGTATCAAATGAAAGATCGTGAAATGACCATTTTAAAAATATGTATTTGTATCATATCACGTTTATATTACTGTTTTAACACAAATTGTCAAAAAGCGTACCGATTATATATCGGGACGCTCGAAGTATCATTTTCTAGCAAGAATGTATTCAAGTCAGGAATGACATTGCCTGTACTTAGTTATATGTATATTAAAATAAAACTATGTATATATTATGTTAATGTGTCACTGCATGCGGCACCATAAAGTATTTAGTTTAACTTATTTAAATATACGTATGTAGTTATTTCATTATTTAATAAAGTAAGCTTACAAAACAATGCATTAGCCAGTCGAATTTTATATAGATATTGTGATACCTGTTTTTCTCTTTTGAGTTCATTACTTTTAAACAGTCGGGTTTTTTGTTTTTATAATAATAATTTTATTTAAGTGAATTGCAAATTTTACGTTTGTTTCTCGCGATGCTAGCCCTACGATTTGTGACTGCAGTAGGATCAATGGAGTACGATAAATGTTTTGGTACAACAAATATGGGTTACTTTTTTAATAATACCTACGTTTTGAATGAATATGCTGATTCGTTTGCTACTTTAAATACACAAAATTTAGAAGATGTCTTGTGCTACAATTTTCGGTACAACAACCATTTATCAAAATTATAGGCATTTTGCTTTAGCTTTGTTTACATATGATGTCAATTTTCATTATTGCTGTGTTTTTATTATAATACATAAACATATACTTTCATACACATAAATGTATATATATATTTAGAACCTACTAATGTAACTCTTTTGGCTTTTCATTATTTGAGGTTTTGGAATCTATTCAGGTATTAATAACACTTTATTAATTGCCTTTCAAAAAAGAAGACATCCATATTTCTTTTTAATGTTTTGTTGTCTGTGGACTGTTGAGTCGGATATTTCGGAAAATGTGTGCGTGCGAACAATTGTTCTTCAAAGCGTTGCGTGTTTATAACTCCTGAAATAACCTTTATTTATTTTTATTGTTTTTGCTTTCTATAAATCATATCATTTGCAATAAAAATATTTTATATAGTGTCTTTGTTATGGAGTTATTTATTGCATGATAAAAAATGTTAATGGAGATTATTTATCCTGTCTGTGGAAAGAAGGCATTTGGCAGAGAGTACGGTATTTCCACTTAAAAAGCAAACTAAATTTACAAAGTAAAAGAAATAAGTTATGGCTTTGTTTCGTATGCGAGCAATATTATTCGTCGCTATAAATTAAAAGTGAACCAAACAATAGTGAACACGTATATATGTATATATATGTTAATTTGAATGCATTCTGATATAATATCTGGTCGCGAACAAGCGGAGTACCAGGGCGCCTAGTTTTGAGGGTTGAATCACTAGTCATCTAAAGATAGCTCTACATATCTATATGGTTTTTTTTTTAAGACAGGAATCAATGGAAACTACCTGTTTACTTTTTAAAATCTATGATGACAATCCTGGCAATATTCGAATCGATAATCGACAAAATTTGTGCGGTGTCCATTCACTACACTACTGAAGTAACCCACTTCTAGTCACGTTCTAACAAGTAAAAAATATAGAAATTAACCAAAATTTAACCCAAATTGCTAAAATTTTTAAAGCATGTAAAACGATCTTTCGTATTTCATGGAATCCATCTAGCTATATTTATTCTAAGACGCGGAAGGATGTCACCTATTACTAGATACTTAAATAACCTAATGAACTAGTAAAATGAAGCGACGTACCAATAAAAACAATCGTATAATGTGTCTTGATGTTTCACAGTACATACGTCATCGCCTCGCAAGGTCACTTCGTCTAAAATTAACTGTTTTTAACCAGATTTTACATCACAATGTTTACGCCCGTGTTTCGACGTTCTACTACACCGAACACGGGAAAACAAACTCTTGGAAATACATCAATAAACATTCATAAGATGTAAAATAACATAAAGTAAACTTCGATTGGAAACTCCAGGTCAATGAACGGAAAAATCATGTGAAATATATGAAATTATTAGTGATTATTGCATGTAATTGTATAGCGAAATAGCTAACGAATTATTAAAAAATATATTTTTATGAC
Organism: Catocala nupta; assembly: GCA_963675205.1. Lineage (NCBI taxonomy): Eukaryota > Metazoa > Arthropoda > Insecta > Lepidoptera > Erebidae > Catocala > Catocala nupta. The sequence continues at coordinate 28,818,056 of OY776095.1, forward strand.
AAACACATAAAACGACAATATTTTATGTTTTAAAATCGCGAATAACAGACTCCTACGCATCGCGGGCGGTTTGTGACCTAGTTATTTATTTGCGGCGCATCTCATTCTTAAATAAGTGTATCTGAATGGATAATATTACAACTTTATTCATATTTAGCGTCGCACCTGTTTATTGCCGAAGTTTAGGGTGTACTTTTCTGTAAAGAACGTGACAAAAATGAAGTTTGGTTAAAAGATATTCGCCTCGCCAGTTGGTTGTACCAATCCTGGGTGTTTTTTTTGTCCATTGTTTAAATGTTTGTAAAGTCCCTCACAACAGTCACAACACAGGATGGCGGCCTCGATGGTGTAGTGGTTAGTATAACCGACTGCCACGCCTGCGCTCACGGGTTCGATTCCCGCACAAGACAAACATTTGTGTGCATGGACATGGATGTTTGTCTTAGTCTGGGTGTTTCTATATATAATTGGTATGTATTTACAAAAAAAGTATACATGTATGTTTATCCATTGTCTAGTACCCATAGTACAAGCTCTACTTAGTTTGGGCTAGATGGTGTTGTGTGTAATGTGATAGAATATTATTATTATTATGCCGAAAGCCTTGGCAGTTGTCTTTTAAAATAACAAATAAAAATCTAATAAAAATAAATACCAGGATCATAGCAATTTCTGATGGGTATTCTCTATGTACTCCGTGTTGCTTGGAACATCAGGCATAAATATAACGATGAATAGGCTGTTTAACATTCACACACAGACATATTTGTGACATTCTTATTTCTGTAGCTATGTACTTAATAGGTATACTAATATTTGTAATAATAGTATAATAATTAATAAGTGTAGGTCTCATACAATACGAAGATACGAGTGCATTACTTTACTATAATATCACATTTACTTCTACTCCCTAGCCTTCATTATTCCCAAATCACTTGGGGTCGGCTTTTCTGGTCTAACCGGATTTGACTGGATATCAGTTTTTACACGGAGCGGCTACCACCTGATCTCCGCAACCCGAAGGCAAACGATACCGTAAGGCTAGACCAGTGTCAGGATATTATAATAATCATAATAGATGTTCAGGGCAGCCGGGACCGACGGCTTAACGTGCTCTCCGAGGCACGGACCAGACGATAATTGTCAATCAATACGCACATAATTTCGAAAAGTCATATTTCTGAAGAAAGTCAGAGGTGACCGACGTGCGTTCGAACCCGAGACCCTCTGCATTGCAGTCTGTTGGTCTCCCCACTGAGGTATATAATTACTATTTACTATAATATTTTTTTGAATAGTATAAGAGAATCTATAATGTTATTCTATAATTATACGATCATATATCTCATCTGTCATTCCTCACATGAAAACTTCCACAGCTCTATCGTTTCAACGCGCGTCGTGTTGTAATCTGAAAGGAAACAGGGTTCGAACTATTTCTTTACAGGTATACAAATATTATGAATCTTTATTTATTACACAGTTGCCGGCTTTCCTAAACATACACTTAACATCAACAAATTCAACGATTATAACTAGATTTTGCCCGCGGCTTTGCTTGCGTTAATATAGATTTATATTAAAATATATTTTTAGAAGCCTATATGTTATTCTGCTGTATAAACAATAATACTGTAAAGTTTCATCAAAAGCCGTTCAGTAGTTTTTGCATGAAAGAGTAACAAATATACATCCAACCATCATTAGTAGGATGGAGGGTTATTATCGATTCGTCTTTTACACCTAATGTTCCCAGTCCCAGTTAATTGCAAAAAGCCATATTTTTTGTATTCTGGTTACAAGCCATTATTTTGATAAGATTTAAATATACTCGCAGATCACTTAAATATGCCTGTACTTATTTATTACAGGTTCAACGACAATAATTAAATTAAAAACAATTACTATTCCGAAATAAACTATTCTTTAAAAACGACTACTATAAAAATATACGGTACATACCTACTACTTTATATAATAGATTATTTAATAAATATAACAGAACGCTTTTGGTCATTTCATTCTAAAACTTCCAAAATGTGTACCGGATTATGGTGTTTTGTTTGTACAAATTATTAAAACAAAAATAAAAACCGGGTAATATTTTAAATAAATTAATTGAATACTAAATTACGCACGCAGTTTCGGTCGAGTTTATTAAGATTGTGTCAATAAATTCCATCACTGAGAAACAATACTTTCTCATGTATTAAAGATAGCCTATGTCCTTTTCTGTTTTTTTGACAACGTGTATACAACATTGCGTGATGATCGGTCTAGCAGTTAAGGTGTGTACACGAACAAACAAACTCACATCCGCATTAGCTCGTATATGGCTTAAAAGTCAAATTTAAACCAAATCTACTATTTTATCTCAATGGATAACTAACACAGCGTGCCAGCTTCTAATATTGCAGATACACTTAACTGCTGCGAAGTTCACTTAGAAACATCAAAGTAAACGAATCTTTACTTTGAGTACTTTGAATTCGGATAAAGGCCGCTTTATCACTGAAAGTATTCATTAACCGTGTCTTTAATGGAGACCTTTTATACGAAAAGACTAACTGCACTTTATGGCAAACTAAATCAATTTGAATTACGAAATAACGTTCTCTTTCCTCCCCCTTTCTTTAAAAGGTTGGCAAGCAAAATATTGTTGCAGTTTAAAAAAGCCATAGTGTAAGTTGTCTATGGTTTGATTATGTACCTTATTTTAAACACAAAAGCAAATAGCTATCAAAAGAAATCTTTATGTTCAAACAGTATAAAAATTGGTTGCAGAATAAGGGAGTATAATTATTATTTTTTTGGATATAAAAACGTGGGTTCTATTGGGGATATTTCGCTATCTCCCTCGGACAGCTGCATGTAAATAGGGTTTACGTCTCAGTTTATATCGTGCATCCTTTTACTGTTATTTGACATTTACCTATACTACCGGATTTCGAACGGGTTGTTCCGTATTCATCCTATGACGTCTCATCCTATTTCTTTACTCGTCCTAAACTAGTATTCCTAACTGGTCCGATTACACTATTTTAATAAAGTTTCTTTATTCAACTGAAATGTTCCTTACTCTACCTGTTGCAAATATTACCGAAAATAGTATTGATAACAAAACAATCTTTAATATTTTATTAGAATATTGTATAACGAATAGTTATTTTCTTATTTGTATATATAAAATATTTGCTTCACATATACACTCAATATTAGGCTCTTAATTTGATATTACAAACAGACACTTCAATTTTATTTATTTTTATGTATAGATTACGAAAGCAGTATTTCTGTTCAGACCGTCAAAACAAAACTCAGAGCTCTTAGGTAATTTCGTAATCGGTTGAGCTAGGAATACTTATAGGATCGGGCACGCCACGATTGAGGCGGTAAGGCCCGATTTTGAGGAGTGGCTGGAGAGGCGGCATGGCGCCCTCACCTTCCGGCTGACACAGGTAATGACTGGCCACGGTTCCTTTGGCCAGTTCCTGTGTCGCAGAGGCCGGCAGGAGACGCTCGGATGTCATCACTGCGGCGACTGCCGCGATGTTGTTGTGGACACGGCGATGCACACTTTGGCGGAATGCCTGGGCATCGCAGCGCCGTGAGTCGATCGCGGCAGTCGGACTGGTTGCCCTCTCGCTCCCGGCCGTGGTTCAGTCCATAGTCCGGAGTGAGAGATCGTGGAACGCCGTCGCCTCCTTCTGTGAGGAAGTGATTTCCATCAAGGAGGCGGCAGAGCGGGAGAGGTAGCGCTGAAACCCTCTCCCCAACCGCAGAACCGGGTGCCGGAGGGCGCGAGATGACCTCCAGCCACCCTGAGGTTTGACCTAGGGGTGGTGGGCTGTGTGGGCCTGCTCGCCACCCGATCAGCACCAGGTCCGAGAGGCGGCGTGCGTGTTTTCACGTTGCGCGTCTGTGTCGTGTCTTCGTCCCCCCTCAGGGGGACGGTGGAGGAAGTATTGTTCTGTAGTGGCCTGCCTTTTCATACGGCGGGCCGAAACCACGGCGGGGTCGCGATTGCATGTGAAAGCGATTCGCGCGGCCTCGCCGTCCATGGTTATGTCGAGGAACACCGTGGTAGGTTTAGTCGGTATTACCGGGGTATGTTTTCCCCGGTGAGCCCGACGTACCTCTCCGTCGCCCCGCGGAGAGGTATGCGACAAAGCATTATCAAGTAAAAAAAAAAAAGTTATACTTACAGGTGAATCAAGAATTAAAATTAAAATAATTGCTGTCGGTTGAGTAAGGAACGTAAATAGGTTGAGTTAGGAAAAAAAAAAAAAAAAAAAAAAAAACAGCATCGGGCACGCCACGATCGTGGCGGTAAGTCCCGTGTTTGAGGAGTGGCTGGAGAGGCGGCATGGCGCCCTCACCTTCCGGCTGACACAGGTTCTGACTGGCCACGGATGTTTTGGCCGGTTCCTGTGTCGTATACGCCGGCAAGAGACGCCCGGTTGTCACCACTGCGGCGACTGCCGCGACGTTGTTGAGGACACGGCGCTGCACACTTTGGCGGTTTGCCCCGCCTGGGCATCGCAGCGCCGTGATTTGATCGCGGCAGTCGGATCGGTTGCCCTCTCGCTCCCGGCCGTAGTTCAGTCTATGGTCCGGAGTGAGAGATCGTGGAACGCCGTCGCCTCCTTTTGCGAGGAAGTGATTTCCATCAAGGAGGCGGCGGAGCGGGAGAGGGAGCGTTTAAACCCTCTCCCCAACCGCAGAGCCGGGCGCCGGAGGGCGCGAGATGACCTCCAGCCACCCTGAGGTTTGACCTAGGGGTGGCGGGCTTTGTGGGCCTGCCCGCCATCCGTTCAGCACCAGGTCCGAGAGGCGGCGTGCGTGTTCCCACGCGCGCCTCTGTTTCGTGTCCGTCTCCCCCTTTAGGGGGAGACAGTAGGGCTTTTTATTTTGAGTAAGTACCTATCTTGGGTAGGTCTTATTGCGTAGGGGCCTGCCGTTTTATACGGCGGGCCGGAACCTCGGCGGGGTCGCGACCGTATGCGAAAGTGATTCGCGCGGCCCCGTCGATAGTGGTTTTGTCGAGGAACACCGTGGTAGGTTTAGTCGGTATTCCGGGAGGTACATTATCTTTTTAACATCTTATTTTACCCCGGCGAGTCCGACATAATCCCTCCGCCCGCCCACGCGGAGGGATATGCGTCATTGCATTCCCCCACGTAAAAAAAAAAAAAAAAAAAAAGGAAAAAAACAGCGTAGGATAAAACGTCATCGAATGTATCCGGAACAACCCTTTCGAACGCTTGTATCTTTCTGACAAAAGTTATTAATTTATTATTCATTATTTACATAAACAAAAGCAACAATCATAATGTTGTTTTTTTTTCGCTTCCTCTCCTCTGGGTCTGGCGGATGGGTTATGTCGCACTCATCGGGGTAAAAGAAAGATGTTGAAACGATGAAAATGGACCTCCCGGAATACCGACTAAACCTACCACGGTGTTCCTCGACAAAAACCGCTATCGACGGGGCCACGCGAATCACTTGCACATGCAGTCGCGACCCCGCCAAGGTTTCAGCCCGCCGTATAAAACGGCAGGCCACTACACGACAAAACCTACCTTTTAGGCAAAACACACTTTAAAGCCCTACTGTCCCTCCACTAGACGGGACACGGGCACGACACAAAGGCGCGCGTGGCAACACGCACGCCGCCTCTCGGACCTGGTACTGATTGAATGGCCCACGCAGCCCACACCGTTCCACGACCTCTCACTCCGGACCATAGACTGAACTACGGCCGGGAGCGAGAAAGCAACCAATCCGACTGCCGCGATCAACTCACAGTGCTGCTATGCCCAGGCGGAGCAATCCTCCAAAGTGTGCAGCGCCGTGTCCTCAACGATGTCGCGGCAGTCGCCGCAGTGGTGACAACCGGGCGTCTCTTACCGGCCTATGCGACACAGGAACTGGCCAAAACAACCGTGGCCAGTCATTACCTGTGTCAGCTGGAAGGTGAGGGCGCCATGCCGCCTCTCCAGCCACTCCTCAAACACGGGACTTACCGAACAATTATAATTTATAACTTAAAAACCTAACCTATTTATTTATAAATAAAACAAAATGAAAAGTAACAAAATGCCCAGAAGACTGACAGCATTGCCACATTCAAGGCCAATGCTGATACTTTGAGCCAAGAACAGTCCAGCCTTCTGGTCACGCGAAGCGTCGATTAGCCGCTTAGATATATATCTAAAAAGCGCACGAGCGCTCCGACCCCATGAAACTAGCATCTCCATCTCAAACAGCTCAAAAACGTAATTACTAATTAAATTTCTGTATTTGCGCCGTTTGAGGTTTTCCGCCGCTACAGCAGCTGTACTGGAATAGCAGGAAAATGTGATGGCGCAAGGGTGTCGACGCATATGTCTTATTTATATTCGAGTACATTTCAAAACATATTTTTAAAGAGTTTACCTAATGTAACTATTTAACTTATATAATACAATATTTTAATCAACTACCCGCTTTGTTATACCTATAGTAATAACGTTAATGATATCAAATATATTGTTTTTAATTTCGCTCCCTAAGCATTCTGCCAGACAATGTTTATATCGAGTACCAAGAAAAATATTCTAGACTACTCGAAGCATGACTTAAAGTTGTAGAGAAAATATTCTAATTCCATGAATCCGGAGCATTCAATGAAAAATGTCTGCGAGCTTTTATATTTTTCATGATTTTAGTTCCAGCTTAAGAATTTGTTTCATTAATACATACTAGATTTTACCCTCGGATTCGCTCCTATATATATAGATTAGGTTAGATTAGTAACAGCACTTTTTTCGGGTTCAAAGGTATCCTTTATCCTATTCTGTACCCCTGAAAACGTGTATAAGAAATTTCTTGATGATCAGTTGAGTAGTTTAGGCGTGAAAGAGTAACTAACAAATAAATTCACATTCTCATTTATAATATTAGTTAAGATTAATAAACTAAAATAACATGCAATATTTTTAACAGCAATTATATATACAACATAACGACCAATAAATTAAACGTATAATTATTATAGTAAAGAAAACCCACAAATGCCAAGACACACAAATAACTGTTGTTCTTTTATTACATAATCGTTCAAAGAAAAATGATATCGAAATACAAATATGTCATCGTCATTCTCGTGAACTTATCCCAAGTTATTTAGGTCGACGCAATACGCTATTTACTTTTTTTCGTCGCTATTTACATACAGCCAGTCATCGTAGGATTTACTCCCTTACTAATAATATCGTTTTGCGCAATCCATTCATGGTTTCTGGCACCATCTATTCTTGTAACCATCTATATATTTGTACATAGTCTCATCTATACTTGTACATAGATAGTCTATTTAAGTATAGTCTCACGCTTATATTCTTGAAGAGCGAAGGAGTTTTAGCTAGCTCTGGTTAACTCTGGTTAGCTTTGAAGACGACGAACTTATCGACGTTTACCGGTCACAGTTTTAGACTCCGTGCTGCTGCAGCGAAATTTAAAAAAAAACAATCTTTCACAATTTTCACGACTCGATAATCTAACCCTAGACCTTATGCACATCAGTCGCATATCTTAATCCGAGGCAGCCATCTATCTTTACTAATATTAGAAGGAGGAAAGATTTGTATTCTTGATTGTAACGAATAAACTCAAAAACGAATGGACCGATGTTAAAAATTCTTTCACCATTAGAAAGCTATACATCTATGTAGAAGTAACATGAACTATACAACATCACCCTACGCACCACAGGAGCGGAGCAGTACTCAGAAACGTGGGTGAAACTGCAGGGAGCATCTGGTAACTAATACACTTCTACATAATTTTCTAAAACTCCAGTTATATAACCCCAAAAATTAAAAGCCAGCGATTAATTAAACGCCTTAAAACTTAGTAGAACTAGTGCAGTCTGCGGTGGACGTCGGCAAATACAATTAACGTCAGTATTCGCTTGTGGAGAACAGCACAAATTCATATACTTAGTATAATATAAGTTCATAACCCGATAAACTTATTTGCTGCACACTGAAGCACTATTACGTGCTTGAACTCTATATTTCTACAACGACCGCAATTCATTTAAAGATTATTAAGTTATTTTAATATTGTAACGTTCTATGACGATATAGTATAACTAGATATTGCCGGCGGCTTTGCTTGAGTTATCTCGTTAGTGAATGCGACTGCTATGCACGAAGTCTCGAATTTGATTGCCGGGTCTTGCAAAGTGACATCGGGATTTTCTGTTCAGAAATTCCTTACGTCAGCATGCAGCCTGATGCTGAATAAGATTAACAGTACAGTAACCGGCTATAGACCGTAGAGGGCGAGTCTACATAGTACCTACCTAAAACTTTAGCTGGCAAATTTTAAGTGTAATATAACTAAGTTTACCTTTTACGGGGATAAAGACGTGAGAATCAGAATATAAAAAATCTCGTCAATGTAAGACCGAACTATGTATATAAATGTCAGATGCAAAGCTAAGGATCGACCTAAATTGTTTTACACAGCTGTCACACTCTGACATGTTTGATAGTTGACATTTCTTTCCATTTATCGATTAGTTATGCTCTCCAGAAAATAGGCGCTAGTTTATGTATGTATATATGTATTAGTGGCAAAATTTTTATTACAAAATATATTGTAGGGCATTGGCACAATAACCCCTCGGTCCCTTCCGTTTCTTTCTTCTTCTACCCACTTTCACCCGTCCCCTTACTATCGGCTTCGCTAACTGCTTGTCATCCGGCAAACCTTGTGGTTGTTTACTATCTGTATAGTTAATGGTCAGCAGCTAGTTGAGTTTCTTTGCTTCTGGGAAGTCAAGTAAGCAACCCTGTCTATGGACCGCTAAGTCGTCTGACACTAACAGCATTAAAAATAGCAACCCCTAAGCAAATGTTGTTGATAGTTATTATGAGAGTTGAGAGTTATGTATCATGAAAATGGAAAATTGGTCGATAAATAAACCCGAAATTTTAAACTAAAGTGGTAACAGCTAAATGCTATATATTTAAATCGTAATTCATTGCAATAGAACAATTAAAATATATTTTAAAATACTGTGACAAAATTGTTTATTGTTAGCTATTTCTATCACTGATTGTATTAGGTTTGCGTTTGAAATATCAGAAAGGAACCCAATTTCCAAGGAATGTTATTCTTCATATAAAACTGTTCCGCTGCTATATTTTAAGTTATTCGTCGTCGATAAAGTCTCGGCTAACAATAGCTCGTAGAATCGTATTCTGCAGCATTGCTATGTTAAAAGTCAACTCAAAGTTACCTTTATATTATTTTTCTTTCCTCGGTGGCAGTATTTTTCTTGTTTTTCAAAAGGAATGTCGCTCGCTGGAGAAACGTTTGTTCTAGAATGCTCTCGGTTGATTGCAACTGCCATCTTTGTTTTAATAAGCAGCAATGTAAATTACGATTATCTTCGGTACTTATGTTGTTTTTAAATTAAAATATACTACATTTTGCCCGCGGCTTCTCTTGCATGCGTAAGTGTAAGTTAGGTTAGTAACAGTACTTGTTTCTAGATGAAAGGTACCCTATGTCCTATTCTGTAACCGTGACAAAGTGTATGCGAAATTTCATGACGATCGGTCGAGCAGTTAAGGCGTGAAAGCGGTACAAACAAACGCACATTCCCATTTATAATTTTAGTTAGGATTAGGATTTAAAGTGGCATAGATATTTAAAATGGCATATTGCTAACGATGTCAGGTCAGAAGCAGTGACCTAAATTATAAAGTTAGTCATATACTTTCAGAAATGATATGTCATACAGTCCTTGTAATACGCTAGCTCCCGGGGCAGGAGAAATTAAGTATAATTTATATCAACGAGTCCACTCGCACATGCATTTAAATTAATGGAGAGTATAATTGAAGCGGCAAAAAACAGCGTTGTAGGTATGATTCCAAGCTACCTTAGGATGGATAGAATTAATAAAAAGATGAGTGAATATGTAGCCTAGTTAGCATAGAAAGATATGTTTTAAGAACCTATTATATAATTTTACGCAAAATATAGTAGATACGCCAAAAAACGTTTGTTATAAGTCTGAAATATTTCTGAAGGATTGGCAGAGTAAAGTTAGACACAGACCCCTGTGAAAAACCTTTGCCCAAGACAGGTCAATAATCATAATATGACGCGATTTTCAAAGATACATATGTTTTAGACTTAAAACAAATTCGTATATTTGTGAATTGTGCTTTTTTTTGTACTTTTATAGTAAGGTGGCAACAACAATGAGCACGCCAGTTGGTAAACGGTAATTTCCAAAACCACTCACCAACTGTCGTGCTGAAGCATACATAGGCTATAGTTAGTCTGTGTACCTATACTTAACTGATTGCTCGGATGGCAGCTGCTTCGAGTGATGTGGGTTCGATCTCCACACGGGACAAAATTTTGTGATTCACAAGAAGTCGTTCCGAGACTGGGTGGCGTAGTGGTTAGTGTAACCGACTGCCACGCCTGAGGTCGCGGGTTCGATTCCCGCACAAGACAAATATTTGTGTGCATAAACATGGATGTTTGTCTTGGTCTGGGTGTTTCTATGTATAATATGTATGTATTTACAAAAAAAAAAGTATATATGTATGTTTATCCATTGTCTAGTACCCATAGTACAAGCTCTGCTTAGTTTGGGCTAGATAGTGTTGTGTGTATGTGGTAGAATATTATTATTATTATTATTATTTTAAAGTCTCCCGCAACATAGAAATAATACCTAAAGCAGAACTTTATAAAAAGATTGAATTACCTACCTACATATGCAACATTATTTAGATGCGATATCAGCACCAAATAACTTTTAATTCCATTCCTAAAGCAAAACGGCATCTTTTACCCGTAGTACAGTTCAGTTGTCCGGTCAACCGGACTATGGATAAAAGAAATTATCCATGAAACAGTTACGGACTATGGATCATTTCATTTTATTTGGACGTGTCAAACGTAGATACAATTAACCCATTATTCATATCAAGTGTACATAGCTACGTACATACTCGTATATACACACGATAGCACAACCGACGGTTGTCACCACCTATAAGCTTTATTTAGGTATATACTACATACGGAACTAAACACATTTTATTCCCCCTGTTAACGGCCGTCTGCGTTATAGGGTAGCGACACTACATACGACGGCCATGGGGAGCGTGTAAATTGATTTGGGTCGAGACCAATGCGACAGGTGTAAATGAATTGGGCTGTAAAAAGTGTGGGACTTCGCGACACATCCATAAGGAAAAGGTCAGAGGCATCTTGACGTATCGCCTTGGTCTGAACGAAATAAAAACGGAAAACACTGTGAAAATAAATAAAAGAACAGTTTGGTAAAGGTTTGTTAGGAACATAGGATGCGTTTGAATCTGCTCCAAGAATTAGGTGTATAACATCTTAAGCGAGTATTTAAACAATTTAAACAATTTTGGAAGGTAGCTCATATCAGATGGCAGTAGGCAACACGAAAGCAATTAACCGTTCAGGGCAGTGGCGTAGCGTAGTGGGGGCGGCAGGGTCGGCCCGCCCCGTGCGGCACTTTTAGGGGGCGGCAAATTGCACAATAAGTAATAATAATATACTTTAACACCCTGCTGCCCCCACCACGATGACTGTTCTGACCGAAAAGTTTTTGAGAAGTACCGTATATTATAGACTTAAATTGAAATATATACCTAAACAATAGAGCGGCAAAATTTTCTGCCGCCCCGGGTGCCTGATACTCACGCTACGCTACTGGTTCAGGGGCGTATGTAATCTGAAACTATACCAAGCAGGTCTATTATTTCGTTATCGCTAAACTATTGATTCCGTTTAAAACGTATTTTTTTATATGTAAACGAAAATCTTATATTAACTTATTTAAAGTTTCCTGGACAAGTCACCGCGCTGTATGTTTTTACATAAATTTAATCTACCTCATTACATATAAGTAAAAAAAAAATGCTGTGTAACATGTTGACTCAATAGAATGCATTGGATTGAAAGTAAACCATTTTATTTACTTAAAAACAACATACAATTTATAATTTATTTTGTTTACCTATTGCACCGAGTTTGATGAAAAAGTTGCCATTTTATCTTGCTACGCTAGCATCCAATGAAGCTATAATATTTAGACCACGGAAAAGATAATAAAGGTTTAATATCTCTGCCGTGATTTATAGTTTAGCTAATTTTAATATTTTCATGAGGATTTTCTTAGGAGCCCTTCCTAAACTTAACTGTCCACTCCTTGAGTTATAACTATTTGTGTCTTCGCCATTCTCTGTATTTTCAGATGAACATAATAGGTTTTATGAATATACCTATGCGATCATAATATTCACAATCCTAAGCAAATTTACATCACATGGTTCCCTTTTATGAGCTTGTTGTTTACCCGCGGTTTTGCTTGCTCGGTTGTAAAATCTATCCTACATCAACCCTTACCTACATTTTTCTACTCCCCCTTTTTAGCCTACGCCACTTTCTTATACATAATATCAATGAAATAAATTACATCAAGCCGTTACTTTATTACTGCGTGAAATAATGACAAACTAACATTCGTATGTATAATATTAAAAATTAATTATTTCTTGACTAGACTCTCGTACCTTTGTCTTCGTCTTCTCGATCTTCTATCGTAGTTAAAATTTATTATTATTAAGTTTATAGTACAAACCCATTACAAAAAATACCAAATGACTAATCATTTATTAAATGTATAAAAGCATAATCAACATCAAAATCAATATTACCACAACATTGTCAAACTCAAAGTACATTATATTATTCAAAGCTAACGAAGAAATCTGGCCAGTGACACGCACTAAAGACTTAAAACATTGTTCGAGTTGGTAAGAACGATAGCAAAGTGTTAACAGCGGGCATTGCCTCCAAATGACCGTAATAAGTATAACGACTATTGTGAACTTAACATAATAAGCTGAAGAATTTGCTTCATGCCTTAAATACGAAGGAAAATTTAATAGCGTCACAGTGACAATAATTGTGTGGTGAAGTTTGTAATGAATGCGTTTAATGGTTCTCTCTTCCTTCCTTTACAATAATATTATAACATAATTTGATTATGTGCTGCTTGGTTCGTACCAAAAGAGGATTCGTAATAAAATATAGTTGAAATAGAGCTCCAATCTGACTAGAAAATTTTAACGGTAATGCACTGTGTGTTCACTTTTGATGTGACGTATTTTCTCTTCATAGGACAATACGCGAAAGGTATTTATTTGATTTAATCCCTGTGTCACGAGGGATTCCACAAACATTTAAATAACTAATACACAGACACGGCGCAACTAATTGTGGACCACACATTTTTTTGTCTCGTTTGAGTATCGAACCATAAAACTTGGCACAGTGTTATACCATTACTCATCCGTGCAGTAAAAATTACATTTGAAGAAAACGCCACTCGTGATATTTAAGACACTACGACTTGGTTGGATCTTTTTTTAAATAGTTCTTATTACGAAAATTGGTTCCGTTGCTAGGTTTGTTATTTGGTTGGTTTTCAAATGCAGTTCGGGGTCTAAAACGATACCCATAATCCTAACTGGTTCATATAAGCAGATATCAAAATTGCCTAAGCTTCAAAGTTGTTCAAACTATTATTTTCCACCAACAAAAAAAAGATTTGGAATATAATTAGGTAAAATGTATTTCTATGTCTAACTATAAAGTTCTTTGCGTTGCGTAAATTAATTAATAGATAAAGTCATTTGATGTTAATGTTGACTTTACGTGAGAACTAAACATATATCGTTGCGGGGTAGGTGCGGCACACCGCAAAAAAAATATCAGATTTATATTATTTGTTGTACAACTTTCATAGATATTGTAGGATATGATGATGATTTCACGGAGGACATTTAGTCATTTAATGATTACACAGTGGTCATTTAGTCACTGCCAATGTGCCAAATTATGTGTTCGATCCACAAGGAACAAAAATAAGTTTATTTATTTATTTTAGGTACACAAAACAGAACAAAGTACAAGTAGGTTGATGGTAAAGCTGATATATGAATGCACAGATGGCGCAGTGAAGCCTCACCACCACTGCGCCGAGAGTTGTCGGTTTGATCCCCACACAGAACAAAATATTTTATGATCCACGAATAGTTATTCCGAGACAGGTTGCACTTTTTGTACCTTGTTAAATGTTTGTAAAGAACTCCGCATCTCAGGAATTATTAGTATGGCTATAAGCTCTTATTCAATGAAAAAAAATATTCATTGTTCTAGAGGTGACAATGATAAATAATCCAGCATAGCGTCTAATATTATATTTAAACCGTCAAACTAATTTCTATTAGGTACTGTATGACATTACATATAGAGTCACAATATTACGAACATAATTAAGGCACTTCTTCTAAGGCTCTTTGTGAAAATAATAAGCTTATCATCAGTATAAAATGATATTCTGTAATCGAGTGAATATTGCGTTTTAATATTCCGCTAGACGTCACGTAATCGATCTGCAAACGGAAATAGATGGTCAGATACTTTACGTACCGGAACACGCTATATCCGGCGCAGCCTACAGCTTAAGATATAAATTAATACGCATTTATGTCTAACTTCTATATTTGAAAATTATTTAAAAGAGGCGATTATAAAATACTTTTATTCTCTATGCCGATTCTTCAGATGTTTGTTTTATCGGAAATTAATTATGGATTCTATGTTCTGTGATGGAGAGGTATAGCTCAATCATTGTATTCAAACTGTATGTTATTATGTATTATAAATCTTGGTAATAAGCTCACAGATCAGGAACATAAGGATAAAGTAATGTCACGGTATAGGCTGGCAACCATTAGTGATATATTTGTAATTTTATACATTAAGCTCTTACCAAGTAAATAGTTAGTGATAGCGTTACTAAAAGAAATATCAGGTTTATAGAGTGCATAGTGCATTTCAAATCTTGAAAAACGAAACGAGTAAAACAACATTGTTGATACTTATTCACAATTCTATACATTTGATAAAATTAGACCAAGTTTGTACATAGGAGACATTAAAAAAATGTGAGGCAATATACTTATAGAATACAATATAGAAAACAAAACAATATTTTTTGCCACATCACGCAAATACTTCTGGTAAAATTTTAATACGCATTTTACAGTTGTATTTCTGAAAGTCTAACAAAAGTCTGATCTTAAAATCTATGATACATGTTTCATCTTGATACCCTGCGTATAGAACAGCTTCTTTCTGATATTACATACAAAGGAAGAAAATATACATAGGTACCTACTTCCGAATTCCACGCGTAAGAATTCGCGGGTAAAAGCTAGTATTATTTAACACTAGATTTTGCCTATGGCTTTTCTCGCGTTATATGTATATTAAGATAAATATTTATGTAGGAAAGTTTCATCAAAATCCATTTATTAGTTTTTTACGTGAAAGAGTAACAAACATCCATCCAGCCATCCATTCTCACAAACTTTCATATTTATAATACTAGCTGCGCCCCGCAATTTCACCCGCGTAAGTTCCGATGGCGTGGAAATATCGGATTAAAAAGTTAATTATGTGTTAATCTATGTCTCCAGCTATCAACATACTAAGTTCCATCGCAATCGGTTCAGTAGTTTTTGCGTGAGTAGAGTAAGAGTAACAAACATCCATCCATCCTCACAAACATTCACATTTATAATATTAGTAGGATTGTATGTAATTCGTATATTTAATGTTACTATATTTTGTTCGGCAGGTTATACCAAGTGCGCGTGGGCCTCCGCGTGTCGCCGAAGGTGCCGGTGCACATCGAGGCATCGATCTCGAGTGGCAGCGGACCCGCGCGCACCGGCCGCCCCGCCGCCAACGCGTCGCTCATCGGCGGCCTGGCAGCCTCCCGACCCTTCCAGATCATGTACAGGAACGAGGAGGTCACGCTTAGAGACATCGTGCATTTTAGAGCTCATTCACTGGGTAATTATCTAACTAGAACTAAGCATAAGCTTAGTGTTACTGCAAGTCTATAATATTCTCGAAGATGTGTGTCATCCGCCAACGCTATGAGCCAGTGTAATGAGCTTTATCCCAACCTTATCATGCTAAGAAGAGGTTTAAGCTCAGCAGTTGGATATCTTATAAAACCATTACCCAAACGCTTTTAAAGTACTGGTACAATTAGGTCTGAGGTCTTTAATTCGATCCCAGGGCGCGCATTTCTGACTTTTCGAATTTATATGCGTATGTAACAGTTAATAATTACCGCTTGCTTTACGTGAAGGAAAACATCGTGAGGAAGCCCACATGTCTGCAAGTTGTCTATAATGTTCTCAAAGGTATACGTCGTCCATCAACGCTCTGAGCTAGCGTAAAAATCATGCTAAAAAGAGATAGGTCTCTTTCGCTTGCTCTAAAGTAAAGGAAAACATCGTGAGGACTACATGTCTCAAAGTTGTCTATATTGTTCTCGAAGATGTATGTCGTTCGCCAACGCTCTGAGCCGGCGTATTGAGCTCTAACCCAACCCAATCATGTTAAAAAGAGTCTCATCATGATCATGATGCTACGGCTATGACTACGTCTATGTTCAGCAATGAGACAACTTATAAAACCATTAAATCACACGCGTTTACAGATCTGGTAAAATATATAGCAGCGATAGCCTAGTGGGAGACGTTGGATTGCAAAGGTTTTAAACTCGATCCCAAGGGATGCATCTGACTTTCCTAATTTATGTGGGTATGGAATAGTTAATTATCGCGTATTAGGAAAACATCGTGAGGAAGCCTGCATGTCTGAAGGTTTTCTTTGATGTTCTAGAAGGTGTGCCAAGTCTGCCACTCCGTACTGGTCCAGCGTGGTAGGCTATAGCCTACCCCTTCTCACACGGAGAACAGACACGAGCCCAGCAGTAGAACAGTTTAATACAGGGCTGATATTATTATTATTAAGCGTTGCTGCATAGGTATCTAAAAATTGTCTATAATGTTCTGAAAGATGTATGTTGTCCCACAACATACTGAGCCAGCGTAATGAGCTAAGCTCAGAAGAGGCCCATGTTCAGCGCTGGGACTTATAAATAGGATTGATATTATAAAGCATGAACCACACGTTTTTAAAGGACTGGTAAAATACATATCCTCAACCATACCAGACACTAGTTTTTTGCAAGCTTATCGGTCACTTCACGATACATACTACTTACTAACGATACTTTTTAAAAATAATATTTTTCTAAGTGTTAATTCCCACACATCTATATAATTAGCATGCGAAGCTGTGCGGAGAAACGACCAATAGGCCTTTTGCTTCGAGAATTCAGAAATAATGATTTTTGCTCTATATGCTACTTAACCCGTTTAAATATTTGCAATGAAAATACCTTTTAATACCTACTATTTTAAAGTAAGGTGTTGGTACAACTTCGACTAAGTATTATTTATGCGAAGCATCCATGAGCAAAGCCTTGTCATATCAGCAACTTATCGCGTTAGTAAAAGGAATAACGCAATTTACATTGTCCCATATACATTACCATATGTAAAGGAACTATATATTTATCTTTATATTGGTAAATTTTTCGAAACCATAGTAGGTCAATCGTCATCGAACACAAATTCATATTTCCATTGATATTTTCATGGAACAGCATAAACGAGGACTATAATCATTGAACAATGCCATACATTTGTTTAAAAACATTCCAGGGAATTGTGATAATATTTTGCCTTGCCTGGCTTTTATTAGTGAACAATTTTAGACTGGAATTGCAAAACTATACTCGTTGAATTTAAACTACTTTATACTACGACTTCGACTATATTATTAAGCTCGTTGTTTTCTTCAGTGGACAGTCGAAATCTGAAGGAATCTCTGGAGCGGGCGGAATGGAGTCTCGGCGTGGAGTTGTGGTGCAGCGAGGGTGCGCAGTCCAGCACCCTGGCTCCGGTGTCCTGCCGCGTGCTCAAGCTGCACTTTCAGCCCTCGCAGGGCCTCCACTACCACCTGCCGGTCCTCTTCGACTACTTCCACCTGTCAGCCGTCTCCATCACCATCCATGCAAGTCTAGTTGCTTTACATCAGCCGTACATCAAGTAAGTAACATAAACCTTATTTTATTGTAATTGGATATCGTAATTTGTGGCTCAAGAACTTTAATAATACTCGATAAGTAATTTGAATGTCGAAAATTCCTTAAATGTTGAAGTAAATATTATCATATTATATTAATGTGAGAAGGAAGGGACATAATTTAGTTTCAGGCTGTCCTCGGCACGTTCAATTTTCGATTATTATCACCCATTTAAGTCTCGAGGTAGGCGTCAAATCGTCAATTGTGCAGTTTTAAATTACACCTACGATCATATATCTTGAGGATTAAGGCTGAGTCATAAATCGCGATAAAATCTGTGACCCTCCCTGGTATTTACTTTTATTTATTTTTTATTGTCCTGTGAAACCACTAATTTATGAACTTGTAACCTTGTGCACCTCCGGCTCTTAAATATTGAAAATAATATTAGTAGGTACCGATTCCTAGAAGATGAATGAAGTCGCTCGGCCTCTAGTGACTTAGATTTATAAATTAGCGACATGAAATTAAAAACAAATTATATTTGTCTATTCTCGACAAGAACCAATAAGGTATCGTATTGAGAACTAGTGTTGTATAATTCCTGAATCCTTGAGGCCAAATTAAACAACTACAACGCATATTTTAGTAGATTGTTGTCTTGATCTTTCTAATACACAAATAACTAAATGTTCACCTATTTCCATGGCTGCTAATCAGGAAAAGTATCATGCATTACGTACAAAGCTGGTAAGTGCTTGTAACAATGAGACTTTGTTACTTATCCAATTATCTAATGATTAATTAAAGGTCCAAAAACGTGTTACTTTGCAGTACACCTCGCTCGAGTAAGCAATGGGGCAAGTTGATGAAGAGTGCGGGATCCAACTTCAATACTTCGGGGAGCTTCGAAAACGTGCTATTTGGTTCCACCGGCAAATGTGCCGGCGGCAACTCGAGCAAGATTGCGCATGCCAGGTACAATTACACCCATTTACTCAATAAAACTACCTGAAATAACAGCTTGTTAATCGCTTTAGCGATCATACTACATCCTATAAAAGGGGCAGTGAATTAAATCTACGTTTCCCTAACTATAAGTCCTGTGTTATAGGGCGAAGTATAATGCCGTGTATCGGGCACATTTTCTGTACTGCTTCGGAAAATTGCTTTTCAGACTGATAACATTGCCCGACACGAAATCAAACGAAGACCTCACGATTAGTCGCAATCAAATACGTACACTTATGACGTTCGTCGTATTCGTATAAGAAACCGCAAAGATTAGTAATATTGTGCTTGCATATTTACTTGGTAGAAATACATAAAATATAAAAAATTAAGCCTCCTAATTAAACATAGAACGCTTTTTAGAAAATATTGTTAATCGTCGACTTTATCAGACATACTTACGTTTCAACAAACAAATATATCCAACGTCTTAGTTACACATAACTCAGAGAAATATATCTTACCACTTACGAACTTAAGTTACGTTCGACGCTAAACTATCCTCTATAAAACTTCCAGACAAGTTCACGCAGAAATATGTGGTATCCTGTTGGGATCCCTGGAGGGGTTACAGAGTGCGCTGGCGGTTTGCGGTTCGACTGGAGTGCTCCTCACACCCGAAGAGTCGTCATCCAATTCTGTAGTCGGAGAAGTAGCGCAAAGGATAAAGGATCTCAGCGATTTTGGGAAGGTAAGCTATAGGTTTACTGTATGTTCACGGACTGTGTATATTTTATGTTATGATAAATAGTTTTATGTGTTAGCATATAAACATAAAATAAATATCAGCCCTGTATGAATCTATTCCATGGCTGAACATGGACCTCTTCTCAGTTAGATAAGGGTTAGGCCATAGTCCACCACGCTGGCCCAGAATTCATATATCTTCGAGAACATAATTAAACTTTCAGACATGCAAGTTTCCTCACGATGTCTTCTTTCAACGTCATGCCGTTATATTATCATAGACTGTTGTCTTCTTTCACCGTCATGCCGTTATATTATCATAGACTGTTTATGGTAAGGTAAATAGTATGACAGCATAGCCGGAACCTATAGGTATTAAACTTGTAAGACTTGGCATACTGACAATCTAGACATCCGGCAACAAAAAGTTTGTATAGGTAATCTGGAAACGTTTATTTCTAGCTTTGGTGTGACCTGCGTCTATTTTAAAATGTTTGTAAAATTCCGACGATACTGGGTTTATCCTTGATGCAAGCGTGGCTATTTTGTTCAAAAAAATATGTGAACACTAATCTTGAAACTATTTCTAAAGTTCTAATTGACGGCTTACAAGAGATAACTGATCCATGGATATGACTAAATGCTGTTGATATATGCACAGGTATACGGGAATCCCAATATGGATGTCTTTTTAGTTTTGTTATCAATGAAATGGTTTGATGTTATCTTTACAATAATCGCTTGACATGAAAAAATATGTGATAGTCTATTTAATATTTTAATTTATATGAATTGTTTTTAAGAATTACAGTGGAATAATGAAGTGTTAATTGCCACCTAACACTATTAATGAATAGTAATTACGATACTAGATTTTCATAACCTTAGGACGGATAGCGCTACTGCCAGTGCGCCTAGTCTTCTAGGGTTACTCACGGGTCAACATTTTTTGTGATCGGAAAATGGTTGTTTCTAGCCAGGATGTTCTTTGTGACCATTGTTTGAATGTTTGTAAATCTCCCGCGAAACAGGAATTATTCCTAGAGCGTCAGCTGTAAATGTAGGTTAGGTTATGTAAGAAACAATACTTTCTGGATGAAAGATACCCTACGTCCTTTTCTGTACCCCTGACAACGTGTATGCAAAATTTCATGATTATTAGTCAAGTAGTCAAGGCGTACTAGCGAAACAAACAAACACATTCCCATTTATACTATTAGTTAGGAAGGAAACATAGGTAGATGATATATAAGGCCACTTGTTATGATGAGCAGAACTTCCAGAAGTCGGAGTGCGGCGAGGAGGAGGAGTGGGCGATGAGCGCGGCGCACGACATCGCGCGGCTGTGCGCCGAGGTGACGCTGCGCTGGCGCGCCTTCCTGCACCACACCACCGACCGCCCGCACGTGCACCACGCGCTCGCCGCGAGGCACCACGCGCTACGGTACATCACACCACCTATTGTATACTGTGTATACCTATACACAAACTGACTCCTTGACTTCAGCGGTATTGAATGCGACTTCTGTGCATAAGGTCTCGGGTTCGAATCCCGGGTCAGGCCAACCTAAAGTAATAGGATTTTCTGTAAAAAATCTCAATAGCAGCCTGGAGCTAGGAAGTTTAGTATTAGACACCCCCGTGCCTTGGAAAGCAAGTAAAGCCGGTGGTCCTGCGCCTGATCTCTCTTCGGTCGTGTCGGATTATCGTCCCATCGGCATCGGATTATGAGAGTTAGGGAACAGAGATGCACTTGTGTTTGCGCACACACTTGTGTACTATAATATCTCCTGCGCTGATGGCCAGTCTCCGTTAAGACTGGCCGCCGTGACCAAAATTCCGTCTGAAGGATATTATTACACCAATATTATAATAGAAATGAAAATAATCACTTACTTAATTACTTCGCCATTCCTTCCTAATTTATGCCAAGTCAGACCAATGAGCACATTCATCTCTTTCAGGTCTTTAGCCATTTTATCTTTCCAGCGGTACTTTAAGCGACCCACCGGACAACGCTCGGCAATAATTAATGTTCTGAATTTTTTGACTGAGCCATGGCCAACCCATGTTTAAAGCGATAGGTACTAATTATGTTTCAAAAATAACAGTGCTTTAAAAACGATGACACTTCTGTTTAAAAAAGACTTCCTTCATCGACATAGCCTTTTCATTTTTCTGTAGGTCGCGATCTGCGTATGCATGTCCATGAGAAAAAGTTTATATTACCCCGCCATGTCATTATGTTCACTAATAAGTTGTCTAGCACCCAACTTACCTGAATGTAGCTCCAGTTACATAGTAAACTCACTAACCTATATATATTGACGTTCATAAGTGTTACTTTGTGACCTAAATGATTAAATGATTTTTGACTTAGATTTTGTCTCTCTACCTGTACTAACAATACAATAAATCAAATCATACAATTTGCAGGATAAAACGTTTCTCCGAATGCTTCTTCGTGCTGGACAATCCTCGGCACTCGCTGGCCGGCTGCTACGACAGCAACTACCAGTCGTACCAGAGCGTGGGCGACGTGGCGCGCCGCTCGCGGTACCTGGCGCTGCTGCCGCCGCTGCCTGTGCACTGTATAGCCCTCGACGGTGACCCGCATATCATGCCCATCATATTCGAAGATAGGTACTAGAACTTCTTACCTAATACCGTCGTACGTCTACGCGAATGTTGTACATTGAAGTTAAACTGCTCTAAACGGTTATTTTTCTAATGAATATTGCCTATAATTGTCATAAAATAAATTACAAATACATAATACAAAACATTACAACAAAAGCTTTACTTTGGCATTATTTGGAATTGAGACAATTATTCGTACTAGGCTAAGCCTGTTCTGTGAGAAATCGTATGATAAGGTCGATTTATCCAAAGGCAATATTTTACATAAAGCTGTCTTGAACCGAGAATCTATATATTAATACGTGAAGCAAAATCTTTGTACCCCTTTTTACGAAAATTTCGCGGCTGGAAGAGTATGAAATTTGGCGCAGTTAAAGTTTATAAGTAGAAGGAGGGGCGAATTCTAATATTTTTATAAAATATGCATTAAAAATACATTAAATTAATGAAAAGCACTGCACGTACACAACCATGCTTTTGAAGACGAATCGCGTTCGTAGATAGTATTTCGGCATTATTCGGTTGACTTCCTAGAATGCTTCGTAACTATGGTTACATACACACCGTACGTATGTGGAGTAGGTGACTAAATGAAATGTGATTATAGACAATAAAACCTTAATAACGATCAAATTTAAAATTTATATAGGTATATATTGGGCGAATTTCGACCACTTGGCGACCGCTAGCATAAATTACTATGTAGGATAAATTAAAATGTTTCTCTAATAATAATATAACAAGGACAGAATACGTCCCTTTTTAAATATATAAAAGAAATCGGTTTTGAACCGAGAATATAAATTACGTAGAATAAATTAAAATGTTTCATGAATAATTATATAAAAAAGGACGTACTTATTCTGCTTGACTTAAATAAAAATTACCCCGTAGTTAATTTTAAAACACTTTTATTACGAAATTTTGTAACTATTAACCTACTACTGTTAAACTTTATTACTATTTAAATTATTAAAACTATTTAGATTTGTCTTTAAGCAGCCGTGTTCATGGGGAGACTAAGATGTTGGTTGTCTCAATGTCTTGAATGAACGCTGCCATAAAATCCGTATAAAGTAAATTAATTTTAACCTCTAACTATTAACACTAACTGTTGCGCCTATCTTAAATTCGCATTGTAGTTCTTAAAACTTTATTTTATTTCCAGGTATCAAGACACGGCAGAATTTGCGAGACGACGTTCATTTTTGAATTCCAACACAAACAAATCCGGTAGCGGTATGTACAGTCTTAGTAAATTAAACATTTTTGGTTTGCTTGTATTTATCCGTTATTTGTTTTTACAGATCCTTTCTTATGTTCGGACTCGATTGGAGATGATTGTGCTTGTAGCATTAGTTCTCTCATGGATTCCAGAAGACCTTCATCTGAAGCCTCGAGAGTTACCCTGACATTGCCAAAAACGATCATGGACGTCCTCGAACCGCAATTCAATGCGCCTAAGGCAAACACTAATGTTGTACAAGCAACTTTGACGTTAGCTCCTCAAAAGTCAGCCCGCGGATCTCCTAAACGAGCATTAGTCAAACAAAACGTAGTTGAAATGAGCAAACCGCACAATAAACAACTCGAGCTAACGGGGAGGAATAGATATATTGTGCAAAACAACCAAATTAGTGAGATTCAATTACCACCAAATAACGCATTTGCTTCATGTTCCATACAACAAGGACAGCAATTGTCTCGGTACTCAGCATCAACTCTGCTTGATATCAACGCAGCAAAAAGTGCAACAAATGTTTCACGTCTAGGAAAAGAGAAAAGTGATCCTAATGAGGTCTTTCGCCAAAAACATGAAATAACAAGTGGAGTTAGTACATTGCCGGCTAGACACAGCAAGTCTCTAGATCAACTAAGGGTATCTCAGCTTACTCCTCTTAATACTGCTCAAACGCTAACAAAGAATGTAAGAAATGGTTCCAACTCATCTGTTAACTATCCGAAACCATATCTGCCGCCACAACAAATCAAACCTACAACATTGCCTAGAAGTGTTACAACTACTGCTTATCCCACAAGTACAACGATAAGGTGCAAAGGAGATGATTATAGAAAAAATATAAGTGAATTTAGAGAAAAGTTTAAAAATCCAGGTAATTTGAACGGTAACAACCAACAACAAAGTACGA
Organism: Catocala nupta; assembly: GCA_963675205.1. Lineage (NCBI taxonomy): Eukaryota > Metazoa > Arthropoda > Insecta > Lepidoptera > Erebidae > Catocala > Catocala nupta. The sequence continues at coordinate 28,842,626 of OY776095.1, forward strand.
ACAATGAAGTGTTTCATAATGTAGGATATAAGTATGATGGAATGATGAAACCAAATCCTAACCAAGTGTACGGCTATACTTTCGGTAATCAGGGTAATATGCAAGCGAATAATGTTATTCGTAATCCGTTAGAGTTTCAAAGAGGCTACAGTGTAAATTTACCCCGTCCTATGTTGCCTCCACGTAATTCTTACCCACCGGTTAGTGGTAAAAATCAAGTGACTGATCAGCATAACTTAGTTTCTAATAAACACGTACATAGATCAAACTCTACACACGTGTTTCATCAAAAAGAAAATTCACACATCGATATAGAAGCAGCTCGCAATCAGCTCAGGCACGAGCTCAACTATTACTTACAAAAAGGTGACTGGAGTTACGACTTTAACACAGGTAGTTTAATACAAAATTATCAAAAGAAATCTAGCAAAAGTAGCGATGACAGTGGATTTGTAATGATGTTAGACAGAAGTAGCGATGGAACTTCTAAATCCACTTATTCCAAAACCCCGCCATCTACGCCCCATTCGACGATGCCATCTGTAAGACATAAGAAAAGCCGATCGAAGGAATCGAGATTAAATAACAGTGGCAAAGAAACCACAAAAATAAATTCAAGTAGAGATTCATTAAGTAGTCATCATTCTATAAAATCCAGGGATAGCAAATCAGATCGACATACATCAAAATCAGAAAGAAGTACGCCAAAATCGGATAGAGCAACTCCAAGATCAGGTAAATCTACTCCTAAGTCTGGTAGAATAACGCCAAGATCGGGTTTAACAACTCCTAAATCGGGCTTAACAACACCGAAATCTGGCGCACAAACACCAAAAAGTGGTAGATCAAGTGGTAAGCCCGAGAAAAGGACGAAGCACAAAGCTTCCGAAAAAATGACTCAATTAATGTCTGAAGCTGCGTCATCATCTAGCAACGAAAGTATTCCTTTTGAACTTAGAAGACTTGAATCATCTGCTAGCGTTCCTTATAGTCTCGATCATGGCCCTGAGCTGTTACGGCACTGTAGGAGTGCAGCATCAGTGTTAGACGAACCTAACCTAAATAATACCTTTGGTTCTGAATCATTACCAAATTTAGCACCACCTCCAGCGTTTGAGTCGCCACCACTCGATATCGGAGATAAAGATTTCAAAATATTGCCGCCTGAGAATTTTTCCAATAAAGAGGAAAAGCATAGTAGAAGCAATTCAACATCGAGCTTAAGTGAACAAAGTGGGTGGGTGTCTAGCGGACGTAGTTCAGGCCCATCCTCCCCAGATAATGCTAGTTGTCAATTAAATCAAAATATTCCTCCTCCGAACCCACCTATGTCTAAAGTCAGCCACAAAACCTATGAAGATGCAATACAAGAGCCCCGTAAAATGGAAGGTGAAACTATAAGTGATTTTAAAAGAACTGTTCTTAACGGAGAACAATTAAGAGAACGTTTATTAAAATTAGCGGTTAAAGTCGCTCAAGCTAACTCGAATGAAAAAATTGAATGTTGCGACAAAGAAGTGTGCGAAGAATGTACTATATGTAGTGACTCAATATGTACAGACAGCCAATGCGAATATAATAAACTGATGCATAGCAATGGCATAGACGCTGGATGCAACTCAGATACTTGCACAGCAAGCTGTTTCCAACAAATGGCTGAAATGAGTTCTGGGAAGTCCAATCAAAGACATAACTCGTTTAGTGCTATTCAAGGGAAAACATACAGTTCATCGGGAAGATCTCACAGCGAGGGAGCGGTCAAAAAATCACAAACTATCAGCGATAATCTACATCCTTATATTAGAAAGGAGATTCCGCCAAAGGTTCAGCCGCAATCTACCAAACCTATAGATAAGACGAAACTGAAAGATAGAATAGAGTATACGGAAAAACTGATCGCAGCCGAAATACGAAGTCTGACTGTAGACCGCTCGTGCAAAAGTCAACATAGTAAAAAAGGTGGTCCAGCAAGCGCGGTGCAACAATACTCAAACAAGGCAAAATCCGAAGTGGATTTAGCACATTTCATAGGCGATAATGACTATGAGCATCTACCACCTCCACAACAATTTAGGGATGCTCCACCTCCACCGGACGAGTTCAAGGTACTTTACATTAAAATTTCGTAATTAAAACATGTAGGTATCCTTGACAATATAATAACTATATAACTTTACAGGATCCTCCAACAAAGTCTCCAAAATTAAGTAGGCAAAGCAGCAAGTCGTCTACTCCTTCCAAAACGCCTAGGAAGCATCAGACGCAGCCTACAACCCTGCAATTAGACAATCCCTTGTACCACGTGTGCGAAGGTAAAAACTAAAGAAATAGGATCAATTTATCAGTATATAGCTTTTGCTACTAACACCGTCGCTTGGCTTATAACAGGTATAATGGAGAGAAGAAAACTGAGGCCGCACCAGTCAATGAACTCTACCGGTGCAATATCTGGTAGTACGCTTAATAAAAGTCAAAGCACCGGGGAACTGGCCAGCAGAAACGAAGGTGGCAACAAGGGTATTTTTACTAACCCTTCTTCTTATTTATTATTTACAATTATCTTTCTTTCTTAGGTTAAGAACACATTTTTTATCTATCTATTTTTCTATTTTAATTATACCTGTTTAATTTCCAAGCACAATTTATTAAACTGTAATGCAATTACATTTTTAACATTACTTGATTGGTTTTGAATGCTTTGTATACATTTCAGAACGGGAAAGCAATCTTGTCAGCATATTTGGCCTGGCTGAATCTGAGCGGTTATTCGTCAAATGCCGCGAGGAGTTCAGACAAAGCGTCAAGTATCTAGGAGCAATATACTCCGACTTTCCTCCTATTGAAAACCCTTTGCCGTATTTCCATATCAGCGATGAATACAGGATGTTTAATCCTGAAGGTAAAAATTTAAACTTAAGATAAAATTTATTTATTTTACATACACAACACTATCATTACAAGAAAACTTAATGCGATAGTGTGGTTTACTATTATTTAATTAATTATATTATCTATCTATATTACACACTATATATACCTACACATTACCATAACAAATAAAAAAATATCGTTATCCTTGTGAATTCAACCATTGTGCAACAGAACAGGTCTAGCTTATCCGCAACGAGGTTGAGGGTTTTATGTGCGCGCGTCAGAGGCGCCTTTTGCAGTAAGTTGGTGTGCATGCGCGGCACTCTCAACAACTGCGGCATTCGTCGCCGATATACGTACCTATCCGGAATGTTGAAATTTAATATCTCCAGCATTTTTGGATGAAATGATAGAGGAATCAATACGACTAACAATAACAACGAACTGCTGCCTAAGACATCGGCAGGTATGGATCAAATTGTTAAAAAAACTTCATGATATAGAAGAAGTTTATAGTCGCGTTATGACTATTGATTCGGTGGATAAGGGAGTACGGTCAAACGCTATGCCACTAAGAAAAGAAATTGATCTTTCACACAATCTATCGACTTCTACTGAGTCCATTAATGATAAGGCCACAAAGATGATATATTTCGTAGCCATATTTGAAAAACCTACATTTAGCGGTGGAATTGCAAATCCAGTAAAGATTTTAAAACGCTTACGACTTTACATAAAATGTATTAATGCGGGTGATAGAGCTTTAGACATCGCCATAGAATGTGTCACTGGGCCAGCCCAGCGAATTATAGATATTTACAGTGATAGTTGGAAAACCTTCGATGATTTCAGTAAAGACATTTTGAATATGTTCTGGGGTTCTAGGGAACAAGAAATCGTGAAATCTTGCTTTTTATTGCTTTATGGAATCCTAATAGTAGTGTGCCAATGCTTGAACATTTTGCTGAGATGGTTGAATTAACTAAGGACCTAAAACATTATTTAAACGAAACAGATATTGTGAATAAAATTATAAGACATTTTCCTCAAAATATACAGATAGCATGGTTTACAAATAAAAGTATGACGGTTAACTTTAGGACTGGGTTGGAATTTATAAGAAATGTAGAAAGTAACGTAGTTTATAGAGTTACGAAGGCGAATTCTCAAACTGGAATAAATATGTATCATAATATTAAAACTTAGCTTAGAAGATATTATAATGGTTTAATCAGTTCCGTGCTAGAACTGCTAAATCTGGATACAGCAGTCTTACAAAGTTACGTTTACAGGGAGACATGTATTTAGATACATACGATGAATTTGCTGAGCGTAATAGCAACGTGTTAGATGAACCTCTATATACATTAAAAATGTACACAATAGAGATGGGGATGGTGAGCATTTAGATAGTTTTAGTTGGTTATTATAACAGTAACAGACACGGGACATCTAAAATATAATATAAATGAAAAATCAGATTTGCAAGGTATACATAGTTCAAATATCCAGATTGAAACAACTGATGATGTTGGTGATATAGTTATACTGGTTTGGGCCGTTTTCATGATTTTATGGCAAACAGTACTTGTTAATGTTACAAGACGTGTGAAGATACTTTCATTTACAACGTCCGAAAAGTTTCAACACAGACAACTTTGAAGTGTTTCCAAAGGTCCTTGTAAACACTACCGATCAAAAATATCATTATTAATTGTGAAACAACAGTTCACGTCCGAGGTTTGGTACATAGAATTAAATGAATTAAAAATAAATGTACAACAGGCGGTCGTGGCAAATCTTAAATCCAGTGGTAAAGAGTATTTGAATAATAATAATAACCTCTCTGGGATAGTTGTTATCTCATCATGAGACTAACGCGATATCGGAGGGCACAGTACACTAGCTTTTAAACTACTACCTTCACCTCGTGGTATAAACAAATAATGTATCACCAGGTAAAATAAAAGCGCACAAACCGCAGAGGAGCTTGTGGCGAGCTGAATGTGAGTGGCGACACTGCAGTCCTGAATGCCTCAAAGAGTTGGTTAGGGCCTCGTCCCCGACTTGCGGTTACTGGTTGGCTGGGGTGGAACGTCAAGAGCGCCCGTAGGACTCTCTACTCTGGCTTGCCTTGGTCGGCCGGTCAGTGGGAGGCTACATGTTTGGGGGTGGAAGTGTCATTTTCAAAGGCATAACTACGGGGAACACCGCTCCGGGTCTCCGTTGTCACGAGACCCGTGATGGTGAAACCGGTGCCGCACTGCTCGACAGCCCTAACCACTGACACCGGTGTTGCCCTCTGCTGCTGGCTTGTATGCCTATCGTGGCTATGCAGGGGACCCATCTAGTGAGTTGACGAGTCACCGTCTGCCCATTCGATCGATGCTATTAGAGTATTCAAGGCAGACGCCGTTTTATCATCCATAGTTACCAATATACCGGTCCAACAAACACCCATAGCCCATATATTAGAATCCATATGTAGCAATAGTCCAACGCTTGCTGCGGCTAGTGCCACAATAGGTGTTCCATCCCACCTTTGATTAAAACTCTCGAAGGGCCTCTTCACGTTGCGCGTTGGACCATGTCTCCGTGTAATCCTGCCAAAGGGCCGGGTATTTTCCTAATGTATTAGGGAAATACCCGTGAAAAAGAAACAAATAATAATAATATTCTATAACATACAACACCATCTAGCCCAAACTAAGCAGTTTGTACTAACCATAGTAAAAAAAAAGTATATATATATGTTTATCCATATATGTATGTTGTATATACATATACCTATAAGTATGGGTACTAGACAATGGTTAAACATACATATCTTTTGGTAGTAGATCCTCGCTGGTTTTAGCATGAATGGGCCGGATCGACCGCGGTAGTACTACCCTCTCACAGCATACGGGCGTGAAATAACGGTACCCGTACTGTTGCGTTTCGTATCGGTGAGTGAGAGAGCCGGAGGCCCAGTTACCCCGACCCTTTTCCTATCCTTTCCTTTGTCCTTTCCCTCCTTCATTCCTTTTTAAAGGGCTGGCACTTGTAACTCCTTTGGGGTTGCGGGTGTCCATGGGCGGCGGTAATCGCTTACCATCAGGCGATCCACCTGCTCGTAGGCCAACCAATGCCATAAAAAAAAAGAAAAACGTAGATTTTTTTTTTGTAAATACATACATTTTATACATAGAAACACCTAGACAAACATCCATGTTCATGCACAAAAATGTTTAACTTGTGCGGGAATCGAACCCGCGATCTTAGGCGTGGCAGTCGGTTATACTTACCAATACACCATCGAAGCCGACTCAACCGAATCAGAAATTACGACGGGTACATACAATCTCGCATAGGAATTAGGTATCATACTCGGAATGGGTCATAGATTGTTACAATAAGACAGTAAATGTTGGTACGAGATGCAAGCCCTGCGAAGTCTTAAATAGATTTCACCCTTCACACAATCCCTCAAGTTGTAACTCATAACTTGAAAACTCACACGCTATGATATAGTCTACGCGTCTGCTTTTCGGAGGAGGGAATGTAATGGTCTGGCCGGCTACATGATAAAATTATATTATTCTAAATATATATTGTATGCATATTTATAAACCTTAATAACAGTGATACATTTGTTTACCTTGACACTAAAACGGCGTCGTCCTATTTTATTCCTTTTCATTTATTCCTATTATATTATATATTAGCAAATCCATAAATCTTATGGGTTTAACAATTATAACTTCTTGTACAGCCATTAAATGTTGAAATTATGAGACAGCTAGACAAGTGTCCAATGTATTCTCAGAATTTAGAATAACACTTGACTACAAGGTTCTTACGAACAAAGCATCCCAACATCTGAATAACTAACAGGTTAACATGTTAGAAATAGGGAAATTAAGGGGCACTCAGTTTTACACTGTGGAAGACACTGGTCGTGACAGTCAGTTCTAAACATTGGAAGATAGTGGTTGTCCGAGCTGGTGGACGGTCTAGGAAACGAATCAACAATCTCAAGGTGATAGGGTAAGAGCCCTCGCCCACGGCAACTTTCTGTAGCGATGCTGTCGCGCGTTCGCATCGATTCTGTCGCGATGCAGTCGCTAGCTGTGTGTCCTCGCCCACATAACCACGATTCAGTCGCGATGCAAACGCGATACTGTCGCGATGCCAACGCGATTCAATAACGGCACAAACATGCCTGTGATCGCTACAGTTGCAAGATGGACTCCGTTGAGGCAACATTAGTCACGTTGTCTTTGCTGCTGCTTTTCCGTAAGCAGCGGAAGCGTGAGCAACGAAAGCAGCGTCAATATTCACGCCACTCCACCCTCCCTGCGTTCTCTCCCCGATGTCGTCCGACACGGTCACGCGTTTGCATCGATACAGTCGCGATGCTGTAACGCGTTGGCATCGCTTCTGTAGCGCGTTACAAATGCGACTAATGCGCGTTAGTAGCATCGCTACAAAAAGTCGCCGTGGGCGAGGGCCCTAAGGTAAAGCAAGTGTAGTTGTGGGGCGGTGTCACATAATCCGGTGGTGCATAATATCCATATTATATTCATGGGGTCTATAGATATTAATATTCCTACTATATATGTATTATTATCCCAGCTGAATAAAATACTTAAGCTGTCGACATTTGTGTTTAGTAAAGCTTAATCTAATTTAAATTATTAAATTATAAATTAGAATCTGACTAGTTCGGGTATGCCTCGCCTTGGCAGTCTTCTCAGTATTCTAGTGAGGGGTATGAATGGTCACAGGTTTGGTACAGGGTACTACCCGGCCTGCCCCGGTATTCCACCGGAGATTTCAATAGCGGAGAGAGTTTCACGTACCACGCTAGGTAGAGTATGACAGCGTCAATTATGACTTAGGCTTTGTTTGTATGTCTGTGGAGGAATCGAAGCACATCGGTGAGTAGCCTTTACTTAGCCACTGCCCTGGCAAGCCGGAGATTGAGGGCCAAGTAGGTCGAACCTATTCGGTGTGAATTGTATGGGTGAATATTGATAATTTATATTAATGTAGGGTTGGGATATACCATAGATTGAGGCAAGAGCGTCCACGTCCGATATACTGACTGACAAGACCGACATATTAGGGTCCATTTAATAATCAAGTATTATCTCGAAATCCCTTCGGTGTCCTCTATTCATACCATATGTATTTACACTTTGTAAATACCATCAGAGGGATGGTGCTCAGTACGGGAGGAGCCCTATAGGTTTTGCGCGGGGATCGGGGCGCTAAACCCCCTCCACTGGGGAAGAGCTGATTATTAGTAAAAATACCAGTTATAGGGAAATATAAAATTTTAAACAGCCTGGGTTTTCCGGGTAACTTTTACATATGATAGATATCTAAAAAACTTATTTTGCACTCGCTCCAACAAAAGATTATATTTAATTTCATGTCGGCTCCAGATGACTGCATTGCATTTTAGTTGACTTCTTACCAACGCAACGCGTTATACAATATAACAATGGCTGAAACATTAGTGAAGCTATAAACGATTCGAAGTAGGAAATCTATACTCCATTTGGTTAGGTACTTAACTAAAGGTAAACAATCTTGATGTGACGTTTTTACACAAACACATATTAAACAAATAAACTACAGCTTAAACTAACGGTTCAATTGATTTAGTAATCGTTATTGTTGTATTTACTGATCTTTAGCAGCATTTTATTTTTAAACTGAATTTTAGATAAAAAGATACATCAAGATTGTTTACCTTTAGTTAAGTACCTACACAACCAAATTGAGTATAGGTTTCTGTAAGCTTTCTTGCAGATCCTAACCACGTGATTACGAAACGTCAGCCCAGTATCAAGACTTACTCCTAAGTCTCTCACCTCCGTAACACGGGCCAATGGAGCGCCCTCTATATTATACTCGTATATGATTTGAGTACGTGCGCGAGAGAACGTGATAGTCTCACACTTAGAGCGGTTAAATTGTAAAAAGTGCTCGTACTCCAATCTACAATTCTATCGATATCCCTCTGCTTTCTTATAGGCATAATTTAAAGTCATCCATAACTGGTATCACGCAACAAAAAGTATAAAGTTTTAATAAATCAGCTGTAACATACGAACTGTGTAATATTAATATTATTAGTGACACTTAGTCATTATAATAAAGGTAACGTCACGACAGAACGACTACAAAAGATATTTAAAAAATGATAGCGTAATATACAGGGATAGCATTGAATTTTGACACAGATATATTTATTATTTTGGTTTATTTGAAGATTTATAGTCATATCAGCAACCTAATCACTAAATAAACTCGTATTCTATTCTCTTTTCATTAGTATTTTTAACTATTTTATATACAAAAATGGTTGCGCTAAAAAGATGCTTTGAAAATTTGAAAATACCGACATGTACGAAATAATTTTGTAACTTATTTATCAGAGCCATTTCTTTTTATTTTTCATTTTAGAACTTATTGTAAATTGTAACGAGTGCCGTATTATTGAGGATGTTTATCCTCAATATCACGGCACTCGTTACAATTTGAAATAGAACTTATTCCTCTTATATTATAGTCTTATTTTAATACTTTTGCTATTTTCAGGATTACATCTTATCATTTGTGTTCACGGCTTGGATGGAAACGCGGCAGATTTGCGGCTCGTAAAGACGTACCTAGAACTCGGCCTGCCTGGGGCCAGACTCGACTTCCTCATGTCCGAGAGAAACCAAGGCGATACTTTCTCCGATTTCGAAACGATGACAGACAGGTGAGTCATAAATTACACCTCAATTATCATCTATAGTCAACATCCTGGCATTAGTTATTTATTTCTTTTCTATATCGCTTTTATTTTATTAATTTTGCAACCAGTTTATAATTAAATTAAATTACACACATTATTTATATAACCGCGTCGCAATATACAATTAAGAGACGAAATATTGTCGAATGTCAATACCAAGGACTAATGTTTGTAATGTTTGTTTGCAATATCCGCAGGTTGGTTCAAGAGATCCTGACTCACATTCAGAATTCGAGTGATCCGGCCAGGATTAGTTTTGTGGGTCATTCGCTGGGTACTATCATCATTCGGTCGGCATTAGCGAAGCCACAAATGAAACCATTCCTAGGAAAATTACACACTTTCCTATCATTGAGCGGACCACACCTCGGGACTCTGTACAACTCCAGCGGCCTAGTTAATGCTGGTAAGTGAAACAAATATCATAGAAAGTGGTTTTTGTAAGGTGTTATTTGCAGTTACAGAGACATAATATCATCATCATTATCTCAGTTGAAATAGGTCCACTACTGGACATAGGCCTCCCCCAATACAAAACATAAAAAATATCTCAACTTAAATAAGACAAAATAAAAAACGTCACGTATAGGTATACTTACTTATACCTACTAAATATACTACTTGAAATAGACCACTATCATGGCAAATTAAAAACAAAGGTTTATTTTACTTAAAACTTCGTCATTCCCTTTTTCCAGGCATGTGGTTCATGCAGAAATGGAAGAAGTCAGGTTCCCTGCTGCAGCTCTCCCTTCGCGACAACTCGGACCCTCGGCGGTCGTTCTTGTATCGACTCAGTGAACGCAGCCAACTGCACCAGTTCAAGCACATACTCCTGTGCGGCTCTGGCCAGGATCGATACGTGCCGCTGCACTCTGCAAGGCTGGAGTTGTGCAAAGCTGCTGCGAAGGACACCTCATTATTGGGACAAGCCTACAGAGAAATGGTTAGTGTTTCGTTACGTAAATTCATTTATTGTTAGACTTAATGATTGTAAACGTTGAATAAATTGAATTACCACATCCATAAATCATTGAATAATGGAGAACCTCGCGGCTAAACGATGTCGATATATCAACATTCTTGCTTCCAAGCAACAGTAGTCGAATAATTAATGTGTGTTTGATTTAATACTTGTTTACTCTTATTGATTAACTGTGGTAGTAGATTGATTGCCTTCCATTCTAGCACGTAGTTTAGGAATTTATTACTACATTTGGACCACATTGGTAAGAAAATAACATACCTATTGTAACTGCTATGGGTATCGTTGTCTATGCCTATGCCCTGTGAAAAAATTCCTTAGGGATAAATAGATACCTATCTAATTCAATGTCTCCCTGAAACGATTCATACCAAAATTCTAAGCCTGGATATATCAATATTGTATTAACATAACGTTGGACGTAAGAATCAGAACATCGGTCGTTAGGGCAATCTCTAAGGGAAACTAAATACATTCGTAGATAATTGTCCGCTATCATGGTAAGATTACTTTTAATCAATAATTTGAGGAAACCGGCATGTCTTGATGATTTCTATTATATTCCAAGGACATTATGTCCTATAAAATAAATATTATAATAATGTCCTCCGGAACTAATATCGGTCACAGTGCAAAGTGTACTTGTGTTTCGTAACTCTCATTGCCCGATGGGACGGCAATCTGGCACGACCGGAGAGAGTTCAGGCGCAGGACCAGCAGCTTTACGTGCTTGCCGAGGCACGGTATCATAAGAAGTCAAGATAGTTATAAGAAGTCTGCCTATCTACTCTAGGCCAACGTGGTAGACTATAGTCCAACCCTTCTCATGGTGGAAATGTCTAGTAGTAGAACAGTATTTAAGACCTGGTATAATATTTGCAGGTGCACAACATGGTGGCGCCACTAGCGTCGCGTGCGTCATCAGTGTCGGTGGTGCGCTACGACGTACAGCACGCGCTACCACACACCGCCAGCGCGCTGGTCGGCCGTGCCGCACACATCGCCGCACTTGACTCAGACCTCTTCATCGAGAAGTTCTTGCTCGTCTCAGCACTCAAGTACTTCCGATGAATAGCAGCAATAACGACAAACATCCTCGAATCTGTGTACCATAACTGGCTTAGAAGACATCCAGTCTTTGCTTGGTGAAGCAACGGACCCGTAAACCTACGGCGCAATGTTCTCGAGTAGCAAATAGAAGCTGCAGCTAAAAGAATAACTATGGAATCATGTCTTTTAATACCATGCTGTTATGTGTACGACAGATTCAAAAAGCGCGCGAATAATAAGACTTTTAAACGTTATAACAGTAGTGAATGTCATTATCACTCTCACCGCAATCACCCAGATGTCACAGTCACGTTATTGATGTAAGATGATGATATCGAAAAGGAATTTGTGACTAAAATGTTTACGTTTGTCAATTTGTCATACCATTAATCTATATCCAGTTAATAATTACGTGTCTTATCCTGCGTATCATACTATACAAAGCGGCCGATAATAATAAGACTAATACAGCTTGCATTTTAAATAACAACATTTATTTTTCGTTTTAATGTGTTCTTTTGATTTGCAAAGTTTCATTATTTTAACAAGTTTGCATCAGCATTTTGTAAGCATTTAAATTAATATTTGAATTCTTCAGCTACCTAATCTTACTAATTAACAAATATAATATGAAAATCTCATGCTTTCGCTTTCACTTAATTAATATCATGGTGTACTACGCCTTCACATTACCTTGTTTACATTCACTGCGTCCATTCTTTGCTATTTAACTTCTGCAGGGTTGCTTCAAACTAAATTGTGGAAACTTAAGTTGGTGTATATATAAAACTTAATAACTTTTATTAAATAATTACTTGGATTTATATAACTCAAGCATCACAAATTGTATAACCAACATACAATGTTAAGATTAACAATGTTTGAAGCAGTTCTGCCGTTCGCCGTAGTAGTCGTACCAACCACAATATATTTAATAAGCACTGGTCTTTATCAAAATTATTAACAGACATTTGAATAAAAGTGTGATAATTCGATTATAGACGTAATTGTAGAGTGATTTATGAACTACGTTGAGGAACGATGATGCAACAATTTTAATTACATAAGTAGACTTTAAGACGGATCTTTACACCAATTAATTAAGACTATAATTTTAGCAAGTGTAGATATTATAGGTAGATGTTATTTGTATTATTGTTGTCTATGAACGGTATCATTCTTGAACACGTCACGATATCTGTGAAAGTATACAACACTTCGTTTTATACTTTGCATTTGCACCTCCCGTTGCCGACTCGTTCGGTGACATTATTAAGTAATAGTAGTTAGTTTAAAAAGACAATGATCTTTTAATTTCATAGTAGATACGTTCTTAGTTAAAATTAACTTCCTAGTTTCCTGTTGACTTCCAGAAGGCCCGGCATTACGTTGATGAAATCAAAATTACCTCGATGATAAGGGTCTGATCGAAAGTAAGTTCCACAATATGGTGTTTTATTATCTAATAGTAAATCAATTATTACTGCATAAATGTCATGTAATAGAAATACTATAATTGATATAATAACAGAGCATTCTATGTCATATAATATATTTATGTTCCTGGAGCATATGGACGATTCCGATTGGCCTCAGTCGCCGGCCGTAGCCTTAACAATAAAAGTAAATAAATAAAGTAAACGTTAGATGAAAGTTGTAAATTTTTAATCGAATGTTAGACTGATCTTTAAAAATATACGATCATGGAGATATTTAATAAGTTTCATAGAATATCTTTCCTTATTAGTAGTGAACATTATTTGATAAATTACAGTTATTATCTCGCTCTGTCCACTTCTCTCTATTAACTTAATCAGTAGGTAATGTTTTATACAGGGCTTGGAAATCCGATTTAATATAATTCGATATATTGTGTACTTACTACTGGGATAGTCATAGTCTTATTATTGCTCACGGGCAGGCTTGGAGGGCCCAAGCATCAGTTTCTGCAGAACTCGGTTTAGGAAAATTAAGCTAATAAAAGCAATTTATAAATTTAGATTTAATTAAAATCACATTTCTGAAATTGTTTTAGTATTAGATTATTTGGTGTTGATAAGAAAGCGGCGTTCACAGTTTACATACGAGGCAGGACAACAGATAAAATAAATTATGCGAATAGGTATGTAGGTACACACGGTTACAGATCAAGTTAGACACTCTATATACCTACGCATAACTAAGCTACACACAAAATAGAGAATTATCGGAAAGGGACAGTGCATAGTGGTGTCGATGTAATGGTAAGGATATAGCAAAAATATAACGCACTCTCTTGCACGATTCGCAGCGTTCAACTTCTAATAGTTCAAAGTCCAACCAGTCTAGGTTGATGTGTCACTGTGTGTACCTCTACATTACCAATTACATCGGCAATTCGACTATATACCCTAATTTCACAGTAATTAATGGGAGTCAATATACAATGATTCCACAGTTCTGTCCTGTAGTATATAATAATTTAATAATAAGTACCTGCATATTAGTTTAGTTAATTAAAACATAATTCACCCTTATTTGAAGGAATATAAAAGCCGCTAAGTTCGTAAATACCTAAAAGTATTGTTTTTTTTACCAAAGTGATGATTTTTAAGTCTTGTTAATTACTATTAACAAGACTTAAAAACGTTGAAACTGATATAAGTTGAATGCCCTCCACAAAACGCATAATAGCCGTAATAGGAAATAAAATATGTATCTAGGTGTGTATCAAGAGACGGGAAAGAATTTTGTAAATATTATAGAAATGAAATTTTATTTGTAAATCGTATGTTTAATGGCAATGTGTCGATGTTATACACTTATGATAATAAATAAATAACGCCTGGTATCTTATTTATTTCTTCTTTAAATATTTTAAGTATTCATTAATAAAATGTTTAGAACTGGAAACGTATTAGGAATTAAAGTGCCTATTATGGTAAATTTGTTAACTACTTTGCCTTGATATTCTGAAAGTAGTGCTTGGTACGATTTTAGACTAAAACAGGTATGTAAAAATACCTTTCCTTACATATTTCATCGCAATAATCTCGTCAGTCTCGCATAATTTAATGAACGAAACTATAATACAATGTCACAAAAATTACAATAAATCTATTCTATTGGCTTAGCATACTATTATCTATCTATAATATTATAAAACTTTATCAAGGCAGTGGCTGTTCATTGGAGGTAGTGATTTTCAATTACCTATCTGTTTGTCAGTGGGGAGCACAACAGACTGCAATGCAGAAGGTCTCGGGCTCGAACCCACTTCGCGCATCTCTGACTTTCGGAAGCTAAATGATTTTTCGAAATTATGTGCGTTTTGATTGATTGACAATTATCGCCTGCTGCGTGCCTCAGAGAGCACGTTAAGCCGTCGGTCCTGGCTGCCATGAACATCTATGGCAGTCATTATTGGGAAGTCAGTGCCCTATAATATCTTGACACTGGTCTAGCCTTAGGGTATCGTTAGCCTTTGGGTTGCGGAGGTCAGGTGGCAGCCGCTCCATGTAATAACTGATATCCAGTCAAATCCGGTTAGACTAGAAAAGCCGACCCCAAGTGACTTGGGAATAATAAAGGCTAGAGAGAAGAATCTGTTTGTCTGTTTATCTATCCTTTCCATTGCTATTCAAATATTGTGAGAAACAAAGAGTAACTTATTATAAAATACATCTTCACGAAAAGGAACCTGTTTATTTTATAAAACATGGTACATATTATTTGCAATAGAAATCCAAGGGAAAGGCCTTTACCCAGCTTTTTTATAGCTAGAGCCATCTATCCAAAAACTGTCGAACTTTTAACGCATTACCAGCCGGCGGGCAGAAGCCAGGTTCCTCATGAACTTATGTTGTTTGTGCGTATATACATACGCCACAAACTTGTAAGAGACCTGCAGCAGATTTCAATATGTGGCTAATAATTATGGAGCACGCACTCACTCAGCAAAATGCAAAGCAGCTCAAAATGTAATTCTGTTATTATATAAAGATGTACTAATGTACTCTGTGTCTCGTATTCTGTGCAGTCTATTGTACTCAAACAATGTTGCGCTAATGTGCTAAATTGTACTAATATCAATATTCATCATTTATTATTTTAGCCTTCCTAAAATAAAACATGCCAATACGTAATTTTATCAAGAGGGTAATAAAACGACATAATATAACTCATTATTGAAAATTTACAATCATAGTAAGTATTACTAAATAGTAATAAGTTCCAAGTTACTACAATACTAAAAATAACATTTAGGTTTACGCTCGTTCTTAATAGTCCCCGACAAAGCTTCAAATTCCTTACACTTCTGACAATTGGACCCAAACCACTACTATAAAATAAATTAATTTATATTAAGTCGTCAGTTAGTGCAAAATTCCAAATTCATAGTAATCGTAAACGATTTCATTATGTATTAATTTTATTTCAGTATACACAGTGCCTCTAGCGACACGCGAACGGTGACAATCACCATAATATTCTTACAGTGCCTATTATCTATCATGCTACAGGATCTTCGCCTGAATGATGTAGCCACAAGTTACGATGCCTTAAATATAACCACTTCATAGTGCGACATACATTTTAACCGTCTGTAGGGACTATTGTAATTGCATGCACAGGCGCCAGCAGAACGATTTTCGAAGTGGTGCACATTGAGGTCAAGTAAAACCCTGTCTCGTGCCCTGTAAAGAACTTCATGACAATCGCATAAAAATATCGCATAATGCAACAAGACCAACCCTTTTTTTTTTTTTTTTTTTTTTATTCCCAGGAAAAATGCTTCATGTCACTACCCGCCGGCTAGGGGACGGTACCGGCGGGGCGTGTGGGACTCCCAGCAAGAAGACGCGCTGGTATACCCACTAAAAAACCTGGGGTGTTCCCTCTCTCACCCAATGGGGGGGGCCAGTTGGGAACTTAAAAGATTCAACCATAGCAGGCCCCCCCGTGTGGGTGCCGGCCGGGTCATTTTTTTCGGACCCGACCACCTCTCGTCCCCAGGTTAGAGCCTGACTGCTCTCCCCTTTCGACATCAGAAAGGCGCGCGGGAACACCGCGCGCGTCCTCTCGGGGCTTTTAGTTTAAGGGTGGCAGGGTCCCCTGAGGCCCCGCCACCCGGAGCCCCTAGGTGGGGGGCAGGAGAGCGACATAAGCGCGTCTCCTGCGCCCCCTCCTCCGGCGGCGGACGTCCGGGGCGTAAGGATCGTCCTCACGCCCCCGCTCCGCCGCCTCCTTCTGCGAGATGACAGTCTCGCAGAAGGAACTCATTGCGCCCCAGCACCTGTCGTCGCCGACCATCTTGGATATGACGGTCGGCAACGAAAGGTCGGGGCCAATCACGGTGACCAGGGCACAGCGCTCCGCGGCCCACGCCGGGCACTCCTCCAGCGTGTGCTGCGCCGTGTCCCGGTCACACACCTCACAATGGTGACATCTGGTTGTCGGCTCCCTACCGGCTATCTTGCAGAGGTACTCTCCGAAACACCCGTGTCCGGAGAGCACCTGAGTAAGCCGGTAGGTGAGCGGTCCGCGCCGTCTGTCCGCCCATTCTCTTAGTACTGGACGGACAGCCTCGACTGTCCTCACCCCGTAGCGGGGCTGGGCCAGTCGCTCATTCCACCTGGCCTCCAGGACCAGTCGAGCCTGGGACCTTCGCGTCTCCACCGCCCTGTGCGTGGGCTCCTCGCCATGGAGGCGGAGGTCAGCGCGCCAGTAATACACTGACGCTTGGACCTCCGCCTCCAAATCCCAGGGCGGCGATGCCGCCAAAACGCACGCCGCCTCATAGGAGACGGTGCGGTACGCCCGCGACACCCTGATCGCCATCGCCCTCTGAGGTCTCCTTAGGAGGGCGACGTTTCGGCGATTCAGGGCGCCAGCCCAAATGGGCGACCCATAAAGGGCCATCGACCGCACCACCCCCAAATAGAGGCGGCGGCAGATGACACTCGGCCCCCCGATATTCGGCAGCAGAGAGCTAAGCGCTCCCGCCGCCGACATCAGCCGGGGGGCCAGGCGGCTAAAACGGACGCGAAAGTTCCAGTGGCCGTCGAGGTGGAGCCCCAAGTATTTCATACTCGGCTCCACCCCGATGCGGACCCCTCCAACAATGATGTGGGCATCTGGTGGCGGCGCCCTCCGAGGCCCGTGAAATAGAAGGGCCCCGGACTTTTCCAGCGCCACCTCCAGTCCCAACATCCTAATCCTGCCGACAACCAGAGCCACTCCAGCCGTGGCAAGACGGGCAGCTGCCCCGTAGTCCTCTCCCCGGGCCGTAACCAGCGTGTCCCCGGGCGTCGGCGTAACTTGTTACGCCGACGCCCGGGGGCAGGGCGCCCCGCAGCACCCAGTCGTAACCGATGTTCCACAGGAGCGGACCCAGAACCGATCCCTGTGGAACACCGCACGACACCTCCCTCCGGAACGTCTCTCCGTTCCGCCCCACACAGAATACACTTCTCTGGTGCAGGTAGTCCCCGACTATTCGGCGCAGGTAGGGAGGCACCCCATGAAATCGGAGCGCCTCCCTAATAGTCGCCCACGGCAGGGTGTTGAACGCGTTGGCGATGTCCAAGGACACCGCCAACAGCACCCCGCGCGAGGCGACCACCTCCTCCGAGAGGGCCTTGACGCGACTGATCGCGTCAATCGTCGATCGGCCCTCCCGGAATCCGAATTGGATTTCGGATAAGCCGGGGCCAACAAGACCAACCCTAATTATTACATTGAGTGTTTAGTTAGTACCTAAGTAAAATGTTATATGATCGAAGATTTACTTAATTTAATGGGTTCCAGTCCAGCTATTCTGTGCAACACCCGAGAGTTCTTTTATTTTTAAGTTGTACCATTAGCTAATATGGTATTATTTTTGTGGGCGTAATCTTATTAATATGTATAGGTACCTTACATTAGATGTATATATCATCAAACTTACGGAATATCAAGTGAGTTTTCTAAAACATTTCAAGAGTATCAGCACTGTATCATATATGTATGTAAAAAGTGCCCTAAAATCTAAATATAATTTTAGTACTTATTTTTACTAGACTCTATAAAGAGGGTTTATTATTATTATTAATTCACGAGGCATCAATTGATAGCAAGTGTCAACATTATATAATGAGCGAATCTTTAATTCTTGCCCAAAATCTTGTCTAATTCAGTTTAATTCTTTCCACGTTGACAGCTGGTACTTGTTTTTAAACTAAATTTTATCTTATATAACTTTTATAACTATAACTGCTTTACTATTTCAGTTTTAAGTAACGTCATTAAAGACAATTGAGCTCTTTTATTAAACTCTGTAAAAAACAATAACAATAAACTATGTTATATAAGTTGGGCCAAAGTAAGCTTATTATTCATTATACATGTAATATTACATTATATTCCTGTTAACTCTGACAACACTGTATCATAGCATAGGCATAAAGTATGACAGTTGATCCGCCGCAGTCGAGCGAGGCGTGTGGTGGGTGTACTAGCTTCTAGTTAAAATCGCAATTTATTGTAACTTGAGTGTACATTTGACATAAAGAGAGAAGAACGTTACATTTTGTCATAACATTTATATTTGTACTCGTAGAGTCAGTGATATATGAACTTTTATGTGACAATTTTATAACTTTAAAATTTATTAGGCAATGCAGTGTTCGCTATCGAGTAGGTATTTCTAATAAATTGTGATTTATTTATTCTACAATGGGGAAATTGTTGAGTCTTTTGTCTCGCGACGACTCGAATTGTTGTTCGTCGCCGCGTTACGATATATTCCTGGATTTCGAGAACGCCGCGCCCACAGACACCGAGCGCGATGTTTACGAGGAGGTGCAGAGGGTACTACTCGACTCGGAAAAGATTCTTGAAGAGATACAGTGTTACAAAGGTGCAGGGAAGGAGATACGAGAGGCTATAGCCGACCCGTCGAGGATATCCCAGGAGCGGGCATGGCGCGCTGTCAGACCCCTCGTAGACAAACTCTTGCGATGCTACAACCACTCGATAGAGCTGCAACGGGTGAGTCGATGAATCATTTAACTATTTGACGTAAAGATACAGCGAGCCCGCCTTTGTTTTGAATTTTACTATACTAGATAATAGGCTAATCACCATATATATGGATATCAACATCCTTTATCTCTTATCCTTCAGGATAAGTTGTTTATCTTATACATAAATGTTTGTGCAGGCCCTAAGTCTAGTAGCTACCAAGAGAACTAATTGTGTTGTGGTTGTTTAATTATTTAAAATTAGTAACAGCAGCTGTAGTTATTAAAAATACTTCCAGGAGGTCATAATTTAAATAAGTAGGTTTATTTAACTACTTTGGTATAATTATTCTAATATCCTCTTACATAATTATGTTGGCGATACCTTTCCTAAATTTGTTTGCAAATATAATAAAACTATTACATTTGCAAACAAGTTTGTTTGTGATATATAAACAATTTAATATCTAAACAACTGAGATCATTTGTTTTAGAATATTCTTTATACATATATACACTTAATACTAATTAGTACTTTATAGACAACACTTAAGTACTTATTCTATCAATATATTCATTTAGTTTCCTGTATAAAAT
The DNA here is from genome assembly GCA_963675205.1 of Catocala nupta. Taxonomy (NCBI): domain Eukaryota; kingdom Metazoa; phylum Arthropoda; class Insecta; order Lepidoptera; family Erebidae; genus Catocala; species Catocala nupta. The sequence goes on from OY776095.1 coordinate 28,862,907, forward strand.
TTTTATTCTACAATAAAAAAGTCTATTTCAGTATTTTGCTTTATATTTATTTAATAACCCATTTAATATATAGGCTATAAACCTAGCTTGTGGATTGATAAACCTTGGTAACCTTTAGATTATACAATACCTTAAGATAATATGAATCATACATACTTCGCATGACAAGTATCCCAAAAGATTATACCTTAGATATCACACCCACATTTTGCTAGATATATTAAGTCATAACATATTAAGGGCAAGCCTAGTGCTTCTCTTGGTCACATTGCCAGACATAGTACTGTTACTTATGTTTTCCTTACACTAAAACCCAGTTACATCTTTGTATAGCACAAGAACAACAACACAGGCTATGTATATAGGTGTAGTGTATTTACAGGATACAGGGACAATAAATAAATTAGTATATTATTACAGTCTTAATATTTATTAAGTAAACATGTTATATTTCAGTTGTTGGCTCATGTCATGTGAATATATGCATCATATAGTGTATAGATAGGTGCTGATAAGATAGTGTGATGTCATATTGATAACTTCTCACACTGATAACACTGTAAGTAAATACTTTTGAGTGTATGGAAATATTCACATAAATATAAGTTAGTACCTTCAGCTTTACATAATCCTTACTATAAATTCGAAAGTAATTCTGGTTGTTTGTCTGTTACCTTTTCACGGCTGAAACACTCAACTGATGTAGATGAAATTTGGTACAGATATAGTTTAAAACCTGGGGAAGGACATAGGCTACATTTTATTGAACTAGGTACCACACGCGCAAAAGCTAGTTAAAATAATTAACATGCCTATGTTCTTGTGCTTAGTTTAAGACTTTAAGCTATCTACACAATTTTATCCAAATCCATATAGTAGTTTGGATAACATTGACTAACAATAACTAAACAAGTTGAGAGACCAGGGCGATGAATCACTGTGACAATGTTAAAAATAACGTGCTTGTAACGCCATTGTGGCTGTCATCGGCGAAATGCAAATGACGGCGACTTTCAATTTAATAGGTATGTTACGTTGAAATTCGTAAAGCACGTCATGTCCTGCACAGGAATACTATTTGAATAAAATTTCAAAATATATCGCCGGTACTAATATATCGGCTTTTGCTATTAAACCATATACTAAATATGGTTTAAGTTGGTTGTGTTGGTATTGGTGGTTGGTTCTAAGAGCTTAATATCTATCACTAACTGTTCTGCCGATCCCAGTTTCCCACTAAACAGTTTTAGTTAATCTACCAAAATTATATTGAATAAACTATAAACACAACTACTAGCATCCGCTATCAATAATATTTTCATAATAGTATCGATAAATGTACTACTCGCAAGAGTCGACACAATAAATAATTATTTTCTCTAAAATAAAATCATAAGACGTATGGACTTAAACACAATTATATCTACTGTTGTTCCACGCTCCCATCCCACCAATTTCACCGCTATCTGCTTACTAATGAGTTTCATATGGTCGAGAACACGTGGTATTTATTTAGCTTTATTATTAGCTATATATCATAAAGGGTGTGCATTCCGCCGTGAACGCGACCTAGGCCTCGCACGCTCGCTGAAAGGTTACCCTTATACACATTTGCATACACATGCACAACCTAAATATATATCTATATGGCATTCATGGCTCGCTTACAGCCCACTCTCATGAGAAATGAAAGATTATTTAGCCAGTTTTTGATGATATCCCCCCGAGTCATAGTTAAGAAATAAGCATGTGTTTCTTCTTCAACCAATATTGTCCAACGGCCAAATAAAGACGATTTTTTGGAATAAGGCGGTAAATTAATAACTTGTAACGCTGGTGTTCAATAGTGATTTTAGCCTAGAGAAGCTAGCTCATGATTTAAGGATATCATTCGGATGGTGCCGGATTTTCAGAAAATAAATTCCGTCGAATATCAGCGCCAGGTTAAGAAGCCTTGGTAATAGATACATCTCTTGCCAATGAGGTTCGTCTTTTGCAAACGTAAGTACCTATCCAGGTCATCGTGTACTTTGTAGGTCTACCTCAGCACTACGATGTAACCATTACACAACGATCCTTGCCCGATTGTCAGAATGCATTCTGTAAGATTATTGCTAGGAATAAGCATTGTGAATAACTCCATTGTGTTGTAAACAACACAAATCAAAACGAGTCTAATAAACAATACGCGTTAGCTGTAAGCTGTTACGCCATCTATTAAACTGTAAGGATAAACATGAGAGAAGTTTCGAAATCATCTTAGGGCTAATGCAGACACGACCTAGTAAGAAACGTACTCCGCAATAGTCCTAAGATTTAATTTAACAATTTCTATACAAATCGTGCGAAGTAACGACTGCATCGATGCTACTTTGCTTTATAAGCAATATCTCCTCTAGATTAATGAGAACCGAATAGCTTTTTGGGAGCTTGATAACTGCATATCGATCTCCCGAAAAGCGATTCGGTTACTGCGATTGGCGTTTGTAAGACAAAGTACCTATAGAGTTTGGTCGCGGTAGCTTATGAATAGCAACTCAGTGTTACGTTTATATTTGCTGCATTTCACCAATTTTTGCAGATATTCAAGTTTTTCAGATAATTGATACCAGAAATGACTTACAGATTGCCTAATAAACCATCAAAGTAACTAATTATACGTATTTGCGAAAGATAATAATCATTAACGTATACAATTGTCCAACTTTATTTGGTTATACCCTCATTTTGGTAACATAACAGCATCACACATCAGTATATTCGTAAAGGTTAAAGCAGAGGTGTTACACACCCATCTAGCTATGTTTAGACATAAATGCGTACGTAGCGTAATAGGAAACGAGCCTAATGCCGCCCATAGCAAAGAAAAAGAGTTTGAAACTTTGCGTGGCCTTTACAATATTGCGACAGAAAAAGTCAATAAAACTTTGTCCGTACGTACTGGGAATAAAACTCTCCCGTGTTTGAGCTACGCGATTTATCAACGAGGCAGTCTTTAATTTTCTTACGCTTAATTAATCTGACTAAAACATTTTATAATCGCCATATTACTGTGTCCTAATTGACAATACTTGGCCGAAATTGGCACACGAATCGAATAACATTATAAATCAGAAGAACTGTTATAAATGAGATCGAGAAATCATAAACAAGGACCCATAGTGCAGCCACAGTATAATTTACTTCTCCAATCAAATATACCCGGCATACCTACTATGTCACACACAGTATTTGCGTTGTATTTCGGATCCAAAAACGGGAGACATATTCACTTTTTCGTAAACCATCCCTTAGTCTAAATTTTCTGAAGTACATTCATTTAAAATTAGTAATTTCAGCCATGATAATGTATAAAGAGTTACTTTCGCATTTACAATATCATTACGGCAAAATATGAATTAATAGGTTATGCCCACGACTTCACTCGCGTAAATGTACATTAGGTTAATAAGCATTACTTTTTCTGGGTAAAATGGTGTATGGAAAATTTTATTATAATAGGTCACGTAGTTAGGCGTGAAAGCGCAACAAATAAATAAACTCACATTCGTAATTAAAATATTAGTATATTGTACTAATTAACTAAGCAAAACTACGAAGCCTAGATTTCGTATTCACTTATTTTATTCTCATCGCCGGTCCACTCGCTCAGTTATCGCTTATAGAAATCACGCTGTTGTGTCTGTATGGGGTGATTTTGCGTTAGTTTGTTGTGCTGACGATGCGTCACTACCGTCACGAACAGTCTCCGTAACTACATGATGACATCATGTTATTGTTATTATAGAAATGAAAATAAAATGACACTTTAAACACGACATATTTTATGCATATTGTTTAACTAGCTCGTACAAATGGCCACTCGCTCCTACATAAGCGGGTTTGCGAGCACCTTTGATTTCCGTTTTGGTCAGTGTGAGCGCAGCCGAAAGCTTTTGAAAGGTCGCAGAACACTGCAATATTATTTTGTAAGCTCCCATGCACTGTAGATGTATTTCAGTAAAGTTTTTCACATTACACATACAATTTGCAGTAAATATTATAAATCAATACAATTGTTTATTGGACACCAGGATAACATACATTGGTCTTAAAGGTAAATAAAAATCGTTAGCAAGTTTTTTAGGGTAGGTACTGAAACTGAAAACCCAAACTAAACATATTGCCTGTATCTTGGGAAACAGTGTTCAGTGGTTTAATTGGTCACTTCGCTATTGCTATAGTTGCGAGTTCGATTCCCACACGGGATAAAAAATTGTATTAATCTCAATTAGTTGTTTCGAGTCTCAGTGATCTTCGTGTCCATTGTATAATTGTTTGTCAGGTCCCCTGCAACACAGGAATTGTACCTAGAGCACAACATATTTTTTAATAAAATGTTTGAAACCACAACTAGGTCATTAAATATAACTAATACACAGTATTATAAAACATGAAAATATAAAGATGTCAGCGAAAATAGAAACTCGCGTCTCCTATGACACATATATTATTATAAAATAACATTGTACTGCGCCAAAAATAAAATTTAATCATTCATAAGTAGGTACATATCGCATCCCTTAGCGCTTTCTTATGTAAACCTGGTATTGCTCAGTCGAGCTAACCACTTTCGCGTAATTAAGCGCAGAAGAAAGTTGAACGTGCAACCGTGTTCTCAGATTCCTTAGAGGCAAAACTAAAACATATTACGAGTAAACACTACAGAATCAGATTTCCCAGAGTACATATGAAAAATTCATTGTGCAATGCTTTCTTAAACGTAAAGTGGCGAAGCACAAATGCGATAAATATATAAATTGTGAAGTAATATTCAGATGGTTTTATAGACGGCCGGATACACACATAAAACGTCCGTTTATGTCGACGTCTGTACACCAGTAGCGAATACTAGGGCTACCATACAATTGTTTAACTAGAACAAGCAGCTGGAAAACTGATTACGTTTTAGGAGCTAATAATACTATTCTCCCTGTATTAAACTGTCCCACTGTTGGGTACGGGCCTCTTCTCAGTGTGAGAAGGATTAGGCTATAGTCCACTACGCTGGCTCAGAGAGGGTAGGCAGACTTCACATATCTTCGAGAACATTATAGATAACTCTCAGACATGCAGGTGTCCTCACGATGTTTTCCTTCACCGTTAATGCGAGCGATGATTAACTATTTTAATACACATATAACTTCGAAAAGTCAGAGATGTGCGCATTGGGATCGAACTCGAGACCTCTCCGTGGCAGTCCAATGGTCTCCCACTAAACTATTGCTACTATTAATCACAACAATATGTAAAGACAACTCTACGCCTTCCATAGATAGGTGCACGTTTAATTGTATCGTCCCTTTTTTGTACATTTGAATTAGCAATATAGATGAATGGTATTTGAATAGAATAGTTCATAGTGCTACCTACTATGCGGGTTCTTTGCGTCAAGAACATAGACCATGCAGCTTTGGACAGTGTTTTAAATACATTCCAATATCATTTGCATATTTATACTAACACAACACTTAGTTACATTCTGTGCACACATAGTTAAAGCTACAATATGGCTTTATACTCTACTTCATTATTATTCTAACTTGTTCGGTGAGCACAATGAATAAAGAAATTGTGCGCATCGTTAATATCAATCGATTATTAAACTCGGTTAGTCTATAGAGATCGTATTTGCAATTAATTGAGAGATATACCGCTCGTTGCGGTAAGGCCTCTGCGACCAAATTTGAAACCAACATGATAATGTCAGAAGGATTTAGCTCAGCTAGAAGGGTTAACGTCAATTATTTGGTAGCAGCAAATTACAACCTAGCCTTATTTAATAATATAGTTTACGGCGCCAAAAACAATCCTCGCTCACATCACCTTTAAAATAAATTGATACAAACTCGCAGTGATATTCAAACAAAGACTATTTAAATTCACTTGGGACGAATTCGGTCCCACAAGTCTGTATGACAGCCCTAACAAGTTCCAACGAGTCCCAGCAGGCCTAACTGACTGGTTAATATCTTTTCGGCACCGTACGTACGTGTTTCCGGCAAGCGAAACGTACTACAAAACACTCGCTCCTTATTATGTGTTACTCATACGTTAGCCACAGACAGACGTAATGATGACACCGACGCTTAAACAAACTTATAGTATACAATCCTACGTGAGTTTAATTGCAGTGAGCCGTAGGAAATTTTAAATAGACATCTCCCCCACGTCGTAATTGGACTGAGGTCATAGGTTATCTGGATATATTATTTATTTACATGGATATATTCTAGATTAATTGTATACCTTTTTTCCAGTAGTGTAAAATGGTCAATTAACTGCCAAATTAATAGATTTTCTTACAGACAAGGTAAATCACCCGAGCTATATCTAATTTATCGTCAGTAAAGAAATGATTCAATTTGATAGCTATCCTAAAAATACTATATTTTCTGATTAATTTCTACAGTTACATCAGGATATCAATTTCAGTAAGCTGTGACTTTGAATAGTGACCATTCAACATATATGAATGTATATGTGCCATCCATTCATCAGCTTGAAAAGCCAAAGCATTACGAAATACAAGAGAAAATGGGTCGATCCCAAATAATTTATCTAATAGTAAGTAGTCAGTGTAAGCTCTCTTCCGCCAATATAACATTATTTGTTAGCGAATAATCCACATCTGTTCCAAGATTTATGAACAAGTAACTTGTAGTATGTACTGTTTGCGCGATCATACGAGTACGTGATAAATAATAGCTGTAATAAATATATTAACGAATGCGTCTGCTAGCCGAGGCTTCACCCACACAGCGCCTCTCTGTTGCCTACAAACTAACTAGGAAGTTTCAAACTTCTTCATAAGAAGATTGTAAAATAATAAGAAAGTACTTGATAATTAAAGGCCACGACAAAGAGCGTCAAGGTAAAACTCTCAATGAACGGTTTCTATTTAAGAGTAATTATGTACAGATTCGACAACAAACGCATACCGCCCAGTTCGCGTTTCTATTTTCAATAAAATTATGGTGTAATGTTAGCATAGCAAATACATAGCAGGAATAAAATATATGGTATGTAACCATATCACTGTATCTCAGATATGCTCTCAGAACGAAGAAATTTTGCCATAGACTTCACATATCTTCAAGAACATCATAAAGAACTTTCAGTCAAGCAGTTGCCTAACGATGTTGTTTTTTGTTTAAGCGACCGATAATTAACTTTCTTACCAAGGTTGTTCTTGAAGGCACGAACCCTTGTCTCAACCTCACAATTACAGATATAACTTCAGTTTATTGAATGTTCGTAAGAATCATATTTTAACCAGAATAAATAAAGCGAAACGATCACTTTACGTGTGATGGCGATAATTAAATACCACTCAATAAACAACAGAAAATAAGGGATCGTAATATCTGATCACCATCGCTAAATAATAGGTGATCGGTTCTGTAGGTATACATAAGCACTAGAGTCTTTGTACATCAGTATAGTTTGTAAATAGGAACATGTATTCAATAGTCCATATTTTGTAGAAACGAGGGTAGAATTAACACAAAAAATTACTACCGATCTGTTGTTCAAGTACCCCTTTTAAAAAAGAAACTGATTTACTCGCAAGTAGATATTTTTTCTACTAGAATTATGTTGCGATACTACTGGAATTCTTAACTTCCTAATTAATATTATAAATGCGAATGTGAGTTTGTTTGTTTATTTGTTTGTTCGTTACGCTTTCACCCCTTAACTACTCGGCGGATGATCATGAAATTTCGTCAGGGGTAAAAGAAAATGATATAAGGTACTCTTCACCCAGAGAAGAAAGAGTACTGTTCTCGAGGGATAGAAATACTTTGACATAACCTAGATTAACGCGATCGACGCCGCGTACAAAGTGTAGTTATTAATAATTGCAACAAAATATGTATAGGTCTATATATTATGTATAATATGTCATTACGTCTGATTGTTGCGGTTTATCTTCATATAACACCACTACGTTACACTGCAATGTAATAATAAACTAGTGTTCTATTGTGTATTATTAAATATCACATATGCACCAATAAAAGCTATTGTTGACTGCCTCGTTGGTTCAGTGGTAGTGTATACGACTACGGTTCGTGAGGTCCCGGGTTCGATTCCCGGGTCTGGTAAAGTGTTTTTGGGTTTTTCTGTTAGGAAATTCTCAGTAGCAGCACGGAGAAATGTGCCCGGTAGTCGACAATAGGCTCGCCCCCTATTACGTGGGACCAAAAAACATAGTTGGCGAAATGTGGGTGTGTCATACACTTCTGCTTACCCCTTCGGGAATACAGGCGTGAGACTATGTATACAGTATGTAAAAGCTATTTTTGTATGTCAAAGTCGGATTATCCTCATTCGATTCTCGATCAATAATGATATCACCCATGTTTACATATTGTCAATGTGCTAAGCATAGACTTTTTCTTAGAATAAGCGAGGCTAAGCTGCTATACCATTGGGTGAGTACAAAGTACGTCACCATCAACAATACGGAGAACGTTCAATTAGGTTCGGATTTCTCGCAAAGTTTTGATTTGAAATCAGCAAACCTTAAACAACTTTTTAACTGGTTTCTTCTATATGGGAGTCATCAATTCATCTATTTGTTTGATTTAAGGGTATAGGTATATACATATGTTGTCTAGTTAATCATAAGTTTTTGCTAAAAGTATACTTTTATAGTGGTCCTCTTGCTGACAGCATAAAACCTTATTAAAAAGCTCTGGATAAACTACTAATTGCAGAAATATTTAGCTATGCTCTGATCTAAGGTAGAAGTTATTTTCGTTTGGGATAATACAAGAAGCCATTTATTGGGTGATAGTGCGTATGAGTCAGCTTGCCCGGGGAGGTACCTACCACCTTCTTACCGGAGTAAGAGTAGTAACATTGTAACTATAGTAACCAGTCACCATCAGGCGGACCGATTACTGTAGCCACTGTTTTGATATAAAGATTGAAAAGGGTATCGGACAATCTGTTGTAACCTACTTACAATGTACCTTATTTAGACCAGAACACAAAGTCCTACTAATATAATATACGATCATTATTCTTTTTCTGTCGAAATCTTTATATTACTAAATTGGGCAAGCTAATTTATTTGCATTTATTGCAACAATTTGACCCTCAATTAAAAGCGATAGTACTCGTCGCTCGTACAATAAATTGGAGCAAGTGCCCTACTTGTTCATTATCCAATTTACGTAATCATATTGACCTCTTCATTCCACTTTCTACGCTGTTAGCCTTTGTCTAACTGCACTTTAAATAATAACTATAAGTGATTTAAGAGTGCTTGAATACTCATCTCTGAACATAAACTATTTGATTAGCTGTCGTTAAATAATTACAACTTCAATTTATTGGGATTTATTAGACTATAAACAATGATTCCACTGATGTATTAATAAAGTTCAGTCAAAGATTAACGCACTTTAGTATAAGGATATTGTATACAATAAAATATTTTATATAATGTAATAAAAAAGGACGTACATTCGATTAAATCGAAATTAATAATATTCATTTTTGTAATAGTAGGTAATAGAAACTTTATTTTTTTTACGTGAGAGAATGCTTTGAAGCCTGCCTCTACGTGGGGCGACGGAGAGGTTATGTCGGGCTCACCGGGGAGCCCCGATAATACTGATTTAACCTACCACGGTGTTCCTCGACATTACCATAGATGGCGAGGCCGCGCGAATCGCTTTCACATGCAATCGCGACCCCGCCGTGTGAAATGGCAGGCCACTGCACAAAAAATACTTCCTCCACCGTCCCCCTGGGGGAAACAAAGACGACAGAGGCGCACGTGGGAACACGCACGCCGCCTCTCGGACCTGGTGCTGATCGGGTGGCGAGCAGGTCCACGCAGCCCACTACCCCCAGGTCAAACCTTAGGGTGGCTGGAGGTCATCTCGCGCCCTCCGGCGAATAGTAATAGAACCTATGTCTTTGGCGACAATCATTCAAGCAACGAACACAAAGAATATCCACATGTTGTATATTTCTATATAACAGTAGCATATGGAGAACGAACCCATTCGGCGCAATGGTTTTGGTAGGTACCCATAATTATAAAGCTTCAAACGTCAGCTTTATTAGTTGTGCATCGCAAAAATCTTCTTCAAAAATCAATCTTCTGCACTGAATGTTTATTAGTATATTTAATTAATAATTAATACGTATAAATAATCAAGCTAGCTGATATTGCCCGTAATTGATAACAATGTCGCTCATATGTGTACTACAAATAAGTGGTCGCAAGTGTCACTCGACACTTGTATGAAGCTGACGAACATACATTTTTTACTTTTTGATATTTGAAGGATGCTTACCTCGCCCCACGTTCATTACATGTGACAATCATCCAATCAGAGCGATCACAACTGTGGACGCGTGAGAATGCTCCGATAACGCATGCTGCATCCTCCGAGGGCAATGGAACCATCAATTTATTCGCTTATTACACGATCTGATTTATAAAACATAAATTAATAACAACAATGCCGTGTCCGGCGCGTAAAGTTATTTTTAGTTTGAATGTCATAGTTCATATTATTATGTAGTTTGTGTGTCGTCACCACATACACTTATATGGTGTAGGAAAAGTTTTGTGGATCCATGTGACTAATGTTTGTAGGTAGTACATTCTACTATCTATGTAATTCGTAGAATGTACTACCTACAAACATAAGAAGAGCGTCACTTTCACTAAAATAAACATAAATAATTATTACAATATTTTAATTACATTTTTATTAAGAGTTACAAAAGATTAAGTATGGTAACACAAAAGGTAAATATTTTTGCTAAATATTTTAAACAAACATTCAAAGCCTTGTCTGGTAGCCAGAATCCGAGTAGAAATTAAAGATTTTATGTGGATTAGTCCCTGACAAGTGATATCTTATCTTATCTTATGTATGGGGGCCAGTCAGCACAGACCGGCGACACTTCGACCCATTGGGATCTTTTGTGTCAGCCCCAAGATTTATCCCTTAGCTATCTCCCTATGAATGTACTGCATCAGTCGTAGCGTACACTTCAGAGGGAGAAGCCTGAAGTCCTCAGGGTTTGGATATGCCAATCCCATCAGACCCATCCTCAAAAAACAAGTTATAACTTATGAGAACTCTATTCTACGAACAGGCATTTTAAATTAAAACTTTTATTTATTATCTGTTTTATTATAATAATTTATTATTATCATACTAATATGATTCTTATTATTTTACGTGACCAATATGTTTACACATTTTTATAAAAATAATGATTTTCTTTGACTTTGATTCTGAATATTCTATAATTTTTTTAATATTCTAGCAAAGTTTATTGTAGAAATCACAATGGCGACTTTATAACATGCACTGCAGAACATACACGTCCCCTAAAAGTTCCCGTGCCGATCGATACCTACTGTGTTACATGCATCGGAGCAAGTCGGTCAGCAGTCAATCAAGTCAGCAAATTGAATTGCTAATGGGCAGGCCGAAGTCCGGCAAGCCGACAAGCGATGGGGAAAATGTTCTTTAGTGGGGACCGCGGACAGGAAAGCGCAGAGTGAAAAGCCCCAGTATTGAATACTTTATAAACATTAGCATAGTTCAGATTATCTCAGAACAGTTAGCCATTTTTATTCTGATACTACATATTATATAACAAATTCCCCTGCCGCGACTGTCTGTCTGTACGCGATAAACACAAAAACTACTGAAAGAATTTTATGCGATTTTCACCAAAAATGATTTGTGAAGAAGGTTTAGATGTATATTTTTTTAAGGTTTTGTATTACCCGTGCGAAGCCGGGGCGGGTTGCTAGTATAAAATATAAGGGCATTGACATTCAGCATTATAATAAAATTGACAAACCCGCAACCGATAAAGCCTTACTTATACTCCGCCTAAAATCATTTAGACCATCCACAACTAACAGCTAAATTACACACAAAATAAGTCAAAATTGATAGCCAATCGACGACTAGAAAACGTAGTGTGGAATGCCCCTATGAATAAACTTATAATTATACTGTTTATATTCAGATTAGCTGTGAGGCCCTACATGTATAAAAAAGGCTGTTCCCATATCCTCACAGTTTCAGACTCCACGCTGCTACTGGAAATTACTGGACAAACAGTCAATAACACCGCTTCCAATCGGGCATTAAACCGAAACCTTATGCACAGCAATCCCATTCATTACAGCTGCGTCATCGAGGTTCTTTAGTAAAAACAATTGTCTGTTTACATTATATCTATACTAATATTATAAAGAGGAAATTTAAGTTATTATTTGTTTATTTTTGAAAGGGTTTATCTCAAAAACTACTCAACCGATTTTAATAAGTCTTTCACAATTAGGAAGCTATATTATCATCGAGTAACATATGCTATATTTTACGCGAGCGAAGCCGCGAGCAAAAGCTAGTTATACATGAAGTGCTTCTGGTATCGTAGACTCAGCATTGAGCTATGCTTAGTCTACAATGCCAGAATATATATAATATATATAATGTTTGTAAATATTTATATCAGTTATCCTTCCTAATCCAGTTTCTCGTTTAGGCACATAAAATAAATAACACAATGTCATGAATACATAATAAAGTTTCCTGATAATCTTTTATAAAAGTTGTATCATACAATTTATAACAATTTATTAAAATACCTAAGCTTATTTGCAGTATCTCCAAACGATTGTGGTTATTAATAATATAACATGTACAATTAGAGCGAGGTCCAGGAAAACTGGTAATAATAACGTAACGGGGGCTAACACGTGACAAAGGCGCCGTAGGTACATTACCATATAGGATAAATATGGATCATATAACATTTATATATTATTTACACACAAATAAATTAGCGGGAAACCGTTGGACCGTCACGCAGAGGTCTCGAGTTCGAACCCAAGGCGCGCATGTCTGACTTTTCGAAGTTATATGCGTATTAAATAGTCAATTATCGCTTGCTGTAACGGTGAAGGAAAACATCGTGAGGAAACCTGCATGTCTGAGAATTCTCCATAATGTACTCGAAGATATGTGAAGTCTGCCAATCCGCACTAGGCCAGCGTGGTGGACTATGGCCCTGACCCTCCTCACAGTGAGAAGAGGCCCGTGTCTATCAGTGGGACAGTTTACTACAGGGCTGATATTATTATTATATTATTATATGAACGCTTGTATAATATGTCTATTTAACAAGCACAGGTATGATGCCGTCTGCAATATAAACGCCACTACTACACAAAACGCGAGATCGCGGGTTAGAACATCTTTAGGTATTTAATTAATAAATAAAATTTTAAAAAAAACCGGCTTTATTAAAAAAATCAAACCAAGAAATTAGGGGTGCTTTCTAAGATATTTTGATAACCCCACCCCACGCTTTTTTACATTTAAATTATTAAATTAATTTCGAATTATTTTGATTTGGTTATTTTAATGAAGGGTTTTTCTCATTTTTTTATACTATTACTTATTTATTTTTATTTTCCAAACTGTTATATATTTTTATATTTTTCTAAATTATCGTATTGTCATCGGTCCTCGATAAGTGTGCAAAGTATCAAATCAATCCGTCGGTTTGAAAGGAGTGAAAATCACGTTCAAAGATTCCGTTACATAAATTCATAGATACAAACATACCAAGCTAATAAAAGCGTGTTAAAAATACAACTCCCGCGCTAGAAACAATTCCTGTGTCGCGGTGGACTTCACAAACATTCAATAACACACAAAGGACACTCGGACTCGGAACAACCATTTGTAGATCACATAAATTTTTTGTCCTGTGTAGGATTCGAACCCAGAGCACTTGGCGCAGTGGCAGTAGCGAAGCGACCCCTTAAACAACGACGTCATCCGTAATCGGATTTCATTTCATTTATTCAAAAGCAATAATATACATTGTGTAAATGTTATGTATAATTAGATATTGCAGTAAATTAGTTTAAGTACTTAAAAGTCTATAATACAGCACCAAAAACTTAAAAGGATATTAAATCTCCAATGCATTACCGTCATGAACTCACTCGTAACACAAGCATATAACTTGGCTCGAGGGGTTAACAAAAATACTCTTTATTAAAAACCAAATTGGTACTTTCTTCAAAAAGCCTTGTTTCAAGTGGTCGCCTCGCCTCTATACAAAAATTTATGTGATTCACAAATGATTATGCCGAGTCTGTTTAAAAAGTGTCAGAAATAGTTGGCCAATATAGTAAACGATCAATCAATTTAAAAGCCTTGCTCTTTTTGGTGGAGCCTCATCGATGTCTACCTATTTGCCGCCACCACATTGACGGTAGTAAGTAGCAAATATTTATAGGAAAGAAAATAAAATATGGTAACTCGTAGCGTAAACTAGAGAACTGTCAATAAACAAATCTCTATGCAATATAATTTCTGTTAAACGCAGAGGAAAATCCAATCTTACTGTTATGTGGACTTAATAAGAATGTATAAATATGGACTAATTGGAAGCGATCGCTTTTGGTGATAAGGCGCTTATAGCACATACGTTGACTTACAATTTACGGACCTAATTTTGTATGTCAACACTTTTAAATGACTGCGTTGTTGGCGCACTGGTAGTGAATGCAAATTCTGTGTATAAGTGTCTAGGTAAAATAGTCTTACGTTTACGCGAATGTTTAAAATTAAACTACTTATTAACACTTTTATTATATAACTAGATATTGCCTGCGGCTTTGCTCGCGTAAATGTTGGTTAGATTAGGTTTGTAACAGTGGTTTTTCTAGATAAAAGGTACCCTGTGTCCTTTTATGCACCCATGAGAATGTGTATATAAAATTTCATGATAATCAGTTGAGTAGTTAAGGCGTGAAAGCGTAACAAACAAATAAACAAACTCACATTCACATTTATAATATAACTTAGATGTTCCCGCGGTTTCACCCGCGTTTATCGTTACTGCGGCGCCCCCATGAGTCGTAGCGTAATCTTATATAGCCTATAGCCTTCCTCGATAAACAGGCTAACACTAAAATAATTTTTCAATTCGAACTAGTAGTTCCTGAGATTAGCGCGTTCAAACAAACAAACTCTTCAGCTTTATAATATTAGTATAGATAGTTAGGGTTAATGTAAGAAAATTATGTAAATAAATGTCTAGGGTTCGATTCCCAGATCAAGCAAAATTTTTTAGATTTCTTAGTAGCACGGTGTTTGGAAATGTACCTATTAAACAACACTAGACTTGCCTCGCACTGGTCCTGTATAATAAACCTATTATATTATTAGAAATAGATATACAAGCTTTTAATGAATTAGTACAAACAGAATCTGCACTATTTTAGATACTGTAAATACATACCGTAAATGTGTTACAATAATACACTCGCTGATGCTAACCGCACCCGATGCTCTAACGCATAAACACTAATGCAAGATCGTTTCAATCTACGTCACAATCAAAGTTATCGTATCCCACTCAGTGCGTCTGCAAAACTTCCATCGGGCCTGTTACTTCTTGCAAAATGTAATTCTGTAGATTGCCATTCCTAACCGCACCGAACGGTCCATTTTAGTCAGAACAATGACAACAAACGTCAAGGATATGTGAGTAATAACAGAGGTACTATAACGTTTTCGATGCAGGCCTTTTATCTCTTTCTACATACAACAATTGGAAAAGGATAACAATGTTTTGTTGCCTGCATGACGGTGGTATATTGTTGAATAGGGATCCTTATTAGGTGCGGTGCGGCAACGAGCGCTCTGCGGCATTTCGCAACGTGATATCTCGTACAGAGCATTAAATATTCCGTGAGTAAGCCTCTGTTTTATCATACTAAAACTTTGAATATTATGATAGCTGTGTAGCCGTCTGATTATTATGCAAGCACTAGTTTGTAGCCGCAGCTTGACCCACGTGCGTCCAAGCGTCCTATGTGTTTATCCAGGACATTAGCTATTAATGTGCCAAATTTCAACCTAATCTGTTAAACAATTAACGTGATTGTTTTATTACATATACTTTCGAACATTCAAACCTTCAAATTTTTTGTGTTAGTAGGCTCTACCGAGATATAGGTACTTGTGATATCGGTTTACTTTCCTTCCGATGTCTTTGTCAATCTTGTTTATTAGAAAAGATTTCTCTGCCTGTATCTCAAGTCGCTTGCGTATTAAGCTAAACCTATTATATTACTATTTACCTACCTATGTTTCGCAAGTGTGATTTTAGTAAACGTTTGTAACGGTCATGTTGTACAAAGAAAAAAGGTCAAATGCAAATCGAATTCATTCTTGCAATGACGTAGTGTCCCAAAAACTTACTGGCCTAACTAAAATATTGCAGGCTTTTTTGTTTGGCCACATGGTATTTGTCCTCGGCATTCAAATTCCGTTTATCTATAACTGCAGGAACAGAGGCATGATTACCAGATGTATGGAATTAATAAACATTCTTGAAAGCAGAACACATCAACAATGTGTTCAAAATATAAAGTGCTAAATAGCTAAAACCCTTGTCTCAAGCAGCTGAAGTGTAGAATTATCTTATTAATTTGCATCTTATTTATTTATCATTCGTATAAGCTTTATTATGTATTATACAATATAAAGCTATATGTTTGTTAAATTACCTTAATACCCATCAAATTGTACAGCGGCATATTATGCATGTTTACGTGAGTTAATTCACATTTTTATTAGTGTCGTCTTTCTCCATCATTTCCCATGTGTGCAGTTAGAGACACCTGTACGTATGTACATCTTGCTGCGGTCAATAATCCGGCTCAGTGTAACGATTATAGCTATGTCCTTCGGGATCGCCCGTGTTCTGTATTGGACGTGTGCACCCGTGCAAATTTGCCCTCACAACATGAAAAATTACTACTAACTCTAAAAGGGTTTCAGAAATGCAAAATTATGAGTACCAACTGCTCCGTCAACTGACATTTATATTACTAGCTTAAGTAAGAAGTTCAGACCAACTTCGTCAAGAGTATTACGTGCAATGGCACTCCAATGTTTCCTTTAAGAATACTTTAAAAATAATTCTCAAAACCCACAAACATTTTTCAAGTTCTTTGTGTTGTTTGTAAATTTTTTACAAGTAATGGCCGGTGGGTTTTAAAGCTAAAAATGTTTACTGGTAAATATTTTTATGGCGTCGGTCGCCAGCTGCTCTCTTGGCCTCACGTACTATATACATTACATACATATTTACAAACTCCAACAAAAGTGGCAGGTGCAACACGTCTACGAATAGTTTGCCGCTTAATTGTACGTTCATAGCTACCAAGTACAACAAACCTTTATGAAGTTGCATGTAAAAAAATGTGTACTGACATTTTGCACTCGCTGCAATTATCCTTCTTAGTCATTCATAAGTGAATGAGTCGGCTGGCATTCGACGTAAATCTACATTACCTGTTGCAGCACGCACCTGCGCTTCCTCCCATCAAGTGCTATAAAAATATACCATAGCAGGCGTATCGAGAATATTTCAGTTTGACGAGCAGCTTTTCCAGACACATCTGTAGGAGAAGTAAGCAAAGTAAATACAAAGATAATTTTTTCGTATAAAGACCCTTTCTGAATTTTGTATTGTCTTTATCTTCAGCTACTACAAAAGAATGTCAACAAGATTCTGTACAGATAAACTTTCTTAATTATTCTGTAAGCACCAGCAGCGTGTAGCTGAAGCCAACAGCAGTGTATTAAAATCTGTTGTGGGAAGTCATGTTATCGCATAAATTATATTAAACGAACTTTTGTCCACGATGAACTCGAGTCGCTCTGAACTTTATTCTGTATAAAAATTGTTCACATTTCAGTAGAAGTGGCATGGAAAAAAGTTTAAAGTGTTGGCTTTAACCATAATTTATGCAACACCCTGAAAACACGAACGAGTTTGCCCACAACACTGGCGTTTCGCACCAAAACTGTTGCGGTGAGCGAAGTTTCGTACATATTGGCACATGAAATGCAACCGTGTACTTAATGTCGTATTGTTAGAGTGTAATATAAACTGCTGTGGGTGCAATGCCTTTATATGCCTCTGCGTGGGTTACAGAATGGAATTTCATTAATTTGAAAATGTTTGATTGTGTGGGCTGGTGCCCGCCTTAATTGTTATTACGTTAATACCTTGTAAGGATTACCTAATCATTACGCATATTCACTGCAATATTATGTTGTAAAAACCTCACAGTTATTCGAGGAAGCAGTTGAAGCAGCGCATTATGAATAATTCTATCCTAGCAAAAACTTGTGGACGTCTCGTTGAATACGAAGACGTCCTAATATACTTTATAAATGCTAATTGGTGATGAGCTGACACAGTCGGCATACGTTGATCAGGTCTGTAGGAGCTGTCTACGAGACAGATGGCCGTGATGTGGAACCAAAGTAAATGGTGCATGGAGTACGTTGCACTCGGATGCTAGAATGCATACTTTCTGTTTACTATGTGTGTAATTTAACTACGATTTTTCTTGTTTTAAACATTAAATACGTCGAGAACTACATTGATATGCAGAAAGCATGAAATGGCGGCATGTTGTGAACATCCAAGTGATTAAATTGAGATAAAGACGTGTAATAAGAATAAGATTTGGACACACGTAGCTACAAAAAGAAAACAAACATTCGAACAAGACATAAACTTGAACTGTTAAATGTTAGTGGGTGAATTAGTCTGTTGGAAACGAGAGGCGTATTTATGAAACTTTGGATACGCGTCTATAAATAGGAGAAATGACACCCGCGCTCATACTCGCAGCTAAAACAAACATCTGGTTGGATGTGATGGCTGAATTTATTGCTCAAATCTCGCAATTGGTCGGTAACTGGTGTTAATTTAATTACTCCCTCCGCTGCTGATCAAGCGTGTGCTCTTAATTGTGGTACGTTTTTATGGCTTGTGCAAGTACTGTTAATTTATACATTAGACGATTTACTTAGCGCTATTACTGTTCACCAAGCATGAGGTGCATTTCAAACATCGCATTAGCCTAATGTCTTACTATTCTTTGGCTGTACTTAGCGATGTTAGAATGCATACGTCAATGTTTCTTCTACAAATGGTGGTCGCCTTGTATGGCAGTTAACACTCATAAAAATATGGATGATTTATGGATATTCCCTATATAGAAAATTATTGATTATAGAAATCAAACATTTTCAAAGGAAAACAACCGTATATGGTAGATATACGGATTATATTGCAGTTTATTTTGATAACAACGTTTTACAACTGTTTTAACAACAATATTCATATTTACACTTCCATGTGAACTTATTTAAAAGTACATAATGTAACTTCACACTTCCGGACATGGAGACGGAAAACACCATAGTTTCCCCGTGGCAATGGAAAACCAACAGAAAAGACGGGATAAATTTTTTTTAGTTTCAGTGTAATTCAGAACATTAGATTCGAAAAAATAATAATAGTATTAAGCGAGTGATTAATTCTAACGAAATTTATTTAAAGATCTGATTATTATAAAGTGTAAAGTATTCCATGTTACAGTGTGTCGAAACTATATTTCAACGAATTAAACATTCTGATTCTGCTATACTTATGTGCCTCTTTATAGCCACATTTATAACGAACTAGTTGTGCCCTCGACTTCGTTTGAGTTGTGATTATTACGATCAGATAAAGCCCATAACTAGTATTACAGTCAATTTGAAACATTTCTGTGTTTTCCTTCCGATCCCTACCAAAATTAAAATATAAAGCATTGAATGTGTAAGGATAATTTATTCCGATCGTTATTTTTCCCTCTAAGCTCGCAAATATAGACTTAAAGATAAAAAAAATGCAATAAATATTTTCTATCTATGCAGAAATAAAATAATATTTTAAGAAAATATTGCTTCGTACGTTCTTGATTCCATTGCTATTTTATTATTTGCTGACAATCAATATCGCGTCTGAAAATAAAATAAAATATTCAATTTTCCATTAAGTATTTTAGAAGAAGTTGTATATAAGTGACATGTCCGTCCCAAATCGCGAGTAATCTTATCAACACTCACCGTATCTGTGCCAATGACCAATTTACTTGTCAGTTACAATAACATTGTCCAACCTTGACGGGTATAAAGGATAAAGGATCGTTTATGAGCCCCGGCGGTTTCGAGTTCGACCTCCTTGCCTGGGGACGCGCGCGAATTATTTATGTATACCCACACAGTTCTAGGTCTGTGGCACACATCTTTCCGCCGCTTTAAAACAGCTATAGTAGAAATCGCCATGATTTGTAAGCTGTAAACAAGAAAACTCCTCTTAGTATTGTGTTACAATGTCACGGCCAGCCAGGCCTAGGATATTCCAGACGGAAATCCAATGGCTTTTCTGCTTTGGACAGAAGACGACCGCTGAATTAGTGTTGTAATGAGAAACAACCTGCTTTTCTTTGTCCCTAGAACATCACGAATAGGTATATCAGGAGATTGCCTGCGACAAAAAAATACGTCATTTAGTAAATGGTGGGTTTTATTTACGTAGTTCACAACACGTTATATACCTTTGTAAATAAATTTTACTTAAAAAAACTCTTAATGTCTTGTTCGGCAGCAGCTCGCTGGCCGCCAGACACAATTGTTTTTCATTTACGTCTGGCATTCCAACAATTGACAGATTAAGCAGCAACAAAGACCTCTAAATCGGGGAACTAAATACATAGAAGCGACGAGCACAAAACGCCCATCTATGACACATTTCTATCCCTGGACCGCATTCGATGGATTCGCATTGACATACGGGCCACTTTTTTGTTGCGCTTACGCCATAGTTTGGTTACAAGTAAACTTCCCCCATGGGGTGGGGAACCGCAATTTTTCGAAGCACCGAGGTGTGCTCCGACCTAAGAATATCCATTTACGGTATTACATCATCTTCGGCGAATCCCAGAATTATCCCGCCTCGGCGCGCGGCGGGCTGTTAAAAAATACTCGCCATCCTCTCCACACGTGATTCACCGCGTTTTAATTTATATGAATCACCAATTAATGAAATGCGAATTTATGTGTGCTAAAGTGCTCGTTCATTTTTATTAACTGAATTAAATTTATGTTAACATTAATACTTAACACGTACGGCGCAGTGCTTTAAGTTGTCATGTCAACACCCAGTTTTGTGGGTTCGTTCAACGCATTATATATCTCTTGAAAGATTAAGTAGAATAATACCAGAGAACAAGAAACCCATGCCTATTGGACCGATTTACCTCCAAAGAGTTATCAAAGTCAAAGGTCAATCCCTCACAGTATTTCACCAATTATATTTAAGTCCCATATGCTTATTACTGTTTACCGAACACTAAAATCAATTGATAACACATATTTACTCGCGCTAGGTTACTTAATCTTATATAACAATATTATGACACCGCATCGAACAAACAATACGTGTATTATTATGTTCCATTATTAAACCGTCACAGTGAGACATAGAAAAATGTCGAGGTCAGCTCATTGTTTCTAGTGGTAATCTAAATAAGGTACACTCGTATGACTTTATCTCTGGTATAAATCCAGGAGTTATGTGTTCGTCGCGTGACTGAAGGTTGGAGTTTCACCCACCTCTCTCATTTTCATAATACACGTTTCCCTACTTTACGGACGACGCACACTGGCTGCTTTCTGTCGTCGAATGTTGCGATAATTGAAGCACATACCTGGCTGCTTTATTTATGTTTTAGTTTTTTACTGCGTGGTCTGGCCTTTCTTTGGCAAACATCGTTGGTTTGTGCCCATATTTAGTATTGCTTTGTGTTTTATGCGTTGCTGCAAATTGACATACGGCAAATGATTTTCAGTAGTCAACGAGCTAATGTGACATAAATTGTGTTATCACAAAACTATTAAACAGTAATCAAATGAAATCAGTATTGCCGTATATTAGAGAGGGGGCCATGTCCACCCCAGAATGCTAGGTTTCAACTGTAAATTCTAGGATTTTATGCAGGCCAGCGCTGTTTAAAGACCAGGCCACTCTGTAAATAATCCTTATAAACCTACTCCAAAAGTTCCAATTGCTATTATGATGCTTATATACATAAAGCAGCTCACTACCTACATCTTTTATCTTAGACAATCATACACATCTATCTACTTTTAAATATTCGTTTATACTTAAGTAAAATCTCAATTCGGTCTTAAAATATGGATTTATATATCTGGAACAGACTAAATAAAAAGAAAATGACTATATTTCCTGATATCAAGCAACATTTTAGCATAAAAGTGTACGCTTTACCTGGACGATATCTAACTTAATAGTAACTCTAAAAGTTGCATGGCACTATGACGATTAATAAAACTAGGCCTCACATAACAGGGCACTAGACTTTTAATTACTAAATGAGTACTTGTCACTTATAGCGTGACGAGCATATATTTCTAGCTACTTTAATTACCCCTAAATGTATTGTCCAGTCAGCGTGTTGATTATTCCCGGCACACGACGCGGACGTATGACGTATTGCTTAACAACTGGCTATCTGTTGTGGGACAATAAATTCTACATACAAGTCGATGGTGTGGCAATGGGATCCCCAGTATCGCCTGCTGTTGCCGACATATTTATGGAGGACTAGCTGACTCGTGCAACTTCGTCTGCGTCACATAAGAGAATTTTCCCCGTTTATGCAACATTTTTCATTGATGCTCCGCTCTTATTGGTCGTAGCGTGATGTTATATAACCTAGAGCCTTCCTTGATAAATGGGCTATCCACAAATAAATAATTTTTCAATTCGAACCTGTAGTTCCTGAAATTAGCGCGTTCAACCAAACAAACGAACTCTTCATCTTTATAATATTAGTATATAGATTGCACGTATGTACTTGTACAGAGGCGACAGGAAACATTAAATCATTCCACGTTAAATGTAATTAAATCGTAAATCAACAATATTGTTGAGAGATACCAAATGTATTTATTTAGGTTAGTCATGCTTTCATCTCAGTTATGATGTCACAGACGATGAAAATTTTTCCACGTAAAGTCATGTTAACATGTGTCTATAATATTGTCTTCTGTTTACGCGAATGTTATTCATTGAAATTAAAATACGGATTTTATCGCGTTGTTTATTTGACAATTCAGAAACTATTACACTACATACTACTACTATTAAACTTTACTAATTGTGAAGCTAATTAAATTATTAAAACTATTTATATTTAAGTTTACACTTTCCTCGACGTTTCAGTTGCTTTTCAGCGGCTATGGTCACGGGGAGACTAAAATGGTAGTTGTCTCAATGTTCCAGTGTAGTTACTTCAAAGTACCCAAACATAATTTAATCTTTGATGTTTCCATTTACGCAGAATGAGCTCAAAGTATCATGAAGTCTAACTGTGGTTTGCTTCTTCTTGGGTTTGACTATTTGAATTACTGGATCCCAAGCTGGTGGTACATTCCAACCATCTTTTCTATTGAAATTAGGATGTTTTTTGATTTCAATAGCCTCGCGAAGCATCCTTGGTAGGAATCGGTGTTCTTTAGCGAGAATCTGTAGTTTGTCAAATCTCAGGTAGTGGTTGGTCCCCTGTTGTACATGTTCACACACAACAGACTTCAACGAGCGTTGGTGTTTTACATCAGCTATGTGTTCTTTTATGACCAATGTATGACAGTCCGCAGGTACAATCTATTTTATAGACCCCTGCATCTTGTAAAGGTAATTGGCACTTGACGGATGGTAAAAATTGACGTATTTTCGTTGGCGGCTTGTAGTATGTGTTGATTAAAGCTTGCTTCAAGATGTAGCCAATCTTGTCAGTGCCACCACTTACATAAGGCAGTATAGCAGGCTGGCGCTCGACTGTGGCTGTGGCATTTTCTCGGGATCTGTGACAGCGGCGCGGCTGTTGGAGCTTGTTGTCTTGCAGTACGTGCTTGACATGTTGAAGCTCGGCGTCCAGGTGTTTCTTGTCACAGATCCCGTGGGCTTACTGAAACAAAGACATTCCCACGCTAACTGTTTAGGATGATGGTGAGATTCTCCGTTTAAGTACCTATTTGTATGGGTCTTTTTCCTATACACAGTGTGGCTCAAAGTATGATCAGGATTCCTGATGACAAGTACATCTAAGAATGCTAATGAATTATTTGCCTCTAATTCCATAATAAATTGGATGTTGTTATTAATGGAATTAAGATGTTCTAGAAATACACTAACAATATCTGTTGGTAATATTGTAAAATCATCATCTACAAACCTCTTATAAATCCTGGGTGTGATTGGGACAGTCTGTAAAGCTCGAGCCTTGAAGTCCTCCATAAATATGTCGGCAACAGCAGGCGATACTGGGGATCCCATTGCCACACCATCGACTTGTATGTAGAATTTATTGTCCCACAACAGATAGCCAGTTGTTAAGCAATGCTTAAGTAGTTCTGCATATCCGTATATAGTAGTTTAATTTCAATTAACATGTGTCATTATTTTTAAAAGTATTTTATTCGTTGTCTGTCTACACTGACCGAAGTGATCATTGGTGTCCAAGTAATTTACTTTTTTTAATGTTTTTTTAACTAGCCTTTACCCATGACCTAGAGTATTCTTAGTTACTCCTTATAACATCAGCTATCTGCCAGTGAAAGTCTCGTTAAAATCGATCCAGCCGTTTCGTAGATTAGCCAGAACAAACAGACAAAAAGATTTTATTTTATAGAATTTCATGTTTGATATTTTTACCGTATATACTTTCATATGCATTTATTAAAAAGCTGTTGTTTTGTCATTACAAACAGACACTTAAATTTTATTTTTCAGTTTAGATGTACAGACTCACGGCTCAAAATAGAAAATAACTGTCCTCCGACTGAAATGATCATATTTGTAATACAATATTTCTTATATCTGTCATCAGAAAAATAAGATAAAAGTTTAGATGTAATAAAATATAGAAATGTTGTATAAAATTTAATAATAGTGTTGTCTGTCATTCGTCACAGTCTAATATCTCTCATAAACAATCAAATTTTAAGGTGACGCGTGCCAGA